>JAUMJL010000493.1:0-600000 GCA_033558185.1 Dromococcyx pavoninus
CACCCCCGTGACCGGACCGCTATGGCCACGCCCCCTGCCCCAAGACCACGCCCACGCTCGCGTTCCTTTCTCCCAGGTTCCCGCCCTCCACCTGTGGCCCCGCCCCGTGACTGTGGCTCGTGGCCCCGCCCCCGCACTACACGTCCCGTCGCCCCCCGCGCTCCCCCGAGTCCCCCCTGCCATGGCCTCCGCCGGCGGCGCTGAGCCCGAGCGGCCGCACCCGCACCCCAAGCCCTTCCTCATCGGCGTCAGCGGCGGCACCGCCAGCGGCAAGGTGAGAGCCCGGCCCGGGGTCGGTGCCTGGGGGGCTGTAGTTCCCCCTCCTCCCCTGAGCTCCCTGGCCCGGCTGAGCGCCCCCTCCTTGCCTATAACTGCTCCCTGCTTGATCTCCTCTCTCCACTTGAGCCCCTCCCTTCCTATTCGAGCCCCCCCCTCACATGCCCCCCCCCCCCCCTCACCTGAGCCCCCACACCTGAGCCCTCCCCTCACTTGAGCCTCCCCCCTCAGTCCACAGTCTGCGAGAAGATCGTGGAGCTGCTGGGGCAGAACGCGGTGGAGCGGCGGCAGCGGAAGGTGCAGATCCTGAGCCAGGACAGCTTCTACAAGGTGCTGACAGCGGAGCAGCAGGCCAAGGCGCTGAGGGGCCAGTACAACTTTGACCACCCAGGTGAGGCCGTGCATGGGACCCTGCAGCTGCTTCCCTGTCCCAGAGCAGTTGGGGAGCAGCTGCAGTTTGCTGCTGGGGCTGACGGAAAGGCTGTTTCCCCCACTAAAGTGTCCGTCACCAGTGCACGCTGCTGGCAGGAGAGCCACGGAGGTCCAGAGGTGGCTGTGCCTTTGCGGAGTGATGCCGGAGGGCATCCCAGCTTGCACCATGCTCACTCTTCGCTATTGAGAGGCTCTGTAATAAACCACATCAGTCTCAACCCCTTTCCTGGTATTTCTTGTCCACATAAACAACTGCTCTCCTTGCTCCGGGGCATTCTGTGCATTGCAAACGGGATGATGGTCTGCCCTTAGCTGAAGTCTGAAGCCTGCTGTGGGCTCACCAGGGCAGATAATGCTCTTGAAAAGGAGTAAAGATGTCTGAGTTTTTTTAAATAAACAGACCATGAGTTGTACAAAATTATACAATTACTAAGTGGTTTGGTAAAGCTATGTAATTGCCAGATTCATGTTTATGTTCTTAATTTCACTGTATTGTAGTTTGTTATAAACAGCAAATTCCCTCTTCCTTATCTCTGTAACCATGTGGGCAATTATAGCTGGGGCGGGAGCGTTGGGTTGCTGCTTGTAGGAAAGAGTAAACCATAAGTTCCTTTTTTCCTGGTGCAGCACGAGGCAGAGAGCTTTTCTGTTGGGTCTAGAAAGTCTGAGCAGAACACTTGGTACAGCAGCACCTGAACATCTTCCTCTTTAAACCTTCCTCCTGCAGATGCTTTTGATAACGATTTGATGCATACAACCCTGAAAAATATTGTCGAGGGCAAAACGGTTGAGGTACCAACGTACGACTTCGTGACACATTCTAGGTAGGTTTTGGTCTGTGGGAAGTCTTGGGGTGTGGATGTGGATGTGGATATGGATGTCCACGCCATGCCTGGGGATGGGCTGCTTGAGTGTGGTGTGAGGCCCATTTAACAAGGTACTCTGGGTGTTTTTTCCTGGCAGGCTGCCGGAGACGACCGTGGTCTATCCTGCCGATGTTGTTCTCTTTGAGGGAATCCTGGTTTTCTACAATCAAGATATTCGGGACATGTTCCATCTCCGGCTCTTTGTCGACACGGATTCCGACGTCCGGCTGTCCCGCAGAGGTAATGCTCTGCTGTCATGGGCAGGGTCAGGCAGCTCGTATTCCTTATCCATCCTCTGCCAGGTGGAAAGACTCATGGGTGTTGTTTTCCCATCCCAGTTCTGCGAGATATGAAGCGTGGGCGTGACCTTGAGCAGATCCTCACCCAGTACACCACGTTTGTCAAGCCTGCCTTTGAGGAGTTCTGCTTGCCGGTACCGAGTGTTTCGCTAATTTGATTCGTGGTTTCTGGGGGGCAGAGAAGGAGCAGGGTGACCAGGGCATTGGCTGCACCGGTGATGCAGCAGTGGTGCCTTTTGATATTTGTATTTCATGAGTCCCATGCTCTCCTCATCTGTTTAACCATTACAAGCTGCTTGTATAAGGAACTTAAAAATTTGGTCCCTTCTGCTTGCAAAGCACCGTGGAAATCCGCAGAGGCTGTGCCCCTCTCTCACTGCTCACTGCCACGGCTGTTTTAGTGTGGATGCCTTTGACTGAAACCCTCCCACTCTGTGTTTATTCTTAAGTATTGTAGGAAGAGCAAAGGGTTTGGCTTTCAACAGATTCTCTCGAGGCAACACTGGTGAAAACCTGGGGCAGACCATTACAGCATCTGCTTGCTGTGCTGTATAATGCGAGGCCAATTTAGGCACTCACGTAATGGAATTAATTTGTAAAAAGCCCTTTGAGAAAAAAACTGCACGTGGATTAAATAAGATGGAAAAGGCTGGCTTAGGTACCTCTTGTGTAGATCAAAGCAATTCTGGGGTTGTAAGAGTACTCATTAGAAATGCTAAATTTCCCAGCCTTTTTATGAGTGAGGGGAGCAGGGGCTCTGTGGTGGTAATGATTGATACGATGTCATCAGAGGAGGAAGGAATTTCACAGGCACATTGGGACTTTGGCTGTCGGCAGAGGTTTAGCAATGGCTTGTGAAATGCTGATTAGAACCAGCTCTTAACAAATGCACCTCAGCCTAGGGTGACCCATTTGAAGGCAGTGTACTCTTCAGAAGTGTGAAAGCAAGTACTCCTCGCTTGACCTCCTGCTTCTGCTTCTCTGCAAAGGGACTGTTGGGACAATCCCTGACCCTAAATCCAGCACATGTCAGCCAGTACAACTTGTAAGTTCATTTAGGTGTTACCATTACTGAGAGTTTTAACTTGCAGCCCCAGAGCACAGAAAACTCCCATCTTTGTTCCCAGCTTTTTGGTCTTTGGTAGCTTCTTCCTAGCAAAAAGCTGGCTTTTCCCATTAACGGTCTCCACCACCGTTGCTGTTTTGCAGACAAAGAAGTACGCAGATGTGATCATCCCCCGAGGAGTTGACAACATGGGTAAAAGGACATTCGGTTCTCTGCCTGATTTTTTCTGGGAAGAGCACTTCTGGGGTTGGGAAGAGAGCAGGCGGTGCACTGCTGCCTTGTTTGCATGTTGTAAGGAAAGGTGTTTGGCTGCAGGGGAGGGAGCTGCTCACAGCCTGACCGGGATGGCCTGTGGAAGGCTGGAACAGTGATGTGTGATGGGAGAGGCAGAGCAAGACACCAGTGTTAAAGCTGGTGCTGCAATTGCTTGTCTCTGAGGTCTGACCTCAGTGCAGAGGGCAGGCATAGTTTCATTTAAGGGCTTGCTGCTAAAGCTTGACTTGAGTTGAACAGGGCTGCATGCTCCCCATTTTCTAGATAGCCTGTATGTCCTTATTTCCTGTTCCTCTCCACAGTTGCTATAAACCTCATTGTGCAGCACATTCAAGACATCCTAAATGGAGACATCTGCAAGTGGCAGCGAGGGGCAATGAACGGGCATGGTCGGACCTACAAGCGCCCATTCCCTGAACAAACAGAGAGCCCCAACGTGCTGGCAGCCGGCAAACGTTCCCACCTGGAGTCCAGCAGCCGTCCACACTAGTCTGAGTGAAGGATTTGCCTCTGGTCCAGACCAACACTGAAGACAGCTTTGGGAAAGGACTTCAGCAGAATGGTTGGTGAAGTGCCCTGTAAATCATCCTGGCCACGGAGGGGATGCTGCTGTGAGACTTCTCGCAGAGAGGGGAGAGGACAGAGTTGTCTTACTGCCCCTCTCCTCTCCTAAACCCTTCTCTTTTCTCCCTGCCATGTCTGGAGTTACGATGTTACTCAGTGAAACAGTTAAAGGCAGTGCTACTTGCCTTTTTTTTATTTTTCAGAATGAGATCTAATGCCGAAGTCTCCCCTGAAATGTAAGCACTACCAGGTGATTAGCAAGACACCCCATTTCCCTGGTAATGATCTTCCTTGGCAGGAAATTATCTGCCTGTTTTTTTTCCAAAGAAAACCCGGTCTCTTTATCCAAGACTGGGTCACACCCTGTTGATTTTAACAAGCAAGGGCAGTCCTTATCTTCTCCACCATGTCAGGAGCTGGAGTTCCTGCTGGCCAGCCTCCTCCTTCGGCTGTAGCAGCGTGCGAGGGCAGGACTGACTAGCAGAGAAACTCCCCTGGGATAGAGATGAAACAGAGACTGTCTGGGACAAATGGGAACTTGCAGCCCATCGGGGGAATGAGCCCAAGAGGTGGTGTGGGTCTGGTGCCCAATTTATTCCTTTCTAAGCTCCTGAACTTTGCTACACTGAATGATTAATTTTGTACCCAAATAGTCTCCTTTAGCACAGTTATTGAATGTGTGAGCTCCAACTGGGTTGAGGTGCTCATGGAAACAGAAAGCTGACCTTGTCAGTATTAGTGCCTTTTAGGGCACTTCTGTACTGCTGGTTGCAGATTCTGCTGGGCAGAATCCGTCCACGTCCAGAGCCGGGTGGTCAGACCAGGAAGGGGGAAAGCCAGGAATGCAGGACCCTCCTTCCGACGGCACGAGCAGCGCTCTGGACACTCTCCTGCCCTCACAGGGTCTGAACACTCCCCTTGCAGGCAGTTTAAACTCAAGAATGTCTGCTTGTCTCCAAAGAGCAGACGAGGCTGGAAGAATAAACAGTGACATCCCAGCTTCTGTAATTTATCCCAGATAAGCGATAGTGCAGCAACATCAAACTTCTGGAAAAAAATTTTGCAATGCAGTGCCAGTTGGCCCATTGAAACTGTCCCTGTGGTATCCTTGAGTCTGGACTAAAATGGTGTTATTTTAAGAATGGGGGTGGATGGAAATATTGTTAAGAGGAACTTTTTTCATATTTGCTAGTTTTCTAAAACCAGGATCTGGCTGTGTTGGTGTGATTGTGTTACTTTGGCTAATAAATGAATGAACAAACAGTGACAAGAAATGACCATTTTATATAAAGGTATTGGTGCTGCTTGCACTCAACCAGCACAAAGGTACGGAAAGGAGCACTTCTGGAGGTGCTCCGATACCCAACAGTTTTCTCTCTCTCCTTAACTTACACTCCTTACCTTTAGTTCTGTAATGGCTGAAGAGTTAATAGCAAAAATAAATAAATAAAAAAAAAACCCACAACCTTTTAAAAATGCAGTCTGCACTTTCATCCCTGTAGTCTCTTCAGTACTGGAAATTGGTGAAGTTCATTATCTGTTTGTGCTTTCCACAGTTCAGTGACACAAGTACCGAGGAGAAAGCAGGTCATTTCTGCACTGCTGCAGGGTGCTGTTTGGCTCAGGGTGACAGAGTGTGATCTCCTGCACTGAAGCATGAGCTGCCACAGCTGGTGTAAGTAGGAGCAAGTCACCGAGACTGTGACTGTCTGATCGTGCCGTCCTTTGGGGCTGGGGAACCCCAAGCAGCCTTGAATGGCATTTGTCAGAGTGGTGAGGAACTCTACAGTAAAAGCACCCTGATCTAAGACTGCTGCTCCTCGTCAGCCTTGTGCTGTATTGAGAGAGCCTGCTGCTGCAGCCACGTGGGGAAAAATCAGATGAAGCACAGGGACCTTAAATACCCGTACAGAGCTGTGATGAATTCCTTGCTCAGTGATCCCAGTCTGTCACTTGCACCGGCTCCTACTCCAAATTCCTCTGCCGGTGCAGGCCAGGGCAGGGGCTGAGGTGCAGGGGTTTTACCCTGAACCTGCCTGTGTGTGATCCACTGTCCCTGGCTTTGAGTCCTCTTCTGATGGGACTGGAGGAATAACGCTGCAGCCCAGTAACTGCAGCGTTGCCACTGGTAGTCCCAGGCTTCAGAGGAACGGGGTGAGCCCAAAGGGTTCTGCTGGCTTTGGCTGGATTCTTGCCCTGCCCAAAGCTTTCTTTAGCTCTAACAGCAATTTTGATATGTCTACTTGTTTTATTTTTCCTTAGTGTCATAAAAATTATAGTTAAGCCAAATGATTATACATAGATAATAGTAACGAGTCATTATTCTATGCAGAATGAACTATTTATAAACTGAATGCTGTAATGCACTGAAATTAGGGATGAGAGCAGAGCAGTGAAAGCAGGGGCAGAGAACGCATTGTTGAGAAATAGAGTCATGGGATGGTAATGAAGACTGCAGGGCTGATTACTGGCTGTTAAAGATATGTAAACTTTGGAGCTGGGAAAGAGAGTTTTTAGGAAAAACAAAGAAAAGTATCCAATACGTTGGAGAATATCCATTTTTAGTAACATATAATGTGGAATTGCAGCCCAGGTTGCTAGGAAACAGAAAATAGTGAAGCACAGTGTAGTGCAAGAAGGAAGAAGCCATCCACATCGTAGTCCCAGGAAAGAGAAGAAACCCTGCCAGCATGCTCTTCCCAGCAAAGGACTGGGATGCTCTTGACTGAAGTCAGCAGCCTTTAGACCCTGAAGGGTGATGGAAGGGTGAATGTAACAGACTGGGAATTGTGCTCGTAACAGCTATATAACCGTTGAGACCTTTTTTTTTTTTAACAGTACTCTTTTATTTTCTTTTTCTGTAATAATTAGACCTGGACACTGTCAGACTGTTACAGTTTTGATTGTACTAACAATAAATCTTGGCTTTGCATAAAAGGCCTGTAACGAGACTGTTTTACTGTTTTCGGATAAGGATGTTCCAGCTGTCCTTCCAGCGCAAGTCCTTGAGTTCAGTGGCAGACAGCGAGGGCTCCCCGTAGGTCACAGGGCTGAATGTGCAGTAGACAAGGTAAACTGAGGAAAACCAGGCTACAACCAGGGCACTGAACATGCTCTTGAGAAGCAGAAATCTGGGATGGGAGAGAGAAAGAGCACTCAAGTTACACCAAGTCTGGCTAAACACCTCTTCCAAAAGAAAGACCTAGAACTGGCCTATCTTTCCTAAAGGCGAATGCCAAAGGAGGGCACGGCTGGAAAAAAAATCACTGCTTCCCCTGCAGCAGCTTGCCCAGTGACAACCCCAGAGAACAGAACTGCAACGCTTCTCTTGTCTGTCTGTCCATCTGTTAAAACCAAATACCTGCAGAGATGGTTGCCAAGATGCTGTAACACGATGGGAATCAGGAGAATCTGGAATGTGAGGGCAGGCAAGTAGTGGTACAGGAAAAGCGTTTTCTCCATCAGGAAGAAGGGCAGGTAATTCACAGCCCAGCCTCCAACGCAGATCCCCCCAGCTGACACCCACAGCTGCCACGTGTCTGCAGGAGACAGGAGAGACCATCACGAAGCACTGTGAAACTGAGGTCTGTAAGAGGTCACCTGCTTGCATGGCTTGGTTTTTCCCCACTCTCTATAGGTTGTGCCACACAGCCTTTAACTGAACTACACTCAAGGGACAGAAGCAGTTATGTTTTGTCACGCTTTTATGAAGGACCTGTTCAGATGGATTACAGCCAGCACGAAATTGTTTCACAGCAGAACAAAACATACAGCCAGAGCGTGGGTGTAAAGCTGGCCACACAGAGCAGATGGTGGTACCTCAGCTGGAACCAACACATTAAAAATAAGCCCCTCCTTACACAGCCAGTACCCACCTCTTCTAAATCATCACAAAAGGGCTCAGTAGAATTCAAATCTGATGCCTGGAGATATTCTTACACCTAGAGAATGACTCACATAAATATTATGCTGGCTACTCTATTTCATGAGGTGACAGTCTTATTGCAATGCCCATCATCAGCCTCTTCATGGGCTATTTATATGTTTTTGTATCCCTAATAAAAATTTCAGGGTTAAAGGGCAGATAAACATGTTGGCATAGCCAAGTTTGGTTGCAAAAAATGTGGCTTTGGGGCCATTAAAGTGTAGCAGAAGAAGGAGCAACCCCCACCACCTTGGCACACACACGTGAAGGCATCAGACCTTCGGGAATGTCGTAAATTTTCCTCCTTCGTCGTATCAAGTACCACAGGGACAGGCAGGTGTAGACCAGAGCAGCAACGTTAGCTGAAGCCCAGGTGACAACATTCCCAAGGAGGTGGATCTGGGCCTGCAGAATAGAAGACAGTCTAAGCCAGAAGCAGGAATGCCCTGTAGCTCTTTTAGGGAAGTTTAAATATTACCTACACAGATTTGCTAAATTAAACTTCAGCATGTGCCTGGCTAGTAACCTGATCTTTCCTGGAACAAAGCAAGCTGATAAACTTTGCTGCCTCAAGACTTTTTGTAATGTAAGGCATTTAAAAGATGCTATGGGAGATGAACTCATCTTCTAAATGGAATCAATAATGGAAATGATTAAACTGCAGTTTCCTTTTTCAAAAAATGCATGCAATAAGACATGACTTAATTAAAAGCAACTACTGTCAAAGCTGTATCACATACTATAAAAACCTTCCAGCCTGCTGGGAAAATACACTCTTACACAGGAAGAGCCTATCCTGGCGCAGCCCCTTGGCTGGAACCACAGCCCTGCTCTCACTCAGCCTGCTTTCCCGTTTACTTCTCCCTCTTGTACTTACACCAGAGGTCGGGTGGAGCCAGTAGGCAATATTTGTGTCCATTGTGATCCAGTCAAGAGCAGAGGAACTGTACTTATGCTCCGTGTCTTCATTTTTTAATGTGAGAATTTTCCACTAGAAAAAAGGTAAACAGAAGGCTCTCAGAATAGGAATGATGAGTGGGATAGCAGGCACGGGTGAACACATCCAGACCTAAGATGTTTGGTTATTACACTACGAGTGGAGAAAGAATTTGCATATCTCACAGTGGATACTGATCAATACGATGGTTTTGTTTTGCTTTTCTATAATGTGGATTTCTACAGAGCTACAGGGCATCAACACTACTGACTGCATTTAAACACATCACAGTTCAGTTCCAGACAGCTTCTGGGTGCCCAACTGATCTTCTCCCCACTCCCTTCTGCTTTTTACAGAATCACTTGAGTATCTGTTGCTGAACAGCACAGGTCTCTGCTGCTCTTCAAATGTGTTCACAAGTAGTTTTTCCAGTGAGGAAGTCAAACTACTCTATCAGCAAAAAATACACAATGACTCAGGCTCACAGTCTGCAGAAATGCTCAAGTCCCTGCTCTGCAGCAGAAGGAAAGATAAAGGGAATGACAAGACACTCACCTGCAATTCCGTGAACTTTGCCATGAAGCTGAGGTTTTTACTTATGTCCATCTGTGTGGGGGAGTGGAGTTCCACTTCCCTCTCTTTTTGCTCTTGGCCTGGAAGAAAACAGCATATCTGAGAAATAATCACAGAACAGGTACAGAGCTAGAAAGGGGAGAGAGCACACAGGATACACTCCTGGCTCCTCACACTCCTGGGAGCTCCTCACACTCCTGGGAGCCTCTCTCCAATCCAGAGCCCAACTGCAAGAGCACTCTAAGAGGATTTGTAAGGATTCTGACATCACGACAGAGCTGAACACACACACGGTACCACCCTCCCATCAACAAGAACATCCCCCAGTCACCGAAACGTGCTTCAAGAACACAGCTGAGGCATACTTTTCCCATATCTGTGCTCTTCCACATTCCACACCATGCTCTGGTGGTAGCCTTTGGACAGCTTCTCTCCAACCACCTCCAGCTGCCGATATCCCCACTCAGGTAAAGATGCTCCACTGAGCTGAAAGTGAAAGATGACTGTAAACTCATAGTCCCGCCAACCTGAACTTCAGGATGGAGGTTCTGAGACCCTGCCTGAGCAGTGGACAATAGCAAGCAACTACCAGAAAGTGAAGAGTCACCATGCAATACTGTCTCCAACAAATGCCACAGCCATAAAGTCAGTGATTCTGGCAAGCTCTGAACTGTTCCAGCTGCTGTCACATACTGCACCCAAGATTCAGCATCCATTTCAGAGGCAGAATCTAAGCCTGAGTGTCCTGAGAAGCAGGAGAGCTCTGCATGCTGAAAACGAATGAAGTATGAGTAGGACTGCCTGAAACACATGCTGCTCTTTTATTTAATTCAGCAGTTTTATTATTTCCTTTATTTCCTTATTTGTTAATTTGTTTTAGCGGTTTAGGTGTTTTTGAGCAGAGAGATCAACAGTTTATAAGATTATGAGAACTGCACGGAGCAAAACCTATAGCCAAATAAATAGAAATCCACTTGCCTTTAGCACTGCAGAGGTGTTCACGTGAACAAACCTCACTTCTGACAGAATTGTCTTCCACACATCTGTGTCAGACTCACGATTTACAATCTCCTACAACAGAAAGATGTCTTTTGATCCTCATGTTGTCTCAGCTGTTTCTGCTGGAATGTGATGAGCTTCTCCCTTCCCGCTGACCACTCACCACTCTCCAGAGGTTCTGTGCTGGCATGGAGATGTTATAATCAATATAGCAGGAAACTTCTTGGGAATGGGGGCTAAGAGGGGCAGCAACGTCATGCCTAAAAGAGAAGTAAAGTAAGATCTCCAACACCATTTCCAAAATTCACACAAAAATCCCAAACCCATAAAGGCATTGAATTGGTTTAGACCAGATTCTGTAATAAAGCAAAAAGTAACTCATTTATACAGATTGCAGTGTTTACTCTGAAAGAGAACACTTCCCACTACCAAGAGCTGCCAGGAACAGGCTCGGAGGGAGCCAATGCAGATGCCTGCTATGCCAGGCTGGAGAACAAGCACTGATTGTGACAAACAGAGACGCTGTTCACTGGGGTTTCCAATAATGAACAAATTAGGTTTGGAAGGGCCACAGCAAAAACCCAAGCTCAGAACAACGCCCTTCTTAATCTATGATATTCAAGCACACGTAGACGCCCTCTGGAAAGCAGTCAGAGGCAATTTCATGCTGCAGTCTTTGCAAGACAGGCAAGAATCCACGGCAACCAGCCACAGCACTCTGGATTCTCCACCACATCTTCCTAACCTTCAGAGCACATCCTTCACGCAGCAGCACGCCACCAAAGTCAGTGCAGTTGACTTTGGGATAACAGTTACACAAAATCCTGAATATCTGCACCTGCCTGAAGTACAGGCAGTGAAGGGGCAAGGATGAAGGCTCACCAATTATGTATTTAGGAACCTGCAGAACTATCAGGAATGGCCAACATGGGGAAACCACTACTAGCCCCTCTGAAGGCCACTAGTAGAGAATAACATGAATAACAGGCAGTTTATACATCTGAATGCAAGGGTTGCTGTGCTTCAACCCCTAAATAGTTCCTAAGAGAGACAGAATGAATTAGCAGGCTGGACAGGGCAGAGGATGGGGAAAGGACTTACGTGTTGAGGTACCGCGTCGTGATGCCATGGACCAGCTGCACGATGTGTCCGTGCCTGACGGGACGGGGTGGGTTACTCACCACCAGCTGCTGCCTGGTGGAGGGACACCAAAGAGGAAGGGGTTACATCCTTCTTTACATATAATGCAACCCTGTCATGACCAAACTGTCAGGTCAAGGAGCTGCAGGCAGGGACAAACCCTTAGGCAGTAAGATGAGAAATTAAAGCAATCTACATATCAGAATTTATAACAAAGCTTATCAAGGCAAAGGTGAGTTAAGGGCAGACTGACTCAGAGGATCCGTAACGGAATATTGACACCTCAGCCATTAGGTCAGTGGTCTGAATCCAGGCCAGGCAGGAATGAGTTCAGATTATTCCCACCACACAGCTGTTTGGTGGCTTCTGTGAAAAGAGGAAGCACTTCAGTGAGGTCTGGCAGGTGTTTGTTCTACCATTGATGTGGTAGTATGAGATCAATTGTTACCCCTACCATGAAGACCAAACTCTCATCTTGCTTCTTGGACAGTGCCAAGGCACACTTTGGCAAGGGGGAATGATGCAGTTCCTGCACTTTACTGCTCTACAGAATGACTTTGCATCCTCCAGGGTTTGTAAGTGTCTTGATTTTGAAGAATTTTAAGAAGATACTAGGCTTCTGTGGTTCTGGTAGAGTTCCTGATCGAAAGGTTTGCACTATGGAAAAACTTTCCCAATGTGGATATGATTTATGAGGGCACACAGACCTCTGGTAGGACTCTTCAGCAACATAAAAGCAACTTTTTGATCAGTATGAAATGATCATCACACAAGGGCTTTTACTGGCAAAACTACAAGAACAAGAAGTCATGCTCTCCACTGACTGCAAAACCCTTCAGCACGAACCAGGCCTCTCAGGCACAGGCACCTACTTGGAAACCTGCCCAATACAGCAGATTCTACAGCTCATCCCACACTTTAAATACAAAGAAACACTCATTCTGCAAAAGTGACTTTTACTCTCTTCTGAGACCCATTCGAGTCTGACAAAACTCATTATGGCATTCTAAAGTCATGGCTCACACACTTCAAAAAGCAGAACTTCCCTTTTAGGCAAAGAACTTGAAGAGTTCCCACTGGTCTCCTGTCTTTTAAGTTCCCTTGTGCACAGCACAGCCCATATTCCAGCAGGAGCAGTTCAGAGTTTTGCAGTCCTCAATAATGCTTCTAACCAAATTGAGGAGGATTGTGGAAAGAGCTGCCCTTACCAACTGCAGCTGAAATTACTGGCTCAGGATCACACATGGCATCCATGCCCATAAGCAGAGAATAGCTATGCCCAATCAAAGTTATGCCCTGATTAGGTTTTGGAAGTGCATAGAAGCTGTGTTTGCAGCAGCTTGGGATACTCACATTCCAGGATCTTTGACAATCCACCAGTTGTTCACATCTTTGAAGGGATAGCAGGTCACCTGCTGTTGATGGGAACTACCTCGGCCATTCTCATACCTGTACAGAAGGTTAAAAACCCCACAGGTGTGTAACAGCACATTGCTGTGCTCAACAGAACCACAGCAATACAAACCAGCACCTGATCGCTGGCTCCACTCCTACAGAGCACAGAGAGCCTGTACACCCACCGTGTGCTCTGAAGGATTAACAAAGATATTGCCAGGACTCAAACAGAGACACTTAGACTGGCAGATGAAGAACCAGAGCATACTTTCACCCTAACAATACATATCTGACCAGACTCCTCACCTGATGGGATAAGTATTTGTGTGAGAATGGAGCCAGCACTGCACGGGTTTGCCCAACACGTTCCGCAGAGTTATCTGAGAGCCATAGGCCACCTCTAAGGGCTGACCCTGAGTGATTCGAGCCAGCCCGCCCTAGAAATGTAATGATAGGGATAAGTGGAAAGAATAAACAACCCAGAGGTTGTTTAAATTCTATTAGGAGTCACCTGTCACTTTAACAAAGCAGCATCTGAGCACAATGCCTTCTCACTTGGTGGTATCTACAAAAATCAAGTCTTGCAGCACCATGCTCAGCAGACAATAAAAACACCAACATCTGAAAGACTACAAGATCTTAGGGAATATCCCTAAAGCCATGCTGTTCTAAAAGAAAGGCTATCCACTATTCTACAGAAAATCATAGTACCATCCTGCAGTACACAGCATCATCACGTAGGAATTCAGTAATGTATCTACTTCCGTGGAGTTTCCTGTAGGAAGGGAGAAATCTCCAGCACATGAGCAAATGTATCATTCTCAGTTCACTGGGAAAAGCTTTTTATCTGCTATTAGGATTTGAGTCATCGTTGTCTCATCTTAAAGCAGTGCTACAAGGGCTAAGTAGTTAAATGAGATAAAGGAACAAATGTGCAGGATCAAAGGAAAAGATTGCACACCTTTGTCGTAATAGTGAGCATAAGACAGATTTCCCCCTCTTCTCCCCTAATAAATCACTTTCATGGCCACATTTCCTTTACCTCCAAGCTGGCTTGGAAAGCACTTGTCATAATCTGGTCATGAGGCCCAGAGCGATACAGCAAAGTCAAGTGCACGTAGAAGAAGGACAGGTAAATCCCCACTGGGATGATGATGAGGGCCAGTCCCCGAGCTAGAAAGTGGCATATCAAGGAAACCTAGAAGAATACAGAGAACTTGCTGTTTTCATGCTCCAGATAATTAAAAATATTAAAATAGCAGTGCATTTGGCTTGCTTTGTTTGCCTTTTTTTACATTTCCCCAATCACCCTCCCTCAGCTATAACTTTGTGGACAGCTGGGTCACTTCCACTGAGGATTTGAAGTGGAGCCAGCAGGAGGTGTGTGAAACAGTAAAGGTTCTGAGCCACAGATCACCGAGACATGCATAAGAGCAAAGAAGCCAGTTACACATGTGTTTTTCTTAGAATTAACTCCATCTTCCTCAACAACTGAGCTGGGAAACTGTTCTATGATTATGGCAAACAATTTTAGTACAAATCCCAGCTACAGACAGCACTGTTATTTGTGGGCTCGCAAGGCTCCCGTGCTGAGAAGTTACACATATTATATTTTGTATATTTTGCTACCTACATTTGACAAGTTCTGGTCCCCTATCATGTGCCAGAAGTGGAGTCCTGCAATGGTCAAGAGCAGCATATAGGTGAACAGGCCCATGTATTTCACTCTGAGAAGAAAATGCACAAAAAATTAACATGGTTAAAAACTACACAATTACCTATTAGACGACATAAACATTCGAACTTCCTCTTGAACAGGATGCAATAACAGGACTTAGATCTCTGACAAGGTTGGTACAACAACATAAATAACACTCAAGACTTTGACACCAGAAGATATCACTTGTTTGCTAGTTACATTAAACATCAGCAGTGATAGAGAACCTTCTTTTTAACAAGGTGGCAGACCACAAAGCACAGAGCCCCTAAATTCAGACTTACTGAAGGTTGAGGCAAATAGGAGGGAGGGGTGAAATGCAGATGGTAAAGCCATCACTGAGAAGTGCATTTTGCTCTTCCCTGAACAGTACCCTCTGATGCCTGGTATTGCACACTGTGAATCAACATTCTCTTCACAGAAACGCCCTAACTCACTGAAAAGTCATGGAGATGCCTGCTTAGAACAGCACCAAGAATCAGTTTTCAAAATCCAAGGCCCCCCTGATATCTCAGATGGCAGCCAGGAAAGTCAGCTTCCTAAAACAAAGACAGACACCACCACTTACCCAACTGCACAAGAACAAGCTACTCCAGTCAAGAGAAGCCAAAACCACCAGCTTCCAGAGAAGGAACTTAAATAAAAGGAGAAAGGATGTTATGGTGAGATCTGGGCACCTTCTTAGGATCCTGAATTCAGGTAATTTAACTTGAAAAAAACCTTGCAGGACTTCACTATTGCTTACTCAGAGGTATCTCATATCTGAACCTTCCATGCCAACAGCTCTCAGCCCTGACCTACAGGGTCTTGTTAAAGGTACTTCTTGGTATCCTGAAAGCAAAACTGAACACCACTGGCCCTCTTACACTACAGATGTAAAAAATGTATTAAATCATTTGCTGGGTTCAATTTATTTAAAATAATGTTACTTAACTAAAGATTACCTTATACTCTGCAAGGATCAGAGAACATGTGAAGTCACAAAAAATAGACAAAGATCTCTAAATTCAGTGTCTGTAAGCAGTAACAAGCATTAAGTGACTTGTTATCATCAGCTTTCCTGTGCATGGAAGGAAACCTCTAATAAAAAACCTGGGTAGGCAAAGGGGTACTCCCAAGGGATTTTATTTTTATTGTAAAATAAAACAGATAACCCCACTACCAGTTAGAACAGTTTTTAACACTGTTCAGCAGAGAAAACTTGTGGGGCAGTCATATGAGAGGTCAAGGCATTGGATTTTACAGACAGCTGAAGTGAGTTGCAAAATGGTGAAATGACTTACAGAAAAAAACACATAGTCTATGACAAAAAAGAGTCACCACAAGAATATCCAAAAGGATGGGAGACAATCCAGCTTTACCTGTGCCTTTGCAAATTGTAGAACTTCAGGTAGGACAAAACTGCAAGTAGGATAAAAAAAATCAATATTGATTCCAGGAGCATGAATCTTGACTGAGTGATCAGAGAGTTCTCTGTTGGAAAAGAGAGACAGATGGAAAATTAGAGAAACTTATCTAGAAGCAAACGCTACCTCAGACAATCCTATCATTATCCAACAGAAGGATCTGCCCCTTTAAGAACAACCAATTCACTTGCAATCTACTGGCTGTAATAGGGAGGTGCTGGGTTTAAAGGGACAAAAACCTTCCAGCAGGAGCAAAGTACGCAAAGTCTCCAAGGATAAAGAGGTGGGCAAGTAGTAAAGTCTGGCAGAAGTCAGATAAAGGTGCTATGTTTGTCTACAAAGGAAAACAGAATCAATGCTGGGAAATCCAGAGAGGCAACAAGAGTCAAGGTAGTGACCCCAGCAGGCAGTGAGCGTGATGACAAATCCTCGAGAAAAGGAGCTGCAATGAGCTCCTGTGCAGGATTCCCTGAGCCAGAATCAGAGCAGCCAGTAGCTAGGAGAGGTTTCTCTTATCAGACTGCTAAAAGGCTGTTGAGAGGCTCTCTCCCTTTCAGACAGCTGCCTGCAGACCCTCAGGGAAAAAACCTCGAGAGTTACACACACTAGAACAGCGTCAAACCACGGTGCTCAGGACACAGACTGGTTTGCTGCAGTCTGGAGATGAAGAAATTTGATGACCTCTAACTGTAAGTAGGATTGTCCTGCTGTTAAAAAACAGAACATTGTAACTCATCCTGTAAACCTCTGAGGAAGAGAGTACAGGCCTCCTTGGATGCAAGAACAATAGTTTTCTGTGAGGTTGCCTGGTTTGCTTGATAATGAAATGGACTTGTACAAAGCCTCAGCCTAGAAGGCAGCCTGCTGCAGAGCTGTAAGGACAGCGAGGACCAGAGAGGCTCAGCAGAGATGGATACAGGCCAGAACTGAAAGTGGGATCCAACTTGTCAGCATTCTGTGGGGAGATGCTACTTCAACATTTCATGCACCCTCAAAATTCACAAGGGGAAAAGGGAGCCTTCTCCCTTTGTATGAAGAATGGGGCCCAGGGGAATAATCTCACCTAAGAGAATCAGAAGAGCAGCTCCAAGTGCAGCACAGTGGGAGAACTGTAGTTCCACCAAAATCTGGTAGGCTAAAGGCACACAGAAAGCACCAGCCAGGGCTGGCAGGAGTCGCAAGGACCAAACAGGAACATTCATGCTATACTCTGAAATGGGAGACAACAGTGATGCACAAATTCAGAAACTATTAATTGCAGCAAAGACAGATTGATACAGAACTCCTTATTCACCAGTTAGTGTATCTAACTCCTATTCCTAGTAATTTATTGTCCATCTTGTACTTCTTGAGCTGTTTTAGCCAATTTAAAAATTCCGTGCTACAGAAACCTAACACCTTAAACTTCTGCTAGAGACTTGCAGAAGACTTATTTAAGAGAATAAGTGAAGGTATCAGATAACATGTTATTTCCACTGGTCAGGCAAAAGGAATCTGTCTGCTTATTTTTGCAAAAGAACGAGACAGTTACAATCAGCTCTTACCAGCTCCAATCCTGTTCCATAAGAAGTTTCCATCAAATCCTCCTAAGTAACCTACAACATAAGCAACAACTCAGAATTTCCAGTCTCAAAACAAGTATAAAAACTGGTTCTAAATTGGTCCTGGAGGCATTTCCCAGACACAAAGCTCTTCCATGCATGAAAGCCCTCTTTCCTAAAAAGGTCCTCTTTCGTACTGTTTTGCCTGCTGCAGCGCTTGATAACGTGCAGAGACATGAAGAATATAAATTGAGAATAACAGAATCTCAGTGGCAAAGTTACATTATATTTAACCTCACCTCTCCATACAGACACTTTCATGTTGTGCATATCTCAGCTACAGAAAGGATCTCAGGACTGGGAACCTGCTTGTTGTCTACTATTTCTAGTCAGTAGCAGTTCTCATCTTACCTTTCTCTTTATCCAAAGGGTTGGATAACAAGGCAATGGATACATGGCTCCATCACCTCCCCAGTACCCAGGCAATAGCCCTCTAATGATTGACAGTAAATAAAGAGACTCATAATTCTCTCTACATCAGAAACTCTCAGCTGCCTTCTATTTTTCCCCAGACAGGATCTGACAACTCATTTCTAACCCACACTTCTCTCTCCTACAGTAACAGGCAGCAGACTCTTCCCGATTCCAGGAGCTGCCCTACCTCCCAAAGCAAGCAGCATGTGGCCAAAAGGCGGGCCACTGTCATCCACGAAGAAGATCCTCTTCATGTACAGTGAAACAAATTGGCCATAATACACTTCATCAAAGCTGAAACACAAGAGGCACAAATATGCCAAATCTAACTGGAAGCATCCTGCAGGCTGCGGAGATACCAAGAAAGGAAATGGATTTGTTGGCAGAAAGCTAAAGAACTCATGAAGCACAGCAGCTTTGCCTCTTTACCTTCCTCTCAGGAGGTTTTCTTAGGGAAACACTGTCACCTTGTTACAGAGGCTGACATCAGGCAAGCTCTGCTCTTACACTCCTGTCTCTGTACTCACAAATGTTTAAAAAACAAAAGTCTGTGTCATACAAGCAGAAAACAAGCCATTCCACTCACACCACAGCCCGTGGATAGGAAAGCCTCCAAAGACGGCTTATTAATCCCATCACAGTCAATGCCATGAGGTTCATATTTATCTCCACAGTGACCACAACTGGCTTCTTCAGAAATCCCAACATCCTGGCTAAGATCTGTTCAAACCTGGAGAGCAAACAGAGGAGAGTAGGAGTCACCCTTCCATTCACATTTGACAGAAAGCATGCACCACAACTCCTAGCAGCTTATGGTAACTGAGCTTCCAAAGTTCTCTTGCTTTCCAAGTTGATGTGTTTTCTGCTGTATCTACAGGAGTAACTCTATGAATGAAGCTCCTAATCACACAACTACTCAGCTGCCCTGCTTCTACTTGTGTATGGTTCTCGGCCATCAACAGTAAGCCAGAAACTTTCCTAATTCTCACACTGGTTCTGTATAAACACAATGGCTTAATTCAAGCTTATATTCTGCTTTGTACTTATGCCTGGATGTGTCCATGTGCAACCTGCTTGAAGTGAAGCTGCTTTAGCACAGGGTTGTACTAGATTATCTCCTTCCAATCCCCCATTCCATGATTCCATAAAACCTCCCAGGCCAGACTCTGATGTTAGTGATAGGCAAATCACATACTCAGGCACCAGACTGCTCAGGTGGCTTTAAAACCAATGAAAAAGAGTTACTTCATGCAAACTGAGTGTATTTCTTAAGGGGTGACAGGAGGCAGAACCCCCAAACATCCTCTGTCTTAAAAAGCTGGCTGCTGGAGCACAGGTGTAGATGTTGTAAGGCTATAGCACAGCCTAGGAGAGCTGCAGAGAGCAGCATTGAACACTACTACTCTAGGCAGAACTGATAAAAGCTAGGTCAGAAAATAGTAGTGTTGGACCTCCTCACCTCAATACGACTGAAAGTCATCAGAATAAATCCACCTTTGACCAGCAGAGAACACAGTGAGATGCAAGCACATCACCATAATCAAGTGCGGTGCCACCATCCTTGTTTCTCATTGCCTACAAAACACAAGCACTGCGTGGAACAGATGTTTCAAGAAACTCCTTGGAAAGCTGTGCTCTATTTGGTACTGGGGACATCACACCACTGCCCAGGACAAGGGCAGCCATCCATCACCTCACAGGGCCTGGGACCCCCCAGAGCACCCTGATGGAGAGGACCCTGCTGTGGCACAGGTGGGCTGCAAATCCCAAATGCTGCACTTCCTCCCCCACCAGAGCTCACATGCTTCCTCCAAGAGCCTTTAAGCCTCTACGAGACTCAGAACCCTCTCTGTGAGCCTTATGAGGGGGTGAAGGACGACGAACCCCCAAAAAGCCTCACTCCCCTCTTTGAGAAGGGGGAGCCACACCTTGCCCTCACCCTTGAGGCTCAGCCAACAGGATCCACCAGACACCCTGACACCCCCTGCCTCCCCTACTACCCCTTCGACATTTTTGGGGGAGGCAGGACCCCTAACCAGGCCTCGAGGCTCCTGGGAGCAGCAGGGCCACCAGACACCTCCCCATGGCTCGCCCCCCTCCCCGAGCATCTGGGGGAGGATCAGGGTGCCATTACCCCCTCCCCAAGCCCCAGGGGGCTCAGGGCGCACTCCCCCCCTCCCCCCCCCCCCAGGCCCTCGTCAAACCTTACGGAGGTGAGGGGCGACACCGGACCCCCAGCCCCGCGCGCGCCGGGCAAGCGGGACACGCCCCCGACGCCGAGCGCAGCCCCGCCCCTTCCCACGCCGCCGGATGTGACGTCATACGCAGCGGCGCCGCCAGAGCGGGAAAAGGGCCCTGGCGCGGGGCTGCGCGAAGATGGCGGCACCCAGTGCTTACACAGGTTCCGCTGTGGCAGCACTGAAAGCGCCAGGGACTCCACCGTGATGGCCCCGAGAGCCTTGGTTGCCACAGAGCCTCTGCCGTGGCGGCCCCAGAGCCCCCGCTGCGGCAGCTTTAAGGGATCGCACCACCCCCAGAGACTCCGCCGTAATGGCTATGAGGGACCCACGGCCCCGGCTGTTGCACTGACCCCACTGCAGCAGACCCGAGGGACGCTATCGCCCCCACAGACCCCACTGTCAGACCGTACGCTGTCCAGGCCTTCCACATCCCTCAGGGCACCCCAAAAGCTGTACATCCCCCCCCTCCCTGCCACCCACAACAGCGCTGCAGCCACCTCTAGTCAAGAAAAACAACCCCAACCAGTCAAAGTTTTCAACCAAAAGAACCAGGCAAGGGACATGGGAATTTGAGAAAAGCATAATCTGCTTTGTTCTTTTTTTTTTAAATTTTTTTTATTTAAATAAGGAGAATTCTTTCATATGGAAAGAGCTAATACAATCACATATTTGAAAGGAGAAACAATAGGTACTGAAACGAGGAAAAAGGGCAATAAAGAGTGTGCCGCAACTGGCCTGGTGATGCCGTGATTCGAGTTCCGGTCCAAGTAAAAGTTTCCAAAAAATATAAACAGGTTGCACGTTACACAATTATCCATCGTCTGCCCTTTCAAATATCTGGTCTACATGAAAAGACAAAGAGAGGAAAGGCCAAAAAAAAATGTACTATACAGGTCATGAGGTTAAAAGCTTTAAGGAGTATGATACCCCCTCAAGAAACAACAAATGCCATTTATACAGAACCAGAGGAGGATTCCAGCTAAGGACAATGCCTCGACACATGCTAAGGGCAATCGCCTCACCGCTGCTGCTGTGATTCCCAGGGAACAGTCAAGGTTGTGGCTGCAGACATCTTGAGGAGTCAGGATGAGCCAGTAAACCTGTGGGGAAAATCTGGTGGTCTTTGGATTAAAATAAACCACAAAAAGGAGCTGGAGTGCAGCTGTCTCTTCAGCAGCAGTTTCACTGCTTCGGCAAAATGCACCTTTTCTGTCAACAAGCCACCACTAAGTATCCTGATGCCGGCTGTAAATTAATTCTTACTCACAAATGCATCTTTCTTACAAGGAAACTGGGTGGTTGTATGTAAAAAATAACCCATGCTACAAGGAATTAACCTGTGCTTAACTAGTTAGAAGCAAACTGGAAGGTTAATGACGCAACAGAACCCGTTTGGCATACAGTGTTGTTTAAACTGAATGTAGTTGCCTGCCAGAAGGTGAGACACAGGGGAGATGCTGGGCTCATTGTGTAATAGCTATCTATAAACACACAGGAAGCACAGGGCAGCTTGTAGCTTTGCAGCATTCTTGCAAGGAAACTGTTAAATGAAGAGTCTCTGGGTGAACACAAACACCTTCAAGTTCAATGGGCTGCAAACACATTCAGAGTCACTGAGGACTGCACAGCAGAACCAGGCAGAGTCAGGGAGATCAACAATACCTGTGCCACTCGTGACTGCTGCTTCCACTCACCTTTTAAAAATATACTGGAGCGCTTTTTTTTTCCCCCCTTCCTTTTATTCTTCCATAACTTTTTTTTCCCTGTCTTTTTTTTTTTAAATTACTAGATAAAAGCAGCCTGGAGAGGAAAGCAGCACTGAATGCAGCTGCTCAGGCATGAATCACTGCGTATAAGAGAATAGATGACACGTGCTTCAGACCTTCAGCTGAACAAAAAGCAGCCAAGTCAGCCTCTGAATATTTCTGCTTCGCCCATTTTTGCTGAAAACATGGATTCTCCCTCCCACTACACCTTTCCAGAAGAAGCCTGCAATTTGGCAGCTGATTTCCAGTCAAAACCAAAGCAACTTGTAAAGGAATAAATTGTTAGGGCCTGACCCTGGAACAGTGGAGACAGCAAACAGAATTATTCCCTTATAAACCATATCCACGTCCTGTACATCTCCGTTCTCCTCTTCCCAAAGCTGAACTCATATCAGCGTACCAGCATCCTTGGCATTTGTGCACCTTGAGGGTCAGAGGCTTTCCTTTTGACTCAAGAGCACCACAAACTGCACTAACCTTTTACAACAAACAAAAAAATATATGCCAGAGAAGGATATTGCACCTTAAAAAATCTGGGCTCTAAAACTGCTTTCCATCACACAAAACTCCATTAAGTGAAAGAGTCTTGCCAACTGCAGCTGACAGTCACGCAAAGGTGAGGAATGGAATGAAGCTCACATGCATTTCTTGGCCTTTCCCACACAGAATAATTCAGACATAATATATAAATAGAGCAGTGAAACAATTACTTTTTCACCTAGACCTACAACATCAAATACGTATAAATAAATTCTAGTGTTTTATTCTGTTGGGGGAAGGAATGGCGGGGTTAAAAGAGAAAGAAGGGTGACCATTTTCAACAGGGAGTATTGTAGTTCTGATGGCATTTACACCAGAGGGCCTGCAATAACTTGTATCTAGCAATAACCCAATTTCTCCAACACATCTGACCATTCTGAAGTCATATAGGTGGGAGGAAAGAGGTTAGTGTCTTTGTAAAGCTTAAGTAGTGTGTCTAGGGCAGGAAAGAGATGAGAAGAGGGGGGCTTGGATAAGTCTCTTTAGCCAGTTGATTTTGGGCTGATAACAGCTAGGGCCAGCTGGGCAGAAGGGTAATAAAGAAATGACAGACAACTCTGTTGTTTATGATACTCCAAGGAAGAAAATAGCGGGGTGGGATGACTTACTGGTGGAGCAATCTTTGGAAAACGTTGGGAGAGCAGGATTAGCAGATGTGGATACGGGTCTGGGAGATGCCTGAAGGCCAGGGAAATCTTTGTCACTAAATCTCAAATCCTGTACTTTAAGGAGGACACTAGAGAGATGCTGGCACACTCTGCTCTGAAGTTAAAAATCCATAAAACATGAGGGGGAAAAAAAAAGAGCTTTTTTATTTTTCTTAAAGTACCATCCTATCCCTTTCCCTTCGGGTTCTCTGCCATGGTCAATAGGGACATCTGTGGAGAGGGGACATTACTATGTCTAAATTAGTTTAGGTTTCTAAGCTCTTAAAAGCTACTGTATAAAATTCTTATTTATACCTAGCTTAAAACTTCAAATGCATCCCTAGAAAGTTATGAAGGAGCTTTCCTAGAAAGGGGGGGGGGAAAGCAAACTAAGAAATAAGAACACCTTTCAGATCCCTTCCCAAATACATTCTTTGTTCAAAACATCTTCTTTGGAACCACCATCAAATGATCTGCTGCCACCTAGCAGAGGCACGGCACAGCCAATTCGGAAGCCGTCATCTTCTGCAGAAATGAAGTTCTCTTTCCCTCACTTCAGGGTGACCAGCCTACGTTACGTTTTGAAAGAGCCAAACAACACAAACCAAGTTAGCTGGAGGGAGCTGAGTTTACTCAAGGCTACCGTCAGCTGAAGGACTGCAAGCACTTTAAGGAACTTGTAAGTCCATCCTAAAAATCTACATACACACACAAACCAAAACCAAACAAGCAAAGAAATAAACCCCCAACCCACTCCCACTGGCACCTGCCTTTCATAGATCATCACATACTGGTGAGGAAGTGTGAGGTGACAACAATGTACACACTGTATGTAACTGCACCAGAAGCAAAGAATCCTTTGCTGTTCATCTGAGGAAGGGGAGTAAAAGGATGACTTCAAACTGCCTCTGAAACCATGCACTTCCGACACAAAAAAGGAGGTTCCAAGTGTGCTACAACGGCTGCCTTGCAGAGGGGCTCCCTCACTGATTAACGCCTCTATGCAAATTTTACAAAAGGCCATGAGGAACAGAAAGCAAGACCTGGGGAAAAGGGAGAAGAGCAAAGCTTAGGAGAGCAGCCCCAAGGGATGAACACAATATAGAACAAGTCTCAGGAGACATGAAGTATTACAGCAGGCAAGGCAGGGAGCGTTAAGAGAGCATCACAACTACAAATGTAGTCCATACAGACCAGTTGGCTCCAGCCAACTCTTCTGACCCATGTATGGGGAGAAGATTTTTTCTTAACAGATTCTATACTTTGTAAATCCATGATCTACATTTTGTTGTGTGTTTGGTAGTCACTAAACAATCCCAAACGCACAAAAAACACCCTAAACCTACATCCAGATGAGCTTGCAACAGAAATTTGGTGGTGGTTTTTTTTCCTTAAAATGAAAATGCCACGTTTTGTTGTGCACAAGGCACCCCAAAGCTACAATTAAAGTGGTGCAACTTTCAAGATTAATGCACTGATCTACTATATAACTTTAGTATACATTTACTTCTAATGCAAGCACTGCTTCTAGCTTAAAACAAAAATACTGAAAAAGTAGAAGAATGCCATAACTGTCCTGTTTGTTTAAAAAAAAATCAAACAACTGGAAAGGCTAAATCATCTGGGGAAAATACACCCAAATTCAATTTAGAAGAGTCATGATTCTCAACATAGCACAGAACCATATATAAAACTAAGCAGAGTTTTGTCAGAACATAATTTTAGCCCAAGGAAATTCTTTTCTGGAAGGAATGAGGAAAGCAGAAGAAGGGAGGGGGAAAAAAATGAGAGAACATATAAAAGTTCTGCTATAAACAAAGATATAGCTTTTTTGTAAAAACCTCAGCTGCCTTTAAAATGAAAAACCTCAAACTAACCCCTCTCCCCCAGTAGCCACTCTGCTGAGACAGAAGTAGGGAAGGAGAAAGACGGGCTTTGCCAAGTGAGCGATCACAGCTACCTGTGGATGGGGCATGGGGGGGAAAAGGCTTGAGCCACTTAAGTCACATGGTTGGTTTGTTTTAAAGCAAGCAGGTCAATGTCATATCCACTGTTTCGAACTGCTTTGTTGGGAGAGGGGCTTGGATGATGTTGCTGTAGTCAGTCAATGCGAGGCGTAGATCTGGTGAGATTTTCAGGAGATCCAGTAGGGACCAGTCTAAGCTGCAGTGCCTCCCAGGCAGCAAGACCAGCTGGGCATCAGACGTGCTCTTAGGCCTTGCTTTCCTCCACTTTGACTGCCTGAGGTTTGATCGCTCCCGTGCGCACTGGCTTCATCTGGTTTGTGGAGGCCGTTTCTTGCAGCTTTACTGCTCCCAGGTTGGCTTTATTTTCATCCACCCGCTGTTTTGCCTTTTGACATACAAACCCAACACATTAGCTAGCACAGAGACCTCTACACAGATATCACAAACAAGCTGTGACCATCAGTCATGCAAGACATCACGTTTTCTCCAAAAATCAGGTATCATTCTACTCCGTCGCACTTTGTTGCCATGTCTTACATGTCTGGCAATGAATAACCCATAAAAATACAACAAACAACACTGACAATATAAAACAAGTAATCCTCTAATTTAATCTCCTGACTTTCAAATAACACAGAATTACACTCAGACTCAGCCTAGAACCTACACACCCTCTCTCCTTGCAGGAAAAGTAACGGCTCCCACACAGTTTCAGTAAGCAGGCCTTTCTGTCCCTTCTCTTAAATCCAAGGCACAAACACGAGAGGAGAGAGGAGCAGATACTGTTGGGTCAAACAAAGCAGTGATGCACGCTACCTGTTGTACATAGTGTCCTTGCACAGAGCCCATGCTAACTGCTGGTCCAGACGGCTTCCCACTTGGGCTGGCAGAGCTAGGCCTGGAAATCGAAGAGTCGACAATATTCATGGAGTAAATTCTACAATGGAATGAGAACCTTATTCATGTGTGAAAGAAAAAAAAGACAGCAGAAAGAAGCAGTAGACACAGGGCATGAGACTGTGTTGTGCAGATCACAGAGCTCTCCAGCCCAAAAGACAACACATGGATTTGGTTAGGAGAGACACTAAAGGAACTGCATGTCCCAAAAGGCTTTGTCACTGGAAAGTCTGGTATCTCTAGATAATAGCACTTCTCATTTCAAGAGGACTGTGCTGGAAACACTTATTCAGCGATCCCTAAATTTTCTACCTTAACCAGAAACACACAAAAGCACACACCCCAATTCCTCTTTCAGACTCACTTAACAAACTTCATGCACTTCCCACTAGCACGAAGGGCCAAGTCAGACACGTGCTGGCCCACGCCAGAAAATGAATGCCATGATTATGGATTTTTATACAAGTATTTGGACTACAGTAAGCACATTCTACACGTGAACATTCTGACTACAGAGGCAAAGTTCTGTCAACGCTTTACCTGTATGTATGTGGTGATGGCATAGATCCTCCAGAGGACATACTCTGTTTACCATCGGAGAAATGAAACCCTTTCATTTCCATTTGGGAGGACTACAGAGGGAAATGAGTGAGAGAGTATAATCTTTCCATTCACAAATGAATCATCACTTAATATAAACAAGTCAGATCTTTGCCCTTCTACCCATCATGCCCATTAAGAGAAGCAGCAATTTTTCAGGTGAAGAAAGCGAGGTTTATAAGTGAAATAATCTGCTTGCATTAAACCAACAAGCCATCAGCACAAGCAAATACAGAACCTGGAAGTTAACCTCTATGCTCTCTTCTGTCCTGTAATAGACAAACTTATGATACAAATCCATCAAACCCAACATGACATTAATATACCTACTCAAATGGACAAGCTTCACAACAGAGTGAAATATCTGGGCGGTATTCCAACTGTGTCTGGAGCTCACCACCCCTCAAGCACTCTGGGGAAACCTGTGTAAACACGTAATAAAACTGGAGACTCCACACTGGATCAAGGCAGGATGTGGCTCCCTGGAAACAGGATGACAACCAGCAGCAAAACTTGAGAAACTGCTGGTCTGCACTTTGGAGATGAGGGGAAAAGGGCTCCTTCAATTTAACACCAATACTTGGCTTTGGTATTTAAGGATCCCAAACAATCCAGCCTCCTCTTTAACAAGCAAGATCAAGGAGCAAAGCAGGAGGGGTTAATGAATGCCAAGATGAGCATGCAGGAGTTACTCCTTACCTCCCTGCTGGGAGCAAGAACAGAAGGTTGGGATCCAGGAGGGAGGATTCTTCGGGGAGCTCCTACGGGCAGGTTCTGCCCCTGAGGAAGCTGGATGGACTGTGGCAGAATCAGCGGCTGCTGGCCAGAGCCGTAGCGGGGCAGAGGAAGCTGGGAGCCAGGCACAGGCATTGTTAGCTGTGTGGTAAGGACATGTAGTTACTTAATGGTGGCAACAGTCTTGTGTTTGACACCCTGCTGTCTCCCAGTACCCCCTGGAAAGCACAGCATTGCTAAAGAAAAGCTCACAAACAGCACAGTCTGGCACAGAGTAAATGCAAATCAATGGAACAGAGGGACTGAACACACTGAAATGCATGTTCTGGTAGTGCTGCCTGGGCTGGGCTTCTAACATGGCATCAATTTAACATAACTACGCCCAGACACAGGGCTTTCCTCCTTGCCTAGAATGTTCATCCAGTTCCTCAGCCTTCCTCATGGCCACTCCACGGGTGTGTTTCCTCTGGATATGACAGCAACGTCAAACAGCTCACTGTCAGGCGTTTTGTTTGCAGCTCTGATGCCCAAACCAGAAGTCTGCTGCACTTTTGTGCCAAAGCATTTTGGGAACCAGACCTCTAGAGAAAGTGACAGTGACCTCAGCTCTATGTTCTGTAGTTAGCTTCAAACTAATGATGGTAGTAACTATGAGTAATTTAAAAAAACGCAGCTTGGGACTCAAGAGCCTCCCTGTTTCCTCTGATTCATTTGGCAATTCTCACCCAGTTGCTGGGTTTGGAAGGTTCTATAACATTTCGACAAATAAGTAAGTCTAAGGTTGGCAAAAGAGACCAAGTTACTAGTTTACGATGGATAAAGCATTTCTTCGAACACTTAATTTGTCAGTATTCTATATTTTCCTCAGCTAAGTTACTTTCAGGATTAATTATAGGTCAAACATAAAAATCCCTCTTTAAACAAAAAGTAAACCTTAACACATTGTACAAAATAAATGTGACAACAGCTTAATAAAAGTATCAAACTTCCTCAGAGATTCAGAACACGTGTCCACAAATACAGCTCTGCTCATAGTAGGATTCAATGTTTTTACCCAAACCGTGTTTTACAAAATTTTTCACACAATGGAATTCTTGTTAAGATGCTGCCAAACAGATCAAGGAGCTGAAAACAGAACTGGATAACAAATGAATTGAGATGATAGATAAGTCTTTAATAAAAGGTTCCAATTATCCTGGAAGTAGAGTTAAATCTGGAGATGACTGGGATTTGGCTCTCAGAAGAGGTACAACTACTGCATCATGGCCTCCTATGCATGAAGCACCTCACAAAATATCTATGCTGAGGGTGAGGATATCCATGTTACAAAATAACATCTCAGCAGGGACAGACGAGTAATTAGCAAGAATCTCATTAAATAAGGTGCTGCACGTTTGAAACAACTGTTTTCACAACAGTGTCTCTCAGGGAAATCTTTTGCCTCTTGACAAAGAGCTTGGTCCACACAAACAAATGACTCAGTACAAATACCAGTTTCAACTCAGTCTCAGGAACAAGTGGCTGTGAAAAAACCTGTGCAAAGGAGTGGCTTCCAAGCCCTGCTCCTCACCTGTGTAAGCTGAGAGTCCATCATCTGGGAGGCTCCCATACCAGCCGCCTGGTTTATCTGGCCTTCGTAAACCAGTGTCTGGCTTCCGTTCATGGGCTGATAGGGGGACCCAGACTGAGTTTTCACCACCTCCAAGGGCTGCATGCCTGGGAAGGCGGAATACGGAGGCTTCAGAGCTGTGCCTCCTGTCAGGACCATGGTGCTGGGCTGGGACAGACTGGGGTGCATATACACCTGAGACCTAGAGGAGAAAAACATGCTCAAGTCATTACGCAGAAAACCTTTGGAGACTACACACACATTAACCTGTCAAACCATAACTGGCCTGCAAGCAGCATGCAGTTCTCAGACTCTACTAACCTGACATCTTAGGAATAAGCTGTGATGCCACTTTCCATTTTAGTCACAGGGTTTTTTTTACTTCCAGTTTTAAGCTCTTACAACCATGTCATTGTGTTGCAGGAATATTTGACAGAATGGCATGATATCCTATCCAAAGATTACAGAATCACTGAATCACACCCTGCACAATACATTCTAGATTCGTAGTCAGGGAGGATTCATGTTACCAGAAGGCTACAGCAGCTTTGCAAATCAGAAAAGAATGAAGGTTTGAACACCTCTAGCAAGAAAAGGATTTTTGATAAAACTCAGCATCTAGGATTCAGGCCTCAAAAGGTCTCAAAAGACTATTCTGATCATTCACTCATCTCATGCAGGGAAGGGGGTACAGCATATGATTCTCACAGACAGCCCATCTCTGAAGTAGATGTCTCAAGTCCTCAATTCTAGTATGCAGTTCCTGTAGCCAAGTACTGCTTGCTGTTATGCTTCCATTTGATTTACTAATTTGAATCTTGCAATTTTTTTAATACAGTTTTTTCAATACTTTTTTTTTTCAATACAACTGCATAAATTTCCAAAGACAGTTTTTGTTATCGTCCTACAAAGTGACATGCTCAAGAGAGCCTTAAGTGCCCCAATATCCTTGTTCTCCACCCCAGCAGTGTTACTGGGAAAAGGAAACAGCACATCAAAGGGGGAAGAGAAGATGAGTGTGGATAAATGAACATAGCCATCAGGAATGTAACAGTTCAGACCATAAGGAAATGAAAAACTGGAGGCAGTTACCTGAAGGGCTGTATGGAGCTGTACATCTCCTGGGACTGGGAAACAGGCAGACCACCCCTCAGCCCAAGCTGAGCTTGGGCCTGTAAGGATGTGTGGAGGGAAATGGGAATCTGTTGAGCAGCAGCCTGCAAGAAGGAATTAAGACAACTGAGCAGTAGAAGAGGAGCCAGAAACTCTCCCAGGCTGTTAAAAATCCATCAGTTTTCCTTTGGTACAAAGGGGAAAAAACCCTTCAATTTAACTAATCTGTGACACCCACTGGGAAGAAGCATATAAGGAACCTAAGGGAAGCTACATCCATGCTCCTTTGTGCTATCAGAGAGGCAAATGATTCCTTGATTCTTAAATGCCACCCTGAAGACTCCTTGAGAAACCACTAGTCAGTTGTATTTCTCCCTTACCTGCTGGTAGCTTTGCTGCTGAGGTATCGTCTGAGGGACCAGGCGGGGCTGACTTGCAAACACATGGCCATCCAGATACAGGGGTGGAATATGGTTACCTAAACACCAAAGAAGGCAGGCTGTAAATTCAAGGTACAGGGGAGATGCAGGCACGGTCACTGCAGAGACCTGCAGGTCAAGACTATTTCCTACCTCTCAGCAACCAGCTCAGCAAGCCACAAACACAGTACCCATTAAGGAGAGCCTGCAAAGCTCATTAAGCCCACATACCAAAGCCATCAACCCACTTACTGTACCAGGCTTGCTGAGAATTAATCATACCTTTCTGCAAGAGGCTAAATGTAAACCCAGGTTTCCCACCTTCACAAAAAAATTTAGAGACACTAACAGTTTAGGAATTGGTGAGCTGCACTCCAAACTTTTCCTAAACGCCAGAAATCTGCTCTGCAATCATCTCATGTTTGCAACTAGGAGAGACAGAAAGAGCAAACGTGCTGTTTGAGACCTTCACACAAGAGATCTAAAAACCATATTCAACCCCAAGGGTGGCACCAATTAGAAAGTGCTGTGCCACTTCGGTGGTTCTGTGCAGATCTGAACCACAGGATTTACAAACAAAATTAGAGTGGGTGGGGAAGGAAATCATCTGACTTGGAACAAGGTTTTCCAAGTGAAAGGTGGTAACAGAGTCAGAGTTGCCCACTCATCACTTTTGTCCAGCATATTACACTTCATTCTTGAATTGAGGAATGAGAAGGATAGTGCGTGCATGACAGGTCTTTTGGGACCCAGAAGTCAGAGAATCCAAGCACATTTCATTTTTCCAAACACTCTTCCTAATTAAACACTATATAACAAGACTGAGCTTAACCTTCTCCTCCAACGCAAGGACAGCAACACCTTCCCACCTCCCAGAGTTCTGCAAACTGTAATCAAGTTGTTATTACATACAAAGGGCAGAAGATGCTCAGAACCTGTGATTTAAAGAGCAAAATGAGCCAAGGAATGGTTGATATTGGTATTAGGGCTGCTGAAGTCTCTCAGCCATGAGTTTCTTCACTTCCCTTCCATTCTATTGAGCACACAGTGAAGGGTAAGCAGGATCTATTGAGACATCACAGAGACTTGAGACTACACAGGTAAAGTCGTCCTTGTGCTAAGTTTATACCAGTCCCACTCCAGTAACATTCTTCCCTGTGGGGAAGTCCCTCTTTCTGTCCTGACTGAACTGTTGCTAAGAATCTGTTAAATACCAGCCAGCCAGTTACTCTCCATAGAAGCTCTTATCACCATGCTCTTGTCTACTAGAATCAGAGTATGATTCCTAGACACCAACCAGACAATGCAAATACTGCTGCCGCAGTTTGCAGGTACCTGGAATAGATGCAGAAGGTGCTACAGACGCCACAGGCATAGGAGGCATAGAAACTCCACCAAAAGAGCTGTAGCTGACACCATTGGAAGCTCCAACACTTGAAGGAGGCTGGATGCCTGAGCCTGCGCCTCCTGGGGAGTTCTGTTCTGGTAAACTAGGAGAGTTTTCCCAAGCTTTACGAGCAGACTCCATCTACGGAAACGAAGGACAATAACTACAGACAGTTCAAATGGGGAGGACAATACTGAAGCCTAGAGTTGCTCATCTACAACTCGTCAGTTCAAATTCGATCTAGTCTAATCACAGTGGAAAGCTGGCAGGTCTCGGGTCAAGGGGTGTCACACCAATTTCCAAGGTGCAAGCATCCTTTAAACACACCTAATCCCCCTTGGTACCTGCTTGAGCTTTTTGGGTTTTGGGTGGTGAGGTTTTTTGGTTTGGTTTTATTTTAGAGAGTTTTCTTGTTGTTTGGACACTCAAGGGTTTTTTGTTTATTGTTGTTTTATTTCTTTCTTCTTCCTTAAGCCACCAGGTACCTCAAATCCCTGACCAGCCATCTTACCCAGCTACTGAAATAGTAGGAAAGCTCTGCTGCACTTGTTCTACAACAGGCAAAGACTTCAGCACGCCCTTCCACCCACACTGAAGAGCATGTATGTACAACATTTACAGGAGCTAATTAAAGATTAGCAGTACCTAACTAAATGCTCTGGGAAAGATCTCTCCATCCTCACCACTCTGGCCATGGAGACATGGCATCCACACCTAGGAGAAACACACATGCCAGCTTGCTTACCTTAAGCGTAAGGTCTGCAGTGGGGAAGGACATTGGGTTCAGGCCAATGCACCGCTGGAGGTGGTGATCTCTTCGCAGAATGGGAATGGACTGCGCTAACCCTGCCTGAAGGGAGATTTGTAAATGGTGAACACTTCACAAACTCTTACGAGAATGTCATGAGCCTCCAGTGCTGACAGCCTCAGCTGGCAGCTCTAGTAATGACACCTCAAAGGATTCAATCCTCAGTGGCACTGCAGAAGTACCACATTCCACCCTGATCCGTTCTGCTGTTGGAATAAATGAAGCTCTGCTGACACGCAATGACACCCTCTGTATCGAGTTACACCAGCTTTCACTTAAACATCAATTTGACCCAGTAACTTCAATCTGCAGAAGAGTTTCCCCTCCTAACCCATATTTGGGATCTACCTGAATTTCAGTTTCTGAAAAGAAACACCCTTCAAGAAAACCTTCAACATCAAACAGCCTACAATTTTGAAAATATTTCAAAGGAAGCTTCTCACATTGCTGTCCACAGCTGAGCTACAATTTGGGCTTTCAGCATGCTCACTTTTTCACATACCATAATGAAATACCTGCATGGCTGGGATAAGCCAGAAAACCTCTGAAAGAGAACAACTATCAAGTTCTCTGCCTTGCTGTGGCAGATGAGACCTTCTGAGGAAGCTGGCAGTCTAGGTCTAAAAATGCTACTATCTGCACTGTGTGCATTAGCAGCCCTCTTTTGTATCTCAGGGGAGGCGACTGCTGATCTCAGAGATGTGCAGTACCTCTTGCTTTACACAGGTCACTGAATACTAATGATGTTGCTCCCTGTATCAGTCCTGAGCTAGTGATGCTCATTTTATCAAGGTACCTTGAGGGGACAAGATTTCCATTATGGATTTTAGTCACGTGTGCTGCCTAAGCATTAAGTGTGAAGTCAACTGCAAAGAAGTATGTCTGCTCTCTTCGGAAGCATCTTGAGTATAACTATGGAGTATCTCCACTGAAACAACGCCAAAAGAAAAAAAAGAAATACTTACATTACTGGCCAACGCATCCTGCAATTTGGTGACAGGGTTCGCTGCAGTGCCAGAGGCAGAGCCAGGTGGTAAGCTGAAGTCAGAGTCCTGAAAAAGCAAAACACACAAAATTCAAATCTAGCTCCAAGGGCCACCCATCTGCTTCTCATGGTTAATGACTTCAGCCTGAATAATGACACTAAAACCTAAAGATTTTCCTCCAGTAAGCCTTGCTGGAAGAGAACAAAAAGACACTTCTCGGCACTCAGCAGCAGGCAACCCCCAGTGGCACACAAAGGCTTAGATGGCCATAGTCTTGTCCCTCACCTCTGTTACCACCCCAGCTGGTCCTTGAGACAATATTTCCAAAAAGATATTATGTGTTTGCCAATACATCTTGAGGACCTGGTTTGTGTCAGTAATGAAATCTAAGGCAAATCTACAGCTGGAAGCTTCCTCTAAATAATCCTTCTGCCTCAAACCACCTTTCATATCTCAACAAGCTCTAATCACCAAGAAGATAAAATTAAATTCAATCCTCACTTTAGGATTTACTCCAAATTCAATGGGTGGCACAGGAAGTACAGAATCCACGTGAATTTCCACCCCATTAACAGGGGGAATATTCCCTTCCAGCCGTTCCGTTCCCTCCGAACCCTTTCTGTTTTTCAGGGAGCGTTCGTTGCCGATTGGTCCAGGCTTGTGTTCCTTGTTCTGTCCTGAGCCTTGATCTGAATCCTTAACAGGAAAGCAGAGAGGCTGAGACACAAAGACTGCATAACCCAACCTCAAGCTTTTAAAAATGCTATCAAGAACAACACAACCACTTCACAAGGTCTCTCACTACGTGCTCTGGCTTGGCTGCAAATCCAGATTACCTTTTTATCAGATTGCTTCTGCACTTGCTCCTTCTGGCAGTCAGGCTTTGGGTCCACCAGGCCAGCCCCATTCATCTCCTCTGGTTTGAGGGTGCCATATGGAGAACTGCGCTGAGAGGAGGTAGCGGAGGATTCCCGAGACTCCGCGCTCAAGTCAATGCCACTATCCCCCTGGCTGCCTTTAAAACCCTGCTATGCAAAGCACGAAATGTGTTAAAGCCCCGGACTCCAACCTGGCTCCACAAAGGAGGAAAAAAAATCCCAGAAAACAGTAAGACCATGTCCCCTTTTCCAATCACATTCTTGGTTAACTGCAAAGGAGTTGGGCCTGACCTGCAGCATCCCTTGGCTACTTCAGCTCTACACAGCCCTAAGACAGGTTAACCAATGCATCAACTGGACCATGGCTTTAGAATAAGGAAAAAGTGTCCCACATAGCAACTAGGCTGAGATTGCCAAACTCGTTTCACTTGTGACCCAAACCAGATTTAACTCTGGTCTCCAGAGGTGAAGCATTCAGGAACCTCCTCGGCCTTCCCTGTGTTCAGGCTACAAGCACACACTCCTCACAGCTATGAGGCACACAAACATGACCCACGGGATTCCACCATCCTCAAACACACTCTGTGTCTCTGAGCATAATCCTGGAATAGCTCTACCAAACAGTTACTCCAGATTTATATCCACATGTTAACACCAAGCAGCGCTTGGCCCTCTGGTTTAAGATTTGAACTGCATCAAGCTCAAACCAGAATTGCAAAGAGACAGTTTAAAATTGCACAAGCAGAGCTGAGAGTCGCTAAGCAAAGATGGAGCAATGAGAAGCATAAGCTACCTATGTTAATATTTTATACACACAATACCTGAATGTTACATCAGATGCCACTTACCTCAGTGGTGCCAGATTCAGTACCATTAAAGGTATTTACAGGCTTGCTCCAGGAATCACTGCCAGGAGACTGAACAGAAAGAGCTGGAAGAGAACAGAGAGCATGGTTCATCTGCCTGAAACACAACTGTGAGCACATCTAGTACACAGGCTGGAAAACAGGGAAGAGATTTCTTAGGGAACATGAAAACAACAGGAGAAATAAAAGGAAGAGGGAGAAACAATGGAAGCATTAGCTAGTGAGTGCTAGAGGATGAGAAAGCAGAGGAGGCCACAGTAAGAAAATGGTTGAAATAGATCCAGCCCAACAGGCTAGAAAATGCTACACAGTAGGGTCTTGATGTTACACAAAGACTCAATAAATAGATCAGGAGACTGACACAGTCAACAACAGGAGGAGGACGGTTGAACAATACAGCCCTGCACAGTACAACTCTCAAAAGACGCAATCACAGACAGACACCTGTCAGCTCCCCTCCCACGTGCAGCACCACACAAGCGGAAGTTGTCTCCTCTTAAGCACCAACACCCTGTCCCTTCCTGCAGACACCAGAAGATTTCCCCAACTCTGTGAAACACTTCCGAACAAACATACCCAAACTTACCTGGGCTGTTGCTCTCCCAGATCTCTGTGCCCAGGCTGTTTCCAGACACTGTTACATCACTTTGCTCCAAGCACAAGCTGTTCTGCTTCTTAGCAAATCGAGGAGGGATGCGAGACTGAAGGACACGGGCCTTAGCTGGTGCCTGAGAGACAAAAGGCACAGGCTGTAAGACCTGTCAATTCACTGGACTAACAGCCTGCTCCTGCCAACTTCAAACCCTGAATTTCTACATGCTGCAATGTGAAAAGCCATCAGCTCACATTACAGAACCACACACAGTAATTCTGACTCTTCTCAGCCCGCACTTTTGTTTCCAAGTGGACCCTGTGAGTCCTGGGAGGTTCTCCTGCTCTAACAAGATGATGAAATAAAGCTGCCTTCAGTAGCATAACAACAATTTCTTCTTTTGGGCAGGCAGGGGCATAGGACAAAAAGGAAAGCAAAATTAATAAAACAGACTTGCTCTGCTTAATTCCTCTCCTTGATTCCAGATACAGGAAGGTCAATTAATGATTTCACAGTACAGACACGGCTCTTTCACGGCGCCAAGATCTAAATATAAAGAGAAGCACATCTCTGCAACATCTTTCCCATGGCACGTTCACACGCTGTATCCACCTTAATTTTAAGATGCCAAGGAACCAGGCTTCTACCCCTTTGCTTGTGACGCTCCCTAAACCTACCACAAGCCCTCCTTGTCAGGAAGTATTTCCCAGCGATGCTTTTCATTTGCATTTAGTTCTCCGATTTCTCTGTCTCCTTTTGTATCAAAGTATTCTCTCATCACCCTAGAATTTGCAGTCTTCTAGTACATGTAGACCAACGTCCCCCTCCTAAGCAGTCCTTTGCTAAGCCATTCACACCGCAGTCTTCAATATTTTCTTCAAAATCACCTTTTTGATTTTATTATGAACATGAAGTTGCCGGAGCTTCCAGTTTGTTAAGCTTCTTTCTGGTCAGTTGCCCAGATACAAACATGACTCCTTCAGCAAGGAAGCTACCACATCCTGCTCTAGCACTAACACACTGTTGACACCCCAAGAGTGCGGAGGTCCTCCACTGCTCACTGCTGCCCAACACCCAACCAGCAACTGCCTTAGTGAGCCAAGCTGCTTTGGATAGGGATCACTTTAGAAAACCCTCCTTAACTCACAAGCAACAATTCTGCTGGAAAACAAGAACAGTCAGGAGACCATCCATTTTTTTCAGAGCAGTGACCCCTGATCAAAATCAAAATATGTTTTCTGGGCCTAAGAATTTGTCCTGTTTTGGCCAACAGCATATCCTTCTGCTCACCCAAAAGCTTTCTGGGGCCCTGTTCCTCTGACTGCAGCAGGAACAGCACATCACATTAAACTTCTGCTCCCCGTTCCTCACCTGAGCAGCCTGTTCCTTCTTCCTTCGCTCCTCTTCCAGCAAACGACGCTGCTTTTTAGTAAGAACCTCAATGAAGCCTTCACCTGCCATAGAACCTACTTCGCTCTCTTCTGCTGTGTTCGACACTCGATTATCAATGATGGTACCTGAACGAAGCATATATGGGGAAGAAGTTGTGCACGTGTGTATGAATGTAAAGCTCTAAAATTGCACCAATTTAAAGACTGCAACAAACAGGATCCATGATACAGGCAAACAAATTCAGCCAGCAGTGCAGCCACTAAGCTTTGAAATCTGTGCTGTGGTAGCCTGTTGACATCTACCAGCGACCTTATCCTGCAAGGCTCTGCTCTCCTCTGCCTCAAGACAAGTGTGCTCCACCAGGCAGAGCTGGGGCATGTGGTACCTTGGGTAGCTTTAGTAGGTGTCGTACCAGTTGAAAAAAACCTCACAGGTTTCCAAATATCAGCAAGAACAAAGTAGGCACAGGTACTTTTGAAAACACACTCATCACTTCTGGATGGAAAACTTCAGTTCTACAAATGGCAAACAGCTGGCTCATGGCCTAGCACCAATGGTTTCAGAGACAGTAATTTCTTGCCTCCTTCCCATGAGCTCAGACTTAAATTCTCCACTCTGAATGCTGTTTCAACTTCCTTCGCACTACATAAGAAGTGTTAGATTTCAAGCCCAAAATACCTTAGACAGAAACATGGAAAAGACTCATTTCTCTCAGAAACCAAACTTTCTATAGAAGAAACATTAGAAAGATTGTCAGATCTGGCTGAAAGTTTGTGTTTGAAACACAAAACCATCTTCCTCTTCCACGTCTTCCCAATTTAGATACACTGAGTATTCCTGTTTGTGTAAGTAAACGGAAAGCAACACAACCTGATATTTAACATCATATGGAATTGAATCAGCCTGGCTTGAAGTCAGCCACAATGTGTCAGCCCTTGAAAGAAACAAAGGAATTAAGACACTCACTTCCATAACTCAGTTCAAACTGTGACAAGGTCTCTCCCTTCTCGCTTGCTCTTTGTGTGGTGGATTTGGGCTCCTTCTCTGTTTTTTTACCTGGCCCCTCAGCACTTTCTGAGTTGGCATGGGAAGCCCTATCCAAGCTGTAAATGGAATGGCTGCTCCCACCACTGGTGTTGCCAAGGCTCCCTCCTTCTTCTGGAGATCTACAAGGAAAGAAGGGAAAGGAATTAGATGTGTCACTAGAAGATGAGTAAAAGTAGCAAGAAAAAAACATATGGGTTACATTTTGCTAGGTTTGTAATCGCACCTGACCCTTCCCCAGCCTTTCCTGGAAGAAATGTTACATTCCGAGCACAAAGCCCATTACAAGGATGTTTAGCAGGGAAGCGGATGGAAACAGAACAATACATGTACTCATGAATCAACCAACAGCTGCCCCTGCAACACACCTAATGCCCTATAGCTCGTCCCCATGGGGAGAGCTCTGTGCTTCTGGAGTGTCTCCTCTGTCCCTCTTTGCAAATAAACACACATTTCTTAGCAAGCACTAGGTGAGGGAAGGGACATGGGGCAGGCTGACAACACTGAGAAAAAACCCAGATTTTCCATTTTGCTTCTCCTGGATTTTTTGCCCCTATGACCACCATCCACACACATCACTCCCCAGCGTTCAACGCACAAAAGAGACGCATAATGGGAGGGGAGCTTCCCCGTTCCCTTACCTTCCCTTTCTACCTGCACATATCTTTCCAGACACCAGCTCTTCACTCTCTTATTTCCAGATATACTACTAGTTTATAATACATCCAGGAACTGGGGGACATCAGTCATAAGAGGACAGAAAAAAAAAAAGCTGCCTAATTATTAGTGCTTTAAACCCAATGCAACAAGGCTGTGCTTTTCCCTGTGCAAGGGAAAGGGTAATAAGGGAGCTGTCAAATTGGCCTAAAACCAAGGTCCACGTAACCCAGTGTCCTGTCAAACTTCACAGCACACTCGCAAGGAAATATTTAATCCCTAATGTTAGATTTGTCTTAAGATACTCTCAGGAAGAGCTCCTCTCACCGGGCTGGGAACACACAGTGCTGCTTGCCATTCAATACTGCTCTCCACTGAGGTCTAACAAAATATCGCTCAGGCAAAGCTAGGACTGGCAATGCCACACACTGCACTCCTGTCACAACTGTGCTACTGGGAATCAAGGTTAGTGACACTCAGTCTGCACAGCTCACAGCAACTCATGCCATGAAAACCCAAACATAACTTCCATGCCCTGCTATGCTCCACTGGGGACCCATGATAGGAAAGACACAATAGGTCTGGAGTTAAGGACCAGGATTCCTTCATCATCTTTCATGCCTCTAGTGAGAGGCAGTCCAGAGAGCGAAGAGGTGTCTTGGCCCAAATCTAAGGGACAGAGCAGCAGCACGTGTCATTCCCAGAGTGCCTCAGTCATTTCCATAAACCTGGAATCCCAGTGCAGAAGCAAAGGCATCAGTCGGTTGTAAGACAGACAATGATGAAACCCTTGGATGTCATAGGGTTGGATAAACGGTAATGGAAGCCACCTGCAATAGATGGAAAGAAACACAGCCAGCAGCTCCTCACCCACAGTCCAGCCCTTCTCCAGTCCTCCAATATCTGCATATGAGATGACAGATACCTGTACATCAGAATGCAACTTTACCTTTTGCTTTTTATCAGTGTCCCATTCTGCGGGCTCTCGTATCTGGAAGCTGCTCCTACACCAGTTCTGACAGACTGCTCCACAAACCCTGCTGGCTCAGCCTTGCGGCTCTGCCTTTCAACAAGTGGTCTTTGGCTTGAGAAGCTCCTCTTCGCTAGCTCCCTCTTCTCTCCCAAGCCCCCACTCCCGAGGACACCCTCCAGCTGGCCTTCGTTCTCTGAAACTACATCTCGCCTCTCTCGCCGCTCGCTGAAGTCACTGCTTTCAGATGCTGTCTCCCACTCCTCATTGGCATGGTCCGATGAGTTCTGGTAGGAGAGCTCAGGAGATCGTCTGCTTGAGATGCTGCTCTTCTCCATGGTGGTCAGCTTGGGTCTTCCAGGCCACTGGCTGGGTAGCAGGTTGGGGCCTCCCTCCTCGGAGTTCCACTGGCCGACCGATTCCCTCTCTTGCCTAAGACGCCTGAATCGCGGGGGCTTGTCTTGGCGGGGTGGACGCCGCCTCCTGAATGGCCTGTTCTCTATGTTCTCCTGATCCGCTGAGTAATCCTCCTGGAAAAAGTGCCTTTTGTCATCCAGATGATTCTCATCAAAAACCCGGCTGGAGAAGGAATCCACATGTTTATAAGAATCCTGAATGTAGTCCCTGTCAGACTGCTGCCTACTCCCAAAAGCGTCCGATGGAGAGGTGTGGCTGTACTCCTGCCACCCTGCTCCCCCACTCCTGCCTTGCCACTGCGTGGGCTCCTTACCCATGAAACCCCTTCGCCCATAGCCAGAGTTGCTCAGTCTCGGCGGCAGCGATCTCCCAAAAGCTCTCGGAGCCCTCATCTTAGGATCCAGACTAGTGTGATCATCTGAATAGATTTTATTTGACCTCCAGGACTCTTTGAAGTCTCCCTTTTTCAACTCACTGTCCTCCCTGTCTAGCACAGAGCCTTCATTACTGTTTTCTGAGCCCCTCTGCCGGCGACGCTTGGGGAGCTCCTCGTATTCTGACCCTTCACTGTGCGTCTCGCTTGCAATCCTGCGCCTTGGCTTGCCTCTGGGAAAGTCCTCTGGCTGGTTGAATTCCCGAAGCCCTCGCCCTCGACTGCTCCGCTGGTTGTTATAGACTCCCCGGCTGCCCACAACAGTGCCTCGGCCTCGGAAAGTGAACTCTCTGAAGCCTCTCCCTCGCCCACGTCCTTGACCTCTCCCACCAAAGGCTTGTTCTTCATCAATGAAGATCCAGTTGTTTCTTTTTGTAGGAGGGAGATCACTGGACTCTCTGGATAGTTTGTTCTCCCAGGTTCTTTCTGGCTTCTCTTCCTCCTCTTCTTCCTCCTCTTCCTCTTGGGATTTCTCAGCCTCTCGGGTGAGGTTGGTTTGGGAAGAACCTTTGTCATCCAGCAGGTAACGTGTGGAGTTCAGTAAGGCTGCAGAATCATCTGACTCATTTTCTAGCTTCTGAACAGCTGCCTTCTCCTTCAGCGGGCGCGAGGTGTCTTCTCCGTCCAGTTTTACTTTCTCCAACTCCTTCTCCTTCTCTTCCACCTTTAGGGCTTTTAGGACTGGTTTTTTAATTGGGCCTGATCGCCGTGTCCTCCCCATTTGCTCCTGGTGCTGACCACTGGTGTTCCTGTTTTCAGGAGCCCACTCGGTTGTCTCTTCCGTGGGCTGTTTGTTGTTAGCTCCTTCTTTCTTCCACGGGTCTACACTGAATGTCTGCTCATCCCTGGGCACTTCTTCGGCAACTTCCACTGTAGCCTCTTCAGGTTTCTTACGGTGGCTGATATCCCAGCCATTATATTCAGGCTTCTTTTCTGCTTGGATAAAATCAGGTTCTAGGGGTGAACACCTCAAGTTTGCATGGCGGGTGCCAGCAGGACAGGTTTCCTGCACCGTCTCCTGATGTTGAAACAAGAGATCTTGGCCTATTCGCTGAGAAGACAGGCAGCTGTCAAAGTCTGCTTGGGCCTTCTTGTCAAAACCATTCAAGTACTCCTCCCCTCTCTCCTCAAAGAGATCTCGCTGGGTGCCCAGACTCTCCAGCCTTCCAGCAGAAGCAGAGTAACTGTCATTCCTGAGGAGGAAACAAACAACAAACAAAAGTCCGCTAATGCAGAGCACAGCGCATCTCCAACGGCCCAGGCTGGGCAGCAGATGTGGAAACAAAGAAATTAGGTGGGGTTTGTACTAAATCAGGAGGCAATGAGCCTATAAATACCTGAATGCTGGGCAGATCTGCTGCAGTCCCAGGCTGTATCGCCTGGTTTATCAAATCAATGGATGATAAAGAAAGCAGTTCCTATTGATGGGCAGTTAACTTATAAAAGAAAGGGAGATTCAGGCTCCAACATATGTGGAGATCTGAAAATACCAAACTGGTTTCAGAAAGTCCCAAAGAATCAGAAGACAAACTAGACAGTATCAGAATTTTTGACTCATTGTTTTCTGTACCTAGCCATGTAGGTGACAAGTACCTCTTCCCCCACTGAATAGGCTTCAAACTGGTCAGCCTCAGTTTGCATCAGACAGAATAACTTTCACTGGCTCAGCCTGTAAGCATCTCCATGACAAACACTCAACATTGTAAAGGTGCTACCAGATCAGTACCTTGACCTGTTCAGAGATATCTTTTGGGTCACCCCTACACCTGCCTTTCAGTAGGAGATGACTCACAGCAGCTCCTCCCATCAGAACACCCATGAGAACAAGGGAATTCTGCACTCACCTGGCATGCACTCCCTCCACGCTGTCAGCCTGTTTTTGATGGGACAGGGAGTACCCTTTGCTCTGCAGAGAAGCGTAGCTCTCCTGGCCCCACACTGGCACAGAGTCCAAGGGAATAGTTTTCCTTTCTGTCTGCCCTGCCTGACAGTTCTGATCTTCAGATCGACAGCTGCTCCCTCCAATGGCATCCTGCTGAATCATGGGCTTCATAATTCCTGGTCATGACAAGAGTTCACATCATTAACACAAGGATCTCACAGCCAAAAAGAATTAACAATCTCCAGCTAGCTTGATGTCCCCTTCCTTTCGGAGCAGCAGGTGACTGCAACTATGGAAACCTTTCTGGTAGAGGGGAGCCTGTGCTTGGGAAACACACAGCTGGGAAATAAACCTGGAGCAATACAGGAGGTGACACAGATTTCAGAGCCCAGCCTGCACAGAACACTACACATCATCACTGGCTTGGAAGCAAGCAGGTGTGTGAAAACCAACCACAAACTCGAGGGAATCATTTATACAGCCTGATGTTTATATTCACACCTCTGACAATCAGTAACAAGGTGCCACAGGCACACAGTTTGGGAACTACAGAATTTCTCCATCACATTCCTTGAAGGGTGTCTATTAAGACTTCGCATGATTACAGTAACTCCCAAACTGACCCTTCTTCTCCCAGAGGAGGAATCTGCTAAAGCTCCAAAGCTGTTAGGGAAGATCGCCCATTGCAGTGCATGGGATGGAAGCGCAGATGTCATCATCCCTCCCAACATTCTCTATTCCCTTGTGAGCTCTTACTGCAACCGACTCTTTCTCATCCCTAGAAGTCAATCACAGCCAACCAGGATGCCAGGTCTGGACAGAACTAAGATGAGTGGTGGATACGGACCAAATGAATAGCCATGATAAAAGAAAACACCAGCAACACCTTACCTGAAGGGTGAAGGGCTGAAGGGTAGAAATCCACGGGGGTGCGACTCTGGGCCATGCGAGGGTCCATATAAGAGGGCATCATCATCCAGCGAGGATCAAAGCCAAGCATCTGGGGGTGCGGTGGGTAGAATGTCCGTTGGGGATGGGAATGGGATGGGGGAGGATAGACTTGCTGCTGCTGCCAGTGCTGCATCTTGTACAGCTGCTCCTGCAGGGAAAAGGGATGGGTAGTTTAACATGAATGGTCACGGTGCCAGGAATCACATTTGCAAACTGGCCAGCCAAAGGAAAACACATTCCATGTGTTCAAGACTCAAAACCAGATCAGATGGGAGGGTACAGCAGATAAGGGCAATTCCCTACCAACTGAGAATGTGGCAGCTGTTGTTATTCTTCCAACACCCAGAATAGCCAGAATATGTTGCAGTCAGAATCTCACAACACTATCGGCCACTCTACATTGTCAAATGCAAGGGATCAGCTTCAAAACTTGAAACTGCATTTTCTCACTGCTTCTAGAGACACAGGACAGTTCCTGTCAAACACAATTTTCTTATTGGAACCAAGTACTTTAGAAGATGTTATTCTTTGGAGGGAATGCAATTCTAAGTTATTTAGTGTGCATATATATTAGTCCAACTCCTGTTAGCCAAACAGATAAGAACTAACTAAACTCAATTAAGAGAGCTATTAACACTTCACAGTGTCTCCTGTGCACCCTCCAGAGATGGGCTGACACCTTCAGGGTATGTCCTATCTCCCACACGGCCAGCCCACCTCCCTTTACCAGGATCGTCATGACGCTAATCTTGTTTCACATTTAACTTTTGCTAAAGCTCCATGAAGAACCTATATTTGAAGCAAACTTTGTGTACCAAAGAGAGCTTCCAGAAAGTAAACAGCTCCGATTAACATGGAATACACCTATTTACCTGTCAAAGCTTCCACCATCTTTTTTGGCTAAGCCTACAACAGCCTCAAATACTGTGACTGTTTACAAAAAAGGCCAATCTCTATTGTAGAGCAAGACAGCCACACTTAAATCTGATCCTGACAGATCATCAAGGCAAGAGAGAAACTCAAATAAATGCAAAGATTATATCCAAGTTACCTAGTGCCCAGCACGTTCGAGAAAATATTTCATGATACCAACACCATTTTTCATTTTGTTCTTTGCATAAAGCCACTGCTACCAAACAGCAAATCAAGCCAGCCAAAATACAAACTGCCTCATATATCCTAACGACACAGAAGATAAGAGAAAATAAAATGAAAATTTCGTGTTCTTCCACAGCAATAACCTGTGGTATTATTAGCATGACAGCAAAGACATCCAATTATTTTTAGTTTAAGAGCATCTCTTTAAAAGAGTAATATTAGCAACGTTTGCTGCTGTACATTTGAATCATGAAAATGTCAACTGCCCAGTAACAAGCACAGGGGAGCATTGATAAAAGAGCAATTACTGAGCTTCCAAGCAAAAGCCAAATGTGAGCTCTTCACCGAGGTCTGCAGCAGTGTTGATTATATCACGTTTCAAGAGGTTATTCTCCGAAGAATGGCAATTAACTTGGCATTATCTCAAGCCTGGTTATTCTGTCCCTCGCTTTGACTCTGCTGCCCCAAGGAGGCCCACTGCATCTGGAAGATGAGCTGAAGAGTACAGCACTGTATGTGCCATGTGCAAGTCCAGGCAAGATGCAGAACATCTAAAGCAGTTCAATCTGGTCTCCCAGAACCCCAGAAGAGATTTTTTTTTTAGTGAAACAAAACTGAAAGAAGACAGACCAAACATATTCCTGGTGCAAAGAAAATAATGATTTGAAAAAACCTCGCAGAAAAAAAAAGCTGGGTAGGTAGAAGGTGAGAGTAGACGTAAAGGACCACCTCTCGGCAAAGGCAGGAGGTGGAACAAGAACTGTGCTGCTTCACAGCTCTCGCGTTCAGCTCCAAGCAGAGTTGAACCACCTGCCAACCCAAGCACAGTTTGCCCCTAGCAAGTGAGTGGCCACCCATACCTAGCAGGGTAAGGGCATAGCAAATGCAAAGGAATTGGAAGCAGCTGATCCCCAAAGGTTTTCCTTGCTCTTATCTTGTGCCACAGAGCAAGCACAGATGTTCACCAGCTTCATGGCCAGCCAAAGGCATCAGAGACTTCGCCAGATCAGGCCTACACTAAGTACCAACATAGTTATTGTTGCTCTTCTCACTCTGGATACAGGAAGGGCAACATCCCAGCTTCTCCTGCATATACACATCTGCAAACAAGAGCTCTGCTACAAACCACACAATCTTAAGATTTCCAATGAACTTGGCCCACCCATGTCTCTCCTCAGACATAGAAACAGCCGCAACATTGCAGGGCACATGAAAAAAAATTCATGTAACCCACAGAGTGCCCTTTTACCCCTGTCAATCAGGATACAGCTGTGACCAGAAGAGCTGAAAAAGGCACCTGCCCGTTAGTTCATGCCCATTGTGTTGAGAACTAAGCAAGTAGAACTGTTTGGTGGATGCAAAGGAAGAGGGGTGGAAGTGTCACACCTATTACCTGCTGCTGTTGCTGCTGCTGCCTCTGGAATCGTGGAGGAAGAGACTTCTGGTATTTGTTGAATTCCTGTGCTGGGGAGGGAGCTTCTCGGAGCTCTTCCTCACTGCTTGTCTGGGCTGCTGCTGGGGCAGGGGTCTCCTCTTCCAGATAACCAACAGAGACATCCGGTGTGTGAAACTCAGGTGGTGCTGCAGGGAAGAAAATAAGCCTTGAAGAACCCTGTTTGTGACAGGGCTTGTGAGTGCACCACAGCACCACAACATATATGGGTGTGGGCACGTCCCGACTGCATTACAAGGCTGACCTTTACTACAACCATACATAGCACCTCACAGGCGATTTCCCTGAATTGCACTGACAGTTCTAGAGGGCTTTGTCCACCTTGGTTTAGCAATCAATTTCAAGATGCCCCTCTGGCATCAGCCTTCTGCTCAAGCAACAGGAGGAAGAAGGCCATTTCCCCTGCTACTCCTTGAACCTGGCAGCACTTACTTGTAACTGATTTTCTGACCGGTGGGCCCATGAGCACTTTCTTAATATCACCATCAAATTACGAGATGATCAAGAAGCTCATTCCAACAAGGTCTCTGATAGCACAGCTGACTGAGCATAGATAAAGGTAACCAAAAAAGGTTGTACTTGTTTTAATAGGATTTTTTTAAAAATAAAAAACAACCTTCATCACCAGTCAAAAATATTCCACAGAATACGTGGAATAGCTGATCTCTTAAGTGCCACTCAAGCACCCTTTGAATACTCCCTCCCAGGAATTCCTCCACACTTTATGGAAGAGATGGACAAGATAGCAGAAAAACCTTTTTCACAAGGTAAGGCAATCAATGTTTCTTCACCTTTCTGGAAAGCATGACCATTTTCTTGCACAGCATTTTTCTCTGTGCTTGGTGGTCGCACATCTTCATTCTCTGTATGTTTCTGAGTCTCCCCGCTCTTCTGAGCCAGTTTGCATTTCTGATCAAGTTGCTTCAGCTTTGCTGCACAGGCTGCCAGGCGCTCCTCCCTGGCTCGCCGCTCCTCCTCCTCCCGTCGCCTCCTGGCTCTCTCAACAGCCTCTGAGATCTCAGAGTGCACAAACTTTTGTCTCAGTGGCACCTTTTCTTCTTTATCCTCGACAGACTGCTGTCTAAGAACACTTCCCTGTGTTGGCTTCTGCCAAAGGAAAAACATTTCTCAACAAGCATGGTCCAAACATCTCCTTTATCTCAAGCTTTGCATCTCATACTGAGAAAACCCTCTCCTGGTTCCCTCTCCTCTATCCTCATGCACACAAATCCTACTTTCTGTAGGGAGTTGTGGTCCAATAGCTCTATTTTCTCACTGTCTGACAACTCCACTGCTCTAGACCAACTTCCACTTCTCTTCTCTAGTAGGAGTGCTACACAGATAGATTTCTCTCCAGTTGGATATAAACAAAGGAATGAGACATTCATCGGTGTGCCATTTTCAATAAAATGTCAAACTAGCCTCTTGAGGACATCGATGCATTGCAACCCAGCAGCATAAGCCTTACTCGCTCGAGTTCAACCTACCTGGTAATCAGATGCAGAGCTCCAGCCGTTCAGCTTCCTCGGAGGTTGCTGTGATTCCTGCACTTTCCGGACAGGCCGGGACAAGCCAACCGAGTCACTCCAATTTTTTCCTTCCTCCGAGGTGTGTTTGACATCTGCACTATCTGCAGAGCTCAGGGACAACTGTCGCTGCCTTCTGGGATCCCAGCTGTTCCTGTCATATAAAGAGCTTTGCTATTACATTTGCTATTTGCCTCAAAAAAGCACTTGCAGCCTCATCAAGTGGTAAAGGCAACTGACAGTAACAGAAAGAAAATACGCAAAAACCCCATGAGAACAAGCAATGTGCTTTTCTTCCTAAGCTGCGTAAGGATTAACATCACTACTGTGCAGCAGGATAAAGGTGAGATACACAAGGTGGGGAAGGAAAAAGCCTGGCATCTTGGCACTCAGCTTCAACACCCACGGACATCCTTGAGGTCCACTCAAACAATGGCCGGTGGAATCAGTCACATACGAATCACAGGGATCAAGCCTCAACACTTAGAACAAGTTTTACAAAGATCATGGTACTGTTTGCTTCTATTGAAACAACTCGAGGTGCGAATACAGCCACTTCTCACCACTTCTGTCGTCCATCTTTGAGAGTTTCTTCCTCTTCCTCATCTTCACTAAACTTCAATTTCTCAGAGTAATCCACTTCATCGTGAATGCCTACAAAGGCAGAATCAGAAAAGGGATGTATGAGAGAAAAGAAACAGGTCTGTGGTCCTTGTAAAGATTATGCCCTCTCTGGCACTAAACCCGAGAATGCATAGGCTTGGTATAAAGCACTGGGAAAGCTGAATGTTCACCACAGGTACTGGAAATCATGTGAGCAGTGTGGACTCACACTGCTGAACAGCTAGGCTGGTCCCAGAAGAGAAGCAGCAAGTAGTGTGGGAACAGGGGGCTGCAAATGAGACAACCACTACCAAGCCAGACTGTGTGTAATCGGATACTGAATGCCGTAACTGAAAACGCAGGACTAACTCCTATTCCCAGCAGCCATACTGCCACCCTCCTGCTGTTTGGTGTTTTCAGCTTTTAGGAGTCCTCAGATCCAGTTCCTTGAGCGTAGCGTGACGGAAGGATCAGAAGGATCCATTGTGTCATCATTTACACCAACAGCAGCTTCACAGCAACTACACAGACCACTCTTTTGCTTCCCCTCCTCCCTTTTGGTGGCAGTGAAACAGAGCCACCAGAATATCTTGGCTACTTCACACTTCAGGCAGAAGTTAACTACTTTGCTTCACCTCCTAAGCTGCTGTCTGAAGCTAAGGAATGGAAGCACTGTACCTGCCCAACCATCATCTGCATCATTGTCTAGTTCATCCAGCCCCTTGAGGTTCTCTGCATTGATAATGGTGGGCCGAGGTGGTCTCTCTAGCTGCTGCCGAACTGGACGTGTTGGACGAGACAGGTTGAGTCTGCTCTCTTTTCTACATGGAAATGCAAAGAAACGGTTAGAAACAGCAAAGAGTAAAGAAAAGAATGTAGAGTTGAGTTTGTAACTGTAATATCAGTCGTCTTCTACCATGCATTTACATAAAAGGGCTCCGAGTTTCTTTCCCTTGCCTAGCTGGTACCCGCTTCCTAGAGCCTACAGATCAAAGTCGTAACCTTTCCAGTTCAGGGTCACACACAACCACTTCCCACATCCACCCGCTCTGCAGACAGTGCTTACAGTCCTGCAACATTTCAGATGCTGCTGTAGTTGGAGCAAAGCACTGCTTCTTTGGGTAAAAACTATGTTTCCTCTGTGGCTGCCAGCAGCCTCACCCACGCAACTGGATCCTTGGTCCAAATTTTTGCATAGTTTAAGGTTCACGTCACACTCTGAAACTGCCTCTGAAGTGGAACAGTCACAGAAGCCTTACCCATCCTGGTCATTCATCTGGTATTGTCTGAAAGGTACCCGGGGCTCAAGCCGAAGCTGAGGAACAGGGAAAGACCCTCGGTCCAGCGATGCAGGGGTCTCAGAAGGCTGCTGTGGACACATCTGGAGCAAAGCATGACAGTCTGTTTTTAATTCTTAATAAACCCAGATTAGGTTACAACACGAGCATGGTAGCTGCATCCACACGAAGGAAAACAAACATTTTGTCTCTGGCTATCTGACAGGTCACAGGCAAATGGTTACCCTCACCAAGAAGGAAAGCAGCAACTTTTCCTTGTGCTGAGCAAGGCTGTGCTATACTATTCTAGCATGAAAGGATAAACGGAGAACAGGGAAAACCAAAAATGCATCAAGAGAAGGATCCTTGAGCAAGCCCTGGGAACCAGCTAAGAGTCCTGAAAACAGCTGACTTCTTCAACCCACACACACATTCTAAGCAGCAAGGACATCACACAGCTGTGGGGAAAGGGCAACTTACGAAAGCAGGTAGCATGTCATGGTATGTAGGTGGTTGGTAGACATTTCCCATGAACTGCGAAGCCCCTTTGCGGACAGGCTGAGCTGGGCGGAGAGACGGCTCCTTCGGATCGCTGGCACTCACGGAGGAGGGGGCTCCGTCTCCAGTGCTGGAGGTCTTGCTGCCCAGCTCAGCAGGGGAGGCGGTCAGAGATGTGGCAGAGGTGATGTTCCTCCCACCGCCCTCCCTCCAACTGGTGACATCTAGAAAGGAGGAAATAAATAATGTTAACATTTGTAAATTCAGTCACTCTGTCAAAAAGTCTTGAAACTCAAATACTCTGGTCAAGCCCTAATTACACTGAGCATGTAGAAAAACATCAGGGAAGTTTCCAAACGTGCTTTTTTTTCCTAAGAGACCAGCAGCATCAGCCATTACTACGTAACTGCCGCACCAGTGGTGTCTTTATTTGTCAATAAGCATTAATTCCACCAACTCTGTTCCCCATTTCCACAGTCATTCCACAGAATTAAGGCCAATTAGGTCACGCACTCAAAGAGAAGCCACCAGAGAAAAGGGGCCTGCTTTGCAACATCACACAGCAATTTTTATGAAACAATATTGTAGACGACAGTCCATATTTGGCTGGCTGGAACACAGAAGAGGCAGTGAATATCAGCACTACATCCAAATCTGTGGTCCATTTGCTAAGCAACTTGACACATGCAAGCTCATAAAAAGATATAGTCTATGGGGTTATGAGCTAGGATAAGGCAGAAAGACAACATCGTTCACTTACTCTGGGGGCGGAGGCTTGGTCCTGGCCCATACGACGGATCTAAGGCGCCCTTTTCTTTGCCAACCTTGTCCTGCTCGCCAGCTGCTTTCAGCGTCGGAAATTCCTCGGGAGAGAAGGATAACAGTCGGCTTGAGGCCCTTGAACCTGTCAGACAAATAAGTGTGGGAGTCAGGGAAGATCTTCCTACTCTTTTCAATTCCCTAACAAGCTCAGCCTGGAAACATAATTCCCAAGAATCTGGGCCTCCAGCATATTTAAACCCAAATTACTATCATACCAGCACCTCAGCTCATATCCAAAACAGTCTCAGACACTGTCACCAACATGGCAACACATGTCCTCACCCAGCACTCCCACACTCTTAACTTGGGATCTGCATTTGAATTCTTCTGCCCAACAAAGTCAGAGTGAACTTTCTCAGCTTCCAATTTATTTTGTAAACTATGAAATTCAGACTGAGGCAGAGATATAAATTCTGCAAGACTGCTTATAGACAATACTCTGGTTATCAAGTATTTGACATTCCTACTCAGACTCTTTCCGCTCAGATGTCACTCTACCCAGGAAGTCTATCGTTAAAATTTCTGGCGATAATACTCAGTTATAAGATCACAGATAAGGACTAGGTGCCATGTGCTACTCCCCATTCTCCTCCCTGCAGCAGCATTTTTAAGATACACATCACTGGCCAGATGAGGCCAAGTTCATTTCTTGTCACTGGCAAATTGTTTTGCTGAGTCATCAGCCACCCTAGAATGACTGGAAAACAAAACACGGCAATTCTCCTAAATCTGTTGCCAAGATAACATTGAATAAAAGGAAATTGTCAGCATTATTACACTACTAAACATTAAAACCCAAACCTGCTTTTTTGAGAACTGTTTCTGGGTGTTACTTGGCTACTGCTCTTTTTAAAAAGGGCCTTTCAGAATTATCGTTTTAGAAGTATCCACAATGAGCACTGAAGATCTGACAAGAAAGTCTCAACTCCCTTTAACCTTCCTAGCCTTTAAGAGTCAAGAAAAAATGGTTTCTTCAGGTCATTTTCACTGTCTGGAACTTGCACACTGCACAAGACCCATCTGAAGATTTCCAGGGAAGACACTGCAACTGTATGTAATACCTTCAAATGTTTTGGACAAATGAGAATACACAAGAAGAACGTTTCTCAAATACAACACAAAATACGTGAGATGTGGCAAGAGTTACTGTTTCTGCTGCATCATTCTACTGAACCAGAACAGCAATAAAAATATTAACATGTTCAGTGTCTTTCAGGGAAGGCTTCCACTTCCCAGGTAAGGCGGCACAAGGTAATGACTGTTCATGTGCAGTCATTAACAATCTGCATTCTAACCCTAGGCAGCATCACACTGACAGAAGTTTGGGTCATCTTTTTTTTTTCCTTCAAGTGCCCCTTATAACGAAGCCACAGCCATGGAACATTAATTTACTAGACCTTTCTTCAGGACACACCATCCAAAAAAGATTTTACAGTAGTAACATAAGAGAGTGAAAAGCACAAGACTTCCCTTTTTGTCAATAATACTAGTATTGTTGTATTATCTTAGAATGAAAGCAATTGTTCAATGCCACTGGAGAAGAGATGCAAGGATGCGATGGCCTAAGAAGTCCTTTCAGCCAGGTTTCTGATGCTTCTGTGATTCAATTACCTTCTAATTAAGCTGCTCTTAGCCACATAGACAACTCTTTTCTTGGGTTTAGAACTCTATATTGGTAAGTGTGACCTAGAATGAGTTTTCAAAAGATTTTTAAGAACATTGTTAGTTGACCAGATCTCAAAACAACTGCACAAGAGGTCCACACAGCAACAGTCTCAAAAAAGTACCAATTAACTAAACAATTACAATCTTTACACCAGTCACCAACTTTAAGCAACCACAAGTCTCTGCTTTAACATTTAGCCTTTGAGAAACACCCTTTCATTAAGAGACTAATTTAATTTAGCATAAGTTGGTCCCCTCCATTTCTGCAATCTGCAGGTGTCTCGATTCTTTAAAATCCCTGCAATTTCACTCAACTGAATGGTTCCAGGTCTGTTCACATTACAACAGCAGAACTGAGTTATTTTCACTACAGTTTTAATGGTAGCACTCCGTGCAGCTAGAAATCACCTCCTGTGAAGAAATGGATGCATCCGAAGACAACTAAACTCCCAATTTATGTTACCACTGCTTCAGGATCCTCAGTCAAGCAGAAGCCATTAGCAGGATGGTTACTCAGGGAGACTTAATAGAAGCAAGGGCATACTGCAACAGCTTCAATGCCGCTTCCACCCACTGGCATTGTAACACCCTTGGACCAAGGACACTGTGTACAGTCTCCCTCTGAGCATGATCATTACAGACTCACTTTTGACCATCTAATTAGGTGAAGCTCCCCATGCTATGAGCCACAGAGATGTCTACATTTCCCGTCTCTGACGTCTTTTCTTCTCTTTTTCTCCTAATCCTGTCTCCCCCGCCCCTCTTCCACTCTGTTTTCTGCACCTTTACTACACACTGCTCTGGGCTGACAGAAGATGCTTATGAGGAGGCAAATGTTTCCCTTCTTCTTTGAAACCTCCACCTCCCAAAACTCCCTGGTGCTTCCTAAGTGCATGAACCATTCTGGTTCAAGCCAGCAATGGGACACATTCTGTTCAAGCTGTGTCATGCACTGGCAGACCTGAACAGATGCAGTTGCATCATTCCAGTCAAAACACTACACAGACTGAAAACAAGACTCACATGGCCTCACTGCACTACAACCAAGACAGCTATGTCCCATTCCACACTAGTCTAGACAGGCAGGGCAAGAAGAAATGGAATCCACCCCATCTTATGTCCGCCAGGAGAAGCAGACACATACCCAGCCTCATTTCTGATTATACTCACCACCTTCTTGTCCTGCTGGCTTTCCATTCAGCTGTGCCCATGACTTTGGTCCACCTGGCACTGAATTTGTACTCTGCAAACAAAACAAAACCAAAAAAACCCCAACACCCACAGATCAGTGAAGTCCCATGGCTATGTCTTATTTCCTGCCTGGCACCTACTACAGCTCAGACTTCCAGATCACTCAGATGTCCCTGGATACCACAGGTCTCCCCAGTTTTTTGGTGGGGCTGAAGTCAACTGCTCCCCATTCCAGTGTGCTATGATGCTACAGCAGAAACCCTCTTCTCTGTCCTGCCTCTCAATTCTCCACTCATCTTCAACTATTTCCTCAAATAATTCCTGCTTTCCTCCCTTTAATCAAGTTTTTCCTTTGTTCTGTTCCATTTTCCCATGCTACACCTCAGCTTGATGGTCACCCTACTCTCTCATGCATCAACCACTCTTTCCTCTTCAAATCACAACCCGTGAACCTCAAAGGCTGGGAAATTTTTTTTAAACTAAACAGTGTGAAATCTGCAGCACAGAGGGGTCAGGTCCCCTGCAATATGTGCGGAAGCTTTCCTACTGGCCAGCAGTTTTTTCAGGTCCTGTGACTGGCCATTTCTCCCACATGCCCAGATCTCTTTTTATCGAGTCTCATCAGGCTGGGAGGAAGAGCTGGATCTATTGTCACCAAGTGACACTTGAATTAGATCCCAAGTAAAGCAGTTGACAAGGCTAACCAGTCATCCTGCCTTCTAACCATTCCTTCTAGACTGAAATTTCCTGCGCACACTTGGAAGGTACCGAGGTAACATGCACAGAATTATACTTGAACTGCAGCACAGTATTCCTGGGGCACAGTAACTTGGAGATAAGACAGCCAACTCAGGATGGAGCTGTTCTGTAAATTGCAGTCTCCAGATCCTTACTTGTGCAAGGCCACACAGACAATTAAAGAAAACCCTCAAGCTATCTGGGAAGCATGGTGGCAGTCACACAGACTGCCAGCACTTACCTCCTGACTGATTGACTGTGTCGGCTTCTGTAAATTGGAGACAGATTTCTGCAAACCCTGCTGCGGCAGCGACTCCTGCAGCTGTGCAGCCGTCACACTGGAACTGAAAAGAGATAGCAGAGGTGAGATCAAAGGGGAAAGCAGGCAAGAAAACAGAAAAACAACTCTGGCAATACAGCAGTTGCTAAAAGGTCAAACTAACATTGGCTCTATGCTGGCATGGACAACAGAGAAGTTATCACCAAGGTCCAACACAACAGCACAGCAGTGCACAACTGTTGCTGCTTGCCTGACAAAACTTACTAAAGTGTAGTTCTACCTACCTCTTTTGGTCTGGCTGATCCTGCTTGTTTGCCCATCCTGTACCGTCCTTGGGTACTATAATGATGTTGGGGTCGTTTCCTTTGTTCTCAGACTTCAAGCTAGGCAAGTTTGCAGGAGGTGGCATGCGCCGGGCAGTAGCAACTTTCCCAAGACTCTGTAAGCCATGTCTAGGAATAACTAGTAAGAAAGGAACAACAGCAGGTTAGAGAGGACTACATCCTGCTAGATAAGTAAGCTCAACTAGCATATTGTGGTTGGGTGCAGTCCCAACTGTAGAGGACTGTAGAGCCAGCAACATCACTGCTGTCATGCCAACACCCAGGTCATTTCCCAGGGGACCACAGCAAAGCAGCCGTCTGTTGTATCAGCTGGCTAACAGGCAGCCTCCTACGCAGTCGGGAGGGAGAGAGAAATAACTCTCCCTAACAGAAAGCACTCACAGAGTCTTTTAGCTACCTGTGCAGATGCTCCTCTTTCATTTCACCACAGAGAAGCAATATCACCCTTTCACAGCCTGGGGAAACGGTCACCCAAGCCCACCTCCTACCAGGCAGACTGGTAATTTAACCCAGGAGGAGTCCTGAGATCTAGATTTCCCAGTAGACCACATTTATTAAGATTGTCTTTTATTTTCTTTGGTTTTCTACTCCCACACCAAATCCAGAGCCATCTCTGGCAATGTTTCCATTTTTTTGACACCACCATCTACTTTTGGTCACATCTCCACTGCACAACTAACTCAGGTTCTTCACCAGAGGTCTTCAGACCTCAACTCTCACTTCACACAAGGTCTGACCAACTTAAGAGCTTCTTAAGACCTTAACTGCCTGTCTTGGTAGAACCTAAGGCCCTGGTAAGGCTTTCATTTAAGTTCACAACCTGACCACTCTGCGCCAAGTGCACAGACTAAACAGAAGGGCCAGCAGTTCCCCAGCTGTTTTGCCATAATGCCTCCAAGTCTCTACAAAAACAGGAACACAAAAGTACCACAGACATTTTCCTTGAAGTCCTAATGAAACACAGGCTTTGACACCTCCCAAACAGCTGCTTCCCACTGGGCATCCTACCCATAGGGCCAACAACCTGAATTAGCCCTGCAATAACACTCTTGGATAACATCAAAAGGAGCTTTCTGAAGGCATTCCTTACCTGTGGTTCTGATAGCTTCTATTGACTTTCCTTTATACTTATCAAACAGGCTGAGAGTCGAGTACTTGCTTTTCCCATCCTTTCCCTTGGTTATTTGCCCCAAACGATCGGACATTGCGATGAAATGTCATCTAGTAAGGAAATTTCTCTGCTCCGCTCCCGATCTGCCTTTTAATGGAAGAAAACCAGGGAAACGCCATTAAATGGATTATTTAGCCACAGACCATTAAATAGTAAAACATGCACAATTGCTAGAACTGCACATATTCAATGAGCAGACACACTAAGGTACAAAGTTTTAACCCCTTCCTCTTTAGTCAGAACCAGCTTGTGGGATTTCAGATACACAAACTGAATGAAAAGAACTGCAGGAACACACTTCTCAAAGCATCATTCTGTGTCTTATCACTCCAGTGCTGAAATAGGTGAGCTTAGGTATGAGAACTCAAGAAAGAGTGTTCAAGCATAGTCCTTGCTTTAAAAGAATAATACCAAGCAGCTATGCACAAGGATTTCTACACACGACATAGAAGCACTGTATCTTATCCCACGTTGGAATGTATCATTGGGCCTTCCACTAAAGCACCTGTAACCAGGTCTGTAATGTTTAGGGTTATGGTTCCACACTGGCCACAGTTAATGACTCATATCAACAATTAATGCTTTGAAAGCAACACCTGAAGGCAGAGCTATTTCTTCAAATTTCTTTTTCCCACCTGCTGACCATGAGAGAAAAACTGCTCAAATGGAACAGGTTCAACACCTGTAGGTTCAGCAGTTCTACTGTGAATCCTGGAAACACTTTTTTATTTAAAAAAATCACCTTTTCTCTGTTGCTGGCCCTATCACCACCGTTTTTAGCCATAAACATTCTTTTCACAGTCGATGCAGTTTGTTAATTTTTTGCTCTGATCTTTGCTGTGATTAACACCCTTCACACAGGCAATCTCTGCTTTCACTTTTTGGCTCTCAGAGCCTACGACAAAGCTGAAACACTGCAATGTGTGAAACTACACGCTGTAGTTAAACATTTATCTCAGAAGAGAAGCTTTGCTTTACTTTCAATGGAAGTTTCTATCATTTTTTCAAGCATAATTTGCTGTTCTTCATTTTCACAGATCTAGGAGCTTAATCTAACCTTTTCACAGAATTCAGATTTCAAGATTTCTTGTTCTAAAACCTTCACTTCAACACTAAAACTGCTGGCATTTTTATTACACCACCCTCTAGGTCCCATATTAGTGTTGCAACGTTTTGAAGTAAAAAACCTATATAAGTATATCTTGAACCTTCTCATCTTTTATCCCTTCTGAAACTCACCCAGCTGAACACATTTCAAATGCAGTCAGCAATCCCTGTTTCTGAAGAAACCGTACCTGACCAGAGGCTACAACTTCCACCAGCAGTGCCTTATCAAAGGTGATTTCCAGGTAAGAGGATTACTCCATCACACATTATGTACAAAATAAAGCACAGATCACACACGTGTTGAGTACAGCCAGTATACTGTGACCTGCAACTAAGAGTACAGCTCATTTAAAGGCTGCTGCCAGGCAGGGGGTAAGTTTCTGGCCAATAAAGCTAGCATCACGCAACGTTCATTCTTGCATTGCAGGGTTTAAATCAGGCCTGGCAGGAGCAAGAAGCTGTGTGCTGGGCAACAAGCAGCGCTGAACTCCTTTTCTAGCAGAAGAAAAGCATTTCCTGTCACTCAGTAACAGCATCCAAAGGATGCTCCAGAAGCAGCCCCACACAGTTACCTTTGCTGGACCACAATATGGGGCTACAGCATAAAGACTTGCAGAGGCAATAGGACTGGCCAGCATTCTTGAGACACCTTTCCCTGTAGAGCATCAAACAGGTCTTTGGCTCCAAACTGGTTCAGTCTTTGCTCAGACAGTCACCATGTGCCAAAGAAAACAACAACTCTTCCCCCACTTGCCTATTTCCACTTTATTTTAATAGTGGGACAGACATAAAGGGAGAAAACCCCACTGATTAGCAGAGACTTGGCAGGGAACCAGAAGCTGGACTGAGAACAATGATCTGTTGGAGCTGGCAGAGCTGTGGGGAGCTCCAGAACAGAGTGTGTAGCAGAGGGTGCTGCACACCAGCCCCTCACTGCACTGGTAAAAGCAGAGCCACCTGCTCTTACAGGTATGCTGAGCCTTGCAGAGTGAGCCTGGCTTGGGGTCTATCCAAAACACATCGATCCCCTACCAACCTCACAGAATTCCAAGCAATAAGATCCACTTTGAGGGTTAGAAAACTCAAACCAGACAAAATTAGTAGCCTTTAGGAAAAAAAACAACTGCCACATCAGGTTCAGGAGTCAGTTGGTAACAGAAAACCCCCAAGCTCCTGAAAGTCAGCATGCAAACAGCACGCATGGTAACACTGCCAAAGAGAAACCCTGGCAGCCAGTTACATAACTGGGTCCCAGCTGCCTCTCAATTGCATCTCATATCATTAAAAGGGAGCAATAAACAACCACTTCAGAGCAGAAGAGCTGGGGACATGCTGCAAGAAAACCCCTTGTCAAACCTCCTGAAACAGCCACAACTGTTGTCTGGTTAAGTGAAATTTACTTTGAACTCCTTCAATGCTTTGAAGCTGAAAAGGTGAAACAAAGCTTTGTCTATGTGTTATGTGTGCGTTCCAAAGGGGAAAACAAGTCCATGGAGAGAATAGGCAACTTCCACACAGTCACAGTGCAGAGAGGCTGCAGAGGCACCAAGTCCCATCAGAGCCATCCTGCAGGCAGGACCTTGGTGCCTGTCCCTCTTGACAGCAGCCAGCAGCATCACTCAGAACCCAGGGTCACCCACCGAGCTTCCCAAGGCAGTTAACAACATTGGACTGTTTTCCCATGTCAAGCAGGAAATTCAGTTGGGAATCAACAAAGGCCTCCCAGTCTTGCAGCACGAAGCCATTTCTGATAAAAATCACGCTAATTAAGAACTGAACTTGCAGGCTTATTATTAGGAGAGCTAGAACAAGGCTGATGCTGACAGCTGAGGACTGACAGCCTTGACAAATCCTCTGACCTGTACTCACAGGCCCTGTGTTCGATAGCTGACCCTGAAGAAACCATTATCTCCTGTTATACAGAAATCAAAAAAATCAATCACCAGCATTTCTGGAAGGTTTCTCTCTGGATTCATAGATCTTTGTGGGGGAGGTGATGAGTCCTAGCATGTAGCTTATTTCTTCCCCTTGTCAAGACTAGCAAGGTCTCTTGTAATATTCACGGACAGCACCAGAGTGTAAAACACTCAGTGTCTCAGAGGCATCAGAAATACTGCAGTATGACCACGTACACTGGAGGTCCTGGGGTGCAAATAAATGCACCAGAATCACTTCCAAGGCAAAAAGCTTCACTATGCAGAGTTCCCACATCCACATCGTGTTGCCCTGGAATTTATGTGTGGGTACTGATCCTGTCTAACTTGCCTTTCGAAGGGGAATGTTCAAAGCCACAAGGAGCAACGGGGACATTTTAAGTGCCAGAGCATGCACATCTTGGAGCTACAGCAGGCATCTACCAACCTTGGAGAGCCTGTCCTGCAAAAAGAGCCACGTGAAAACCTTGAATTACTGGCAGTGGTAACAACTGGAAATGCCTGAGCTGAAAACACAGCCAAAGGGAGAGGCTCTTGACAAACAGGATTGTCTGCAAAGCTCTTTGTAAATCTATGTATGAGGGAGGCTGGGTGTTTTATTCACAAGACTGCAATGGAGTTGGAATACCTGGAAGTTAGCCAGCCTTATCTGAGCAGGGCAAACAGATTCATGAAAGGTAACACACACATGGAATCGCTTCAGCTACTCTCACACTATTGAGTTCTATGCTGAGCACAATCACTCAAGCAAAGGACCCGAGACCACTGCAGACCTTCGCTTCCTGCTCACTTCACAGCAGCAGTCACAAACACAAAACAAAGCAACATGATGGGGATTAACAGTGAAAAGCCTTTTCTCCAGAAGCAGGTATTTTTTTTACCTATAATTTCATACAAAATGTTCAGAAACTCACAGGTTGCAAAAGCTGAACAGCACTTTCAGAAAAGAGAAGTGTTTGGAGTTGATGTTGAACTGGAATCTACTGTGGTTTCTAATGTTACTGGTAACATGAAACCTTTCAAAAAAACATAGTATAATTTTACAGAAGATTAACGATGTTTACTCCTCTTTAAATAAACACAGCCAATTTCACTGGTAGTTCTCATAACTAAACATTTATCTTTCAACAGGGAGATAGCAGCACTCCTGGAACACATCCCACCAAGAATCACCTATTTGTGAAACGACTGCCACCTGCCTCAGTGATGAAAGACACCAACTGGCTGCCCTTGGAAGAGCTCTGGTGAACCAGCATGACCAGCTGCCAAGGGGCTTGGTGCCAGAGGCACTTATATCCTATAGAAGCCCTGTTGGGCCAGGCAGAGATCATCAGCCTAGAAGGGAAGGGATCTGACAGGCATTCAGTTCATAGATGAGACTGCTTAGTAAGGAGGGGAGTAACAGGAGAATATCAGCACTGAAGTATGAAGTCAATAAGATCAATGCAGTAGAGCTGTGCAGCAGAGGCTGTGGCAAGAGTCTAGCCCACAGACCACCATCATTTTCTTGCACTGTTCCCAAATGAAGCCGCTAAGATTTGTTGGTACATCTGAAAAAAGGCTTGTCACAATCCTAAATGTGGCACTAAGTCCTGCCAGACAGGGAGAAGCATGTCTGCAATCTGCAGTGCAGAGAAATGACAGACACCCTGTAGCAAACACAGCTCCTGGTTCACAAGGAGGGATTCTCTTTGCCAAGCTTAACAGGTATATTAGGCAGTACTAGTTCTTATAATTCTGCACAAGTCCAGCTACTCTCTGCATCTTCCATGAACCTTATCTCCTTGCAAAAACAGGATCACATCTCCTGTGATTTGATGCAGAGGTACGCTGCTAGCTGAGTAATGCTGTTGGAGGCTGTCTGCCAGAAGATCTGCCCACTGGCCTGCCCCTTCATCAGGCCCAAGCCAAGCCACCCTGAATTTGAGACTTGCAACAGGACCACAAAGAGGAGAGGCAGAATCTTCAGGACAGTCTACGTATCATTACCTCTGTGGCACAGAACTGAGCCGACAGAGATAAAACGTGACAACAGGGACCGGAAGAGTATATCCTGTAAAATGGTCTGATCTAATTTTCTCAGCTGTCTTCATCAAGCTCACCTGCTGCCCCCTCTATAAATGTACCAACAGGTTGGGTATCACAGCTACTGCTCCGGAACCACTGCAGAGTTCTAGAGAAAACAAACCTCCATAATCACAGGCTTGGCCTGTGAAATACAGAAGCCTCGCCTCTCTGCTAAACAGCTGTCTGTCTCAGTGCTGGGAAGGCAGGCAAGCAGAAAGGGTGTAATTGTAACTTACAGCAAAACACATAAAACTGACCGGAGCCTGGAAAAGGACTCACACACAAACACTGTCCATTCTGTAAGGGCTGGACAGACAACGTCAGACCCCAAAAAGGAGCCCTGACCTCCAGTAATTGAGGACGCAGACAAACATAAGAAATACTTCATCCTGAGGATGTAAGACCATGGCACAGACAAAAAAAAAACAACAAATCCAGACAGAAAGATGGTCCATGCCCCACAAAAAGTACTTACAAGATCCCGTGCTCATGAAATGCCCTCTCCCTTTCAAACAGCAGAAAACCCAAGACATGCAGTAAATACTTTCCTTGAGAGGACTGCCTGTCTGCCATAGCCCTCCAGAGAAACAGGCAAAATTCAGAGGACAGAGCAGCTCAGTTCAGCAAGAACAAACTGTGGCTTCAACAAATCCAGACCCCAACCACTCTAGTACAACAGGAAAGGGAGGTGACCTGGTGATCTCCACAAGCAGCCTGCACAAAGGAGGGCTCATATTTAAATGCACATCTTCACCCTTAAGAGTTGTGCTTAGGCTGTCTCCTCCACAACTAAGGCCCAGAGCCGAGGTACTCTACCTACAGCCTCCAAGGAGATTCTGCCTTGCCTTCCACTCTGCCCTGCTCAGATTCCTCTGAGAGGTGAATGTCTGGGGAGAATACACCGATACAAGATCTTGTTCCCTCAATGAGAAAGTAAGGAGGCTGACCAAGGACAAGCACTTTAAATCCAACTACAAAAGAAATCCCTGGCATAGCGCTCTGTTGGCAAAACCTGTTCAGGAAGTTTTGGCAACACTCAGCAGAACTGTAAGGTAAATTGGGCATTTAGGTATGTAAGCAACGATAATAGACTGTGAGTAGCTAGTAGGGATCTTCTGATGGGTAAAAGGACCGGTACTATCAGTCCTATTTTACAGGCTGGATAACCAAGGCAGAAAACAGTTTGCTCAAGTTAACACTGTAGACAGTGTCTGAAGTACCAGAGCTGAAGTTTCTGCCCCAGCCACCCAAATGTGCACTGACAAGACTCTCGAAGAAAATGCAGATCTTGATCACAAAAGATCAAGTCATAAAGAAGAGTCAAAGAAGGAGGGAATGTATTGCTGCAACACCTGCCACGTCTTGGCACAAAAAGCAGACCCAATCTTGCCCTCTGCTCCAGAGGGGCCCACGAGGGCAGGAAGCACCCACACAAGCACAAACTATTCTCAGGTCATTGCACCAGTTCTTAAGACCAACAGCTCAAGGCAAAGACTCTTCCATCACTAACAACTAAACTGAACACCACTGCATTTTAAGGTTGTGAAATTCCCTTAGACCTTCTTCCACACTTCTGCCACACAGACTCCTAAAAATCATCACATGATGATACCCACATAAATCAAATAGGATACATGAAGAGGATAGGTGAGATACCTGTGCTGTGAGCTTCAGAACCCTTCGAACCCTTAGAGACAGTTCACCTTGGAAAGCCCTACCCAGCCAGAGTAAGGACAAGTGGAAGGACCAACCACTGCCAGAGAACAGATGCATTCTGAGGAATGACCAGAAAAATTCTCCAGTGCAGTCACAAACATTTCACAAATCCTTCATCTGGTCCCAATCTCAACAACTTATTCCATCTTCAGCAGTGAACCCAGGTTTTATAGCAAACAAGCAGAGAGGAAGTCACAGATGTCACAGCTCCAAGATTCGAAATCAGAGCAAAGCTGGCACTGTTTAGGGTTAACGGTTCTTTTCACAGGAACAGATACAGCTCTTTCCACACAAATGCCATCAGTTGTTGAGTAAGCAGCTCTGTTTTCTCTGCAGTCTCAGGAAGAATCACACTGGAATGGGGGGGGGGGAGACGGACAATGTTTACCTTGTGCCACTGAGCCATGCTACCAGACCTGAGCGTTGGGAACACCTCTGCACACTCTCAGGCTGTCTGCTGACTTCAGGGCCTCAGCTCCCATTAAGGTTATGCACAAAAGGATATCTCTATGAAGAGAAATACCAGAGATAAAACCCAGTGATATTAATGAGCAGGCAGTAAATGCCAGTCCCTCACTGCACACACAAGGCAGAGTTCCTCTACATCCCTGAGCAGATCCCTAAAGTCCTGTTCCTCCCCAAGGCACTGATGGGAGCTCCTCTGGCAGGCCAGCACCACCACACACACTGCAGAGTACAATGCTGCCCTGGCAAGAATTGAATACAGCTTTCTCTATCAGATTTCTCCAGTTTCCCACAGCTTTCAAGACTGGTTCAAACCATTAATGAGATTACAAGCAGTTCAGATAAGCCTGCAGTTCATAAACACTGCAGATACTGCAGCTTTCAAGGAAGTATTCCTCCAGGTTCCCCAATTTTAACATCGCTAAAGCAATGCAGCATTGCACAGCAACCCTTCCTACCAGAAGACTATTCTAGGAGCCATTTGCATTATAAATGAACACCAAGGATGCTGACAGGAATCTGATCAGAAAAGGACACTGGTAAAAGTGCTAAGAAACTGAAATGTTACATGCAGAGGGGCCAGCACGCTGAAGAAAAGAGCTTCAGATATCTTTAGGTAGCTTTAGCTTATGTGGAGAGCTAAGTAATTCGGACTATGCACAGACATCTGGGCTAAACCAAGCCAAACAGGAGGTGAAAACATTTCACAGATGCTTTAATTTACACAGAGATTTGCAGTGCATAACTGACAAGGTGTGTAAGGTGTGTAAGCATCATCACTTCCATTTTCCAGATAGGGAAATGATACTGCAGGACTCTGCAGCTATGCTGAGTGGCAGAGCATGAAACAGACCCTTACTCTGGAAACCACCCTTCGAATCACAGTGCCTTCCTAATGCTGTGGGGCTTGGAGGAGCATGAAGCCCTGCTCCAGAGGAATCCTAGAGAAGCAGGTCTGCACGCAAGGATGGGGAACGCTGCCAACACCTCCTGAACAAACCACCCCATACACTGCTTTCACTGCAACAGGATCACAGGCATCACAAAAGGCAACATTTTACGCAGATGCAAACCACAAAGACCATAACAACACTCGGATCTCGTGAAGCCACTCCTCAATGATAGTTTGTGAAGTTTCTATTGCTGGATGGCATCTTGATTCTTTGGTTATTTCAGTAAAAGCTAAAACCATGCTTCACACTATCCCAGCCATGAAGAAGCGTTTCTTGAGCATGTCCTTACTCCCCTGCCTGCTTCACAGCCCACTCTAATCTCTGAAGAAGAGCACTCAAGACTTTTGTACAGGCTCCCTGCCCACATACAGGTAGGAACAGCTGAAGAACCTACCCCACAAGAGAACTCTTCCAAAAATTCACTCTATTCCCACACAAGAAGTGCCTGTGGGAGGCAAAGTTCCAATGCAAACTCTTCAAACCTATCTCTATTCACTCCCTGCAGCACCATCACTACAACTACTGTCCAAAAGGTCCCAACCGAATAAGGATTCTTCCACCAAATTTCTTCCAACAGGTCGCTAACTCTGCAAATACTATATAGCTCACTTCTCTTAAGTGCTACCCACCTGAACTTCAATGGCTCTTGAGGGTGCTCCCAACATCCAACTGAAGCCCTGTGGACATTTCAGGTAGCACACTCAAATGGAGCAGTCTGCTTGGCCAGATCCTAGGATGCTGTTGACAAGTCCTCATCTTCTTCCAGGTATTTTTCCTGTATTTTTTTGCACTTAAGCTTGACTCACCTTCACCTCCTCTTTCACTTTTGCACATTTCAATTCTGGCCATCCCTTCTTCCTTTTCATTCAAGGTATGACTGCTTCCACCAGCCCTCCACGAATGAACACCTGTAGTCCCTTAAGTATGCAACAGTGAGCAATCTTGCTCCTTACACTTTACCAGCACTGTCCTGAAACTTTAATGTTCAGAACCAGAATACGGACTGTATTTTGGCTATAAGCACAACGACCCCCTGCAGAACCGCATGTATACCTTTTAACACCTTCAAACCATCTTCTGTCCTCACAGACCCCAACCTGCAAGTCAAGTAGCTTCACAACAAACCAATACCACAAGTAAACACAGAACGACCCAGAGCTACTAGAGAAGTCTCCAGTCCGCCTCAATTATGGTCCCAACGCTCCCAGACTAAAACACAGCTAAACATATCTGAACAGCTTTGCTCTGAAAAGAAATGGCTTATAAGCTCAAACTTTTCAGCTGCTTCCACGCAGGAATCACATGTGTACAGAGAACATCCTTAATATTACTATGTTATATGTGTGTACAAATATCCCATGTAAGTGGCTCGGGCTATTATAACGCAATCTGCTTTAGTCCTCTTTTTCCCTCCTGTGGGAAAGAGTAACTCTTTAACCAAACCAGATGGGTTCTGCACATATCTGCAAAACCCCCTTAGAAGGTGCTTTCCAGAAGCACGTTGTCATCACTTTTGTAACAAAGTCATTTAATTCCAGCAGTTAAAGACTTTCTGTGAAGGAGAGGACTGCACCTCCAGCCCTTACCTGTTCACTGTGCTTTCACCTCATTGTCTGACACCTGACACACACAGTTGTATTTCTTCTGTTTCAAATGACAAACTAGTGATAAGGAGCTGTGAAATGATCGACCTATTAGGAGAATGAGTCAGTACCACACGAAAAACAAAACCCACTCACAAGGCATGATTAGCTGAACAGTGAGGCCCAATATGGAGACAACACACTCATTGCCAAGTGGCAGAATAAATGTAAAAAAATGGACCAGAGAGGTCCAGCCCTCGTAATAAACCCGCTCCCTCCCTCCTCTAAAATTACCATCCTGTATTCAGTACATTTCTCCTGTTCATATTGCTTCTATTCCTACAACAAGAAAATGTACAATTACAAGTGGAAATGCCACTATAGCAAAATCTCTTTGTACAAATGATCATCACAAAAGAAAAAATAAAATGGCTCACTGTCATTTTCAATGCAGCAGCACTTAAGACTAGATCTGCTCACCCTTAAAGACTTTAGATTACTCAGGTAAAGACAAGGAAGGCCTTGAGCACCCAGCACTTTTGCATCTTAAATATGCAGGTAATTCTGCAATGGGCAATCTAACAGGCTCCGTACTCTGCAGCTAAGGCAAACTGGACGCACCAATGACCATGGCTAAACCACGGTCCTGACTTTTCCCAGCTACACCTCAGATGCAAAACCCTGCAAGATAAGGATGCGGTGCCGGAATCACATGCAATGCAAAAGCCACACACATGAGGAATGAGGACTGTTTGCCTTCATACCATCCCTCAGTCAGGTACTACAGCATGCTGCGTCAGATGTAAGAGAAATACAGACTCAAACGCCACCTCTATGTTTAGAAGAAGGTTGTTCAGGTAAATTAGCCTCTGATGTCAAGTTTTACACGAAGATTTAATAAACGGCTTTATTAAAATGTCATTATAAGTTTAAATAATTTTAATAAAAATCCTTTAGGAACATTACTCATATTTACTAAAACCAAAATACTTCTATACTTTCCAGCTTCAGCCAGTTGGTTGACTCACTTTTAAGCTCTCATGCACACACAGAAAACGCAGCGCATAGTTCATAAAATAATACACTAAAAGACCAAATAAAAATTCTCTGAATTTAGAAAAAACAAGGCAACAAGGCACTATATAATGACAACTCTGGAAATTTATACAAAACCAGTGGTTTGCTACTTTATTTTTTTAAAAAACTGAAAAGCATTTGCTCAAGTCATGTAGAAAGGTATTTTCTTATCAGTGAATACTGCTGAAAGCATCCTAAAAGGTGTAACATCTAGTGTACTCAAGCCAAGCAGAAAAGCAGACTAGATCAACAAATTAAAAAAAAAAGGAATCAAGTTATATTCAATGTACGTATCTAACTAAGCACAAAACCAAAATACAGCTAACAGCCGATGTACTTGTACTAGCTTGAGGAAACATGTAATTTATAAAAAAAAAACAACCTAACCCACAAACTCAAACAGTATTTGTGATTTGTCCAAGTATGGGTTTTAATCTTAACTTTTAAACTGTTAGAAGAAACAGTTTACAAGTTATATGACTTCTTTGAAACAGTCTGGGAGGGGTCTTGTTTATTATATCGCAAAATTAAGACTGCTAACTAGGAAGGCAAGAGCCCTAAAAGAAGCAGCATCGCCCATGATGAACCCACAAAGATCTCGGGGATCTCAGATGTGCTCCTGATAAAACCTAAGTCCATTTATAATAATTCATTCCCTACCTCTTCCAGGTGACTTCACTCCCCAGTTCCTAACCCAGAGCATCAGCTTTGAGAATACTGGGGTCTAACTACCCCAGTGCCAACTGAATGTTGAAAAGGCACGTCAAAAAGTAACATCCTTGTCAGTTTACATCTGAGAAATCTACTTGTTGGGAATCAATTCTTCACACTCAGGCTCTCCAAGGCATGGACCAGCTATTTAACATCATCAAAGGGCCCATTCTAGTGGAGGTCCCAGGTGCATCTGTAAGACAAGGTTTAACCCAAACAAAACTTCCACTATAAACCCTGATTCAGTCCTGGAAGGGGTGGGATGCCTTCCCACTAAGTAGACCAGAGAAGACGATGTAGGCGCTGCAATGTGCTTACACTTAGAATCACAGAAGCATTTAGGTTAGAAAAAGACCTTTATGCCTGTTCCTAGAAAGAAACAGAATTACTACAGTCCTAAAACATTTATATTTATTGTACATTATCATCCCAAACACCAGTAACATCAATACACAAATATCTAATGAGTTGATACTCCAAAGAGTACATTTAGAAGACAGAACCAAAACAACTTGCCTAACAAATCCCACAACTCCCAGCTCATTCAAACCCCCTTCTCCAGCTCTGACTTCAGAGATCAGCAGGGGGGTTGGGGTGTTGATGTTTACAACCACCTTCAGGAATAAAATCCTCCTAGTCCACAAGCAACACTCCCACCCCCCCGGGGAAGATGCACCAGGACCCACAGTAAGGTTTCCCCACCTTACAGCACATCTGCACCCACACAGAGATGCAAACCTCCTTCCTAAATTAAAGAAAAAACATCTTTCCCGACCTACCTAACAAGCTCTGCCAGCACCAAGCTGTCTGAACTCCATCCGCACCCCTGAGCTGAGCAGCTACCCCCCACACCCCTCTCCAAGCCCCCCATCCAGCCTGCGGCCTCAGCACCCCCTTTGTAGCTCCGGCACCAACACAACAAACGGGCCGAGCCCTCCGGATGCGCCCCCACCACCACCTCCCCCCCTCTTGTTTTGCTGAGACACACACGGCGCGACAAAAATATCTTTGTGTCACACTCCAGACGAGGAAGACAAACAACCCGGCCTCTGCGGCGGGGAGAGCCCCCCGCCCCGCGTTCCCGAGCCCCCAGACTCCGCTGCAAGGAGCACAGCATCCCCCGGCCCCGCTTTCCCTCTCCCTAGACCCCACTGCACCCCTCCGGGGACCTCCCCTCGTATTCCCTCCCCATAAACTCCACTGCAACTCTCTGGGGAGGTTCCCCTCACCTCGCTTTCCCCGAGCCCAAAGACCCCGCTGCGCCCCTGCAAGGAGCTTCCCTCGACCCTGCTGAACCCGTCCTGGAAGCGCCCCCCCAAGTTTCCGAGTACCCAGATCCCGCTGCACCCCTGCGGGGACCCCCCCTCCCCTCATACTCCCTCCTCCAAGACCCCGCTGCACCCCTGTGGGGACCCCCCATCCCCTCATATTCCGTCCTCCCAGATCCCGCTGCACTCCTGCAGGAGCCCCCCCGAGCCCGTGTTCCCTCGTCCCCACACCCTGCTCCTTGCTGCACCCGTCCTGGGAGCTCCCCCCTCGCCCCCAGACCCCGCTGTCCCCTTCTGGGGTCGGGGGAGCTTCCGCCGCCCCCAGGGCCTCCCTGGGGCCCGCACCGGCGCTGGCGCCCGGCCTGGCTGCCCCCGCGCCCCCCCCCCCCATGGCTGTGGAGGGCAGGGGGCGGCGCACAACAAACACAGACGCCGCAGCACCCTGAGATGGAGGGGATGGACTCCACAGGCCCCCTCCGGCACCACTCCTCCGCCTCGGGCCCGGTGCCGCAGCCGCTGGCTCCGGCTCCATTTTAGGGCCGCCTCGTCCCACCTCTCCCTCCCCCTTCCCTCCCCACCCCCCCCGTCCTCGCCGCCCCAAATCCCCGCGGCCGCCGCCGCTCCCCGATACCCACCTGTGGTGATGGCGGGGAGCCGGGAGAGCCTGCGGAGGCGGTTCCGTAGGGGCGATGGGCGCGGGGCGCGGCGGATGGCGGCGGATTGCGCGGCGGCGGCGCGCGACGCGGGGCGATACGGGTTCTCGCTGCCGCTGCCGCTCCCTCCTCCTCCTCCGCCCGCGGCCCGGGCTGTCAATCCCGCGCGCCAGTGCGCCGCGCGCGCCGCCTGGCGCCGCCCTCCGCAGCAGCGCCGCCTGCAGGGCCCCGCCGGCGCCGCGCAAGATGGCGGGGGCTGGTGCTGAGGGGCGAGGGCGGAAGTAGCAGAGGCGCAGCCATGGTGGCTGCTTCCGCGCTTCGCGCTATGGGCGGGGTGCCGTGGTCATAGTGTCATAGTGATACCCCAAATGCCAGCAAATAAACTCTGTAAGGCTCCTTTTGGAGTTTTAGAAAGGAGCAGCCTTTCTTTCACTGCTGGGCACTTGAGGGAATGATTTCTATTAATCATAGGCAACCAGACAAGCTGGGGACAGAATTTATGTCCCACTTACATGCATGTGTATAAATTCTCCCAGCAATCTCATGCATATTCTACTACTTTCCAAGGACTAATTTTAATTTTATTAAGAACTTTCACAGTAGCCAAGTCTCTGCTTATTAGAGCTTTGAAGCCAGCTCTCTGTCCGATTTTGCATTCTTAGATAAGGAAAGAAGTATTTTCTGGGAACAGCACTGTTGAAATAAAACTATCAGAAGAACAATCTGTGTCTGTCTATTCCAAAAATACTGTTACTCAGTGCTTAACTGAAGTTAGAAAACCAATTCTACAGAAAACCAACTCTACTTAAATCAAAATATTCCACTGTCTGCATTAGCAACCACTTCTTGTATCAACAAAATTGTAGAATCACAGAATGATTCCTTCAGAATGATTTCTTTCAGAGGCATCAGCCAGGCAGATGGCGTAGCTTTATAGAATCATAGAATGGTTTGGGTTGAAAGAGACTTCAAAGCCCATCCCATTTCATGCCACTGCCAAGAGCAGGGACACCTCCCACTGGATCAGGGTGCTCAAAGCCCCATTCCAACCTGGCCTTGAACACCTCCAGGGATGGGGCAGCCACCGCTTCTCTGGGCAACTTGGGCCAGTGTTTCACAGCCCTCACAGGAAAATATTTCTTCCTAACATCCCATCTCAGTCTCCCCTCTTTCATCTTAAAACCATTCCCCTTCATCGTGTCCCTGCACTGCCTGATCAAGAACCCATCCCCAGCTTTCCTTTCAGTACTGGAAGGCTGCTCTAAGGTCTCCCTGAAGTCTTTTCTTCTCCAGACTGAACAAACCCAGCTCTCTCAGCCTGTATTCATACAGGAGGTGCTCCAGCCCTTGGATCATCTTCATGGCCTCCTCTGAACTCGTGCTAACCAGATCCATGTCCTTCCTGTGCTGAAGACTCCAAGACATTGTAGAAGTTGCTGCGAAGTGCAGTTCCTCTGCTCAGGGGATCTCTAGAGCGTGGTGGATGCAGTCTCCTGGCACACAAGGACAGACCACTCTCCCTTTATTTCTCCTTCCCTGTCCTCTCACCAGCTCACACGGATGCCTGTCAGTCTGACATTTTGCATTTTGCATTGAAAGGCCAGACTGTGTGCATTTATTGCTTAGGGACTGTCCAGCAGTTTGCAAAAATGGCACACACACACATAATATATATGTGAGTATGTGTGTATGTGTGAAATATACAAATGGGACAAGCACCTGGGCATTTGCTGGCCTCTTGCAAACACACTTTATCTTACTCATGGGTCACCAATCATGTGCCACCATGCTGCATGTCCTTGTCCATGATGGGAAGGTGGCTTTAGAGGGATTTTGTAGCACGTTTCCCTGGTGCAGGCAGTGCCTTGGGAGTGATGGTCCCCAGCCCCTCCTCAGGTTACAGGAACAGTGTAAGGCCTGGCATCTTGCAGCTCTTGAGAGATGTGTCTGCTCTCAGCCAGCCATCAAGAGTAATGCAGAGAGAGGAAATGCATGAGCAGCTTTCTGGACCATATGTGATATTCCTACAGTTGATCTGCATTGCTAGCAAAGTTGCCAGGTACTGAGCTACCAAGAGATGCACCAGCTCTGCTGAAAACCATCATCTGGTTGTCAGATCCCCTCCTTTTCTGGATACTGTAGTATTACACTGTACTCCTGCCCCTTTGGTGTCTCATCTCATCTTTCCTGCAGCATGTTTTTTTCTGCCTAGAAACAAGAGGCCAGTGCCCTCCACTTCTCTCCTTACAGCACTCTCATGGAGAGCCTGCCCTCCTTCCTGGCAAACTCCCACTCGCATTGTCACACCAGGCAGATGGAGTATTGGTCTGGTGTGTTTAGCTTTTCTTTCTCCAACAGTCAGCCAAGAACACACATGGACATACACAAAAATATCTCTTCTAACTTGCTTCCTCCCCATACAAACCTCACTGTCCCCCATGAGAGAAGATACAGGTCAGCCCCATTTCCAAAGAGGGCCTCTGCTTTTCAAGTTCAGTTGTTCCACTCTGCAGCACCGTGCTGTTTCACAGCCCTCCTCAGTTGAAGACGTAGAGACCAAACCACCTTGTACCATGTGTTGTTGATGCACAATAATAACAATTGCCCAATTATTGCCCCTCTCTCTTCAGGAGATCAGGCAGTGCGGGATCCCCTCACTTGCAATGACTCATGCAGCCACCTACAACCTAAGCCATCAGTGGGTGACTCATGCAGTCTTGTCCAGGTCAGCTTTATGCACACCTGCTGCTGTAATAAGCAGTTCTCTGAAGGTCTCTTGTGCATCTCCAAGGCAACAATCCAAGGCCAAGGGAATAGATGCACCAATTAAAGAAAAAAAATAATGCAACCTGTTGTGGAGATCAAAAACCAAAGTAAACAAATGGAAGATAATTGTACATTCGTTACCAGCTGTGTGCACCACAGCCCCCACAAACTCGTGGCTTTTCCATCTCTGCCCAGCAGTGTGCTGAGGCCAGCTCTAAGAACCTTTGCAAGTCTCATGGCTCAGGACTGCATCGGGGCTGGGCGTTTCTTCCCTGTTCAGAGCTGGGCATAGTGAAAAGACAGAGTCTATCCCTAGCAGCAGAGGGAAGAGCATGACTCCATAATGTCCTGGTCCATGAGGACATCATCAGACCTTGGCATAAGGAGACAAATTCCTGTGCTACTCTTCAAAAGACCTGCACCATCTTGCACCTGCCTGTATACAAACCAAAAGAGCGGGTGCAAGATGAGAGCTGGCAGGATTAGACTCACAATAAACTGTGAAGGAGGAGTGTTGGCAGTGGGAATAGATTTGGGCAGTGACTGATGAACAGGTTTGGCTTGGATGAAGTTCAATGCACAGCTTTACGCGGGATCCATTCTGAGAGGACTGCTCTTTCTCTCTGATTTTTTACCTATTCCAGAGAGCTAAGCTAATTATCCCCTGGGCAAGAAAGCCAAATGCTCTTGCAGTTCGAAGAGTCCTGCTTCCTCTTCCCAGGATTAATTACAAGTGAGAGCAGAAACCCTGCTGTGTCCTTCATCCTTCCACTAATGAAGAATCCCGTAAAACAGAAAATAACCATTGCAGAGGGCCTTGAAGCCTGAGTGTAGAATCTGCATCTACAGTAATGTCTAGGCTTCCTAGAAATAATAGAATTATTACTCTTCTATTTTACAGCTTCCACAAACATTTGCTCTGAGTCTGTAAATCCCTGACCATGGCTTGCATCGTGCATGGAGATTTACAGAATCACGCAGTGGATGGTTGTGGAGCAACCTGTCCATGGGAGAACATGCTTTCTAATCCCATGAGGTAGGACCTGGTTTATGCCTTGAAGCATGAAAATCCATTTCAAATTCAGTTGTGTCTAAATCAAGAATGCCTCATGCCTATGCTGACTTCATTAGCTCATCTGAGACAGCTACAGGGAAATTCAAGCTTGCAACTAAGAGGGCCTTAGGACCCAAAGCCCAGGCAGCAGGAACATCAACAGAGTTGAGAGGTAGGAGAGAGCACATGAGTAGCTCTGCCAGCATCCCATGTATGATATTGTGTTATCCCATCATAAGGAAATGCCTTGAAAGCAAGACCTCAAACAGAATGAAGGGACAATGGTTCTCAAATATAACAGGTTTATTTTGTTCCTTCTCTTAAATTGAGTCCTAATATCAATAGAGATGTTTTCATAAAACTGTTTTTAAGAAGGATGTAGAGGTGTTCTGATGAGAGAGGAAGCTTGAGCCTCTTATCTCTCTAAGCTGAAATAGAATATAGAGTATTGGGAATGAGAAAAAAAATATGAAAACCTAGGAGTCTTGGTTTTACTCCCAGTGTTTGTTGAACAGCTGACCATTTTGCAGAGTACCAAATCCATCTCTGGCCTACAGACTGCTGAACCATTGTATGTACAAATATATACTTTACATGTGGGTCTGAAAAAGGTGCTTCAGTTAAGATGATCTCATTCTCACTCTCCACCAAGTCTCACCATCAAATCAGGACAAAGCCACCAACTCCAGTTCCTTCCTACAGCAGAGGACACTGGGTGGCCCCAGCTGTGATCTTATTTGTTATTCCCACCCTGCCTTCCTCCCCTGCCCCTAATTTCCCAGATAAAAGCAAGTTCAAGTAGTTAGATATCGCTCCTTGTAGCTGCTGGATCATGTAGAGACTGCTCTTTTTCTTTATTCCTTTGTGGCCTGTGGGAGTTGCAGGCTTTGTATAAAAACAAGATGCCATTGAAGCATTTCTGTTTGCCAGACTATTCTTTGTCTTTTTAAAGTCTGCAGACCCACACCATTCTTTGCGAGTGAATGCTGGCTGCCTGAAGGACAAACCAAAATGACTGTTTAAGGCACTAAAAAAGGAAATTATTTAAAACAGAGCTGATTAAAAGGAAGAAACTGTTCTTGCAATGAGAAGTGAATTGCTTTCAGCTGGCTTTAGCACTGAGCTTTGCCTGCAATGACAACCAATACCAGTTGTCTGATACTGCAAGTATTTTGGAGGCACTTCATCAACCACAATTTAAGTTTTTCCCTGTGTGTAACTGCAAAACAAGAGTACTGCTTCTGTTCATCCTGGCTTGGTGGGTTTTCCTTTGGCTGTCCTGTTCAGAAGGTAACAAAGCTGTTCTTAGGGCAGCTTTTAAAGCCCAAACGCTTTCTTACTACATCCACTTGGAAGCCCTCGCACAGCCTTGGTTTCCTAAATAGCAAGAGATTCAAGAAAAATTCAAGAACCATGCATCTTTCTCACAACGTGACAGTTTATGTTCTTCAAAAGATTCCAAAGATTGTTGGTGACATGCTGACTTTTCAACACACTCAGAAAAGACGATAAAACAGGGAAATGGGGGTGCAAGTACTAAAGTCTTGCCAGGCAAAGACCTGCTTTTTCAGTGCAACACTCACTCCCAGAACAAAGGAAAACACTGCGAGGAGCATCTGCTTTTCTAGTTAGCACCTTTGGTTGCTCTGCCAAAGCCCCCTGTTTCAAAGAGGGTAGAAAACCAATCAAGACAGGTAAGAGAATTCAGTAATTTGCCTCAAAGACAAAGAATATTTCTGAGAAATATTCTCAGTGTGTAAGTTCAACCTGGCTTTTATGACAATTATAGGCAGATCACCGAGTCACGCCAATCTGTATCAGTCTTATTTTGCTCTAAATCTGAAGATCAGCAGTTGCCCCAAACAACACTAGAGCCAAACTTCTGCAGAGCTGATCTGGGTATTTCAGCAACAAACCCCAATCTTTTGAACATGCCATTTCATTCACTCTAGTACATCCAGTCATGAAAACTGCAGCCTACATTGAGGACAAACTCAGCCAAACATTTTAGGCTGAAATTAGCCACAGGAATTGCACTGACAATGAGGGGGAAACCTCTCCAAATGGAAAACAAGAATAGGCAAATCCATACTTTCCCCAAATTTGTTGAGAGAGTTTTACGGTACTTCAAAATAATTGATTTTGCAATGGCTAACATTCAGTCTAGATTTAAAATAACTCATAATTTTGTTTCATATCTTTAAACCCTCATAATGACCACAGATGTGGCAGGAATGTAAGTTCATGGACACGTTTGGGTTCATGGCTCCAGCCTTCAATCACAACCATCTGATTGCTCTGCTCCATGTGTTGTGAGACAGCTGCTGTTTCACAGTTTAAAAATATCTTGCTTCACCCCGCCAAAGGGAACTATCAGCTGCTTCCCAATGTGATGAAGCTGATGAGAATAAGTGATTTTGGTAGAAGTGTAACCTCTGCTGTAAGCAAGCAGACTCTTGCTGTCCCTGACAAGCAGGCTTTGATCTGCGATGGGATGATCACAGCCCGGCCAGCCTATGAATCCTGCACACATGCAGAGACAGAAATGGTAACTTGTGATTAACAGGGGTGCAGGATTGGCTTCCAAAGGCCCCAGGAAAAGGCCATTTTTTGGAACATCTCCAGAGTTGCAGCATTCCTTTTTTCTAGGATAATTTATAAAATTATGCTATGTTTTAGCAAGCAGTGTTTCTCATGACTAGATTTGTACCTCCTGTCTCATGAGATCACACCAAGTGCCTTTCGAGTTCAGTCTCTTCTTTAATTATTAACACAATTCCTAAATATTTCAGTGGGTGCTAAGTATCTCTTTGGAAAATGCAGCATCAGCCTAGAAAGATTCCACTACTGAAGGCCCTTCATTCCCCATGCCCTGCTGGGGAGTCCTTTGGGAATAGCTGCAAGGCCCAGGGTGTAACTTCCCATGGAGCTTTTTTTTGGAAGGGACATCTGGAGATCATCTGGTCCAACCCTTCTCAAGCAGGGACATGTCCAAGCACCTTTTGAACAGCTCCAATTGAGGGAGATCAAGATTGCATATGACATCAAGTATTCAAGGGAATTTCTCCTTTAGATTACCTAAATGAGATTTGCTAAGTGGCCAGAAGAGTTGATATTTGGGTGATAGGCTGAGCTTTCTTCTTTAAAGTTTATGAATTGGAATTAAGCACTTGTGGGAACTGATACCATAAGATTAAGTGGTGATTTTTTTTATCAGTATTATATATTGACTCAGAAGAGGTTAAGTCAAAAGCAACCCCTTTCAAATGAGTGTCTTCTGCACCTCTAAAAATGAAGCAAAGCGGTGCTACTTCAGCCTGAGTATCTTTAGTGTCAGGGACACAAGCGTAAAGAGCCCTTCTGAAAAATCTTTTGACATAGTTTATCAACACAAATCCTGTTAAACTAATAAATGGATTGCTCTGTTAAACAATTAAGTTTCTTGTAGCTCTGCCACAACCTCTTCAATTAAAATAAAGACCCAAACAACTTGAAATTGTGCTTCAGACTGTTAGACTGCCTGGTTGTTGCAGATGTGCCTGTCGCTGTATAAAATCTGGGCTGATGGAACACAGTTCTTCAGTGTAAAGAACTGGGCAGTCATCACTGCATTAATAACCATCCATCTCCGGAGTTATTTATCTTCCTCTGGTATAACAACAATAATGGAAGAGAACATTCACTTGGTGTGGGGCACAATGCACAGTGCACAGATCCCCAGGGGAACAGCAGGGCACGGGGTGTAACACGGCCAGGGCTGCATCCTTCCCTCTCAGGGCCGGTATCCCTCCCGGGACCGGTGTCCCGGGGCCACATCCTCCCTTCCATCTCTCCCAGGGCCGGCATCCTCCCTCCCTCACGGGGCAGCATCCGCACTCCCGGGGCCGGTATCCCTCCCTTCCCTTCCTCTCTCCCGGGGCAGCATCCCTCCGTCCCTCCCGACATCCCGGGGCCGCATCCTGCCGCGTCCCCACTAGAGGGAGCGACAAACCCAGCCTGGGAGCGGAGGGGCGGCTCTGGCCAAGGCTCTGAGCTGCCAGGGCCCCCCGTGCCCGAGGAGCTCCGGGGACTGCATCCCTTGGGCAGGGCTCTGGCAGCAGCGAGACCCATCGCCTGGTGCCCCTGTACTCAGCATTGGTGAGGCCAAACCTTGAATCTTGGGTTCAGTTTTGGGTCCCTCACTACAAGAAGGACATTGAGATGCTGGAGCGCATCCAGAGAAGGGCAACGAACCTGGTCGAGGGGCTGGAGCTCTGCCTGTGAGCTGCGCGGCTGGAGAAGACACAGATTTCTTGGAGGGAGATGGAAAGGCTGGAGGAGTTTGGGGCACTGCTCCTAGTGCCAGGAGATGGACAATGGTGAGAACGAAACCTTGTCCTCACTCTTGGGGTATTGCAAAGTGGATGCAGAGTGCTTAAGGAGGGCTGGCTGCAGCACGTCAGGGTCTGTGAGCAGAGAAGGAAGAACCAAAAGAGAAGGAAGAGAGAAGAGGTAGGAATCAGGGTTCCAGCTACAGCCAGGGCTGCTCCAGGCTGGAAGACAGCTCCCACTTTACTATTTAAAGCCTGCCCGGAGAGTGCTAATGAACCTGACTGATCAGCCCTAGCCCTGGTACACACAACCAGGCTTATCCTCCCACCAAATCACCTTGCAGCTTCGCAGAGTGCCCTGGGCCAGCATTGTTTGGGTAATGCATTGGGAAAGCGGGTGTGCACAGCCCACTCTGGGAAGGAGGAGACCTGGGCAGTTCTAGTCTGTGTGCCCAGGGCTCACAGAGACCCCAGTGTTCAGTGACCCCAGAAGGCTGCCTGCAGCTTAGTCCAAACCCAGATTGCATCATCACCACAGTTTTGCTGAACGTGCCATTCTTTCCCCTGCCAGGTCCCACACATACCTGGAGGGTCTCCAAAGGACTGTGGCTCCTCTGCTTTGCCCTCACAATCCTGGGAAGAGGAGTGTGGGCAAAGGCAAAAGCTGTGACCAAAGAAGAGGTTCAGCAGTGATAGACAGAAACCTGGTGGCCAGCAGACCCCATCCTGTCCAAATGGATGTGGAGGCCAAGTGCCAGTGGCGTCTGGAGCATGGAGACAACCAGTGTGTGCCAGCCCAGGGAAGGCAGTGCTGGTGCTACAGCCCAAGGAAGCCCAACTCACTTGCCCTGCAGCCTTGGACCACAGCTGATTTTGGTTACAAGCAGAGGAAATGGGAGGAGGTTGTGATGGGGCTAATTTCAGCAGCACCAGGAGCCTCTGCTGTGCTGGAGGGAGGTGCAGGGACCCTAAGGCTTCTCCAGGCACCCCCCATGAGCCTCACGCCACTTCTGCCCAGGCCTGTGGGTGGGAATGAGGTGTGTGGGCTGGTGGGAAGGAGCCCCTGACCTTGCCCGAGGTGTGTGTCTCACCTCGCTGCGGAGGAGAGACAGGCGATGCCAGGGCTGGCAGGCGCAGCGGCGGGAGCACAGCCAGGGGGTTATTAATAACCTGCTGAGTCAGGGGGGGCTCTAGGGTTTCAGGATCACAAGACACAGATGCCGAGAGGCTCAGATGGATCCCCCCATTCCTGCTTTTTACATTGACAGGGACAACTGCTAAGCTGGGTGGGAGCTGCAGCCAGATCTGGGCGCCTTCGGGCCTCATTGCAGGGCAGCCCAGCTCCATTGTGATGGTCACTGCGCCTGGGAGGGATGCAGGGCGTGGACTGGAGCTGCGACATCCCCAAAATATGACAGCTTAATCCTAAAGGAATTAAGCAAGGAGGCATGGGGCAGACATGCAGCATTGATCAGCCATGTTAGGATGTAGCAGCTGTACCAGCCCCGTTCCCCATCGGCATAATCAAAGCACATCGTGGGGAGAAAGCTTATGAGTACCATAAGCTTTGCTGTCAGTCCTCCTTCCCTCCAGGGTCCTTTCTGCAACCCCCATAAAAGCTGTTCTGGGGCTGGTGTCCTGCTCCTACCTAAAGGGATGGAGCCAAGGACCTTCTAAGATGCAAAGAGAATGTGGAGGATCTTGCAAACATGCACATTGCAGTCTAATTGCAAGAGTTTTGCGAGGAATGGAAAGCCTTCAGGGGAAGGGTCAGCTCTAGCAAAACGGGACTGGATCAGACATCCCAGGAAGAACGTTTTCCCATCCCGGATGCCACAGGGTCACCTGCATTTCCACTGAAGCTCTTGGCATCGTCACACAAATAGGTTGCGGTGTGCTCTGGGATGGTGATTCCTTATGCATTGCTATGGAAAAGTAGGTGGTGATGTGGAACAGATTAACTTTCAGATGCAGCAGCCCATGGTAACAGCGTGCATTGCCAACATACAGTTTGTCCAGCAACTACTGTGCAAGAGTGGCTGGATCAGCAAGAGCCATGCCCAAGTCTGAGCCTGGCCCTCCGTGGTGCTGTCAGGGCAGGGGAAGTATGGGGACCCTTTGCACACATGTGACCACTCACTGCTTGCTTCTCTGTGCACTGGGACATGGACACTCACACCTAGAGCTCTTTAGGGCCACACAACTCACTGATCACAGAATCATAGAATTGCTTGGTTGGAAAAGACCTTTGAGATCATTGAGTCCAACCGTACCTGTATCCCTGAGCACCTCATCTACCTGTCTTTTGAATACCTCCAGGGATGGTGACACAACCACCTCCCTGAGCAGCCTCTGACAGTGCCTGACCACTCTGTGGTGTGGTTGCTCCCATGTGGTTTTGCCTGTCTCCACTCCTCTTTCCCCCATCGTGACCCCCAAGTGCTCTGGGACACCGTTGCCCATGGGGAGGGAGAGCACCCTGCTGGCTGGCAGCGAGCTCCGTCCAGGCTTGGCACCCAGCACCGCCATCTATTTTTCCACCCAGGACAGAACCAAAATAAGCCTGGTTCACCCCTCCTCATCAGCTGTTATGGATATTGCCCCAGCCACACTGCTTCTCCCTGGCCCCTCTGCTGTCACAGCACTCAAGACCCGGCATCTGCAATTGCTACTGCTGTTGTTGCCACTTGCAGTGGCTGAAATAAGGGAAGTGCTGAAGCTCTGCTCGACTCCTGTGTCCCTGGAGAGGTCTCATTTCATTGTATCAGGCTGTCTGAGCAGCCGAGCCCAGTTCATTTCAATTAGTTGGATAGCTCTCCAATCCTATTTACCTTTATGGATGTGTTAGCATCTTCCTGCTTCTCACACCAGTGCAGATTAAAGGATGAGCGAGGAATATCACACGCTGGCTGTTAACCCTTGCAAAGCCGACCTGCAGCAGTATCTTTCCTGCAATGAGTAAACTGAGACACAGATAAAGCCATATCGATGGAACACATTGAACCTCGCAGAGCTGGGAGCAGCCTGCATCATTAACCCACAGATTAGTGAGAAACCCAGTCTATGCCTTTTGGTCTTAAACAAACACTTCATGTTTTAGTCAACGCATCTTTTGGCAGATAAAAGATGGAAAAGCCCGGAAAGGCTGTAGTCCCACAAGTCTCCTTTTGACTAGGTGCTCCCTCACAGCAGGATCTGTCCTTAGGTCCTGGTACCTCATTTGGATTTTAACAATCATTTACCATTGCAACACATTCCAGCACTTAAATAAACTCCTTGAGAGGGAGAGATAAGGTATCAGCTTTCCGGTTCATCTTGCCAGTCTGTCTGCAGCAGATAAGCATGTTGGGCAGCAGGAAAAAGGTTATCTAGAAAGGAAACTGAGAAACGGTTGCTGTTATTGCAGGAGGCTTTGAAAAAAAAAAGTAACCCCACCAGGAATCCCACAACCCATACAAGCCCTTCCCGGCGGGACATGATTGATGGTTGGAGTCCAGCTGTGCCTTCCTCCTGGGGTGGGAGGCATCTTCCTGTGTGGTGACAGGGAGAGCTGTGGAGATGGTCGTGCTTTCCCATGGAAGGTCACCATCAGAGGCAGGTTTCCAAAAACCTGTTGCTTTCCCTCTCTTGCTCATCTCTCCTGCCCTGGCCCTGCTCCAAGGAGCTGCAAAAGAAGGGGTTTGATTTCATGACCCTGCTGCCCCTTCAGCACATTTGGAATGTTTCTGGGCTGAGGAGTCTGCAAGAGGGAACTTTTCTGCCCCAAACTGGGCCACTGTTATTCTGGGTTGTGCATGGGGTCCCTGGAAACCAGCGTCAATCGTCAATCCCGCAGTGATCACCAAGAAGCAAGAGTGGGAAGGGGTTTCTGATACTCCCTAGCCTTTCTCAGCCCAAGTATCGCCTTGTTTTGGGTTGGGAGAGGGTAAACAAGAAACGTTGAGGGTTTTTGTTTTCAACTTAGTGAAAAATATGCCTTTTCTTTGGATGACTGCTTGTGGCTTTATCTTTTGGCCTGTGATTTGTTTGCATGGTTGCAAGGGCAGAAATTATGTTTCATAAGAAAATAAAAACAAACCCCAGCCATTTTCAGTCAAATTTTCAGACCCCCTTTCTGCCTTCTTCTGATCAGCCATGGACAAAAGAACCCAGATCGCAGCAATGCTGGCTCAGGAACTGTCCTGAATTGGGTACTGCAGAACAATAACTGAAGCAAATCCTGCCAGGTAGCACTCTGAACCCGCTCAGACACCTCCTCTCCTCTCTGAGCCTGCCAGCTCCCTCCTGCCTCACCTCCCCTCCCAAGACATCTTCACCACATCCCTCCATGTGCTCCTCTCTTTTGCTGATTCCCATTAATCTGTGTTTTACATAACCCCTGGCTTGCACTGGACACAAAGGTTATGCATTACCATGCTATTAATACACAACTTTAGGTTTAGGATTTAAAGCAAATAAAAATCCCTTGGCAGCCGGAGGAAACAAACCACGACAAACCAGTGCTGACAGCTCCAAGATGCAAATCCCAGCAGGAAGAGAGCGTGAGTGGTGGGTGCATCACAGCTCCTTGCAGTGGACCAGCACCCAGATGTCAGATGCTGATTCCTTAAACATCACCACATCCAATGTATTTAACTATTGCACAGCTCCTTGGCTGGAAGCAAACATCACCAAACACCCAGAGCACTTTGGTCTCTGGGCAAGTGTTCCATGAGCATCCATCATTGTACCTCTTAGCTTCTCTTCCCATTGCTCTTATTTTAATTAATCTCTGCAGGTCTGACTTTCCAGCATCAATGATCTTGCACAAGGCTGCTGATCCTGGGAAAAGTGAGAAAGTTTGAGAGGATGTATCCAGGGATGGGGACTGCAAGGACAGGGCAGTTTCTGGGGAGAGGAAGCCAGCTCCACCTATTAGAAATTTGTTAGAATTACTTAAACTGGGAGAGATCCCTGTGCAATGCCCACATTCCCAGACCCATCCTCCAGAATAACCATGCTGTAAAGAGAAGAGCATCAGCATTTCCAATGGCCCTGAGCCCATGGCACTGGGACCAGAAGCTGTGCCGCAGGACTACCAACCGCTGAGACACAACCATGCTCGCTGAGCACCCTGGAGTCGCCTTGGTGCTTGGGCCAATTTGTTCCAAAAAAAGCAGCCCTAATACTGCCCAGCCAGAAAGGCCAACTCTGCTAAAAACCAGGGCTTTCCTGGGGGAAACCCTGCTCTGGGGAGCTGGGGAAACCACTTCCCCCCCACCCCACCAGGTCATGCAGCATCTCCCCTTTGCAGCCAGGCTCAGGCACTGCTCGGGTTGCAAGAGGTTAACTGATTTCAAGAGACTGCTGTGATTAACTTTTCCTAAATCTCCAATTTTTCCCTGCCTTCTATTTTTATAAAAAGAAAAGGGGGGGAGACAGCATTTACAAGGGATTTCGTTCAAATAATGAAATAAATGTGATCAGCCAAGGGACCATTAATCCGCTTTGACTCTTGCGTCCTGGGGAACGAACGTGGAGTTCTTTGCTGTCTCTGAGTCCCAGTGAGGAGTGGAACAAAGCAAAGCCATATCTGCCTGCCTGGGGGACAGAGCCTACAGTACCACCTTAAATCAGGCACTGTGTTCAGAAATAGATGTATCAGCCAAAGATTTTGGGGTCAGCACTAGAGAAAACTACCTCTTTGGTCACCTGCCTGGAGCCCCCCCATGTCTCTATTTCAGATGGCCAAACACATGTGAATAGCATCAGCTGTGTTCACACATCTTCCATCTGCAGCATCAGGGGCTCTGACAGCATCCTCCGCAGCACACCTGTGTGCAAAAGGGAGAAATCTTCCCATTTCTTTAAGCTTTGCCCAATATACTAAACTTTTAGCCTGGAAACGACATGGCTAATTATTGCTTTAATACAAAAACTTAATTGAAAATCATGCAGATCATTTTCCCCAACTGGGGAGAAATCTTTGAGCCCAAGAAAGGAGTTTGTGGCTGCTGGGACCATCCTGTGTGACTTGATGCCAGGGCTGTGCTGGGAGCTGGGGCAGCTGCACGAAGCTGTTGGGAACCAGTTAAACCCATCAGGAACACCCTCTGTGAAGAGAGGGGGGTGTTTCCCCAGGGAAACTCAGCAGAGGGTGAACATCAGCCACACCTGTGCAACCACAGGGAGACCTTGCATAACAACCTTCCTAATTCCCCACAAGTCCTCAAATCCACCAGCCTGATCTCTGGGTGCCAGCCAGCACCTGCATTTCCCTCCCCATCACTGTCTCATCCCAAGGGGGAACATGAGTCCTGACTCTCCCCTTTCCTGGGCGACAGTAGACAGGACCCCTCTGGCAGCCCCATGGCAGGGAGGGCAGCGCAGCCCTGGTGTGGGAAGGGTTTTATCCCACCTTCGTTTCAGCACAGCCCCAGCTACAAATGTACAAAACAGCTTGTTCAAATAAAGCACCAGCTTAGGGTGGGGAGAGGGGGGGAAATAAACACCCCAGCTGTGATTCCCACATATGTGCAAAGATATAATCCAGCTTTGCTACTTGCCCTGGCACCCTTTTTTAAAAAAAAATAAATTAAAATCTCTTTTGCTGCTGAGCATAATCAGCATTAGGGTGAGGGGAGGAGGGGCCTTTCACCATACACAGCAGAATCACAAATGAAATCACCACCACCGCAGCCTGGGACTCTCCTGGGTGCATGGATACGGGCAGTGCTGGTGGCAGCAGCACTCGAACCCCTGTGCTGCCCTTGCTGCCTCTGGGGTGTCTTCTTAATTCATCTGTTAGATGAACTGAAAGGCAGACGATGCCCCAGTCAGGGATAGGGAGAGATGTCCTGGCTTGGGAACGACCACTCTTCTCTGAGCCTCACACTAAACCCTGTATGGCTGAATTTGGGCAGCTGAAGGTTCAGGGAAAACACTCATATTCCTGGGCAATCCTGAAGGAGCTCAAACCATTTGGCCTTTTGGCTCCTCACAGCTACATTCCCTTGGTGGGCATCTGCACAGAGCAGTCCCAGCATCCTCCTGCAGCTCACCTGGAACAGCCAGGGTGAAACCTCTCTGTGAGCATCAGCACAAGCTCCAGAGGAGTGGAGAATGAGGCATAAAAATGGCTGGGATCAGCCAGTGGCTTACAAGTAACACGTGCCTGCTAGACCCACTGGTGTTTCTTACAGCCACAGCTAAATGTGAGGCCAGTGGAGAGCACAACCAGGTGATGCCTCCAGCACATTACACAGGAGCCTATGATCCAGCAGCACTGCTGAGGATGAGACCCAGCCCCATCCTTCTAACACCCTCTGATGGCAGAGAGACCCTCTGGCTGCAGGGCTTTAGGGACAGGCACACTGCATCCACGCTGCTCCTTGCAAGCAGCAACCCAGGGCTGGAAGGCAAGCGGCATCTGCAGAGATCTGAAGCCTGAAGCCGAGGGTGATTGTCCTTTCCCCCGTGCTGTTGTGCCCTCCTTGCCTCTGAGCCAAAACACTCACAATCCGACCTTGGATGTCTGTGAGTGCAGCACACAGGGCTGAATCTCTCACCACGCTGCCTGCCGGCTCCCTGGCACAGCCACAGTAGGATGGACAGGGTGGTGTTACTCAGGCTGAAAGCTGGGGACAGTCCCCACAGATGGTACCTTGTCGGTGGATGAACCAGGTTGTCCTGTCACCGCTTCCCATGCTGTGTCCCTGGGGCAGATGGGCTGGGGGACTCCTGCCTCCCCCAGGAGGTAACAGGTAACCCAGCCACAGCCCAGTCCTGCTTGCTGGGTGACAGGGACAGGCAGGGACACGGGCCAGGCAGCCCCATGGCAGTACCCACCATCCCACACTGTTGCTATAGAGACAGAAGCTGGATTTCGTCGCAGTGATGCTGGTTGTTTCTGAGTGGTACCTTCAGCTTGGCAGCTGGGAGAGAGGGACGAGGGATGCTGCATGGTGCAGTGCCAGTCACCTCACCAGCAGAGCCAGGCATGGCCAGGGCAAGGCTCTGCTGGGCCTTTCCTTGGTGCCCCTCTGCCCAGATCAGCACTTAACCTTGTGGGGGCTCTCCTCAGATCCTCCCTGCAGCGAGCATGTGAGTGCCAGAGCTTCCTCACTCTGGGTACTGAAGCACTGGGGGAGCAAAGGGGTGCAAGCTGTGAAGGCGTCAAGGAGGAAGGCTGCCAGGAGAAACCGTGTATGGGAGTGAGCCCTGTCCTGCAAGCCCCTACTCACCCTGGTGATCTGCCCCAACTCACTTCTCCCTGCCCTTCTGTCTCACTTTGCAACCATGTGCTGAGACAAGACCGGCTCAGCTGATGTAACACACCACGGCAGCTTCTCCAGACCATGCTCTCCTAATTACACCATGAAAGATCAGGAGTAACCCCTCCAAAGCCATCCTGGATGCACAAGAATACAATGCAAGGCCTGGACCCAGGGATGTGGCTGTAGATGTATCCAGCCTATTTGCAAAGGTTTAATAAGACCTAGAGGTACAAAGTGAGAGGTTCCCACAAAGCAATCAGGAAAAAGCCTTCCCCCACTCCCTGTATCTTCAGGCACCCACAGTCTCCAGCTACGCACGGGTGCAGACACGCGCCATAAGAGCTGTGGTAACGTGTCCCATCCTTCACAGGGCTGAGGATAAACTCTGCCAAGCGTAATAATGCCTGGAAGAAAGAAAAAGCACCATAGCTCGTTTATTCACATAAGTCTTTGCAGGAGAAGGAGGCTGGCAAAGAAAAACCCTGATGGGGGCCAGGCACAGTCGCACATCTCTGCTCCCACCAGCAGCAGGAGGGGAGCGGGGCAGCGCCACCCCCCCCCCCCAACTGCTCTGCCTGCCTGCGGGGTAACCAGCACGATCCAGAGCTCTCCCCTTTGCTGAACAGACTTCGTGACAGCCCTCCCCGAGGGACTCTCGCACAGCCCACCCCCAGGAGCTCTGTGGGAGGCTCGTTGTTAAAGGACGCAGTAGCCCTCCTCACCACGCTTCTGCTCCAGCCTCGGAGCAGGCAACAAGGGAAGTGAGCGGCTCCCAGGGCTCTGTGCTGACATCTCAGCTGGAGATGCGTGACGAGGATAGATTTTCTTCTAATATTATCAAAGAGCAACAAATGTTAGCAGCTTGCAACAGTCATTATCTGAATGTCTTCTCACCAACAGTCCCTTCGGAAGAGGCTTCCCAGCCTGCAGGGAGAGATGAGAGCACAAGACCCAGCTGGTTGCTCCCTGGCATTGCAAGTCAGGTGCATTTTGCTTACTTGTGGCAGACAGCAGGACAGGAATGACAGGATCCCTTCATTCTGTAGGATGCATCCAACCAGGGAAGGTGCTGAGCCTGAGTCTGGTCCTATGTATCAGCCAAACATGAAACTCCCTTCTAATGACAGAAAAAACACAGAGACCTGGAAGGTTCTGTGCTAATACAGGAGTTTCTGAGACAGTTGTGAGGTTTGATGCATTTCAGAGACACCACGTTAAGCATGGCCATCACCTGGGTAAAGATCAGCCAGGTTTCAAGGTGGCTGCTTGTCAATAATGGAAAGCAATAGCTTTTTACCATTTGGCATAATCATAAAATCCTGCCCATACAGAGAGAGAATAAGACCCTTTGCTGTGCATCTAGGCCTGCTTTGCAAAATCACCATGATCCAGCACAACTCCTATTCAGTTACTCCCCACCAGGATGAAAATGGGCAACTTTTATTTGTCCTTTACTAGACTAACCCCCACATGCACCTTCACAGAGCAGCAGATGAAAAGCAGGCTTCAGCAAGCCCCCTTTATTGCCCTGAACACCCAGACAGGTCCACCCCATCCAAAACAAACCACTTAAGTGCTCGCTTGCATCCCCTTGGTCAGCGAACCTGTAGGACCTTCTCCAAGTTGAACACATATCTCATAGATGCACTGAAGTGGCTTTTGTGCCTTTCCTTGTGATAAGAACCAAACAGGGCAGGATTGTTACGATTATTTATTATCTTTGAAGTGCCAGCAGTGTCCTGACTCTATACAAGATGCAACTGCTGGGCTTACAAAAAGAAAAGCACTGTGGCCAAAATCATTTAGCCTCCAAAAACTTCACAAATGTGTTCTCAGGAAGCTCTCAGGCGCTGCCCATCCTGAGGGCATATTAAGGTGCCAATATGAACCACCCAAACTAGGCAGACATGTAGCTCGTTTCTCTCACCCGTAAAGCTTAATTAGGTTGCTGTCCAAACACAGTTTGAGAATATGGCCAAACCAAGACATGGCCCTTGAGTGCTAAAACCAAATCCATTGCAAGAAACTCCTTTTTTTTCAGGTGGGGAAGCAACATTAAAAAAAACGCCACTACTCATGGAAGTTACAAGTGCTTCCAACAAACAACATGTAGAAAATACAGGGACGGAGACTCTTAAAGTATATGCTAGTTTCCAGCGGAAAGGCTTCAAGTCCCCTATGTTCACCAGATGGATATCAACATCTGACATGTGTTGGAAGACATCCATATCAACTCCACCAGCCTGAACTGTAAATAGCCAAAAACAAAGCCAGACAGGACATCTGTGATGTGGTGCCGTCCGATCATGACACGGGAAAAGCCCACACAGAAGGCCCAGAGGACCAGTAGGATCCGGAGAGGGATAGCCAAGACCAGGTGGTTGAGGAAGAACTTGGAGAGCATGGCTGTTCGGCTGGCGTGCCCAGCTGGAAACGCATAGGTGTCCATGGTCAGGTAGTCCAACAAGCCAGGGTTGACATCGTACGGGCCCTTCCGCTTGGCCAGCTTCTGCAAACCAGCCACGCTCATGATGTCCAGGAGCAGGGCTAAAAAAGGAGAGACAAGGAGGGAAAGGTCAGAGACAGAAGCAGAGTTGAGGGTAATTTTCAAGGCAGAACATTCAAGGGTTGTCACTATCTTTAAATAAAGGCTTGGGTTCTGTTTCAGCCAGATGTCCACGCTTCATCCCCCTCATCCTCAGACCACCACCCAATTGCTAATTAACCCTCCCAGTTCACCCATGGAGAAGGCAAGTACCATTATCACCACCTCACACAGGAGAAACTCAAACCACAGAGACAAGTGACTTGCCTAGGGAGGAAAAGAGCAACTGGCAAAGTTAAATTTAAAATGCTTTTGGCCTTCAAACCACCAGACTGGGTGTCTCTGCTTGTGTCCTCCAACCCGTGCAACAAGGGGTGGCTCTGTGCTGGGGTGACCAGGTTGCAGCGAGCAGTTGGAGGGAGAAAAAGTACCCCCCAGCACTTTCTGGTATTGTCCCTTGTCCTCCACATCCCTCCTGCCCAGACCCAGCCAGCAGGACCACACTGCACTAGCAGATTTCACTAAGAAAAGAGCATTAAGAGACAGTGAGCTAAGGGAAAAGCCATGCAATTAAGAAAAGCAGTTTCTGCCACAGGTGTCAACAGCAAATCACCTTTCTTCCCTAACTGCTTCAGGAGTGAAACCCATCAACACTTGTCTTCTTCATCCTCCTCTTTATCCCACCCCCTTTGCCCCAGCCAACAGGTACTGTCATTTCTGTTTCCTAGCATCGATTCTACTTTTCTTTAATCTCCTCATCTGTTTTTTCCCAGGCCTCCTAATTAGTCAGAGTGTTGATTTCAGCTCCTCGCAGCAATGACAAGGACACAGACACCATCATGAGCAGAGCCTGCTCCCTCGGCAGGAACGCGAGGGGATAGTTGCCTGGTTCCTGGGCCCTGATAAAGAGAGATGACAGGGTTTCAGGGGGATGGATGGGAGTGCGGTGGCGGTGGCAGGGACAGGAAATGAGATGGCACAACAGAGGTGGCTCCTTCTGCCTGCTCGGCACCTGGCAGGAAATGGGGGTTGAGGAGCTGTCGTGGCAGATCTGCTTGCCCACCTCCCACAGCCACCTCTGCACAGCCAGCCCCGGCTTCACTTTGGGAAGGAGCTGATATTTACCCTGGCCAAACTCCTTATGGGAGGGCTATTTTTGTTCCCCATCTGCAGGGCAACTTGCGTGGGGAAGATGGACAGCAGGACATCCCTGGATCTCCTGCCCACCAGTCCTGCCTGAGCCATTCTTGAGGTCTCAGTGTCATGGAGGGGAGATGGAGCAGAGGAAAAGGTCTGGACACCAGCTGTTCACCAGTGAGACCAGTGACATAGGTAGCAGCAGGACTCCAGCCTGAACACAACAAGAAGCAGGAGGCTATCTCATGGAATCATAGAATAGATTGGGTTGAAAAAGAGCTTAAATCGAACCCTTAATCCAATGCTGCCAAATTCACCACTAAACCATGTCCCTAAGCACCATGTCTACACATCTTTTAAACATCTCCAGGGATGGTGACTCCTCTACTTACCTTGGCAGCCTGTTCCAATCCTTGACAACCCTTTCGGTGAAGAAATTTTTCCTAATATCCATTCTAAACTTCCTTTGGCACAACCTGAGGCCATTTCCTCTCCTCATATCATCTATCGCTTGGGAGAAGAGACCAACACCAGCCTCGCTACAACCTCCTTTCAGGCAGTTGCAGACAGCAATAAGGTCTCTCCTCAGCCTCCTTTTCTCCAGACTAAACAACCCCAGTTCCCTCAGCTGCTTCTTGTAACACTTGTGCTCCAGACCTTTCACCAGCTTTGTTGCCCTTCTCTGGACATGCTCCAGCCCCTCAGTGTCCTTCTTGTAGTGAGGAAAATGTTCATAGGTAGCATCTGAAATGAGGTAGAGAGGCTCCAGGTGCTGGGAGATACAAGGAGAGGTTGGGCACACCACCAGGCCTGTAGCAACAGCAATGGGCTCAGAAGGACCAGGACAGGAAGGAATCCTGCTCAGAGCCCGCTTGACATGACTATCAGATGGGGAGGGAGCAGGGGGAGGGCTGCAGCCCACGGTGGGTGACCCTAGTGCTCAGCACAGCACTTCTCTGCAGTTTAAGATTTGCTGATACGTTTTTTAAGGGGCTGGCCAGAGGGAGAAATGGAGGGAGGAATTTCAAACACAGGCTGCAGAGCCCTGAGCAGTAGCTCAGCACCATTACCTGTTAACACTGAATAACATCAACACGACTGGAGCCACTGAGGGTAACAAAGCACTGGGGTTTCTGGCCATTACAGGGCTCTGCTCCCACTGGGCTTCCTAAATCACTCCAGCCCAGCTTCTCATCCCACCAAGGTGACCCTGTGCAGCCCTGATGTCGCAAAGTGCTTCAGGAGCTGCTTTTCAGAGCTCATGGGCTGCATTGCCTATCAGTTCCATCTCACTCTGGACACGATTTGGGTGAGAGCTGAAGTTCTGGGATGCAATCTCAGGACTCCGGACTCATGCAGTCATTTCAGAGAGATGATGCACCAGCACTGCCAAGAGAAGACTGGTCCATGCTGCTCCTGCTGTAGTCAGCTGAGTCCCAGCCAGGACTCAGCAATCACTCTGGACATCCCAAAGCATCCCCAGGGTCTCCCCTGTGGTGTTCAATACACCCACTACAGACCATTCCCCTACAAACATTGTGTGCTTTAGCAACGCGTGGTCGTCAATGTTGCCCATCAGTGTTTTGCACTTACAAGTTTTTTTCCAGTCAAAGGTGATGTCAGGGCATCTTGAGGGATGCAGGCGTGTGTGCGTGGAGGTGTTCAGAGCATGGAGAACAAGGCAAAGAGCTGTTTGAATAATCCTTTCATTCAGAAGATAGATAAAATGGGCCTTCAGTACTGCTAGGTTGGATTTTCATCAAATGATGCGCAGAAAGCCTCGTTTGCCCACATTTTAAGATGTGAAGGCATGACAGCATTAAAACTGGGGGTTAATTTGCCGTTAAAAGAAAAAAAAAAAGCCAAAGATGACTCTGTCTGGTGCTTTTTCTCTCACTTCCCCCTGCACTTTCTCTTCCTTCCATGAAGCAACTGATTTATGAAGCAGCCTCACCAGGCTGCCCTGCCCCAGCCTCAGAGGGTCCCACCGCCCTCACCCAACTCTGAGTCTCAGCAGAGCCTCTGCAAAGCCCTGGGGAGCCGTGCTGTGCCCCTGCTTTCTCCTCCTGCTGCTGCTGCTGCCGGCGGGCAGGCGCTGCCAGAGTGAATCAGCACGAAGCACCACTGCCGACAGCGCTGCCAACAGCCCATCCTTCAGAAGCAGATACAGACGGTGCCGTCGCCCAGCAGCCCCAGCCCGGGTCCTATTCCCTTGCAGTTCCTTGACCTACATTCCCAGTGGGACTTCAGCTCGCTTGTTTTTTCCCCTTCATGCAAATTAAATCCTCCCTCCTCAGATCGGCACATCCGTGCTGGCACCACGCAGCTAAGGGGTTAATTTTCTCATAGGCATCCTTGGTGGGTCCAGCTGCAGGTGGGTGTCTGTGCCCTCAGAAAGGTGCTTGTGGGCTACTGAAGCGTGGAAGCCCCTTTGCCTTGCACCTGCCAGCACAGCCCCAGCCACCTGCAAACGGGCATCTCTGCCCTTCCCCTGACCCTCACGCAGAGCCGTGTGCATCCTTCAGGCCGAGGGGACTGGAGGCTGGAGGGAGCCTGCAGCTCATTCACCAACCCACGCTCGCACAGCGCCGACGGGGCTGTCAGAGGCAGAGATGGCAGAGAGCCTCCCGACCCAGGGGTGAGATGCCAGGAGCAACCAATTTTAAGCATTTTTTCACCGTGCCTTTCCCCCAGATCCAGGTAGTGTTGGATTTAAAACACGGGCAGTGTTGGCTTTAAAATCCAGGTAGCACCGGATTTAAAAGAGCAAAGGGAGGATTAGCTTTTGCCCATTGCTCCTTTCACATTTTTCTGAAAAAGATCCACAATTCCCCCTTTGGAAACAACCCTTGAGATTTTCACTGCAAAACCATCCGACTGCAAAAAGCTCTGTTAAAATCTAAACCTACCTTGAAGCATAAACCCAGAGAGCAAGCCCTGTCTGCCTGCGACAATTTTAGCATCAGAGATCACCTTGGTATTGTAAATAGCCAACATCTGGCATCAGATGCACAGTAAATGAGCTGAAAGTGAGCCCCCTGGGCAGACATTCTATATCTATTAATAAGAAAAGGAAAACATTTATCTGCCTTCCTCCCACCACTGAATGTTAGGAGCCCATTAAAAGAGGAGGTGAGTGGAGAGGCGAGCCCTGCGCAGACTGGGCACAAGGACGAACTCGAAACATCGCCACAGCAGAACCAAGCCAACCCCCAAAGCTTGGATTTAAGGGAATTCAAAACAGTTGGATGTCCCCTGTCACTGCAAGGTCCTTCCTGCCCCAGCGCCTGAGGTGCCGTCTCTGCCGCTGTCCCTTAGGGAGTGGGGGCTGGAAGGGGTGAGCATCTTCAGAGCATCACCTGCTCCGAGTCAGAGCCAGGCAGCATCTCAAGGGATGGAGACAGATTCCAGCCTAGATGTTTACATAAACATGTTATCAAAACCCCATCTGAAAAACAACCTGGGTGCAGTGCTGGGGGCAGCAGGGGGAGGAAAGAAGAGAAAACCAAGAAAGCCCTTGGCCTCATTTGCTCCTGCAGCCACGATTCACATGACTTCGTGCACGTGGGGCAGCTCTCCCGAGCCCAGCCTGTGCGAAGGGGATCAGGAACAGAGTTACAAGCTGGGTTCAGCCTCCCAGCACCACAGCTGGGCACCCAGGGCAAGGCAGATGCCCAGGAATGAAAAGCAAGCCCATTCTGTGAGCTGAGGAGGTACCCGAGGGTGGGGGAGTGGATGTGTTCTGCCCCCTCTGCCCAGCCCCAGCACTGTTTTAAAGCAGAGACAAGCAGGTGACAACTCATTGCCTGGGCTCCAAAGCCTGCAGCCTGCTCTGACCTGAGCTCCACCACGCTGGAGGCCACACCAACCCTGCTGAGATGGCATGTGCTCCTCACCATGGCTGCCAGGGCCACGTGTATGGTCAAGGCTGGTTTTGAAGGTCCTGTATGCCCCAGATTAGCCAACCTCACTCAGGAGTGAACCCTGGACAGATGTCACCGTTCACTGGAAACAGCTCCTTTTGCTCCACAAGTATAATTCATTTTGGGTTTCCTTTTTTGTTTGTACTTACATGACCCATCCTACTGCTTCTGAACTTCCCAAATCTCCCTGACCTGGGCTCCCTGACCTGGAAAATGAACCATTTGCAGCCTTGACTAGTTGACATTAATGAAAGATGCAGGTTTCAAGAGCATCTTCATCCTCTCTCCAGTGGAGTCAGTGGCAGCTGGAAGAACTCCACTCCTCTGGAAGTGAACTCCTCTACTCCGTTTTCTTCCCCAGACATGGTACTATTAGGTGTAAGAGATGACAAAAGGCACAGATGGCACAACACACTGAATAACCAATGAATCAGACACTGCAGTTTTGTGGGGAGGTTACTTTTTGGCTGAACAAGCAGCAGAGTGGGGTAAGTGGCCACTGGAGGTGAGAAAATGGTGAAAAACAGCAGTGTCCAATTAATTAAACAAAACCCCCAGCAACTAAAAATAGACCAGCTACATCCTAGATGATTAGAAACAACCCCGAGTGCAAACACAGCCTGCAAACACAATCGTCACTTGGATTTAGCACTGCTCAGGCTCGTGCTTACACCTCGAGGCTGACTCTGTGGTGCTCAGAGGGCCTCCAACCATCATAGTTCATGGTGTGTTAGACCCAGATCAGTTAGGTCTGACAGCATCCTGGTGTAGATGGAAATGGAGAGCAAGACTAGAATTGCATTACCCTTGAAAACATGGAGCTTTCTTCCAAGGGGAGGAAAAAGAAACAGTCCATGTGATTGCCCTCTCCCATCCCCATCATCCACCAAGCTTGGCCTGGAGTAGGATACCTGATGGAATCTCCCTGCTCAGCACTCCTCCCAGTGACTCTCCTCCCTGCCCAGTGCTCCTCCACCTTCCTCTTCCCAACCTCTGCTCCTGTCAAGGCGCATCAGATCCAAACACACTCACTCATTTCTCAGGAAATCCCTTCGGCCAGAGCCTGGCTCAGCTTCTCGGGCAGGGCTGGCTCTGCCAGAGCGAAACAGCCACTGTCCTCTTGGATCTCCAGGCAGGGGCACTGGGAAGCTGTTCCCAGAGTGACAGACATACGGATGACTCATTTCCCGTGTTTATTCCCCCTCTTCCCATTCAACAACCCTCTCACTTCTTTTCTCTTTCACTCTGCATTCACGCTCTGGAACATTTCGTTTGCTCGCTCTGCGTGAGGGTTGGATTTCAGCTCTCTGCAATTCTCCAAGGGCTGCAGGGCTCACAGCATCCTCAGCACCAAGCAGCTGGCCAGGACCTGAGCTCCTTGATGCTGACTGGTACCAAGGGACTGATCAGACCACAAGTCTGATAGAGACCCTGGAAATGCCCCCCACCTGCTCCAGCCACAGCCAAACAGGTCCCAGGCTGTCCCTGACTGTCCTTTATCCGAAGGGACACTGCAGACTTGCAAGCCTGCCCTGCAGCAAACACTGTACATGTGCTATAGAGGAAGCAGGCGAGGCAGGAAAGAGGGGGAAGGGGAGCTGAGAGAGCTGGGCATCACTTGGTATTCAGAGATGCCCGAACTCATCAGTTGTGAGGGGATGAAGGCTGAGGGTGGTACCCACCAAAGGCCCAGGGACTTTAACTGCTGTATCTGGGCAGAAAAAGAAGAGGCAGATTAACAGCCTGATGTGATGAAGAGGAATATTTAATGCCAGGCTGGACCTGTGTCTGGATGAAGGGAAAGGGCATCTGTGTTGTTCCCTGTGCCTGGCATCTACCATGGGTCAGTCATGTTGGGTTACCTGACATTTCGATATTTCCACTTTGCTGGGCAGATGTGCCGAGATCTCAGTGGGCTCTGCCAGGACTGGGAGGGGAGCAGGACAGGGGTTGAATGTCCTCCATGTGCCAGGTTTTACAGAGAGGGGATGGTTCATGCAAGGCGCCAGCTCCCGAGCTGCTCTCCACTTCTCTGCAGAAAGATCATCTGCCCTGTCTTGCTCAGAAAATCCCTGACATCACAGTGGGAAAACTGAAGGGAAAAAATAGATACATCTGGCCCCAAACCATCTCTGGGGCTCTCGGCTTAGCAAGCTCTGCTGCATACAGGCTGATCCATCTGCTGTGCAACTCCCCGGCCTCTCCGCTGGGTCTGGGCTGCTGAGCCCTGGGGCTCGACAGGATGAGCTTGTCTGTACTGCCTGGGCATTTAATCTGCTCCATGACCTTTCCCAGCAGCCGGCTGTCCTATCTGAATTTTCACTCCAAAGAAAAGCATGACAATACCTGAAGCACCTCTGCATTGTTAGAAAAGGGTCAGTGGGGTCTTAAAAGACCTGATGAAGGCATTTCTCCCTCTCTTTCCTTCCTAATCCACTACTTTCCTGCCAATCTGGTCTTGCTTGGAAGCTGCTGGGGTGCAACTGCAGAGTCCTGATCATATATATGTATTTATAAACACATATTTTAAAATAAATATATATATGGCTCATGATAAAGTCACAGCTCTGCAGGGGACTGTGCCTCAGTATCACGGCTTGGTTCCCAGTCAGACTAAAGCTAGGTCAGTGTTCAGGGAGAAGGCTGGAGAGAGCAAGAACTGCCTTCTCGCCGACCTTCAGGAGTGCAGGAGCGACCATGGGCTCCCCTCCTTCTGTGGCAAACCCACCCTCAGCCTGCCACGCTGCTCACGACGCGGCATCCACAGCCCGTGGCACCGCTTTACTTGATGGTGATAAATGCTTTGTGACAGCACCAAAGAGCCAACCCACCCCTCGGAACAGGATGCAGAGCCAGCTGGTGATGGATGAGGACTGGGACCTGTGTCACTGAGACAGCAGCTGGACCCAAGGGACACAGCAGGCAAAGAGAAGACCAGGGTTTTCTCTCCTCCTAGTCTGAATACCTATATCAGAGAGCCACGAGCAAAGGAGAACCAGTGAAAGGCTCACATTTCAAACTGAGCACAAATACATATTTTATGTGCAAGCGTTACCCAAGCAGATACCCTCTGACAGCAAAGGCACACGGCTGGACTGCAGCAAGCTAAGCAAGGTTCACTGCATCAGATGGTGACTTGGACCTAAACAATAGGTGGACTTCACTGGAGTGACCATGGGATCATAGAACTACCCGAGTTGGAAGGGATCCAAAGGGACCACTCCAAGTAGACGACTGTATCCCATCCCCATTGCACCAAGAAGGTGCCTGGACTTGGAAAAACCATCTCCCTAATGACATCAATCTGTTTAGCTTAATAAATAGGAAGTGAAGAAATGACTTGAGCCCTATCCAAAATATTGAAAGGCAGAAGAGATGTTGGCCAGAAGAGCTATTCAGCTGGACAGAAAAGGGTATGCAGGCACAACGGAGGGAAGAGGAGAGCCAAACTAAAAGCGAGGCTACCCAGCACTGCAGTAATATGGAAATGGTTCTGACAAGTTCACCCTCACTTGTAATCGTACATTGGATTGAGTGTTCAGGGTTTTTTTCCCTTAACAAATTGAACAGGAATAAATTAAGGGATGTGCTACAGCCTGTATTTTGCCGTGGGTTAAATCAATGATCCAAATGTTCTTTGTTGGCTTTGCACTCAATGAATCACTAAATTTGGATCCACATCCTCAGCAGATGGATCAGAACCAGAAACCAAGGTACTGCTTCCCCCAGGGTTTAATGGAGTTTCTGTCAGGTTCTGGAGCAGATCTGGGAATTTTAGTGAAAGTTTATATCTCTTTCCCCCCTGAAAGCTTGTTTGCAAGATTCAAATTATTTTCTAAGCACCTCAGTTTTCTTTAAATTCTTCTGATTGCAAAGAAAAGCATGAACAATCCTAAAAGTTAATTTTAATCATCTGTCAGTGTTGGAACCATAAAACTGGGGGGCTTCCCAAGTTATGATTTTCTCAATTTAGCCAGAGGGTGCTGACTTTCCTCTTGACTCCTCAACAGCCAAGGTTGGCAATGCTGAGATAGTCTTCCTGAAAGCACATTCTGGCAGAGGGATTTTTACAGTGGGCACAGAGATCTAATTTCTCCCATCTTTTCAGTAACAGGCTCTGAGCTCGCTTCTCGGGCTGTTCGGCATTTGCTGGAAAAGATTGCGCCGAGGAGAATCGATAAATTCCATCAGAGATGACAAACACAGAGGGAAAACATTGCTTGGGGTTGCTAATCAACATCTGCAGTTGGGATGGATGGAGCGTCCCAGGGTCAGATCCCCCTCACCCGAAACGCTCCCGCATGTGTTGGCAAAGCTCCTGCTCAGAGCTCCTCAGGGGCAAGTGCCCCCCCTCCATCTGCAGTGGTGCTTCTGCCAGGTTCCCAGTCCCATTTCAGCAGTCTCCTGTCTCCTCGCCTTGAAAGCTTGATTGCAAATCCTAAACAAGTGCTCTATGATGGGCTGGCTCCCTGCCCAGAGACTGCATCAGAAATTCTGCTTGATGTATCAGGCTCTGAGCAAGCAGGGGGAAGGGAGGAGAGCCAGGGGAGGTAAGGAAGGGGTGCCCTAGACAACCCCAATTTTCCTGCTTCCTATTCCCAGGAGACTAGAGAAGCAGCAGGAGGTTCCCTTCCCTTTGACCTGTCTCTGTGCTGGAGGGCTTTATATCACGTCCTGATGGATTTTATCCACAGGAAAACAGCAGTGAGAGAGACCAAGGTCACCAGTGCAGCAGTAGTGCCATACTCGTCCTATTTACTCAAGAGACCCCACTCCTCATGGGACCTCTTGGGGTCCACCAGTCCCTCGTTCCCCAGCCAGGCTCCTTCCTCCATCAGCAATGCAGTTACCACAGCAGCAACCACTCGGAGATTTGGGCATCCTGACTGCAATCTTAAATATCAGACCAAGGCCACTCTCACATCTCTGCTCTGTGGGGTGGCACAAGTCCTGCTGAGGAAGCTCTAACAAGAGAGGCTCAGGGCACCTTGGTCAGTCCTACCAATTAGGGTTGTCTACTCAAAGGACAAAGTGGAGCTCTTTGGAGGCTGCCAGGCCTACAGAGCTGTCAAGTCACACTATGAACTAGTCCTTTATGCAATTGAACTATTTTCTTTCTTGGCAGGTGGAGAAGAGGGACAGGAATAGTTCATCTATTACAAGTAAACAAGACTTTGGAAATCCACAGAGTTGTCCCCAGGTAGCCCATTTCAGCTCAGGAGACCTGGAGATGCAGGTAGTGGTGCAGGGCTGAGATCTCCCAGCAACCACTCAAAGTTTCAACACAATCTGGAGGCGGCTTTGCATTTGGCCTCCTCACAGGGCAACGGAAGGGCAAGAAAAACTTTCTTGTTTTTAAGCCAAAGGTGGCATTAGCTCTTCATATGGATCTCAAATATTTTGGAGTCAAAGAGGTCAGTTTTCAGGCTCCAAAACCATCAAAGGCTTTCAGGTCAAGAGATATCTGGAGACTGTGCTAGTTGATGTTAGCCACCTACTATTTCATCTGCCTGCCCTTTTAAATGGAGCTTCTTTTCCCAGTGAGAGGTTGACCCAGCACACCAAGGAGGCCCTGGAAGAACTGCTGACGTGGGCAGACTCTGCATCACGCCGATGCTATTCTGGCTTTTTCCCTGCAATGGCCTCCCTTCATTAGATGTCACAGCACGAGGACAGTCTCTTTCAAAGGCAGAAGGGAGAAAAGGCAGCTACCACTGTGCTTTTCAAGCCAGTTCGGTGCTATCTTCACCCTCTCCAAAGGATGAACTTGTGAAAAAAAACCCTGGGGCCACTGCAGAGCCTGTACCGTGCTGCAATCAGGCCCTGCATACAGGACATCCCTTTCCTGAGATGCCCCTGAAACAAAATGTCCCTTTGTCCACCCAAAAGGCTCCCCAATAAGCAAAGGCCTAATCCAATGTTTTCAATTTCTCTTACCAACCAAAGGCAGGAGCCGACACCGCCAGTTTTTAACACTAGGGCTGATCACAGCCTGATGAGCTGGTAATTAGTCAAAAAGAAAAACATGATAACTGAGCCCCACACCAAAGGCAGAGGAGTGAGAAGAGCAAGGTCCTTAGGCAGATGCTGCCAAGGATGGGTTGGGGCTAGGACCTAAGGCAAGTCACGCCTAGAGCTCAGCCTGGTCACCCATGGGACATCAGTCCACATGGGTGGAATGGGCCCGGCTCAACTGAGAAGGCAACTCCTTTAGCACATCCCAACCTCCAGGAACACAGACACAGACCCCTGCATGAGAAAGGACTAGCAGGAGAAACACAAGGTCCCAGCCCCTCTGCACCGCCTTTGGGTCAAATTAGCATGTGGAAACGGGGACAGCAGCAGGAAAGATCCTCATGGGAAGAAGGATGCAAGTTCACACCGCAGCAGGGAAGGAGATAGGACTCCATCACATGGCAGCCGAGATGTGGAGCCAGGGTCTGTTCAAGAAGGTGGCAAAGGGGTGGAAATCTTTTTTTCTCAAGGATATCTTCAGGAATTGATATCACAGATATCAAAGATTAAAATCATTGTTTTCCCCACATTTCAAACTATAAAGGCAGATGATCACAGATTAAATGAAAGACATCACTGCTGGACTTCCACCTGCATATCACAGATACTTCCTTGGTCTGACAGGGCAACCCTGCCCCGTGCAGGACCTGCCCCTACTCCATGCACGTCATCAGCTACCAGAATTACTCCATCCCTCTGAGACAACTTCTTGCTACACTCATCACCCACGGAACCCAGGACCGAGACAGCCAATACGTGCAGCATTCGCCCTAAAGGTCACTCCCTGCTTCCTGACCACATCGGTGGTTGGGAGCAGCCAGAGGAGGAGTCCCAGTGCTGCTGTCCCTTGTGACCAGGGCTGGGCTTTCCCGATGGGGAGGGAGGTTTGCCACTCACCTAGAAGCAGGTTCATGAGGACCTCTTGGCCTGCCAGCGTGCTGCTCTTCACCAGGCAGATGAGGGTGCCTGCAATCCAGGGGATCCCGTGCCCCGTTATCCCCAGGAGGTTAATCATGGAGCGGGCACTACCCCAGGAGGAGGCTGTGTTGGCACACACCCCCAGCCTCTTGGACATGCAGATATCGATGGCCAGCAAGGAGTTGAAGGCGATTCCTTTGAAGGAAGGGTTGAGCTGCATGCAGTCCTCTTCGGGCAGCTGCTGCGACTGCCTCCGCTCCTTGGGGTTGTTGTTCTGGGCACCAGCTGCCCCGGCCTGGCCACTCTGCTTTCTGCCCGAACTCCTGCTCTCCTGGTTCCCCTTCAAGGGCTGATTCAGGGAGAGGAACTCAGCCCTGTTGAGGACATTGTTCCTGTCTCTTGCCCTGGACCGCTGCTGGGATGCTGGCATTGCAGTCTCTCTCCAACGCAACCTGCTTTGCAAATACCAGGAAGGAGAAAAAGTCCTCTTCTCCCTGCGGAAAGCTTTCCCCACTCCCACCCTCACGAGCTGGGTATTTGGGAAGCTACAAAGGTTCCCTTCTGTTGCTGTTGCCCCCAGCACAGACTGCAGCTGTTAAATATAGAGTAAGGAATGCACATGGCTGTTTACTTCATGGGCCTAGCAAGCTCGTAAGGAAAATTAATGCCAGGCTTGGCAGCCACTCCAGTGCCAGGGAAAAAGGTTAAACAGCCAATAGATTGGAAGAAGAGGAGGGAAAAGCTTCATGCCAAAGGTTGGTTGCTTCTGGCCTGGTCTATTTAAATCTTCCAATTGCCTTGTCCCCTGGGCTGCAAGGGAAACTGGGAAATGTAGTTTTTTCACATTACAAGTCACATTTCAGTATCAGTCAGTCAGAGCTGGAGGAGATCACGGCATCCCTCCTCCCCACAGCACCTGGGATTGCTCCTACAATGGTCTGTGCCACCTGGCTTTGTGAGATCCAAGGCTGGGCATACTCAGGAGCTTCTCTCCAAGGGGATTTCCCTGATTTTCTTCTCAATTTGTTATTCTGCACTATCTCATCCCTGCTAGGGCACCCTATATAGCACCTTCCTCTCCCCAGTACAGATGCCTTTCAAACAATAGCCCCATGCTCTCTCCCTGCTTCAGGTGCATCCTTGCTGTGACTTCCATTTCTCACCCCAGCCCCGGGCTCATGGAGAAGCATCATCTACCTCCTGATTAAAACAGACACAGCGCCGTTAATGAATTCACATCCCCCTGGCACCGAGTGTGGCCTCAATACCGCACGTTTCTGCCGTGTCATCCAGCATCACAGATCCCATGCTGAGAGCAGGTGACAGGTGGTGCCCGTGTTCCAGAGCTGTGGATGTGATCAGCAGCACAGGTACCAGCCCCCGGGGAGTGGGCATTGCGGGATGCAGTGGAGAAAGGCTCACACCAGGCCCTGATGAGTCCTTCTGCAGAGGACAGGGAAGACCTGCTGTCTCTCCTGCCATGGCGTGTTCTGCTCCATCACTTCGTCTGTGCACGGCTGCCGTCAGCCTCCACCTCCTCACTGCAGCTGGGATGAACCCCTGAGACATGTCCCACCCGCCGACCACCAGCACTGTGGAGCCCACGGGAGAACACCCCATCTGCATTCACAGCTCCAGTTTACAGGTTTTGCTACAGTCCCTGAACCACAGCCGTGTGGATCTAAGCCTCAGGCACCACTGAGAGAGACCGTCCATCTCAGCTCCTCCTGCCCAAAGGATGCAGCCACCTGAGCCAGATCCACCTGGGCTGCCTTCCCTGGGCCATGGGCTGTGCGGCTCCATACCACCCGCACGCTCAAGAAATGGCATTATTCTTATGCAAAGAGACTGGAAATCCCCCATGGACAGAGAAGTGGAGAAGATGAATATTGCACAGAGGAGCAGAACAGGCACGTCGCTTGGTGCCACTGACATTTGCCTACACAAATGTTTCATTACAGAGGTCAGTACTGGTACAGGTCTATTCCCTGGGAATAAGGTACCCCGATACCTTTAAAAGTCTTGTCCAAAATGCACTGGAGAACTTAACTGCTAATTGAAAGGTGGTTCGTGGCTTTCTAAGAAAATATTTTGCACTTTCTTCACACTTTTTATCCATAGATCTCAAAGTCCTCCAGATGACCTGAGTGCCCAGCCTGTGCCTGGCTTACAGACAGACTGGCCAGAGGCGAGGGCAAAGCCTGGCCAAGCAACCCTGAGCTTTGCTCATACTGCCCCCGTTATGAATCAAAGGAAAATTATACACATCAATTTATTTCTGAATCACACCCTCCAGGAGCCTACCCATAATCTGTAATCATGATCTCAGCTGGAGGAGGAGCTTGTCCCCTCCTCAGGCACCCTTACCCAGCTCATAAACCACAACCCCATTCAACTCAGGTACCATTTAGGGCTGCGGCAGCCCAGGAGCTGCACAGACACTGCCACATCACTGACACCCCCCAGCTCTTGTCTGGTCACTGGCTGCACAGCAGCATTCTCACACTATCACAGAAGTCAGCACCCCATCCCTATCTGCCTTCCCTTATCCCACTGCCCGGCTCCAAGGCATGTGGAAAACCTCAGTCCACCTGACATCAGCCAGAGATAACTGTTGCCACTGTTTCAACCTGGCTATAGTCATCACCTTCCTGCTGGATGGTCTCTCTTTTTCTCCTGCTCCATGCAGGGCTGCTGCTGCGTGGGGCTCCTTGCAAACTTGTGAGCAGAGGGTTAATGCACTGGTGGCCAAGAACCTGCAAAAATAGAGACTCATCTCTCCCTCCTGTCTCGCCCTGCACCGGTGATGTTGAACTATTGCTGAGCACGTTCCTCAGGAGTTGTCACTGGGGAAAAAAAATACCTTGCAAGCCCTGGGAGTTAATTTAATCTGGTGCCTGTTTCTTCTGCTGACACTGACATGGGGGAAGTTCTCTGTCTGACACACAGAGCTGCCCCAGCTTCCCCACAGGAATCCAACCTCGTGCCCCAGTACGCGTCCCAGTGGGAGGAGGAAGGGTAGTGAAGGGTGAAGGCAGGGTTAGCAAACCCCTGTCAAAAGTGCAGCAGGAAAGGAAAGCAGTTTGGTCCCTCCAGTAGCCAGGCAGGCTGTCACCACCAATCCCAGCTGGAGAAACCAGACTAGGGAGGGAAACGTCCTTGATCCCATCACTGGGACCATGATGAGCACTGTCCTACAGCACTGCTCACAAAACAGCCACAAACCCAGGAGTTTATAAATATCCCCGCTAAACCTGTCTCCATGCTCCAGTGGGGCTATTCCAAGCCTGACACCCAATCCATGTGGGTCATCGAACACCTGGGAAAATGCCCAGACAGACAAATCCAGATGGATAAATCTGGCACACACCACGCGCGTGGCTCTGGCTGTGCTCCCTGCCCACATGCAGTGCTGCAGACCCAGGATGGGGGTTGCCAGGCACAATTCCCCATGCAGCCACAGCCACGCAGACCATGCTGGAGGTGCAGGTGGGACTGGAGGGATGGCAACATCCCCTTTCTCTACAATTCACTGGCAGCTTTGGTGCGCTCCAGCCTCTTGGTTCTGGCTGGCCAAGAAGCAGCGCTTGCAAGCAAAACCGTGGCGCTCCTGGGTGGGATTCTTCTAGGGCTCAAAAAGGAAGCTTGGCCAAATTATAATATAATATTCTGCAGTAATTATAGCACATGCAGCAGTGCCAGTCAGGCCCATTAGCACAGCCTAGCGTAGCCTCTGGTGGGCTGGTTTTAGTTGCTGCTGCTCAGATGGTGAAGGGGAGACCCTGCCTTTCAGTAAACCTGGAAAACATGCTGGAAGGATGTGTAAGCACAGCATGGGCCACGATGCTGGGAGAAGCAACAGCAGGAATGAAGCATGGCCATGCTACAATAAGACATGGACATGTCGTCAAATGAGCAGCAGAAGGAAATGCAACTCACAGTATCACCAGACAATCCTAATTCTTACTTATCACAGCTTGGCCTCACATCTCCAGTAATTCCATCAGCAAACACCGTGCTGATGGGCACAGGAACCGTTCTGCACACAGCTTAATGCAGCCACTCTGGGGTGCAGTGTGCTAATGCCTTAATCACTCACAGCAGTGCGATGGAGACAGGCACGACCAAAACCCAATGAAAACTCCAGATGAAGATGAAAAGCGGATTTAATTAGAATGAGATAATGCAATTTCCTAGTTGACCAGAGCACCAGAGACAGCCAAGCTGAAGCAAGACCTGGCTGAAACTTCAGTGAAATGTGAGTCGCAGAATATGCAGTTTCACCAGATTCCTAATGCTCCAGGAAACTGTGACAAGCTTGTTTGAAAAGTGTGAAAGTGTCTTGGAAATGTCAAAGTATTTCAGCACCTTCTGGAGGCTGCTGAAGCAACTGGATATTTCATTCAGAGATGCTCATTTCATTTTCTTATACTACGGGAGAGTAAGCGATTTGTTTGTAATATGTAGTTTTTATATCTATTGCAAAGCTCAAGACAAAAATTGAGCCACTCACAGAGACTGGAAGTTTAAAATAAATACTTAGCCAATTTTTGAGAAATGTGCAGAAGAAAAATATAACAATATATTGGTTTTTTCCCACCCCTTGCCAAGGGGGGGAGAAAGGAGCAAATCAGCCTCCTCTCATCCTGGCATTCACTTGTCAGGATCACCCAGTAGCTCCGGTCTCTCCTACTTGCTGGAGGGCAGACAGCAAGTGTACAGTGTTGAGAAACACCAGGCACTGTGGAGCTGATCAAGCCTGCTGTGAGTGCAGGGTGGAAAGGACTAAAAGATGTTTGCTTAGTTCTGTGCTGCTATACCATACTGTAAGTGGCACCAGAAAAGCAATTTTTACTTCTCAGTTTCCCAGGTTTCCTATTTAGAAACAAATCACAGAGGACACGTGCACCCAGAGCCCTGTGTAACGCTCAGTGTACAGCAGCTCTTGCATCTCACCTGGTGCTCAGCTCTTGAAATTCAGCTCCTCAGCTGGCTGGTGGTCAGCAGAACGGCAGCAACATGACTCCTAAAACTGTTTGTAATAGAATTTTACAAATTTTCCACAGGCCATTGCTGCTCAGACACTTTTCTCCCTATTCCAGCGACCCTTTGCTGCTAAGGAGACCTTTGCCTTTCTAGTTGATTGAATCACAGCCCATCCAGCCTGGGGCAACAGGTTTTGCAGATAAGGAGACCATCCTTTTATCTAATCCACCAACCAAGCTCCAGGTGGGAGAGGATCCACAGAAGGGCCACTAAGATGATTAGAGGACTAGGAAACCTACTGTATGAAGTAAGGCTGAGAGAACTGGTTTTGTTCAGCTTTGAGAGTAGAAGGCTCAGGGAAGCCCTTATTACCATGTTACCACTTACGTTAAGGGTGTCTTATGCCAAGAGGATGGAGACTCCCTTTTTACAAGGAGTCACATGGAAAAGACAAGGGGTAATGAGTATAAGTTGCTCTTGGGGACATTCTGATTAGATTCCAGAAGAAAAGTTTTTCACCCTGAGAACAGTTAAACATTGGAATAATCTCCCTAGGGGAGTCGTAGATTCCTCTACACTGAGCACTTTTAAGGCTCAGCTTGATAGGGTCCTGGGCCATCTCAATTAAACTATAGATCACCTAAAAATGTTGGACCAGATGATTCCTGAGGTCCCTTCCAACCTGGCATTCTATGATTCTATGATAGGAAAATCTTAATCTGAAAAACCAAGAGGACATATTCTGCACTTATTTTTTTTTTCTAAGGAGAAAGGATAGGAAAAAAGAGAACTAACAGGAAAGAAGAAAGACTAGAAGAAAGATAAAGGCTAGGAAAAAAGAGGAAGACTAGGAATAAAAGAGGACGACTAGGAAAAAAAGAGGAAGAATAGAAAAAAAAGAGGAAGAATAGGAAAAAAAGACGTTTCTAAAAAAACCCAAACTACATTACCCACAATTCACGGCCATGCGGGAGGAAATGCTGTTTTTGCAAAGGAGGTTTAGCTCCAACAGCTGCAGTTTAAAAGCGAGATGCAGGGGGAGGGATGGCACTGGGGGAGGGAGGGAGGACGGGGCCGGGGGGCCGGTCCCTGCGCGCATCCCGGAGCTGTCATGCGGGCTCGCTGCCCGGGCGGCACGGACAGGGGACCGGCGACTCGCTGCAAAGTTTGACCCCGTCGCCTTTTCGGATGCCGGAGCGGGAACCCCCCCGCACCCCCGCGCTGCATCCCCGGCGAGGCTGCGACCCGGCGCCGTCCCCGTATGCATGAATGTATTGCGAGAGAGGAAGCCTGCGGCAGCCGGGAGGCGGGGGCACCGATCCTGCTCCTCTCACCTCCCCGGGCATCTAGCGAAGAGGCGCAGGAGAAAAAAAAACCAGCGAGAGAAGGAGCCTCCCCCCCCAACCCCAGCCCGCAGCTTTCGCCCCCGCGCAGCGCACGGATCCGGCGCGGGGCGCGGTGCCGGTGCCGGTGCTGGTGCTGAGCGCTGCAGCCTCGGCGCGGGGGATGCTCTGATGCCCTGCGGCACCGCGGGGCCCGCGCGGGGCAGCCCCGCTGCGCGCTCATGAGCCCCGCGGGCTGAGCGGAGAGGAGGAGGAGGAGGAGGAAGGTCCGACAGCCCCGCGGGGACCCCCTCGCCCAGGAGGAGGAGGAAGGTCGGACCCCCCTGCAGGGACCTGCTCGCCCAGGAGGAGGAGGAGGAAGGTCGGACCCCCTCGCCCAGGAGGAGGAGGAGGAAGGTCGGACCCCCCTGCAGGGATCTGCTTGCCGAGGAGGAGGAGGAAGGTCGGACCCCCTCGCCCAGGAGGAGGAGGAAGGTCGGAGACCCTCACCCCAGAGGAAGAGGAAGGTCGGACACCCCTGCCGAGACCCTTCGCCCAGGAGGAGGAGGAGGAGGAAGAGGAGGAGGAAGGTCTAATACCCCTACGGAGAGCCGATTGCCTAGGAGGGGGAGGAAGGTCGCAGACCCTCGCCCAGGAGGAAGAGGAGGAAGATCCGACAGCCCTGCAGAAACCCGCTCGTCCAGGAGGAAGAGGAGGAGGAGGAAGGTCTAATAACCCTGCGGAGATCCGCTCGCTTAGCAGGAGGAAGGTCGGACCCCCTCACCCCGGAGAAGGATGAGGATGGGGCCGGTGCGGGGCGCTGGGATGCCCCGGGCGGCCGTTCCGCGGCGCTGAGCGGTTGCGGAGTGGGGGAGGTTTCCCCACAGACCCCGCGGGACCCAGAACTCCCGCTCATCCTTCATGGTTTGGGCTATTTCTAAAGGAGGGGGGAAAAAAAATCCTTAGTCCCAAAGCCCTGGCGGAGGAGCCTCCAAAATTGGAGATTTGGCTACTTTTTTGCTTTTTCCACCCGTCGTTTTCTTTCTGTTATTATTATAATTTTTGTGCGAAAGGAAGTTATGAACAACTGCAAGTCAGGAAGTGGAAATCCACACCGGTTGTGACAAGCTGGGGCTAAAAACTATTTCATTATTTATATAGATGTGTCTATCAACATTCTGCTTTTCATCCAAAGAATAAAGGGAAATACCGGCTAGTCCTATGTTTGACGGTGAATGACAGACTGTGTCTGAGGAAAGGAAGGACTAAATATATCAGCTAAGATCACCACCGTTATGTATTGAACTTGAGAGACCTTTCTTTTTTAACCCAAAGACTGTTTGAGCGAGAGATTTAATGGGTCATTAAAAGGGGAGAAACATTTTAAAGGCCCTTTTTGCTTCTGAAGCGCAGCTAACCTCAAAATAGGAGCAGTACTTGTAAGATAGATACTCAGATTAAGGCTTTACGTGATGAATTTTCTATCCTATGGATATCAGTTTTGAGATTACAAACCAAGAAGATCTGTAATTGATCTAGCACCAGATAATTTCAATGCCTAATATTCCCCAGAATTGCTGGAGTACCCGAGGAGCTGCATTGGACTGTATTCGGGGTGTGCCATGGGCTGTATTCAGAGTATTAGCTGCAAATCCAAAGTTTTCCGGGAAAGTATTTCGGTGATTGAAGTCAAAGCCTCCATCGATCCCATTCCCACCAGCATCGACGAATCCTCCAGCGTGGTCCTGCGCTACCGGACCCCTCACTTCCGAGCCTCTGCGCAAGTGTTGGTGCCGCCAATTCCCAAGAAGGAGACCTGGATCGTGGGCTGGATCCAGGCGTGCAGCCACATGGAATTTTACAATCACTACGGGGACCAGGGCATGTAAGTATTTCCAAGAGTGGGTGCGGGTGCGTTTGCCTAGTGGGAAGAAAGAGGAGGAGAACCATGGCCTGACTGGGAAATGTTGGATAAAGCAAAAAATTTTAGCCTGATTGGTTTGATTTTAGACCACAGCTCTTTTGAAACTTAACAGGACTTTCTCATATGTTGAAAAGACAGGAGAGCTTGTCCTTGCCCTTTTAAAGGCGTGAATATTCTTCTCTTATAGTGGGAATGTACCCAAATCCTGACCAAACCCACTTGTTCCCTTAGGAACCCAAAAGCGATGCTGGATTTCACAGCAGCTTTTGAACAGCACTGGAGATCCTGAAATCCCAGGTCAGCCCTGCTGTGACAGGCACCCTGTTCTGGTGTGGGGTTCTCTGATGGCCAGCTCCTCTCTTCAGCATCCCTCCTGGGGTAGAACTGCGCATTGACAGGCCCCAGGGAAACCCAAGGGCTGACACTTGTGGCACGGTGCCGTCCCCCGCGTGCTGCGCTGCTGCTGCTGCTGCTGCAGTGGCCGTGGCTGTGAGCTCCGGGCTCTGGGAACACACTTTAATGTCACAGGAGGAATCCTGCTCGCTTTGCCCACGGTAGCAGGCAACCCATGGGGAAAGAACAAGATGGATTGAACCCACTGGTAGTTAAACACTTTGCATCACCTTGGAGCAGAGGGAAAATTTCACATTACCGTCATTTTGAGTGCTGCAAGAATGGGAATATATAGATATATATGGAAAGCGGGGGGAATTTAGGGGCTGTTTGCTCACTGAAACCCCTGTATTACTGGTCATATAGTCATAGTGAGACAGGAATGAGTCAAATTAAAATGTCACCTCCCTACTGAGAAAAGTCGTCTCTCCCAGTCCCCCACAGTTTGTTCACCAAATGCTGTTGCAGGCTTTGGTTAAATCAGCAGCAGCTCCTGATCTCTGAATGCCTGCACAGAACAGCAATTCTGCAACTCACGGTGCTGGGCAGCATCGGGCACAGCCTCCCGGCGCAGCAGGAGTCTGTCTGTCCAGCTGCTGGGACAAAACCTGACTGCAGAGCAGCTGGTTTGGGGGCTGGAGGTGCTGATGCTGCCCGATCTCTGGGGGGCAAGGGAGAAAGGATGGGAAGGTCAGGTCTAAGCAACCCTTCTGTCTCTTCATCCTGGGTTCCCTGTGTCGGGGTGGTGCTGGCTCAGCTTTGCAGGGGTCATTCTGGGTGGATTAAAAAAAGATGAATGAGGAGGGCTGAGGGAGGATGGGGACACAGAGCAGGGCTGGAGAGTGGGACAATCTCTGACTTAATATAATGCCCTCTTGAAGGCCTGAACATCTGCACGCACACCCCCGCCCTTCTCCCCTCCCTTCTGTAAGCCCAGATGAGGACACGGGTTCAGCATCTCAGACATAAAGCGAATGTGCATTGTAAGATGTAGTCCAGAGGGAAGGGCATGCCAAGGAGCAGCTGTAACCGACAGCCTGTGCCCCCCCCTTCTGTCCCCACATCCCCTCTCTGCTCAAGCAGAAAGTGCCTTGAGAAGCAAACTCCAGCACCTGGCAAACACCAGGAGTGAGGCTCAGTGAGAGAACAGACCACCTTATCTTGATTTTAGAAGTACCTATAACAGGCCTGAAATCTGTAGGCTTTTTGGCTCCAACACCATCTTTAGCAAGGGCAATTTGTTGCTCAGACATTCCCAATTCCAGGCCTTTGGGATTTGCATGTATAACTCTCAGGCTCATTTAGAAATCCTGTCTTTAGTGCCCAGTCACAAAGGAAAACAGGAAACTCCAGTGTATAGAAATATAGCTCACATGCACCAAAATAAAGAGGACTGGGCAGAGAGCTGTTCTGCCAATGCTGCTGTGGGCTGCAAACCTCAATGTGTCCTTTTATTTCTCTGCACGTGAGTTTCCCTGTGTTTAGAATGAGGATTTGGTATGGTTTTACATTTCTGGAATGCTTTGAGAAAAAAAAAGTTGCATCTACCAGCTAAGTGCTGTAAACAGGCAGTCAGAATTAAACACAGCAGTTATGTGGCTATTAGCCAGAAAATTATGGAAACAAAGACATTCACTATCATTTAACTTGTATGAAAAAAGTTACCCAAATATAAGTCAAAATGGGTGTGCTTCTCCATTCTCTTTCTATAAACTCATTGCCATCAAAAACTATAAATACAGGCATTTGGGAGAAAGGCCTCTTTTAATGCCATTGAAACATGCTCTTGGAAGACCTTTATATAGAGACACACAGAACACAAACCTATCTGAAAGGATGGGCCAAGCCTTTAGCTGGTGTAATTCAGTGTAATCCCACTGACCTCCATGGAGCTGCATTGATTTATGCCAACAGAGTATTTGTCCCAACTTTCCATGATGAAGAGAGACTGCTGGAACCTACATATTTTTAATCACTGCAGTGACAGGCAAAGAGAAAACTCCAAATAATAATAATAAAAAGAAATCAGTTGGTCAACCGGAGTGTTAAGACTTAGGGCAGGCTTTGGATTAATTTTTCACTTTTATGCTCCAAAGTTGTTAGCTGTGTATAAGCTGGCCATTATGTTGAGGACAGAAACAGCTGAGAAATACTGGAGCAGATGGAGCTGTGCATAACACTCCTATGGGGATGTTTGCTACAGAGGGGATAATTTAGACACGCACGTTTAAAGTGGCACTGACAGTTTTTGGGCTAAATGCAGTGTTTTTAAATGTAAAGTAAAATAAAGCTCAGATAACATGTAAATGCTGGCATTATTTTACGTGCAAGTCAGTAGATGCTGCTGGGAACATGAAAACCCCCAGTGTGAGGATGTGGATGTGCTCTCTGACCCCCCACTTCATGCAGAACTTGAGCAAACTCCTGTTTGGCCTCACAGCTGGTATTAACCCCCCTGCCCCCAGCAGGGCTTTTACCCCATACCCCTAGGGAAGGGAGCTGCTCTGTAGTGGGGGACATTAGGATGAAGCCATAGAGCTCTGACCTGTGCAGGAGGAGCTGGACCAGGTCCCTGCTGTTGTGAAGCACCTGGTGGGACTGGTGTCAGCAGCTGGGCAACGCTGCAATGGTTTCATCCAGGCTGTGTCTTCATCTCCATGGAGATATGCAAGGAGCAGCGCAGATGGAGATACACAAAACAGAGGGATAAATAAATCGGAGTTTGAATGTGATCAGCCAAGGAGCTGGAGGAGTTTCAGGTAGATATTTCTTCCCTGAAGGACTCAATAGGGCAGCTGGGCAGTGTTGCCTCCTTGCTTTACCTTACCAGGCATCTCGCTCCTGCAAGATTAAATCTTCCATTCCCTGCAGCAGAGGCACAATGAACTCGAGAAATAGACTTATCAAGAGAATAAACCCCCAGTCCTGGGAGGGAAAACACAAGCAAAGCCAGATTCACCAAGGAAAAAAGGGGTGAAGCTTTCCATGGGAAGTGGATTGGGGTCAGTTCACCATGGGAGTTCATGGAGATACCTCTCCAGGTGTTTAGACGAAGAGGCTTTGCTGCCCTTGTGTAGCCCTTGGCCCTTACCTGTGCTCTGAGCACACGTCTTAGCCCAGTTAAGCAGTTTGTCCAGTCTGACTTGAGCCTGCTCAGCTAAACCAGCAGAAATTTGTCCCTTTTTCATAATGCCAGTTTTCTTCTAGTTTTACTGCCTGAACCAGCATGCAAAGACCACTGCTGGTTCAAGTGACGAGACAGGAACGTGCAGCTGGGGGGGTGGGGTGGGGTGAGGGACCACAGCAGCGTGGCTGCAGCAGCTGGGGAAAAACAGCTTAAATTTCCTTCCTGTTCTTTGCTATAACCCCGGGTTGAATTGCTTGATGTGCTGGAGTAGGTGAGAGAGAGACACTGTAAAGGACAATTTAAAATTAAGCAGCTCTGAATATCAGGTTTTCTTTCTTTCAGGCAGTCACCGTTGGCAGAGGGAGGCAGGTGGGAGCAGGGATGTAGAACACCTGAGACAGCTTTTCACTGCACCCACACATGGCACTGGTACCTGCACTGAGCACAGGGTGCATCTGAGCGGGGCTTCTCTTATTTAGGGAGCTTGTGAAAGAGAGGAAGGATATTGGAAAGCATGAGGTTATGCAAGTCCATCTGGCCTCTGCCTAATTAGGAGCTGGCTTTAAGGAATTGGGGCTGAGGATGCAATAGTGCCTGATGCTTGTCTGAAGAGGTTAACTGAATATACCCAGGTCACTGCGGGCTGCACAGGGCTGGAGGCTGCTGTGCTTGGATTTGCTGCCACTGCAGTGATGGCTTCAGTTTGTGCTGTGGGGCAGCCATCTGGAGGGCTCGGGATAAGCTGGGGGCTTCATTTCATTTGACAGAAAGGGAAGAAACATATCTGAATGAGAACTAGGAGGCTAAAACCTACAGAGAGCTTTGTGGCTGTCAGCAGCAGGGATCCAGTTGTGCCACAAGAAATAGCTCAGAGATCCTTCTCCTGGTAGCAAGGAGACAATTGTTAAGAGAGATCAGTTAGCAGCTCCAGTCGCTAGTGATGCCCATTCTGACTCTGAGGGTTTCAGAAGTGGCAGAAACAAGCTTGTCAGTATTACAAGTCAGGATCTACTGATTTTGGAGCTGAGCAGCCATAGTGAATCCATGAAACCAGATGGGTTTGTTTCTTTTCATGCCTCTTCCCTGCTATTGTGGACAAAGTGTTTACTGGGCACTTTCTGGTCTTGCCTTGGCTCGGCACCACCACAGAAAGATGCTGATGCAGCCAAAGATCATTCCACAGCCTTCTTTCCAAAATCAGTCAAAAGGGCAGATGTTGGCATATTATTTCACACGGGCAGACTGTGCAAGCAAAGGCTACTAACCTGGCTGGCACACAGGTTTGATGCAGCAGCAGGCGAAGGGCAACCACAATCAGCAGCAACCTCTGCTTTTGGTCCAGTCATGAGATCATCATGAGGCCTCATTTTTTTCTTCTCGTTACTATGCTGTGTAGATAAAGCATGATGGTTTTGAAACCCCAGGGTTAACCACACTCTCTAGAATTAGGCACAGCGTGCTCTACAAAGAAACACAGGACAGTTTCTTCTTCTTCTTCTTCCCCATTCCTGCCCACGCCTTTTCTTAAGCAGGGTGCACTTCTGAGCCACCCTGAGTGCAGCTGCGCTGCTCACGAACACACTCAGCTTTGCGGTGGGGTTTCTCAAGCTCTGCAAGGCAGCATCCTGCTTTCAGCAACCTACCTTGGCCCTGACCCAGCTCCACCTTTTCACTCGCATTTAAACCCTGGACAAATTCTGAGAAAGTCCTGCAATTCTCTGCTGGTCTGGGATCAGCTACATCTATTGTAGACAAAGATGGGGACAGTCAGGTCTTTGTTGACCTGATTGAGCATCCTCTACCTCATTCTCTTGCCATTTGCCCACCAGCCTCTGACCAAAGGAGGCTGAAGCAGCTCAGGGGGTTATTAGCCTCTCGTAGCATCTCCAGCCCCAGTTTGGCATCTCCACACCTGCAGCGATGCTGTGGCTGCACCTTAGCACCATGGCTGTCACAGAGCAAACCCCCAGGAAATTGCCACATCCCATCCCCAGGGCGACAGCCAAGCTGAGCACCGACCACTGAATGGAAAGTAATCCTAAACCATCTGCTGAAAGGGAGAGAAAGAGCCCCCAGATGGTGTTTCAGAGTGCGGAGGAGGTGAGGGGGGGCTGCAGAGCACGACCTCCGCTCATCCGCCTGCTGAGGGCTGAGTTCATCCAGCATCCCCGGAGCCTTTCCCTTCTCAGCTCTCCCTGAAGAGCGTGGGGGGTGGTGAGCCAGGATGACTCTGATTTAGAGAGCAGAGCATACAGACATCTCTCCAGTGGCCGGGGGTCCTGGCAGGATGGCTCAGGGATCTCCTTTTGGCTGCCTTCACTAAAAATTTTCTTCCAGGGCAAGGACTCCCTCTGCCTGCTGGCTACGAGCTCAGGAGGGAGCATTGCTGCAGCCGTGGTGCTGTAGCTGACAGCAGCCCCTGTAAATCTGTACGGGGAGATGTTGTGCTTGCGTAACCCCTGGCTGCTGCTAACCCTGGTCCTGCTGCTCAGAGCATCCCTGCATCCCTCTGAGCAGCCCGTGTCCTCCCTTGCCCTTACCCTCCTGCCATCCAACCTAGAAACCAGCCGCTTCCCACACGAGGCACGCCTTCACCCGGCGCCTGCCGTGGCACAGGGGGGACTTTCATTTGGACCCCTGTTCACAAGAAAAAAAAGATAAATGAGATCTTTAAATCCCTCCCCCCCTGGAATCTTCCAGCGACAGCCGGCGACTCGCAGCTGACTGTAGAGCGACCCAGTGGTTACAAACACGGAGGCACTTCACGGTCATTAACTAATTATCAATCAGCCTTATGAGACAGTCACATTAGTCCTGGCCACTGGAGAGGAGGAACTCATCCTACGGGATGCTGCATTGGAGCTGGTCATGCCCAACGCGTGCCTCCCCACAGCTCCTGCTTCAGCCAAAGGGCTATTTTAAGCCACAAGAACTGGACTCTTAATAAAGGCTTGGACAGTCACCCTGACGAGCCTCAGCACATCCCCTCTGTCTCCCTCCCAAGATAAGCCGTGTCCCATGGCAGGGCCTGCAGTGGGGAGCCACGGGGCTGGTGAACAGCCCCACATCCCAGCCCCAGTGCAGATGCTGTGCTGGGAATGCTGTGAGTGAGCTGCTGCCACCACACAGCCCCTTCTGCCGCTTCGACAGCAGGCACAGCCTCTCCGCTTGGCAGGGAGGGCTTATTTGTAAGCAAGAGGTAGAAGGTAAATTAGAGGCACCTCTGCCAGCCTGGTTTTTGTGAGAATGTCCTTAAAATACCTGGCATGCGCTGAGCACGTGGTTTATGGTGATGCTGTCTTAGTGCCTTTACTCTGCAAATATCCAACTCTCTTCTATCAGAGACATTTGCAGTAGTTTGCTGCTATTGGCAAATCTAATCTTAAATATTACATTAGAAGTTAATTTAAAAAAAAAAAAATCCAAGTTGTCCATCAGCCTTACAAGGTGACAGAGGACCAGGACCATTTTCACTTACTTTCTTGCCAGAAAGACTGACCTTTCCATCAGCCTCACAAGCGCAGCACCCAGACGAGTGGCTCAGGCAGCTTGACAGGCTGGCTGACCTTGGATTCTCTGATTACTGTAACACCATCCCCAGCCCAGGACCTGGCACCCAGCCCTTGAACTGGGTCCTTCCTGGGGCTGGGAAGGATGGGTTACGCTTCCAGCGCCAGGCAGACAGCGGGGAGGGACAGTGGCTTGTCCAGAGAGAAAATGAGTGCTAGCAGGTGGGGACTGAAAAGGAAGAGCAGAATGGAGCAACGGGAACATTCAGGTCAGGAGGTTGCAGTCAACAGGGAAGCTTTATGAACCTTCATCTTACTTCTACTGCTTAGGTCAGCTCTCCTGTCCTCACCCCTTGGCCAGTTCTGAGTTTGCCCGTTCTGCCAACGCAGGAGATTTTGTGCTACTGAGAGAAAGGAACACGGCCCTGAGCCCACCCCCACCAGCACAAGATCTGAGATCCTGAACGCAGCTCTGGAGTGAGTCCTGTGTTCAGCTGTGCTCGAACAGCCAAGGAGCTGCAAGAGGACACCTGCAACACTGGAATTGCTTTCCTGAGCACCTGCCCTTTGCAGTCATGCTTAAATACCGACAGATTTTGGTAGGCACTGGTCCCTGCAAGGAAAGCCCTGGCCCTGGTGGGTGGTGGTTCCTCAGTGGTGTGTAGCAGCAGGACAGACTTTCATGATCAGTCCTGGCACGTGTACACAACTTTAAAGAGCTCTTCTGGCAGGATGGGGTGAAAGGCACAAATTCCAGTAAGAGCTAAAGGGGAAATGCCTTCGCTCTTTATCAGGGAGTGCAGGGATAGGATGAGGGAGAATGGTTTTAAGCTGGAAGAAGGGACCATACACCTTCCGACCCAAACCATTCTATGATTCTAACTACTTCCTCTCCTTCCTTGAAGTCCTGCACGTTTCTAAACTAATTAATGAAAGCATTATCCATAATTTGTTGTTGATTATGGCAGGTCAAGTTGGGAGCTTCCGGATCTACTGGACGGTAAAATCCAGGCCATCAGTGACTCAGATGGAGTGAACTATCCCTGGTACGGAAACACGACAGAAACCTGCACCATCGTGGGTCCCACAAAGAAGGAGTCCAAGTTCAACATCAGCATGAACGACAACTTCTACCCGAGCGTGACGTGGGCAGTGCCCGTCAGCGAGAGCAACGTGGCCAAACTCACAAGCATCCACCGGGATCAAAGCTTCACCACCTGGCTGGTTGCAACCAACACGGCCACCAACGAAATGGTGACCCTGCAGACTATCAAGTGGCGCATGAGGCTGGGCATCGAGGTAAATCCCAGCAGACCCCTGGGGCAGCGTGCCAAGCTGCAGGAGCCCTCTGCTCAAGAGCAGCCCCAGGTCCTTAGCAAGAATGAGCCAATACCACCCAGTGCCCTTGTCAAACCCAATGCCAATGATGCTCAGGTACTCATGTGGAGGCCAAAGGATGGACCACCACTTGTGGTGATACCTCCAAAACACCGATAATATAAACCTGGCGTCCCGGCAGCAAAAGGGAGAAAAAAGTAAGAACCTAAAACGAAGCAAAACAATCACTTAGGTATTAGAATACACGCGTATAATCTGAGCAAAATCAAAATGCACTTTTTATTCATTCAACAAATGCAACCATTCTACCTTCTCCCGTTGGGACGGATTTCACTGTGCTAAAGCTAAAGAGGAGACCTTTGTCTGGGGTCTGTCTCGTCACTGGATTCCTAAGGGAAGAACCTGACACTGATGTCTACCCGTAGAGCTTTTTTTTTCTTCCCTGTTTTAGTTACTGTTTGAACTTCAGTCTCATTAGCTTCTCCAGACTGCCCAGAACAAGAAGAACAATTTATTTGGGATTTTAAGAGGTTTTTTTTTTTCTTTTTTTTTTTGATTGAGAATGAAACAAATTCCTGGAGCAAAACATTGACTATTTAAGATAAGGTTTGGTTTTTTTTAAGCTGTAAGGTTCTGAGTTGCAAATCCAAGTCATGCGGCCTTATGTAGACTTTGCTTTGCATTGCCAAACTTTTGCCTTAAAGCTGTATTTGAAAAACAAAAACAAAAGAACCCAACAAGAACACCACCAAGCAGAATGTCCTTTCTACAGAATTTTTGGGAGGAAATTTCAGAACAAGGAATTAGATTGTCAGTGTGTCACGGGCTGTAAAGGGCATGAAACTGGAAGAAGTGTGATTAAAAGAAAATCTTCCTGGCTTTAAAACCTGGAACAGGGAAGCACGGAAATAATCTCATTTTTAAAGCAATGCAAATAACAAACCTGCTGTAGGGGGTCTCTTGAGTGGGAACTATTAGGCCATCTTCCTGCTTCGCAGAAGGGGTAGCAACAAGCTTGCACTGCTTACACTTGGTCATCTCAGTCTCCTGTTACCATGATAATACGGGATAATCTCACAACTGGAATTGCAGCCCAGGGAGTCAACGTAATTCAAGAGGGGGGGATGTACTACCGGGTTTGTCTTTAGGACACACCCACCTAGCCCATGGTCTCACCTTCTCGTGGCTTAAGAGCCACCGGCTCGTGCACTGGCTGTTGTTGGGGGAAGCTCTGTTGCCCCATTTTCCCATGAAATCCTGATGATGGTGCAGGATATAAAAAGGATCCTTCTGAAGTCATTGGAGATGCATGGGTGTAAGCGAGGGCAGATCTTATCTACTGAGTCTACCCAGCAATATCCATAATTCAGGAACAGCCACATCTGAAAATAACAGGCACCCAATCCTAAAAAACACTATAAGCAAAAGCTATGAAAAACTCTTCTCCCCATGATAGCAACATCACGTTGGGTTTAGATAATTCTCTTCCAAATGACCTTGTGATCTATACGACTGTCAGGAAAGGGACACAGGCAGGCCCAGGGTGCTCTCCCTGTCTGGTTATGGCACAAACATCTATGTAGCAAAGGGTAAAGCATGAGAAGGTGCAGGCAGGGCAACGCCTGGGTCTTGGGCATAGATCCTCCAGTCAGTAAGATGCGTTTGGAGCAGGAGGTGGAACCTGTAGGTTTTGTAAGGATGTTGTCCAAATGGATTCGGAGATAACCAGATGCACTTCTGCAGAGGAAGGCAGCACAAAGGAGCTGTTTGAATGGGAGGGGCAGGGTTTGCAGGCAGAGGAAGTTCTGCAGAGGTGGCATCTGGAGGACAGGGCACAGGACAGGGGGCGGAGGATCTGCTGTCTGGCTCCAGCACGTGGCCTGAGGCAGATCACTTCCCCTTCCCTCTGCAGCTCCTTCCCTTAGAGAATATTTCTCCCTCTTTTTAACAACCTGCCTCAAGAGCTAGGGCTGAAGAGAGCTCAGGGCACCAGCTACAAGCCTGGCCCCCGCTGAGCTGGTCAGAACAGGTCTCACAACCACACACGTGCTGCTCAAAAGGTTCTCCCCTCGGAGAGGCACCAATTAGCTGCTATTGCCGTCTTCATCTTCCACATAGGACATTACCAGCAAGAAGTTCTCCTTCCTCACTTCTCCAAAACCACATCATCTACTTGGGCAACAGGTTCAACATCACCACCTGCCTGGGGAAGGCATGCCCAGAAGATGTCACCCCCACCGTGACAGTTTCAAACCAGCAAACAAGGATCCTGGGTCCCTGCAACAACTCCCACTTCCAGGGGACCCTGCCCTCCTCCAAGTACCAATTTTCAGAGATGCTCAGCCATGGAGCTGCTCTCTTCAGCAGGCAGATCTCTGAGGTAGGAAGTCCAGCATTAACAAGCAGCTTGCAAATGGATGGACTGGATCAAACCCTAATCCACGAGCCACACATTGCCTAAATCTAGGCTTTGGGACTATAAAGGATGAAGCTAGGGAGACTTTGACTTGCACAGTCACTCTCTGTATTAAACTCCATTTTCTTACATGGATTCTAATCCTAACTATAGCTCTACTGGCACAGCCCTTTGGGACTCGTCTGTATTTTCTCCTAGGCAATACATGCAGAAGAGGACAAAATGTGAGCCGTGGGTGAATAGCTGATAACGCTTGCACTTCTGGGCAGTCCCGCGGGTGGGAGCAGAAGGGGTGATTATGTCTGGTATTCACTTTGTCTCCAGGTGCTGAGTACTTACAGTTCTCACTGATGTCAGCATGGGTCAAAGAAATCAGACCCAGTTGTCTTAATTAGCTGCACGAAGGAATTCCAAGGAAAGATTTCTTCTCAGTCACCAAAAAACACATTCAGGGAACACCTACGTCCTTTTCCACTTAGCTTTGTGTTGGACTTAGTCTCCCACTGCATTAAGTAAATCTGATTGCTCCTCCTCCCTCTACCTGGTGGACTGAATGCATCCATGCAATTTGATAGTAACCTCCTGGCTAATTCATCCTGTTGCACTGAACAGACCCAGCTGAGCAGTAAATACAAAATTCAAATTTCACGTTGGGGTCGGCTTTGCATGGACTTCTCCCTTCCCAAAGAATGCCTTTATCCCATGCCTAGGTTGGAACATGCCCCTCCGCCTCCATTCACATCACCAGACACGGCAAAGAAAAGTGATGCTGCCTCTATTGAGATTCCATGTGTTGTGATTAAAAGTGATGTTTTTCCAATGCTGCTTCATTACAAAGCTGATGGGAACAGATCGAATATAAAAGGAACAGTGGCTGGAAGTAACTGGTGCTGTAGACATCGCTGTTGGCACGGCTGGTTAATGGCTGTGTGCTTAGAACAGGGATTGACAAGGTCCCAGTGGGGACTTAAATGTCTGGGGACCCAGGGTGTCCTGCGCTGAGTAAGGTGGTAAATAAGCAGGGGTAAATAAAGATCCTTCTCTGGCAGCAGAATGAGGAATGCACAAAGGATGTGCTGGGAAGGTGATGGGGCACCCACATGGGATACTGATGTACAATCTTGTCTCTGCTCCACCTCTCCGATCAATGATGCTCGGCTGTTTGTAGCCCCAAATCACCACAGGAGCCGAGTGCAGTCCCATAGTGGTCCGGGGGGGGGGAAGCAGCAGGGTGAGCCCTGGCCAAAGCCCTCACCTTCACCCTCTCCCCCAGTCAGGGCAGGGGTTGGCAGACACCGTTGAGCATGGCCGGCACGGTGAGCAGCATCACAGGCCCTTTGCTTCTTCTTTCCTACCCTTGACACCAAGACGAGTGTGGCAAGAGAGGGGCGGCCCTTTGGAGAGTCAACAGAGAGATTCAGCAGCCTTGGGGAGGGGCAGACCTGTTGAGCCAGCGTGGTGGAGGGCGAGGCTGGGTCCAGCAGCAGGAGGTGAAGGCGAGGGCTGCCGGAGCCTTGGCATCGCCGTCCCTCCTGCCCTGGCTCCCGGCGCAGCAATAAGAATCATCCTTGGTCTTGCAGAGATACTGTGAAAACAAAACCAAGATATACCGAGTCTGGACACTTACAGAGATGTAAAAAACAAAACCCTGCTTTTATAAGAGACAGAGAAAATAAAGTGAAGTTTTCAAATGCGTCTGCCTGGAGTTGTTTGGGCGGTGGCTGTTTTTAACCGAATGGCTCCACCACCTCTGCACTCACGTTTCAAGGCAGCAATAAACCCCCCATTTACCATGAACGGCTTTTCTCTCAGTTTCAGCTCTTATGTCACAACAGACAGAGCGTGGAGGTTTCTGGTTAAAAATACCAGCCGACATCCTGCATTTTTCATCTCCAGGCTGCTGTGCATCTTGTGACGGCAGGACAGAGCTGCCTGGCGCAGGCAACAGCTCAGCTTCCGCACGGTTCCGTTTCCTGACACTGTTTGCTTATTTAGCAAAAGCCTGGGCAGACATGGGCTGTGAATCCGGCATCTGGAGAGGGGCAGCTCTCAGCCAGGATCTGTACCTGGGCAGCAGAGCAGCCCTGCTCTTTCAGACCTGGGCACATGAGAGTTGAAGAGCTGCTGCAGGACACAACAGGTTTTCAGATAGCTCCCCGTATTCATTTCATTATCCATCCCCCCTCAAAATTCTTCAGATTGAGGTTTTTTTTGCTCTTTGGTAAAGAAGGAAACCTCCAAAATTATATTCAGAGAGAAGTGGGTACCTGGCCAAGCAGCCAGCGCAGGTCCCCAAGTCATTAATCCACGGGGCCCAATCCTGGCACCACGTCTGTTCTCCAGCTCCTCCTGCTGTGGGTCATCCCACCACGGGCTCCCTTCCCGCCAGTTGTGCCCCAAGGCAGACAGGTTTCTCTTTTCTTTTGTTCTTTCAGTAGTTTTGCTGCTCTCTGAAGCAGCCTGCAAAGAAGCATCAAGGCTTCTCCAAAAAGCAGCGGAGGAAAGACTTTCTCCATCTACTGCAAAGCCATTCTGCTGGCCTGGATCTCATCCAACACCCCTGGGACCCTCCTACCTGATTGGGCTGGAGAAGCCACACCATACTTGTGGTTTTCCAGACACATGTTCTGAGCTGGACCCTTACCTGTGGGACATCCTCCAACAAGGTGCACCTTACACAGATGTCTGCCCTTCACTGCATCTCCTTGGGTCCTGCCTGGAGCAAACAAGAGTGTGTTATGCCCCTCAAAGGTTGCAGCCAACCTCTGCAGCTCAAGAGCCTTTTGGACAGTGCTGCCAGGCAGCAGGGAGACCTGGTACCATGACCCACAAACAGTCACACAGTCTGCTTGGGAAGCTCCACCAGCACGTTGCAGTGACACCGACCCAAATGCTGCAGGGGATGAGAAGGAAAGAAACATACGGGAGGTCACGGCTCAAGGAAAGGAATGTGCATGGATGGAGCCCAGGCGCAGGTTCTGAGTGGGATTCCTTTCCACAGTGGAAACTCTCCAGCCTCATCTGTTGCTAGCAGGTTAAATTTAGATGTCCTAGTTTTGGAGGGAGGGGTGGAGAGAGGACACCAGGCAACTCACAGCTGTTTTGGGTAACACCCTGAAAAAGCCCAAAGCCCCCGGTCACTTATTGTCTGCACTGAGACATTCAAGAGCCTCCCGAGAAGGATCAGGAGGATGGTGGGAAGGACATTGGCTGCTGAACCCAGCAGAACCTAGGTAATGGTAGAGCCAAGTCCTGGTGCTTCAGGTGACACCAACTACAACCTCTATTGCGGTGCATTTGTGATAGTTGAGGCTAAAAATAAAATCACATTTCACCTTTCTAGAGGTTTTGTTGCTTGGCTTCATGATTTTCTAACCAGACCAAGTTCCTTGTTCTAAGCAGACCAAGACAACAATTCCTGCGTTTGAAGAAATCACCCTTGGCCTCCACAGTCCTTGGTTGAAACCTTTTGCAGGGATTTCCCTCTGCTGATGCAAATCAGTTTTTGTTTCCTATTTTTTCTGTCTCATCTTGTTAAGCTGTTCACGTACAGCAGCTGCTAACACTCATTTTATTCCTCCATGTTTTCGAGTTTCAAAGTAAAATATTTTCAGTAACACACTGAAGAGCCTTGAAGCACCTGTGTAAAATACTGTGTCCTGTGTTGTGTGCCCATAGACCCAGCAGAGCTCCTCACACAATCCACATCGACAATTCCAAGGCTGCCCTTAGGAACACCTTTGTGCAATGGTTCCCACAAAGCTTGAGGTGTTTAAGACGAGGTTGGATAAGGCTTTGAAAAACCTGAGCCAGTAGGAGGTGTCCCTGCCCATGGCAGGGGGTTAGAACTGGGTAAGCTTTAAGGTCTCTTCCAACCCAAACCATTCCATGATTCTATGGGGTAACAGGGTCCTGGCAACACGGCCAAACATAGGAGAACAGCACTGGAGGGTCAGGTCCAACCCCACCAGGTTCATAGAGTTGTCCCACATTTCCCCCTCCAAACAAAGTAACAGTTGATTTCACCTTTGATGCAGAAGCCCTTCTGACATCATTGCAGTGCAGCACATTTGAAGGGCTGAAGCTCCTGGCACCTGCAAGAAGCACTGACCTGGGAGTGACTCCAGCACCCTGCTCCAAGAGAGGGTGGTGTGGGAGGGTGACTCGTCCCTTCCAGCGCTGGAATGGGATACTGGGACAAGGCAGGATTGCAGCACGAGGCCAGAGCATCGTCCGTGGCTGTGAGTGCCCAGGAATGGTGCCCCAGCCCTGTCATGGCAATGCTCTTGCTGGCAGCACACAGCTGCACTTTTATCTCATGTTCAGGGAACAGCACGAGTTCAGATACAGGCGCTGGCAGCACAAAGTGTGCCCCTATGCGATAAGGACATGGATGGAGAGCCCCAGCTCTGCAGCAGCAGCGAGATCTGTTTGCAGAGGAGCTTCGTGACCCACTGGAAGTTGCAGAGAAATGAGATGGGGTTGGTGTCAAACAGGAAAGGTGCCGAGCGTAACCACGGGGCCCTCAGGAGCTGAGACAGAAGGGCAGGGACACCCACTGGTGAGCAGAGTCAAAAAACCATGCCAACACATCCAAGCTCATCCCTCAGTGAGGAAGAGTCATTTTTTTCTCGAAGACCGCAAGACCCTTAGGCTCGTTGTGGCTGCAAGAGGGAGGAAAGACAGGGCTGGTTTCACTACAAACCAGGGCCTGCTTGTCCCCACCGAGCTGCATCACCTCTTCCCATCCCATGGGGCTCAACGTGACATTTATCCAGGAACAAACCCCCCCCGGGCACTACCACACACACTCGTGCCAAAGCCTCCTGCAGGGTTATTTCTCCTTGTAAGCAATGCTGAAAGCAACGCACAAGGGCAGGACACATGAAAACTAAGAAGGGATAAATAAAATGTCACGCCAGCCTCTGGGACACGTAGAGGGGCTGGCGGGGCGAAGGGAGGCAGCTCTGTGGGCAAGAGGCAGAGCCCAGCGCCACCCCAGACCGTGCACCAGTTCCTGGGCAAAGTGGTGGGAGGAGAGGTGGTGCCATCACCAGCCTTTGTCTTTCTGCTGCTCTCAGCAGCTGGAGCAAGGGTTTGAGATGGTCAGCAGGGCTTTTTCAACTTCCACCAACTTTCATGGGGAACCTGCTTATCCCAGAGCCTCACCACACTCACCCACAGCAGCTCCCTGTAGGCCCATCAGCAGCAGGATGGTCGTGTCAGAAACACATCTGGTTATGTCAGAAACACATCTGGTTTTCTCCCACAGAGCATCACCAGGGTCTTGGTGAGCAGCACATCAGCTCTGCCCCCAGCACTGCTTGGGCAGGGAGGGGGCCATGAGGGACAAAGCAAGCCAAGGGATGTAACAGGATGAACTTCAGCTGTGATCCCTCCTCGGCTTGACAGCAGATGGATGTCACTGGCATTTATTCTCTGGTTGCCTCTCTGCACCACAGAGGAGGCAAAGAAATGATGCCCTCCCCTCCCAGGAGAGAAATCCAGAGGGCTATGGTCGAGGCCACCGGTTCTCTGAGACACATTCTGGAACACTAAGTATTATGCAGTCAAAGCCTCTAAAACAGGTAATTAAATAACTTCTTACTTTTTGTGCCTCTCTGATGAAGCTACATTTTGCCCCATCTCCCAAAAAATGGTTTCATTCTGTTGCTCTTTTAGCCTTCGAGGAAGCAGAAATCCCCTCCATGGGTTTGGGGAGGTCCTCTCTACACCTCAGGCTCCCCTCTGCCCACCAAGGCTGTCACCCCATCGTTAGTGCTCTGTCCCAATGGAGCATCACCACCACTTGGCTTTCCACTGCCTCCAGGCCACGGCATAATCTCAGGGGAGGGGAAAAAATAAGTGTGTTCTTTCATTAGGAATAATTAAGAATCCACCTTTGATAAAAGCCTTGGAAGATTGCTTCTCATACTGAAATGGCAAGGATAAAAAAAAGGCACAACCACGTTAGCACAGACAAAATAGGCTCCTTCAGAGTAGTGAATGGTTTCTACTGGTTAATTGAGGATTAACCAGCACAGACAACACAACTAATGAAACAAGGGCCCAAAGCCCAGCTAGTCCTTGGCTTCTTTACCAGGTCTGCCAAAACAGGGGGCTGTGTTGGTCCCCAACACACTGGACTGAGGCCCCGAGCTCACAGGCCACCTAACACAGATGACAGACCACAACAGCTCCTGGCAGCCACACGCACTTGCCAAGCCCTTGAGTCATCCAATAAAAATGTAGATCTCTCAAAGTCAACTTTGCTATGTTTTGTGCATTTTCCTGGAGGCTTGTGGTCACGATCAGCCTCTCTATGCTGCTCAGCTCCTCCAGCAGCTACTATGGAAACCAAGAGCAGCACCAGTTTCTCAAGGGCAGATAGTTCAGGGGGTTGGGTTTTCAGCCATCACTTGGGAAGCATTGCAAGAAAACACATGTTCAGTCAGGATCTGGAGAAATTCTTATGGCCCTTGACTTGCAAAGGGTAAAGGAGTTAAACAGGTACCAAGCAGCACAGCAGGGACAACCCCCAACTGCTCCCATCATTCCAAAAAAGAAACTTTAAATGGCTCAGCATGCCAACATCACATTCTTACCAAGCCAATCTTCCCCATAGCAAGAGGTTTATTAGCTATCTGGGAGCACAGCTGATACGGCCCTGCTCGGAGGTGTCGCATGCCACAGCCAGGGGAGATTAATGCAAAGAATTTAAGGTCAATGGTTTGGGCCAGCTGCTATTTATAAAGAGGAAGGAAAGCAGAACAGCAGTATCAGCTCTAGACCTTAAGAAATCTTGGACAGTCAAGGAGAACACACTAGGAGGGCACGCTTCAACCTACCTCCTGCTTTTTCTTCCATCTCCAAACCATTAAATTTCAGGAAGTTTTCTCCTCCATAGCCCCAGAATCACAAGTGCTCGCTCTTTCCCATGAGAAGGGAACAGGACCTTAGGAACAAACCCCTGACACAGCAATGCTGTCTCTGATGTGACACGTGGCATGCCAGAGTTCAGAAATCCAGGGCACCTGTAAAAGCCTTACAGCCTATAGCCTCTCTACACTGAAGAATAAGCCCTTCTTTACACTATATTCCCCCTTTTTCAGTGGTCTTCCTTTTTAAAGGGAACCTATCTCATGTCATTGCCAGGTGCTGAGATAAGAAGGACACTTTCTGCAACCAGGAATTAAGTCAAACACTAACTTTTATGTTGATTTAAAAAAAGCAATTTCTTCAGGAACTGTTGATAGATATAAAGTCTTTAGTTTATAACACTGGACGTGAAAACAAGCAGTTATCAACTATGTCCAATTCCAAAAAAGTAACCACATGTCCATTCGCCAACCAAACTGAAAAATGACATTTGTCATCACATTTTTTTAAAAAAGAAATGTTAGAATGTTTCTGCTGAAAATAGAGAAAGTATCCCAGAATGTCCTAAGAGAACCAGCAAAATAAAACCATCCAACGTGCACATGTTCAATTAATACAGCAGCTGTTATTTCAAATGCATTTTTTTAACAGAGCAACAAAAACCCATTACATCATTTAGGGGTTTCATGGAGGTCAGACACATCAAATAGAAAAAGTGTTTGTCCAGAATGCCTTCAAGGCACTCTTTAAAACATTTGCTCAGTATGTTCAAGTATAAACATATGAGAATTTCACAAACGTTATTGACTAAAGCTCAGAACTACAGGGAGAAAGTACAAGCTCATACACGGTAGGAAAAATTTAGCTGACAGCAGAAGCCAAAAGCCAAAGCCATAAGCTGCAAAATCACTAAACCCTCTGGATGGAGGTCATGCTTCTAATCCAAGGGCCAGAAGTTTTCCTTATAACCTGAGTTCCATTCTGGGAGTTCTGTAAAATCTACAGTAAGGTAAAAATAGGAAAGCTTTTACTTCCCACCTCTTTGCTGAATGCTACTGCCATGGGAACGTGCTCTGCACACCGCCAGCTGCTTCTCAGATAATTTCCTATTTCTCCGCTAAGCCTCTTGCTCACACATGACTCAGTTTTAGCACTTCACTGAGATAAACATGTGCCCCATCCTATACTTAAAATTAGCAGGGCAAACTTCAGCCCCATCTTAAGGGCCTAGGATAATCAGTCATTCTCCTCAATGAAAAACATGCTGGTTTATATCAGGAACCAACCTGATCTACTCCCTTGTCCAGGCAAGGGATGAATAACAGAACGCTAAGTCTGGTATTGGGTTGGTAACCACAGCATTCGTCTGTTTCTTCCAGATCCAGGGAGATAAACCCTTCCAACAAAACATCAAAATAGCTAAAATAGTTTAATATGGAGCGAAAGCAAGTGTTGAATAAAAATTACCAAAATATTTTTCTTTAAAAAAAGTCTATTTTAAAAGAAAAGCTGTTTTGGAATCAATCATGTAGGTGACTCATGAACGCAGCAGCTACAGCACAGTTCTACAGGAGCACTCAGGATGTTCTTAGCTTCTCCATCCACTAAATCCAGAGGAAGATCTGTGAAGCAAGGAAAAAAAAAACCAACACAGCAATGAGTGCTAGAGTTTCCCTCAGGCAGTATTAATTCAGCAGAGCTCTCAAAGGAACTTCCATCTCCCTCATATCAGAAGCTTATTACGGGGACGCACTGGTATTTCCAGCATCTTTTATCTAAGACTGCATCAACACATATTAAATAGATATAATTATGTTTATTCTAGAACCTGCCATTTGGAGAGATACACTCTTATTCTAATTGACAGGGAAATAAAGTTCAAGTAACTTGCTAAAAGTAATCCAGCAAGTCAGTGGCAGACTGAATGACAGAGTTAACCTCAGCTCTTCGCCCCATTCTTTAAGTCATCATCTCAATTCAGCCAGAAAAGTACCCATTTATTTCATTCCTTGTTTCAACCTGATAAATGGAGTAGATACTTGATTCACACACTCAGCCTGAGCACATGCATCATGTGTCAGAGGTGGAGAAAGAGCATGATCTAACTGAAAATCCTCTCCTGTATGAAAAATTAACCTCAGTGGAAAGCACACAATTCAGAGCCTGGACTGGGAGCTCTATGCAGTGCCACTAAAAAGAAAATCAGAACTAGTATGCTACAGCTACTTTCAAAGCTTGCTCTTGTAAAACATTCAACTCTTCTATTCTGATTCTATTTGTATTTTTAATAAAGAGTTAGTCATAAAACAGTACTTACGTGTTAGGTGATCCAAAACCAAACCCTGAAAGAAATGCAAAGATGAGAGAAATAATTGTAAAAAGGTAGAACGAATGCAGAAGACTTGTAGTAAATCTCCCCTCCCACACACAGAGTGAAAAACATTTCTTTCCTGCCTTAGGCCAGGGTAAGAGTGCTGGGCAAACAATAAAAGTCAAATCTCCATCTAGAGGCAAAGTGACTTGCCTGGGTTCCTAGGAGGGCTTTGCTTTCACTGCTAATCAGGGAGGTCCATTCGTTAGCAGTAACGACACACAATGTGCCTGGTTTATTCACCTCTCCCTGAAAAGAGAGGGCTGCTCTCTGAAGATGGATTTCGTGCCTAACACAAGGCAGTGGTGACAGCCAGGCCACCAGTGAATGTATCCTCCCTCAGAGGCTCTGCTCTCAGCCCTGTGTAAATCACTGCAGCTTCACTGAATCACAGCTGACAAATCTGGCTATTGGTGTTTCAGCTCAATTTTGCAGTGTGTATTCTTTTGACACTAAGTACTTGCTTCCAGACCCCCATGCATAAGGTACTAAAGAGATATTCATTACTTCTCAATATTTTCCTTTGAGAAGAAGAAATAAGTCCACAAAAAGGAGTGAAAAGCGATCATCTGATGACGTGTGCAGAAGACAACTGATTTACTGACATGTCACAGAGCAAATCAGTGATGGAATTACGAGCTGAAGCCTCAGAAGGTGCTACACCTCACCCTGCAGCTCAGTCCTCCAGGCCATAGTGCCTTCCCTATAGCAGGACCAGGACCAGGCAGATTTCTGACAGGGAACTGGAGTCACACCTGAATTCCAGCATAAACTGGAGACATGAGGCCTGTTGGATGCATTATAATTTAGCTTCTCCTACCTCCTCCACCTGTTCCAAAAGCTGAGAATCCACTGCTTTGTGTGCCGAAACTGGTACCCTGTTGTGACAGCGATCCAAATGTTGGGGTATTTTGATTTGCTAGTGTGCCAAACGATGCTGTATTGTTACTAGTACCACCAAACCTGCAGAATAAGGAGAAAATTTGTGTTTGCAAGCATCTTCTCACTCACACTGGAAGTTTGCCCCGATACCCTCAATGATAACAGTGCACTTCTTAAACAAGGATACATCAAAAGATTAAGACCACCTGATATGAATAATTATAATTGTTCATTCTGGAAAGAGATTTTCAGGTTTGGGAAAGATTATTGTATATACAAACATCTGCTCAGCTCCCATTTTCAATGTACACCAGGTAGAAAGGCAAATATGTTCATGTTTATACACAGTTTTCAAGTGCTTAGAAATACCAAGTCCAGTCACCAAATGGAATGTATTAGTTCACTCCTTTGTGTTGGTTGTCAGCCTTTAAGCTCAGAAGAACAGAAGTGTTTTGTTTCACAAACAGGGGAGCAAACATGGACTTAGTATGAGCTGCTGAGGGTCAGAGCACAAAGCAGAGCACAGATTCAGAAACAAGACTCCCAACTTTCAGATGGTACCTTAACCACTGCCTGCGGAAACCATTCTCAGAGTTGTCAGTTCCCTTCTCTCCCCAACTCATTTTGAACCACATAGAGTTCCAGAACTTTCCTGAAGATCTGCACCTGCCTGGCACTTCTCCCCACCACCTTTGGATTATCTCCCTAATTGCTTTTGGGGACTGAAATAAGAAATAGATTTATATATACATATAGAAATTGGTCTCCTTTCTCCACCTACTCTGTGCAACCAGGCATGACACACTAATGAGATGTTGAAAGACATCATGGTTCTCTGCTCCCCCATACATTCAGAATTGGGAGAAATACAAGATGTGAGCTCAAAAAAATGAGCTTCAAGTGTTTCTCTAACTTAAACTGGGCAAAATGCAAACACAATATTTTCAAACTACAAGCTCTGCTAACCCTCTGCAAGTGCACAATGCTACTGGTACTAACCCAGCACCAGCCCTTCCCCCTGAGCAGACCAAGTCAAATCGTGTGCTAGGTTTGCAAGGCTGTGCCTCACACTTGCTCCTGTCATTTCTGACTTAAAATATGAACTGACAGCACGTTAACCCACCTCTCCATCCACCCAGATCTACTAGGCTTAAAAAATAAAAAACCAAACCCCACATCAAAACACATCTCTCCAGATAAAAGACAACCCTTGTAGCAGTGTGACAAGCAATTCATCTGGTAAAGGACATCACCTCTTCTTCCCCAGACACTGTCAACTGTACACACAACTTCCACACACAGCATTAGATACAACGGGCAGTTGAGTGACTTTGTGTCCTTGGCCCTGCTAACCATCCCCTGTGCCTCTGGTTCAGCTCTTGACCCATGTACCTTGCAGACAACTTCAGCTCAGAACCACAAGTGTGGTTTCTTAGCAAGGGCAGAACAGGTTTGTAGCTCTTTTTAAAAAGCAGCCAGGTGGAGCGATGCGCTTGGGAACAAGAGGTTTGTACAGTGCTCCATCTCCTCATGCCACCAAACATACAAATTGTGTCTACCCAGGGAATGGAAGTGGAGGCAAAAATAGTGACAAGAAAATTTGTGGTTCAAACTGCTTCTTCCAGTCGCAACTACAAGAACACACCTGCTGAAAAATGCTAAGCACAGTGTGAGTGAAGAAACAGCTTAAGCTGCAAACAGGGAGTTTTTAAACATATAAAAGACATGAGGTACAGTCATTGCCTGGTAACAATTTAAACCAAACCTATCTTGCCCAGATTTTCAGGTCTTTTGTAAAGCTCCTATAGGAAACAGAATTGAGGGCACTTGAGGTTAGTTTATGAAAGCAAAACATTATTTGCTCACAAACAGTCTGAATTGCAGACTTCCAAGAAGTATAGTGGCTTCTTTTTGTGATACCCACGTTATTTATCAAGTGATGCAGCAATGAATCACACACATTTTGGTTAGCAGGGTGTTCTCAGGAACTCAGAGCTAATACCACACAACAGACTGGCAAGTAACTTCTTCGGATTTGGAATTTTTGAAGTTTCACTTCAACAGGAAGTCAGAAAGGAAGTGTTGCACAGATGCTACATTATAGTGCAGAATTAAAGTATTGCTCAAAATTTTGTGGTGAGATTTGGAGTTTTGTAAAGCTGCCTGAGAATTTTGCACACTCTTTTAAAGTTTTTTAAATCAAAACCAATTTTCTCAGGCACCTCTGAAAATATCAGATGAACTTCCCACTGAATTATCTTTCCTGAGTCTGCAGACTCCATATACAAGCCCTCTGTTTGCATCATCATGCTGCTGGTTCTGAATCCCATTTTAACTTCAAGCTTCCAACACTTCCACTGAATACAACCAGTTTCAGGACAAAATCCTGCAGCATGGCTGAAAGTTGGAAGTGAACAAAACAGGAATTGAAGCTAAGTCATCTCTACAGCACATCCTTTTTGTGTGGGGATTTAATTAAGCTGCCTCTGCTTTTACCCCTTCCAAAAGGACTCTCTCCAATTTGCTCCACCAAAGTCCAGGACGTAGCAGACAAAACTAGTTGAAGACTCCCACAGCTCAGGAATGCCCTGGCAGATGGGTAACAACCTCACCTCATGGGGAGGTTACACTCCTGGATGTTCTGATGTGCCTTATGTAAAGCAGTTCCTCCTAAAACTAAAGAGGAATGCTTGCAAAATATGTGAACACTGAGATTAAGAAGACATCCAGTTTCCTCTTCTCACTGGAATTCCTTTTCTTAATTGTGTCTGTTTAGTCTGACTAGAACTGTAGGGTGTGATGGAGTTGCTTGCTGGCGGTGCTGAAGAAGCATATTTGCTGCCCATTGCAGAAGCTTCTTTACAAAGTCTGAAATGCTGTATTTGCCTAATAAAATAAGGAATAAAGTGCTGCCTACTGTGGTGCCAAGCACATGCTTAAGGGGTAGAGAAACAGGTAAAAACAATCATCAGTGTGGGATAAACATAAATCACTCTGGAAGTACAGGCTGCTACAGATGTTTCCTCCACCCCTCGAGGTGAGAAAACAGACTAAATTCTCGTTGGCATCTCTAGCCCAAATCTCACCAGTGGGTAAGGTGGCTAGACAGAGTCACAGATAATGATATTTATTGTTTCCTTTGCTAGGCACAGTTTGTAGATCTGTATTTGAATTTATTAGATGTGCACACAGAAAATACTCCTGCATTCCCTTAGACTCTTGTGAGATGACTCACATTTCCCCCCGCAACCCCAATCTCTAAAGCTAAAGATTCAACCTAACAGTTTCAGCATTAAAATTAGATCATACACATTATTTCCTCTGGGGTTGAAGTCTTTGGTTTATGCCTTTTTTCCTTTTTTTAAGAAAATCAACCATGCAACCAACCAAGGACACTCAGAGCTCAGCAATCAATCACAGAACTCATTCTTTACATTTATGCTCAGATATTTCTGCATTACAAGTTTGCATCATGCAAGAATATTGCCTTCCCACTTGAACCCTGGTTGTCTTACCCAAATCCTCCAGCGCTGGCTGCTGCTGTACCCTCGCCGAACACTTTGCCTCCCATTGAGCCCAGAGGGCTTGAAAAGGTTGGGGCTGAACCGAATGCTGGCACCCCTCCAAACCCAGGGGACCCCCCGAAAGTGGGAGGGCTGCCAAACACTGGAGCAGCACCGAAGCCACCTGAGCAAAACAGAGGCAAAAAAAAAAAAGGGACAAGAACATCACATAAACAATAATGCAGAAAGAGAAAACAAAATACACATTTCCAAGCGACCTTCATAACGGGACTGTTCCTCTTACGATACAGATACAGCATTATTTATAACACTAACTGCTACAAAGCTTCCAAACTGCGGTGTGTGTTGTTCCAAAAGACATGCAGGCAGAAAACTGCAACTGAATTGAGGCTATCCAGAAGAAAACAACATTGAGTCTCTACACGTGAGCACAAAATCAGCTCAGCCCCCAGAGCTGTACTGAACGATCATAATAGATTCCTTCCCTGAATGATGTATGTACTTTATACAAAAAAACGAATGACCAGTATCTAACTTGTGAGATAAGAAGTATGGACAATAACCAAATTATAATTAAAATATCTACAGCAGGTGATAGAGGGATGCTTTTGTTATTGTAAAAAAAAAAAATACACCTCAATTCTTCATCTTAAAACTAGCACTCCTTACCAGAAAAAAAACCCTTAGCTTATGTAGTCAGTTTTAAAGCAAAGCTCTGCTCATTGCCATTTAAACAAGTTCCTATCCAAAGGAACTGCATTTAATAGTGCAGAAAAAGTCACCTGCAAAGGACAGCTTTGTGAACATTTGCTGCTGTGTTTCAGTTGCAGTGTTTTGCCCTGGCTAATCTAACCTACGCATACAAGTGTTCTGAGGACAGAACTTGATGTGCACAAGTGCTTGAAGTAGAACCACCCAAAGCAAAGGGCAAGTCTCCCTCATCTCTTAAGACCAGAGAGTACACAGCAAGGTTGTTTCTGAGGTGCTCCAGAGACACAAAGAGATTCAGGAGGTAGTGTATTAACTAAGCCTGGTTTAAGTGGTGGAAAGTAAGATGCAATGATTAAATGCAAGGTCAGTGGAACTGAACAATTCCTGCAGCGAATCAAGAACTGAACTCTGCTCTTGGCAATTTCTGTTCAGGGCTCAGCTGCCTTCTGCAGCTGTGAACGGACTTCTACCAAAATTATTTTATTTGATGTTCATCTGCTGATTGGCCTGTCTCTAATTGACACTGTGGAACGTGAAGGACACCTGCTCTTTTGTTTGACTCGGGATGAGCACTGGGATACCACCACACATTTTAAAACCCTGGGTGAAATTCCAGTCCCTGTCAAGGTAATGGGATACTGTTTGGCTGTAAACAGAAAAGGTCTGGAAAAAATAAATGCTAGGCCTGAATTATTTAAACACAGATCAGATATCTTGTTACCTCTATGTCTAGGAAGTTAAAGCATTTATCACAGGGGCTGAAGCTTTGCTTGGCATACACTCTCTTTTGCAATACGTATTAACAAAGAGTGGAGAAAGCAAATTGAAACCAGGACAAACAGGATTCAAATCAAGTAAACCCTTGCACTGCAGCTGGGAGATGGAGATGCATCATTCACTTCAATGTGACCACAGGAGGGAAGGATCTGTGTGAGTGGATGTGCCTTCTGCAGAAACCTCTTGAAAATCCTATCTCAAGAAGAATTTTGAAACCAAAATAATGAAAAGCAAGGGAAGAGTCACTGGGTGAACGAAAGAAGAACTTCCTTCAGCAATACCCTTCTCCTCTAACAAACATAATAGATGGGAAGCAGGCCTGAGTCAAGCTCAGTCCACTCTCAAGGAGAACACAGCACTCGAGAGCCACCTTACAAACGGCTGCTGGATCTGACAGCATCACTATTACGCTCTCAGCCACTGCAGGAACATGAGAGCACAGCTCCTGTCAAAGCAAAGTGCTTCCTCTCTAAGTACTCCTCCTCCAGTGGTGATTATTGAGCACCGTTGTCTCAAGACAACTTCAAGAACAACCAAGCCTCCCCTGCTTCCCCCAGGGATGAAGCTTCAGTAGACACTTGGAGCAGAACACCGATCTTCATCATCATTCACTGCAAGGATGGTCTGAGGATACAGGAGGAAAGCTTTGCTCTACCTGAATGGCTCTCCATTTTTGCCTGCTAATTAACAAAATGAACCTTTTGCCATTCAGTTCTAAAAAACATATCAGTAGCCACTACTTTCGTGGCTGTCTCTTCGGGCAGATGACAGTAAAAAGACAAGAGGTTTGGTGAAATTTCTAATACTTGATTCAATTAATCAACAGAGAGAACAACAGCTCAGCCACAGAATAAAGCGATGATGACAAGTCAGACTGATTTCAAAAGAGAAGAGCCTGAGGCATGTCTGATATGAATTTTATGAGGAAGCTTCTCCACTGTAGACACCTGTGCATTCACTCACATGAAGAAATGGGGCAAAAAGGGTTACAAAACCCAGAGTGAAGTCTGGAAGACAAATTCCAAGGAAGCATCTAAATTAGGAAAAATGCATTCCATGCCATATTCTGTACTATTCATTGTATGGTACATAAGGTCAGAACTAATCCGCACAGTTCTCTGCTCTTAAACTGCTATGGAAATTTCTGAAATGAACATCTGACAATGTAGTTTACTGGATGCTTTTCTCCACAAGAGATTGTAAATCTCTGCCTCGAATCCACCAGTTGAAGTCCCATTCCCTAAACCATTAGTTATTTTTTTATTTACTGTTCAGAGATGATTCCAGTACACATACTGAGTCCAGGCTGCAGACAATTAAATGGTAGAAAACTAGTAAATATCTCACAGATAAGCGTGGGTGGGTTAACAAAGTACCTGCTTTGTTGGGACTGGAGAACCCAAAGCCTTGTGATGCCACACTTCCACCACCAGAGCTGAAAGTGCCTGTCGGCTTCTGTTCCCCGAAAGATGAGCTGCCAAACCCAAAGGTCTTTGCTCCGCTGTTTCCAAATAAGCTAGAAGAATCTGGGGAGATGAAGAACAGTCATGAGGCTCATAACTGCCAGTATTCCATGTTATCCTTCATTAACTGCATCAGGAGGAAGGAAAACCCCTTTTACTTCCCCAGCCCCAAAATGAACACCACACCAAAAACAGGACTTCGCAGAAAGAAGCTGAGATTTCCCATGTTCCTACAGGACTTTGTAGTTCCAGTAAGATCCATCCTGGGTCTGATGGACCACCACCCACCCCTTATTGCTGCAATGTAGCAAATCACAGCGATGGACGATTTGTTTAGTTGCATCCTGCGCCACAGTCACTAACAGACAATCCCTTAAGTGAGAAATAAGAGCAGAAAGTGAGAAATAGAATCAGTCTCCCCTGACAGCACAAACCAGTCCACCACAAGTTAAACACTCTCAGCTATTCTGGCGATGGCCAATATTTTTTAACCTGACTGTCTGGCAGGAACTTAAAGCAGGAGCCAAACGTTTCCTGCCTTACTGAGAAACAATTCAAGTTTTCAGGCTACACAGATTCTTAGTGCCTAGTGGTAGGACAGAGAATAACCAAAGCTTCCCTCTGGTGAACCATCTGTTTTATTTGATCACAAAATCCAGCACTGCAATAAAGGAGTAAATTAGCAAGGTTAGAGAACTGACCCAACCATTAATCCCAACGGATCATTAAAGATGTAATAAAATAAATGGATTTGCTCTCCCAAGACTTGGAATGCTCCTTCTAGCCACTCACAGCTCCTTCTACAGCTTTCCTTTGTTCCCTTACTTTTACAACTTGGCCACTGCTTCCCCTTCTTTGAGTTTTCTACCTGCTGGACTCCACTCCTTCCGCTTTCCCTTTCTGCCAAGCCCAAGTGATGAAATAACGGAGCAGAGCAGTCATTAAATAAAAGTGACAGTTTAGAAATCATCAGGAATAGCTTTTGGGACACACAAACATATGTCTCAAGCACAGCTCTGCAATAGCTGCACACAAAAGACACAAGAGAGCCTGCTAGTGCTTCAAACTAATCGCTACAGTGGACAACAGCATGCAGGTTATCTCAGCTCAAATTTTAGAGTATTACCAAGACCCATTAAGCCCAGAAAACTCAAGACTAATGTGTTTTTAACCTTACTCTGGCAATAAAAAAACCAAATCAACTTTACACTAATAGACAGTGATCAATTCATGCCTTTACAGTTAATCCTTCATAGCTTCTAGGAAAAAATTCTAAGAGTCCCTTGAAGTCCCAGGTGCAAAGGAACCTGGGGGCAGTTTCAATGTATTCTTAACTACTTCTTGTGCCTCTTTTTGTTGGGTTGGTTGGCTGGGCGAGAAGCAACATGAGGGAGGGTGGGTTTGGCATCACATGCAGACTTGATTTAGCTAAAATGCATGGGCAGAGTGATGCCTTTTAGCTGATAACTGGAGCAAAAGACAGGACAAATGGAGTCCCTCCTCCCAAAGAGGGCTTTAACACAATTCCTCTCACCTATGCAGGTTTCATGATGCTTGTGAGAGACCCACCTGGTCTATCAAATCTGGATAAAACCTGATAAAAGGAACTCTATAATTCTGCTTCCCTACCAAACAGACCACACCCCCAAAACAATCGCTGAACATATTTTTCTTTACTACATCCATGTGAATGAAAAAATTCACATCTCCTCCTAGACATGAAAAATGACCAAGAGCTTATACATATATTACAGCAAATTTTGATAAAATATTTCCCATATATTGCACAAAGTCAGCCATTTTCAGGACAAAGCTGAAGAAGCTGTTATCCATCATGCACTTGTTAATTTGGTTTCACTTGATTCTTAACAGTATTTACAGTGTTAGAGCAGATGAGAAATAATTAAAGCTTTCTAACTTTAAACCAAGTTGGAAGCAGAAATTCAGTGACAAGAAGTCAGAGCATTCAATTTTAAAGCAGCATTTGGCCAAGAATTCCCTACAGAATACAGATATTCTTCACACTACTTGCATTTGCTCATTTGTTTTGGTGGTTTCCCTACTTGTTTTCCATAAACCTAAACAAAAAAAATCTGGATTACACATCATGCATAGTTTCTGTTACACCTGGAAGCCTTTCATGTTAACACAGCATTTATCCAAAGACAACAAATGGCAGAAAAGCACATGGGATCACAAAAGCACATTTTGTTTTCTTGTTTTGTTCACTTACTCTGGGAAGCTGCAGATCCAAAACCTCCACCAGAGGAACTGAAAGGATTCTTGCTGGCTGCATCCTGACTTGGCTTTCCTCCCAAACCACTGAAGAAACCTCTCCCACCACTTCCAGATCCAAACAAGCCTCCACTGGAAGAAGATGGCTGCTAGAACACAAAATGGACCAAAACAGATTTAGAAGAAGCCAAAGTAGCACATTTCCCTAAGGCTGATTTTTCTGACTGGCCTACTTCTTGAATTTATGAAGGGGGCGAGGAACCAGCAAGAAATTCACTTCCAACACAAAATACCATGAAATCTTATTTAAGCCTCTCTTAAACCTCGCCAACAGTACAGAATAAAGCCTTTGAAACTTGCCCTACACTTTCCACTTAGCATGAAACAGAGGCAGATGACTTACTGCACCTCTACCTTACCTTGTATGTGATAAAATGTTTGTCTCTCCTTACAAAACATTCATGCAGATGCTGCTTTGGTGCCCACTACAACAGCAAAGATCTTGGGTACAGACTGAGGCACTTTTTACTGAGCATCTCAAATTGTACCTGTTTTTTTAATAGGTAGGGAACTCTGAACAAGTCCACTGCACATAACAGACTCCTGTTTCTACAAAAGCAATAAATACTTGCCTGGCCAAAGACTGTGCCTCCAGTATTAGCTGCTTGTCCAAACACAGAACCTGTGTTACTGGAACCAAAACCTGCCAAGAAAAGAAAGAAAAATAAACCACCAGGACTATTATGAGGGCAGAAGACAATTCAGGGAGGTGATGTTAACCCAGAACAGGGAAGGGACAGCTCTCCCATGTCAGAAAACCGGGATACAAATGATGTTACCAAATGTACTTTGGTTGGACAAATTTAAATTACGTGCCAACACACAAATAATAAATTCCATTGAAAGTTTATCAGAAAGTCACTCTCCTTTTCTCTTCAACCAACTTAAAACCAACAGAAAATAAAAGGCTGTTTCACTCGTGGGATTGTTGCTAACAATATAATAAAATTGGATTTCTGTTAACATTGCTATAAGAATACTGCAAGTCATGAACAAGTACTGTACCATTCTGATTTCCCTTGAGTAGGGATGATCTGAGCATTTTTACCTGAAGTTTCCCATTATAGATAATGAAATGTTTTGATTAAAAAAAGAACTCCCCATTCCTTTTCCCAGTTCACTTAAGTGTGCATTTTGTAATAAAACTTGCATTTCTATAATTAGGAACACCTTTCTGAAGCAGAGTTCACTTCCCTCAATTTAACTCACCCCTACTGTAGTTAAAATGAGCAAGCAGTTTGCCTAAAGTACCATAATTTTTAATTAAATGAGCCTAATTAGTTTTTCTTCCTTGGAAATAGATTTTCGCTATTATCACTAGGTACTTTTCACTTTTCCCTGGGAGGCTGCTGAAGATTGTACAGATAAAGCTTTGGAAAAACACAACAATACACAGAGAACAAAAGGAGGCTGACAAAGAATGTTTGATCTCTGTAAGTATTCAATTTAGCAGACAGGTAGCTGATGGCCATGTTAGAGCTATATTTAATTTTGAGATGCTTCCAAATGCAAAAGCGGATTTAACAGATTAATTCCTTGCTAACCCATCACTTTCAGGGTTTAACTGATCTTTTTGCCATCCCAGATCATGATAGAATACTATACCTGGCTATACATCCTCTGTGGCAGCTACTCACAGCAGCCCACTGAAGGAAGAGCTGCACCTGTAGTCAGTGCCTTGATTAGAGCCTCAGAGCTGCCTCGTTACCTCAGTGTAACAATTTACAACAACCTATTAGTCTGAGATCTTTTACCCCATGGTGAATCCAATCCATCTCTTGTGCAACAGGCAGGACAATACACCATCCAAAATCAAGTCAAGGTAGATGTGGAAGTATAAAATAAATGCAAGATTGGATTGAAAAGGCTACATTGAGGTCTACTGATGAGTAGTGAAGCAGAGCAAAAGCTTCTTTGGTCTTGCTCATCCTCCCTACCCATATTCTTGCTAATTGGAGAAAGAAACCCCAATCCAAAAACCATCAAGTGCCATGGGGGGGAATGGAATTAAAACCCATCCTGCTTTCCCCAGGGAGAGACTGCTCTCTGTACTTCAGACAGACAGCACTGCTGGGATATTGCATCTCCCTGCAGCTCGTTCTTACCTGAAGCCTGGCAGAAGCTGAACCCAGCAGACGACGTTGTGGTAGTAACGGCGGCAGCACTACCAAAGACTGATCCCCCTTGCCCAAAGCCAGTGTTCTGCCCAAACACTGAAGGGCTGCTTTGTCCAAACAACCCGCCTCCAGTGCTGGCAGAGGGCTGTCCAAAGGAAAAGGAGCTGGCGCTGTTGGTGCTGGCAGGTGCTCCAAAAACACTGCTGCTGCTTGAGGCTGCCGTGGAAGCCGCTGGCTGGCCAAAAGCTGGCATAGCCCCAAATCCAGACTGGCTAAAAGTAAAACCACTTGAAGAACTGCTCGCTGGTTGCCCAAAGGTGGGTGCTTGTCCAAAGGCTGGCTGACCAAAGCCCCCAGTAGTGGTGGTGCCAAAAACGGAAGTACCGAAACCTGAGGTGGCAGCCTGCGTGGTAGCGGTGGCAGTGGACAAGGTACTGGTGGTGAGTTGCCCAAACGGGGAGGATGCAGCGGTACCTGCTGGTAGTTGTCCAAAAACAGGTGGGGTGGACGGAGTGGCGGTTGTATCACCAGCTGGCTGGCTAAATGCTGAGCCAGAAGAGCTGGAACTTGGAGGCTGAGAAAACACCGAGGAGCCTGCAGAAGATGGGGCAAACACAGAGGCACCAACAGCCGGGCTCTGAACACACGTAGTAACGTCAGAGGTAGCAGCCAACACACTTGTCGCTTCTGCAGGAGAGGCAATGTTTGCTGTAGAGGTTGTCACCGAGATGTTCTGATCTGGTGGGGCAGGGGCAGAGACAGCAGGAGGCACTGGTGCCTTCAGATCACTTGTGGAGGCAGGAGTGGCAGCAGCATCGGCGGGAGGTGCTGCCGAAGCGGTGCCAGAGCTCACAGAAACAGTGTTCCCAGCTGTGGCCTGGGGCAAAGCAGGTTCTTTAACAGACTCCGAAAGCTGTGTCTGTGTCTGTGGTGACTGCACCACTGGAGGTGCAGACCCAGCTGCTGTAGCTTCATTTTCAGATTGCTTTTCTGACACAGAAGGTAATTTGGCATCTCCTGCAGCCTTATTAGAAGTTGCAGCGGGGACTGCAGTTTGTGATGAACTCAAGAAACTTCCAAACGAGAGAGATGTGGAAGCAGAGGCAGTGGAAGGAGTAGAGGTGGATGCACTTGTACTGTTTGGTTGCTGAATACCAAATGAAAAGGTGGGTTTGCTGCCACTAGAGCCTCCAAGATTAAATACCCCTGAAGACCCTGTGCTGGTTAACTGGACATTGCCAAAGAGACTGCCTGTGGCACTAGTGCTGACAGACAGGGAGGCTGTGCCAGTTGATGTGACTGACGTTGAAGCAGCTTCTCCAGCTTTTCCCAATGACAGGGGAGCACCAAAAGTAAACCCAGAAGGTATTGTAGATGTTTTAGTCGACTGTGCTCCTGCAACACTGGTAGATGGTAATTTAGTGGTGGTCTTGGCATTGTCATCGACTTGACCAACCCGTAGTCCTGAGAAGCTCCCAAGAGTTTCTCCAGCTAGATTGCTCTGAAACAAGTGATCTCCTGGTTTAGATGAAGTGATATCCAACTTGCCAGAGGCTATGGTGGGAGCAGATGATGTTGTTGCTGCAGGTTTGTTTGACTGGGTGCCATCTGCTGAGGAGCTACTTGATACCAAAGCTCCTGGAACACTTGCTGGCTTCAGGGACCCAAAAGCAAAGGAGCTCTCGGGGACTACTCCAAATTTGGAACCCCCAGCAAGCGAAAATGAATCAGGCTGGGCGGACTCTTTAGCAGAGGCTGTCAGTAAAAGAGAGACAGAAGTTACAAATCTATTTACGGTATGCAAAGCTCATTTATCATTCTTACAATAATGGCATGCTTTGGCTCTTCACAGATTGTTAGAGAGACAGTGCACTTGCCTCAAAACCATAAAGCCTTTAAACATCAGTAACTGACACTTCCATGTGCATTCAGGAGATGACAGTGACATTCGAAGCCTTTATGGACAGGCTTCCAGCGACAAACACGATCGCTTTCAAGCCACAGTCTCCACCAAACCACCCTTCTTTGAGTACAATTTCAGCCTTTGGTTCCCATCTCTTTTTCAACAGTTTGATAAAACCACAAATGACCGTTTGCTGTTAACACCATTTTCACTCCTCCTTGTTTGGTTCAGCTAAACAATTGCTGATATTCACCATAGAACTCTGTTTAAACCAATGGCTCAGAAGAGAGTTTGGGTCATAAAAACACTTTCTGGCAGTTGAAAAGTCTCCTACAGAATCAAATCTTTCTCTACAAATTCAGTTATAGACCACTGACCACTTCCTATGCGGCCTGCTTTCAGCTCTGAAAGACCAGAGAAAAGCTCTCATATGTAACTGCCAAAGCAACTCCACTTATAAGATGCACATCTGTAGAGTTAAGGGAGACTGGACTAGTTTTATTTGATTATTCATTTCTGAGCACTAAAGAACACAAATTCTGACTTGAAGACATTGCACTGGTGTCTGGATTATGGATTGATTTGGGCAAGGTACAGGAAATCTGCATGGAGATCAAACAACAAAGAGCAAAAGCTTCTTAGCACAGCTGGTATTATCCTTGGTTTTTTTTACCCTGTAAGTATATTAAGTGTATTTAAGCATATTAGTAACCGACACTGAATAATGTGGCATTTGTTTCCTCCTGAGGCACTGAAATTCCTTCTGTTCTTCCTCATCACCAGCTAACAGAGGCAAAGGTGCTCCTACTGCTCCACAGAGCAGCACGAGCTGTCCTCACACAACACGTGTCAGTCTCCTGCACCTCCCACTCCTCCTTTAATCAGTGTTATTTACCTAAGCTTTTACACTAACTGAATTTTCAAGCTGTAAGCCAAGTTAGTGTCCTCTGCCTAACGCCAACGGAATATTAGTAGCTCTAGAGTGGCTGTGATGATCTAAGGATACAAGCAAGCCAGAAAGAGCTGGTAACTCTTATTAGAGCAACCAAGAACATTGGAAAGAGAGGTTTTGACCACACAATCTCCTTTACAAGACTGAAATCAGAGGCAGAAAACTTCCAAAACCAATATAAAGCAGATGCATAAATTGCCTTTGCCAGACTGGACAAATATGATCTACCTATGAAATGGAAAGGCAGCCTATATATTGTCAATTCAATTTTGGAAGCAACACAAAGCCATCCCAAGCTTTTTCCTCCCACTACTAAATGCTCACTCCACTTAATGACAGCTTTCTGTGTCAGATCACCTCAGTAAATTTAAAATCTACAGATTAAAGACAGCAGAGGAAATGACTACAGATGTTACCCTTTTCATAAACTAGTGCTTCCCAGGCATTCTTGGCAGCAAATATTTCACTTACACTTAATTGAAAGGCAGGCAGCCTAGATTTCTGTGCATTACAGGAATTAATCCAGCATATATATAATGGTATTGCAGCTACTGCAATTTTAATAATAGAACTGCAACATAAACCAAGAAGCACATGAATTAGGAAGAATAAGCGTTCTCTTAGCAGGGAAGCAATGTTGTTTGCACATCCTTCCAAACTAACCTTGTGAAGAAGCGAGGCTGGGCAGCGTCGGTGACGAAGCAGCTGATGTGGCAATACCAAAATTAAATCCAGACCTAAGAGGAGAAAAGGAAAGAATAACACTTAGCTCAAAGTGTGGAAACTACCAAACCCATGATTAACACAACTTGGAGAGTCAGATTTCAAGTACAGACTTGGACAAAGTCAGGCACACAGGCAGAAGAACAGTTTCTCCAACAACTAAACAGGCAGTGAGCCGCATGAACATGGACTGGGCTCCATTTCTTCCCCCTCTGACAAGGCTTCTACATGGTTAGAGAGAGTCAGAGTTTGAAGTTCTTTTGACCACCCCTCATCCTTCGATATTCTTTCCTTCCTCCTGTATATTTCTTCTTCATTCAGCTCAGCAGCTGAACACCATGACTTGGGTTTATTTAGAAGAGCTAGAAGATTCAAGTTACTGCACGTACAAAAGGGAATAAAAGGATGCTACCACCCATCAAAAAGGAGATCCCCAATTGCAAAACAAATTAAAACCTTCCATGACTATATCACACAAAAACTATTCCTTCTTGCAAAAATGCTGTGATCTTTCCTAATAAGCACTGAGGTCCTCCAGAGACTTTCTTTCCCTGAGGCTTTTAAAGCTTTCTCCAATTCTCAAAGACCAGCTGCTGATAGAGAAGTCAGGCTGTGTAACTAAGATATCACTGACAACAGCACTGTGTTTAGCATATGGTTTTCAGACTGAGGCACTGCAGCCTGGGACAAAGGCAGGGTTTGTTTGCTTTTTGAATCTGAATTTACATCTCTCAGAAGGACTATTTTAGATCTTTGAAGAGCACAGCAAGGCGTTTAGATAACATCCACTTGCAGAAAAATGGTTAAGACTGAATAACTAGCCATTCAAAAGCACGTGTTCTGAAATACTTGATGTTACCCACTCCATAAAAAGAAATTCATTTGAGTATTAGATAGGTAAACATGCAGAATTAATCAAATTAATCAAACAATCATTTTTAAGGAGTCACCCTTCTTCCCCAAACATAAGACATGATCACAGAAATATTTTTGTCATCAGTGAAAAAACACCAGATAAGAGAGATTTCAGAAAAACTACACATTCATAACCTGTGCCTTGCTTTGCATTACTGTTATTTGACAGAAATCACCAAGGTGGCACAAGGACTCTCCAGTCACCCTTAAGAACAGACTGCTTCTCAAGCCAAAATATGGAATTTGTTTGGTTGTACTAAAATAAGTAATTCAGCAAGTTTCACCATCAGCACACACTTCAAGCCCTGGGAATTCCAGCACTTCTGTCTCTCAAACCTCTGCCAGCATTTGAAAGCCATGCATGTGGAAACCCAACATCATTTTCCTTGGAATGCACCTTCACAGGTGACAAGTGCTAACATGACCGTGTTAAGGTTCTTTCTTCTTCTCTGGGAGCAGAAGCTTCCAGTGTTCAACCTCTTCTCCTGCTGCTGTAAAGCTAAAGTTCATTCTCACTGGCTAGGGGTGACTGCTCTTTGCTCACTAAATAAAGAACCAGGTTTAAAACTAGCTATGGTCTGCCTCTTCTTCCTCTTCCTTAACCACAACATACAACATACAAGTTGACTGACTTCATGAGAAGTGGTGATGTGCACTCAAAGCCAGTCAGTGGACCCAGACCCTGAGTGGGTGCTTTATCCACAGTCATGCTGCTCTAATTTCCAGTCACCTGATGAGAAATACCAGTGGACACAGTCTATGATTTGTTCAATAGTCCACTACAGAAAAACTTGAGAAGAAAGCCAGTCATTATTTCCTCTTGATTAGTTACAGACTGAAACAACACAAAGCCACACAATTTTGAGCCAGATTCTCACAGACCTTCAGCCGACCTCACTCAAGTCAGCTTCCACAAACAGGAAGGTCTCCCAAGAACTCTGGGACAACCCCTGCCCCTCAAGCTACCACGTGCAGGTGCCCTTTTACAGTATAATGCAGCTTGGAGGTAACACTTGCTGTAACAGCTGATCTATTCATATTTAATGTCAACTACAAAGAGATGTTAACGTTCATACAGACCCCACAGAAGAAAACGAGAATGCTTTGTTAAGCTGTGAGGTTGTTGCTGGTGCTGATGTCACTGTAGAAGAAGTCACAGCTGTAACTGTTTTTACTGTCCCTTGTCCTGTAAGTTAAAAGAACAAGAATTACAAATAAGATGAGAGGTCCTTGTCATCCACCTGTCAAAGAAGAAAGGAATAGTTTGCACACACAGTCTGCAATTTTATCTATTGGAAACAAAACTTTTTTGCCACTTACACGAGATATGATGTGTGTGCACAGAAACATTTCTGCTACTGTTACAACATCAGAGAATGTGTGAATTATTTCCAAGATTTAAGGCAATAACAAAGATCTGATTAGAGCAAAGACAAGCATCACCATCTTGATAATAAAAATTAAACAATAAAATAAATCAATCAAGAAATCCTCAGTATAATCTCTCATCAACATATCAAAAGATATTTGAAATATAAAGGGAGTGCTATCAAATTCAGGAGCTGACATTTTCAATAAAGCAAAATTTAAGAAGCCTTTGCCAAGCCAAATACAATTCCTAGCTATTTTTACTGCTTCTTACCCCTGGCTAAGAGGCAACCTACATCCATGGATTAAAGGCAACAGAGATGGATTTCAGACATTTACACAACAGGCTTATAAAACCACGTCCAATGCAATCATTATTATCCAATACACATTAAAAATCAATTCCTTCTTTCCCTAAGAGCTTCCTTCTCCCCCATTTGCACCGAATGATGTAAAATGAGTGTTTCTTTCCTTAGAAACTTCTAAGCTGTGCAAATAGACCACAGAATCTGAACTGACTTTGAAACTGGTCACACAGCCCAGTGCTCAACAAACCCAGCACCTGAATTAGCTCATTTCAAGCTAAGGTACTCCTACTGGGCTGCAACCTGCAGTATTGAAACACTCAAGTCAGACAGTATGGAAAAACTATTCCTGTTATTCCAGGATGTAACCACTTTCCTGCACAAATGCAATGAATTTTCATGTTTAAAAGACACAACAGCGAAGATGCCTGCTCTTAATTTGCTGTCAAACCATAATAGCCCTTGGTTGACGCGCTCTCAACACTTCTTGTGAAGGGTTCATTCTGAATCAAATCCACTTTCAATGAGGAACTGTATCTCTGAATTCTAGACGCAGACACAGAGACAAAACACTCTCCTACTCTTCTGTGCTTTGGTTTTTCAAATTCTCTCCCTCAAACTTAGCACAACTGCCCCTGTGTGGAGGCAGATCTTTTTTCCCAGTGTCTTCATTTTCTGTATCATGCACACTGAACAGGTGGCAAAAGACATCCAGGCCTATTTCCATCTCCACCAAAGAAAACTTACCTGAGATCTTGTTGCCAGATGATGTTGGACCAGATGTAGATGCCACTGGACAAGGGACACAGACAGAGGAAGGTGGAGTCTGTGCCTTAAGTGAGCTCGTTAGAGGTGTCTAAAAACACAAAACCATCTCAGGTCAGTGCAGTTTGCCCATTAACAAAGGTCCTTCTGATCCTAGTCTGGTACTACAAAAGTCATGCAATGACTTAAGAACAAACCAAAGGAAGGTGTTTGAAGCACTCAGAAGTGCCCTTCAACGCTGGACCCATTAAGTCTTGACATTTAAATGCAGGGTCAATACTCTTCCCACAAGTCTCTTGCAGAGGCCAGTGAGCCTCCACGGGCAACAGCAAAATGATTTCAGGGAAAAGAGACTGCTGGGTGTTTTTCTGATGTGTGGACATGAAACATGGCAGCTTGTTTTCAGTAGAATAACAGGATAGGTAAACTACTCTCTTCCTTTTTGGTGAAATTTAGGTATATCTACCTAACAGAGTTTCCTTTCTTGTCAGCTGCAACCCTTACTGCTGCAAGACTGTGGGCATTAGGAAGCTGCAAGTCTTCAAAAGACAGAAGAGGCAAGACATAACAAAGATATGCCTGGCATCCCACTGTCAAGGTCACAGACAAACAAATGGTTTGTCAAGAATGCAGGACAAGCTATGAAAAGAGATTTTAGATGACGTATTCACCAACAATTAAACCCCCAAACTGTGTGGTGCACCCAGGTACCACGTTGCACAGGGAAAGGGTTCTATATCAAGATACCTGTTTAGCTTGATTTGTTGCAATGGTTGCCAAAACCTGGTGGACTGCCTGGGCTGCAGAGTGAGGTACAGATGATCTTAAAAAGAAAAATTAAAAGGTTAAATGAATGACTAGTCTGAAAGAAGAGTTCCTCAAAAAGTACAGCTTCTGGAAGTCTTGAGCAAGCACCGTTTTTAGAGATTCCACACACAGCTCCAAACGAACAAATCTGATTAGGTAATAAACCTCTTAAATGAATCAGCCACATTTAACAAACAACATCTGCAAATGTGTTTAAAGCTCCAGACTTAAACGATCAAGTCTTCTTCACACATTCTTGTCTCAGAAGAGAGTCAGGCCTTTTTATTTTATAGGGAATTGACAAAAAATCAGCAGGTAAGGAGATTACAATTTTATGCCTAGTGGATAACAAATTTAAGAAGCTTCCTCTACAATGTGGAGCCCAGACAAGTCCCCACAACTCTCAGAAATGCTGAGCAAGGACACAAAGCTGGGAGCAGGGCAGGGAGCACTTCACATCTTTGAAGTGTAGCATAAACATTAATGAAGTCATTGCAACTGTGATAAAATTAACCTACGTTCTACATCATAGGTTTGGGAATTTTGACCACGAAATAGATCACACATCTGAGTGCACTGACAACTGCTTCACAGTGATACCTACTGCTGGGGTGAAGCATCCTACATGCTGGGGGCCACTAACACACAAAACCACCATAACCTGGGAACAGCCATTCAGTTTTAGCCTCTCAAGCCTGTGGCTCTCCAGGTTCAGCAGCTTAAAAGGCCAGTAACAGAAGCCTTCAGAAGCATAACAAATTCAACACTGCCTGCATTCTCTTCATGGTAAAGGCCAGCTTTCTCTTACCCAAGACGGCTCTTTCCATCTTTACTCAGGCCAGGTGTTCCCTAAGGCAATAAGCAACCTCTGTACTACAGAAAGGGCCGAGGCTGCAAATCCCAGACAGTAAGTGAATCTGGACATCAAAAGCTGTCTATGTCCAAAGCATGAGAACTCCAAAACTGCATTTATTACTTGGTCAGGCTACATGTCAGCTCACAGAAATTTTGTACTATATTCCAAAGGAAGGGGATACACAGGAATGAGTAATTTTGCATAGACATCTGGTCTTGGATAGGGTTTTGTGCCTTAAACAGCTTTGCATTACCAGCAAGTCCTTCCTTCCAGCAACGAGCGCATGGCCTGGATTTTCCCTCTGCCCAAAGCAAATGTAAAGCAAATAAGGAAAACTTCACATCAGCAACGGGAAGAGTCTGTGTTGGGAAAGTGCAGCTGTAAATTTCAAGTTCATATGAACCCCAAAGAAAGAAGAAAACAACACAAATTCTATGAAATTCATGAGAAGATAGAATCTTTTCCCTCAGAAAAGTCTCAAGATTCCTTGTCCCACAGCTCCTCTGACAAGACTGTGAAAAGGTTGGTTTTGATTTCCATTGTGGAGAGGGGTGGGTTGGGTTTTTTTTCACTGAAAACTGTATCTGAACAACTGTGGGACCACTGCCACACGCAGCCACAGCCCATTGAACGACTGCTAACAACTGAAAAACCAATCCTGCTTAACAACCCAAAGAGTGTGCTGTGGTGGCAAAAGAGAGCCAGGATGTCTGAAGTAGCAAAAACTGATGAATTAACTTTGCTGGGTGAATGCTCTTTATTTTAGTGCTGAACCTGACTGGCAGGCACAGGTTCATTTGGGTAGAATTTTTAGAGAGTACATTTTTATGAGGTCAGCTATAAAATAAGACTGTAAAACTCTTCAAGATATCAAGCTAGCTGGTGCTCTATAAATTACAGAGATCAGTCAATACTGCCAGTCTAAAACTACTTGAAAGTAAGTTAGGTCTTCAAGTACATTTGAAGTTAAGACCAATCTCAAACACATATTGCTCGCTCATGTCCTTGTCTATGTACAGACAGTACTCTTTTTTTTATTACAGTTTTGATGAAACAAAGGGTAGAGAACTTTTCCTGGTCATAACACTGCTTTTAGCAAAATTTCCCAAACAGAGCTGCTTGCTAATTTTACTTTCAAAAGATGTAGCATTTCCCTTCTCCCTTTCAGTTTATCATCATTAGGAGAAAATAAAATAGTAAAAACCTCCCTAAATGTTTCCCAATTAAAATGCAGAAGAAACCGTGAAGTAAAGTTCAGGTCAGCAGCTGAGTAACACCATTGTGAGAGACTGTTCCCTTTTGGAAAAGCTGCATCAAAGGAATTTCACCTTTTCTGTTTGACAGTGAAGAGTATACACATATGTATGAAAACCAGAAATTATGGAACAACAGAAGTTGCTCTGGGAGCTGAATGTACAGGCCACGGTTACATGGATAAAGCATTTGCAACTTCATGAGGACTTACAATCAGATGTATGTGGTGAGTTTATCCTGCTTTACGAAGTAACCTCAACTTTGTTCACACTTTTCAGTAATGCCTTTGCCTCCCTAGCCCAGAAATGGCCATGCATTATCTTGGTCATGAGCAATGGTAGAACTCCAAGTAGAAACAGTTTCAAGGTCATTAGGATGGCAGGGAAAAGGACTAGTTCTGTGGCTGACGACAGAGCCTGGTGATAAGGCAGAAATCTCTGGAATGAGCTGAGCTGGCTGTTGTCTGTAAGAGGCAGAGAAGTATTAAAGCCAAGTGTTACAGCTAACTCAGGATAAAATCTTTACAAATTCAAGGTTAAATACAAGAAGATGACATTCACAATTCACTCACGAAGAAGACAGCCTTGCAGCCCTGTATTTTTCCAAAGCGATCGGCCCCTATTTACTCCCAACTCTTCAGTCAAATTTCTGATGCCAAAAAAATTGAGACAAATGTCCTGACAAGCCAGAGCAGAGTTCTCCCTCCCTCAGGAGGTGAATCTGGGAACAAACAGAAAAGGCATAACTCCAGGGGTTTCCTAGATAACAAAGTAGAAAGAACAACATCTGGACAGCTGAAGGCCACAGACCACTTGGCGACAGAGGTGTGCATTTCCCTTACAGAGAGGCAGAACAGTGACCAAAGAGATATCTGATCTGAAGTACATAACAGCACTGGATCCCAAAAGGAAGAGATGCACTAGAATGCTTTTCACAGACTAATAGAGGAGGTTAATACTGGTCTTGTCGTTTGTTCAGGACAAGCCATTAAGAAAACCCTTGAATGACCTGGAGAGAACATAGTTCTTTCTTCCATTCCACAAACACAGTACTCTTCTTCAAATGCATCCACTTTAGGTCTCGTGTTGTCACAGACAATGCAAAATACTACTGCTGCTCCCCACTGGCAGATGTGCTCTATTGCAAGTGCTGCCGAAGGCTCCCAGTAAGAAGCTGCCCACTCACCCTATCACCGCGGAGACAGCTGGCGACAATGACCCAGTCTTGAGTTCTCGCACGTTCACCACCTGAGGAACATTTTTCAGAGTTGATTCAGTCAAGGAGGTGCTTACAGCTTTAAAGGAAAAAGGAAAAAAGAAAAAAAGAGGTAAAGACTATCTCCATATCAAGCATTTCAGTCAACTTGGTGCCTAAGAGTAACTTCACGCAACTTTCCAGAAAACGTGTGTTGTATCTGGGCCCAAATGTTTTGTTTCTCAGCCCTCAATAAGGACACCAAAGGGAGCAGCTTTCTATACAGTTGGTACATTTCTTCTTGCTGGCTGACCAAGTCTAATAATCTTGACAAACGTTCCCGTACCCACCTGTGCAGCTACACCCCAGGCTCTGACAGAATTCATGTCACTACTCCACTTTCTGCACTTACGCTCTCCTTGGGAAAGGAAAATAATCCAATCCCTTTACAAGTAACTGATTTTGTTTCTTTTCTGCACTGATGCTGCAGTACTGGGGAAGCACCAAAAAACCATCTAAAACTAAACAAGAAGAGGTTAAATCAGTCTCCAATTCTTCGGTCAACTTGAAACCTTACAAGCAGATCCCAGGCTTAACTCAACATTAACTTTTCAATATTAAAATTGTTTTACAATTCAGATCTTTAATTGCACAGCTAATAATGAAGAGCTATCGAGACCTTTCTTTGCTCTCCAACAGTTTCTTGCACACACATCAACTGCCATGCCAAGATCTCCTAAGAGTCATCAACGTTTCTGCCACTGCACAGATGAGAAGGGGTGCAAACAAACCCAAGTGAGAGTTTCTCAGGCATTTTATACCAGTAGCTTATAGGGAGAAGGAAGACAAATTCTGGATAGCTCAGAGGTGCAACAAATACAGATCTGTGCCACATTTTGTCTCATTATCTTCTCCTTTTTTCCTGCAAAAGCCACGTTCAACTGCTCAGAGACAACTTGGGGAAATAGCCATCCTTTTTACCTGGGGACTGGTTAGCCATCTGCCTCCGCAGAGCTGCAGCAGCAGCTGCTTGTGGTGCTGGAACAGTGACAGTGGGAGCAGGGGCCCCATGTTTCACAGTCTTTGTTGCAAGCATTGTACTGTCTGCCCCTTGTGGGATGATTCTGTTTGAAGGCGTAGGCACTAAAAAATAAACAAACAAAAAACAGTTCGCTGTATCTCTACAAATCAGGGCAACTTGAAAGCCTTTGCTGAGCTACAGTTCCTCTAAATACACAGCTTCCTTCTGAAAAGACTGGCGCACAGGCCTTTTAAAAAACCAACACAATCTGTTCCTGGCAGTTTCTGTACATCCCAGAGAACTTTGCAAGTAAGTCTCAATAGCTGTCATTTCAATATGCAAGATGAGTTTCAGTTTGCTGTTACAGACACTTCTGCTGACACCTTATTTTTCTCTCTGGCTACAGAAATAAAAAAAAAAGCCTCTTGCACAAGGAAAACTGAGTGTATGCAAATATAGTTCTTACTGTGACTCACTGGGCTCAGAACGCCTAACCTTGGCCACATCAACCAAAGGAAGCAGTACTTCAGTTTCCTGATATTTGAGCACTATTTTCAGAAATCACAGCATATGCTTAAAGCAAATTACTAACAGAAGGCAATGTTACCTATGGTCAGTGCTAACTGAAAGAAACAGGTTATCAGAAAAATATAGTCAAGGAGTCAAGATATTTTACTGCTTTTAGCTCAAGTTCACAAGAGTGCAATGCCACTGTGCTAAAAGCTTCTGGAAACCTGGCAATGTCAATCTGCATTCTGCACTCTCTTTTCTCTAGCACCTGAAGCACTGACAATGGATACAGTTGTTAAACATACTGACAAGAGCACATGCAAATAGAAGAGACAGTGCAAAAAACGTACACAAAGTACCCAGGGAGACGTGCTGTTTCCCAAAGGATGGAGACTGAGCCATCAAACCAGGCTGGATAGAGGGAGTACGGACCACAGGAGCATGACGAGGGACTTGGACTGGAGCAGCCTCTTCTTCCTGGTCCACTGCCTGTGCATCGTCATTCTCCAGCGACTGGGAAACTGAGGATGTTGAACTCACTTCATCCAAATCTTCATAGTATCTTGTGGACAAGAAGGCAGATCGGGACAAACTTGCTGCAACATCAGAAACAAAACCATGTCTGTATATTAAGTTGAGGGATCCATCCAGTCTAACAATCAAGGCAGAGACACCCTATTTTAGGATTCTCTTCTACTGGCTTATTTCAATGCTACATTGATAGGACTTGACCTCCTAACTGCCAGGAAAGGCAGCCTTCAACAAGACAGTAACTGAAGGAAATTCTTACTGAGAGTGGATAGGAGAACGGGATATGAGAATCAGGGGCTGAGAAGTGAGAAGCCAAAAGCTAAGTTCAGGACTAATTCTCTCAGCAGATAAGTCACCCTCCTTTTCAGACATCTGTGGTAAACAACAGTTTACCTGGAGCTGTAGACCTAATGGGTGGAGTCTTCCTCTTCGCAAGAAAACTCCTCAACTGTGCCTGTTTCACGGGAGATAATTTAGCTGGAAAACCAAAGACAGGTCTTAGTCTATAATCAAACTGCAAATGAAGACAAAGTAATTCACATTTATGGTGTGAGTGCCAAGAAGAAAGAACTACTTACCAGGTACTTTGGGCAGAGGTTTGACATGTGATTCCAAAGTCGTTTTCATCAAGGCACTGCGCAGGCTTTCAAGGTCACTGTCAAAACTGGGACAAGGCAGAGCAGAGAAAAACCATGATCAGCAGAAACAAACCAACCAAATCAGGAACAAAAGGGGCCAAAAGAGCCACTAGTCTGCCTGACTTGTTTGGAAGAACAACCAGCTCCTCTAGATCCCCTGCTATTTATGCACATGCATCTTTATTTTGGAAACACCAAGAGACATTCAGTTTTTCTCCTGAATTCAGACAGAAACTAGCAGTATCTCAACCTGGAGGCTCTGTTATGCTGTTTCCTATAAAAATCGTAACTTCTAGGGGTAATTTCTGATAAACATCTAATGGTGTCTCCTAGAATATTCTACATTATCTGGGCATAGTTCAGTATCATCTTTAGGACATTCTGTCCTCCCATATCACACCCACAAAACATCATTCTTTGGAGGATGCACATTGCTGTGGGCAAGAGAGGAGTGCTGACCCACTCAGGAACTTGTGTTTCACATACCTTTCAGCATTGTCAAGAGAAGATGTATCACTGGGAACACTCCACTGAGATGTCTGATTATACAGTCGGAGCTGCTGCAGGCTGTTCACGAGATGATTTAATCTCTTCCTCTGCTGATTGATTATTTCCCGGTTGTTAGCCAGGGTGTTAAACAAAGTCTCTCGCTCGGGAACTATGAGACGCCTTGAGACACAACACAAAGAGACAGGGATAAAGACCTTTCTACACATCTGAACACAAGCAGGCATGCACATACAAAGCAGTTTAGTGGTTTTAGCTACTTAAAACTCCATGAGGTCAAACATGGGGTTGGTTTGAACACCAAAGCAGTTCAATTCATCTCAAATGCACATTTCTCCTTTGGATATGCTGCAAGTTTATTCATTTAGCTCGTTTACTTCAAGATGTTTTATTTATAGAAAGGTTTCATTAGCTACCATTGATGGATGTGTTTGGTTTCTACAAAGCTTATTTTACAGTTCTTTCTATAAGCACTATTTACACAATACACGGAGATGCACCAAGCTTGTAACATGTATGAAGCCAAATAGTCTGAACCCATAGCTCCCATTAGGTGTCTGAGTCAAGTTTTATTCTTAGACCCCCTTGGGAAAGATCATAAATGGAAAAACACTTTTGTCTGTTGATTCCAGACTAATGCCTAATTCACTGACGTGATCCTTACAGTTGTTCTGTACTCCAATTTCAGTTACTTACTTCTGCTTTCTCTTCTTTTCTAGGTACCGATCCCACTCCAAATCCAGAACGTCATTCACATCCTGAACTGCAAACCTCACATACTGGTGCAAGCGTCGAATTTCCTACCATGCAAAATAAAGCCAGGTTTTAATTCATTTCAGAAATCTCCATTTCATTTGAAAAAGCTGAAGATCCTTTAGGCTTCTTCATTCCAAGTCATGAGACATTTTCCCACATTTCTGCCTGGAAAGTTTTATCATCACAATGCAAGCCAACGTAATGAAAATCTGCTCATTGATCAATGGGGTACCCACAGGCCTTAGCTTGGATGTTTTATCCCAGCTCTCAACCAGAAATAAAACTTTCCATAACATTTGTAAAACACTGCCAGGTCTATACAGAAAGGGTTCTTACAAACACGAGGCATTACACAAAACAAATCTTATTATAAATCTCATTTCCAGAAGATGAGTCATTTGCTCCCGTTTTACAATGCTGAAACTTCTAACAATTATAGGTGATCAAAGCTTTGCGGGATATCCACATGGCTCTAGGACACCAGCGTTCACAGACTATGATTCATGAAAGCATTCACAAATGCTCACAACTCCCACATTAAGGCAAGGAATTAAATTGTTTTTTATAGGTTGGAAAAGAAAAAAAGCACAGAGAGAGCAAACTGAATTATCCAGGACCACACAGTTGCACAACTGACACAACTAAGCCAGAGATGAAGCTGCAAGCCCTACTCCCTAAATAAAAGCAGCATTCAGTCTCATTGTTGTCATCCCTCCAGCCTGTCATGGCATGAGCATGTCTTGAACTTCAGTCTCATAAAATGGAAACTGCCATTGGTTTCAGCTCATCTCAACAGAATGCTCACTTAAATACAATGACGAAGCAGCCAAGTAACACAGTTTGGGAAAAATTCCACTGCAACTGTTTTCAAGACACAGCATGAAATTCTAACATGACATATCCAACCTGAAACCAAATCCTCTCCTACTGTGGGCTTAGTGTTACACACTACCAACCACGCAGAGGTTTTCTCTCTCCAGAAACTACGAGCATTATATAGCAGTAACTCTCTGGACAGCAAGTCAATATGGCTGGACAGCAGAACAGCCTCAGGATCTTTAAAACTTCACGGAAAATGAATGCCCAAAGTTGACTAAGTGAGCTTTTCTCATTGAGGTAAGAGTCAGACTAGAGCTCTCTTTCTTATAATCTTTCAGAAGTTGACCTGAAAGCTCCCTCTTCACATTCCAACCCACTTCCGCTTCCCTCCCACTATGTTATTCTTTCCTTATGATCCTCTCTCTAGACCAGCTAAACGAGGATTTCAAGATTATCACCTCTCTGAAGTCACAAGTATAAGCCTGAAATGTCACGGAGACATAATGGACATCAAAGCAGGCACACAACTAAGACTGTGAATCAATCAACAGAATCCACATGAAGATCAGAACTAAAAGAAATTACTTCGTGTCAGCTGATTTCTAGTAACTGACTGTGTGCACGCTCCTGATACTTACTGTAACAAAGATGACGTTCAATTATGCCTCCAGCCTGCTAGTTGAACTTCCTGGGGAACTTACCAGTGTACAAAAGACCAAGTATCATCTGTAGGGCACATTCACTCTATTTTGCTTAGAGTTATATAGCCCTCTCATCACCAGAGCTATAACAAAGAGTCCTTCACCCCTAGTTTCTTTCATATCTTTGAAAGCCTCTTTGTGTACTGCTGGTTATTTTCTTTTGTGCCCCAGCTTTCAGAATATCATTTATTTTTATGCTCTACCATCCATGAAATTAACATACAATTCTGCAAGTCATAATAAATCATCAAATTGTTCCATGAGGCACTTGAAGATAAAAATAATTCCAAGAACCCTTCGACAAAGTGTTGGAAAAAATATTCTTTTAACTGAAATCCCTGAGCAAACATTACAGGCTGAGAAGGAACAGGATGTGAAGAGTCACTTTCTAAGCTTAGAACAGACATGGATCTCAGGTGAACTACTTCCCTTCAGCAGAAGTTCTGAATCATCACTGCAAATGGCAACAATACAGAGGAGTTTTAAAAGAGAATTTTCAGCATGTCTTGCCAACCCGAGGAAAATGGGACTCATCACACTTTTATTAGACTACATCGTAACAGCAAATACCTAGGGCAGAATGAAATTGCTGGGCCCTTGCACACGCAGGTCTGTTTATAACTCAAGAAACTGGCTGAAATGCTTCATACCTGAAGCTGTGCTTCACTCTTGGGATCCAGAGGTTTCTTATAGAGCAAGTGCAAATACCCCGAGCCACGATTCTGTTCATTCTGTTCTCTAGCATCTTCTACCCCTGCAAATCCCTCCAGCAAACTTGTCTTCAGAATACTAATATCTCCGTGAAGTGACTGCAAATAGAAATAGAACAGATGGGACAAGGTTCAAAGTAACATGTTTTCAATGTGAACAGGGCCTTCTGCAAGTGTCTGTTTGAAAGTACAAATGCAAATGTCACCCCCACATTAAAGCAACACAGTCAGATGTTCCATCTGCATCAGCATTACAGGTTAAGTAGGAACACCTGGTGAGGAACAGTCATTGCTGAGGAGCTAAACAGTTGAAGATACTTTGCTCACCTCTGTTGTCTCTTTAATTTCCAAGAGGAAGGTGTGAAGATCATCTGACTCGGTTCGCAAAATCTTCATTTCCTCTGGAGTACCAACTTGGAAACAGGCTTTGGAAGTCCGGGCCTTCAGTTCCTCCATCTCCTTTTGGAAATGCACAATCTACAAAGTCAAGCAGAAGAAAGTGCAGCCACTGAGACATGGCAGGGTCTGGAACAAATGTCACAGCTCTTGGGTAGTGTTTCTACTACACCACACACACCCATCACTTTGCAGCCAAAGCAGGAAATTCTTCTTGAACATTAAGAGGAAAGAATGCTCAATTGTTCCAGCACAACAACAGAAATTAAAGATGACTGAATAGGACACACAAATTACAAACCAGTCTGATTATCTCAGGGAAAGTTTCCATTCTATTTCCTCAACTACTGACAGACACCATCAGAAAACAGCTGAACTGAAAATAAATGTCTGTCTACCCATACAGTGGTCTTATAGACTCTAAAATGAAGAAAGCTGCTTGAAAATCTCACCTCCTCTCTGATTCCTGCTATGACAGGGTCTGAATCCTTCCACTGGTGGGCCTGTTTCTCTAAAGCTGCAATGGGGAGTCCTGTTTTGCCCTGGAAAAAACAAAACAAAATATAAAATATTAGGGATATATCCTCAGCAACAGGGAGCTTAGAATATGAAAAGGCCTGCTATTAGAAACCCTACTCAGACACCAGTCAACAGGAAGACACTTGTTATAAGCATAAATACCAATTCCACAATAATCTAAGTCTGGTATGCGCAGAAGTAGGATTGTGGATGACCTGGAGATAGGTGGCTACAGCTTTGTGAAAGCAAAGGAAATCTTTGTATGCTGGCACACTTTGATTTTAATATCCAGCAAACTCAGTGTCTCTCTTAACACACAGTCAGGGCATCTCTTGACTGATTATTAGCTGGGAAAGTGCTGAACACTCATTTCCATAACAACAGGAAGAATTAGTTCCTACAAGTCTGATCATGACAACAAACATCAAAACATAGCTCTCTAAGACCATGCATAAAACAGTTTTAGTCCCACAGATTTGCTGCTGTTTTAATGTCAAAAGCTAGCTAAGTCTTTGACCTAAGAACAGTCATTCAGTTCAGTGAATTCTAAGCAATTCATAGGCCATGTAAAACATTCACTTCTAAATAATCCACTCCAGTTCCCGTTACCTGAGCAGAGCTTGGCTTTGCTGCAGAAGGAGTGATTTTGGCTGTCTTCTGTACTAAAGAAGCTGAAGGTGTACTTTGAGCAGGACGTGCCACTGGAATTTAAAGAGAGGAATAGTAATTTAGGAACTTGCAAAAAACTTGAGAAAACAGGTTGTGATCGGACACAACCGTAATCACCCCTGTCAAATCCAGAAGCATTAGCAGTATGGGTCCCAGTGCAAGAACACACCCTCATTAGGTACTGTTTTACTCCCATCCAACTTTCCTCCTCATGGTAACAACCATCATTCCAATATCTGGCTATACCACTCCTGAAGGATCTCAAAATCTCCAGTCACACAATCATTTGAGACACCAAACATTATACTGCTAACAAATGATTGTCATCTACTTTAAACTCATTTGTGACCATTCTGAACTCTAATCACTCCAGATGCAAGATAAGACACTGACTTGTGTGACTGCCCAGAACGTTCATAACCAAAGCAGAAACTAAATATGTTCATTTCACATATGACTCTCTGGGGAACAAAGTGCACAAATAGAACAATTTCTCATTTTCAGAACTAAGTCCAATTATGGTGTACAAATCATGAGGTCTGCTGCGTTAGTAAAAGCAGTAGGAAAAAAAAGAAAGAAGCCAAATGAAGCTCATTATGTCCTGAAACTTTCAGAATATTGTTTATAATGCATTATTCCCAAAAATATGCATTAGACTCCTACCCGCAGCAGGCAGGGGGGTTGAAGCCTTCAGTGGTGTGGCAGGAGGGGCTGCAGGGGGCGTGGACTGGCTCAGAGGACCTCCAGAAGCAGTTTTTGAAGTGGTGGAGAATGAAAACATTGTGGAAGTGCATTGACCACTGCTGCTAGCAGGAGAGGAGGTGTCTACAGCACCGAACCTGCAAGAGAAAGCAGAACATCTTTCAGCTCTGACTGGTCCTGGTTGTTTCCTTCCATCCAAAACAAACTACTAAGTTCTAATGAATTAGCATCCTCTAGGATCAGCAACAACAACAGCTCCAGACACAAAATTAAAAGTGTAGCTTCTGGAGATAGTGGGAAGGAGCCATTCAGGATCATTTCCAAATTTGCAGAACCACACAGACTGTTACCATAGACCTACCCAGTGAGCAAAAGCCAAACATCAGCAAAAGCATTGCTCTGCTTCAAAATGCACCTCATCGCCTTGCACCACAGCAAATCTGAGCTGCCCTTCAGTGCCACCCTTGCAGCACAGCAAGGCTCAAACAGTTGTTCTACAAGAGAGTATGAACCTCCATTCGTCTGCAATCTCAGCTCCTCGAGGCAGCCAATCTAAAGACCCAATTCACATGTGTATCATTTGCTTTACACAAAAAATATAAAATTTTAAAAGCCCTAAGAGCTACCATCAAATCCTGGTGTAGCAGTGATTTTCCTAATCAAAAAATATTCATCTGTACCATCTTATGATGCATTTACATCAAAAATGCTCTCCACAGAAAGCAGCTACAATTAATGTAGCTCTGTGGTTTAAGTCTTTCTTTCTAAAAAGGGGGCAAGTCTCAGGAGTTGGACAAAAGAGTGGGTACATGAAATCTGAGAACATTCATCACTCAAATACTTTTCCATAGTTTCTAATCAGTATCAGTTTTCATTCTGTTGGCCCAAACTTTCAAGCATGAACAAACTTTGAAGATTTCAGATCCTGTGTTCAATGAGCAAATATCCATTTGAGAACAAAAACAAAAGGTCTGTCACCTTCTCCATTGAACACAAGACTAGGAGAAGGATCTGTCAGCTACAGACACAGCTTCCTCTCAGATCTCCAAGTTACTCTTTAGGTCAGGGGTAAGGAACCTTCAACCAACAGCCAAAGAAACTTGTGCTATCACCACCACAGCTAAACCCGTCTCAGATAAAAGGATTTCAAATCCCAATATACTCTTGAGATCCTTTAGCCACGATTCAAGTCAAACCAAGGCACAGAATTACTATGTGATGCCAATGAGGCAGAGATGAAACAACTGGGTCTTTGGCAATATGGCAAATTATCAGTTTAATTTTTGGCATCTTCCCTCAACTAATAGTTTGCTCATGAACATAACCTCTAGCACGGAAAGCACTGAGGGTTTTCACAGCCAAGACTGCTATGTCTTGGATAAACAGAAGCTTCCTCAGCGCTTTCTCGGGAGCACAGGGAACAGCTGTCAGGGCAAAAAGCCAGAAACCATCTTCAGAACTACCACACATTGTCCATGCCTGAAGCAATTTAACAAGTATACGGTCACTCCATTAACTATTGTAATTACTTCTCATTGAGGTTCACTTTGACTGAAGCAGCTGAAGCGGCAAATGACGGCTTCTGCGCAACGGGCGTTGTGGCGAGTGGTGCCGCAGGTGTGCTCTCTGCAGCTGGTTTAAAGTTCATGGATCCAAATGAAAAGGAGGTGGCAGTTGCTGTAGTGGTGCCTACAGAAGAAGGAGTCGTGGATGCCTTCGGAGAAGCAGGTGAGAAAGAAAACGTTGCTGCTCCAGTCAGACTGGGAGTCAGGGCTGGCTTGGAGGTGTCAGTGGCAAAGGGGTAAGCTGGAGGATCACCGCCCGTAGCACCAGGCATCTTCACAGCTGAAGGTGTAAAGGAAAAAGCAGCTGCTCCACCCCCTGCAGGAGGCTGACTTGAGGCAGGAGTAGCAGGAGCAACACATGGTGCTGTGTCAGGCTTTACAGAAGTTGGAGGAGTGGTTGGAGTTGTGGCAGTACTTCCTGCAGAGACACAAATGGGGAAGGGACTCATTTGTTTGCACTGACTAATGGCAGAAGGTATTGCAAGGCAAATGCTATTTTATGGGGACAGTTCAGCATTATCCCCCTCACTGGTCAGACAGTACAGTGAGGAAGGGACATGACAGAGCTGGGCTTCCTGTCCCCAAACCCACTGGTGATACAGAAACTGCACACAGTCCTAGCCATGATCAATACTACAGTCTGTCTAGACTAATGGTATCTGAAGCTTCCTGTGAAAGGGTTTCACCTTTCTCCACTGGTTTGATGAGGTTCCTGCCATCTCAAATAAAACAGGCTGTCAGCACAGAAGTCAGCCAGTGCTGCAGAGGAGCATGCTGCCAAAAAAGGTATTCTGTTTGAGGAAGGAAAAGCAGATTTGGGCTTCAGGAAGAAAATGGTGGGTTTCCAATTATTACTGCACATATAAGCAAACCAATCTGCTTATCTGCCTATCCTAGTACAGGAACCTGCGTACTTCACACTGCACATGGCAACAGATATACAACGCAGCTAAAACAACTGCTCTTCACCTGCTAACACAACTTCCACAGTGCTGCAGAAAGCTATTGTTCAAATAAGGTTTTGTTGCAGCCAAACACCTTAGTGTTCATAGTTCATATCATGGCCTCCTGTGGTAAAACATAAGGAGGAAACCCATCACTTCTGGGAAGCATAGAGACCATGCTTTGGCTCTGCACAGTGTTCCACCCTTGACCTCAAGCAGAGCCTGCAGCCACTGCTGCAGTTCCAGTCATACACCTCAAATATGGGCAAAGTCTCCTAGAATTGCTCTGGCCCTGTTCCCCAAAGGTTGACTGCACAGTAAAGTCTAAGTGCACAGTCTGCAACGTGCCAGATTCCACTTAATGAACAGGATTAAATAATTCCACATCGATGCACGAAAAATAGAACAGTCCTGGGAGCACCAAACACTCAAACACTGCTCCCCATAATCAATGTAAAGAAGTAAAAGTTATTTGCTGTGACCACATATATGTCTGAATACCAAACTGACAGATGAAGATGACAAAAGATCCACAAATGCAGCAGATGTTTCCCACTGGAGCACTTACCTGTTGATTTCGGAACCCTCTCCCCCACTAACGGCAACGGCTCTGGGGTCACGATAAGCGACCTGACCCCTGGGTTTTGATTGATCATGTAAAACGGGCAGAGCACACCATCCGTAGAGAGCAAGATCAGAACTGGAGCTGGACCAAGGGTCTTCTCCTCACCTGCCAGAGAAGATACATGTTAAGCCCTACAGCCAAAACTTCCTGTTCTGTTTCTGCTGGCACTGGCACCCTCACATGATTTCCTTAGCACAATATTTCTTATGTTTCTCCCATCCAGCTTTTGCATTGTTGTTCCCTTGCTTCCCTGTGAATGCTGAATTCTCTATTTTTTCCCTTCTTTATTTCCTCCCTATTCCTGACTTCATGTTTCGTAAATTCATTGAAGGGTTATTTTGACAATCAAATGACATCTCCTGAATAATGAAGCCCAACTTTCACTCAAGAATTCCTGTGCCAAGCTTTTTCATATTTTCAGGCAGTCCTTTTCCTTCACGTATACGCTGTTCCCCCCTTCAGCTCTCTATGCCTTTCAGCAATCACCACATTGCACTGGGTCCTGTCACATCACTATATATAAAGTAGGAAAGAGAATCACTAGATTGGAAGCTTTTAAACTCTAAAGAAAGCCACCATTAAACAAACATCTTGATGATCTGAACTTCTGATATAAAATCCTTGCATTTTGCACAGTTGCAGCTTTGAGCCTGGAGTCTGCTTCAGTTCAAATATTTTGAGCAGAGTTAAAGGCCCCAAACCACTCCCTATATTTCTAAAAAAAATTCTATAATGGTTTAACTGCGCTTAATTAATCAAAAAAAAAAGAAAAAAACAAATCTAGGGTGCAGGGAAGGTCTGCCATAATCACAGTGCTTTGTCTGTCAGGCAGTGCAGTGCACGGCCATGTGTCTCTGCCTATTGGTTCTTCAGGAAAAGCATGCTGGGGAAGGGCAGTTTCCACATGGGAACAAGCTCCAGAATAAATGAGGTTTCTTAGCAATCCAAACTCGCTGTGAACTGCCAAGCAGAACAATGTACAGCCAAACTGAACTTACTGCCCTCTGTGAGAACGCAGAGAATTAGTTAGCAAAAAGCTTCTCCAAAATCTTTAAAACCTCTAAAGCAGCACAACATGGGCTTATAAAACTGTCTTGACAGATTCCTTAATCCAATAACCATATAGATTAGCAGAGAAAATGCTTCTAATTCAATTTTGCATTAAACTATAAAGTTTGACCTCAATTCCCTACTGTAGGTTTTCATTCAGGTAAAGTTCTCAGTTAATCGGCACCCTCCTGTGCTCTTCAGGAACTCTTGACTGCAGTACCTTCCACTCTGCCTGAAGGCATCTCTATTTCAATCTGTCTCTGGGTTTCAAGGGAGAGTTTTCAGAATTCACTAAGGTACAACACAATAGCTCAGAGGTATCTTCAGCTTCAGCCTCTGACAAAGTGCTTTGAAGAGCCTTCAGGCAGCACAGAAGGTACAGGAATAATGCAGTCGGCGAGATGCAGAGCACAGCAGGCTTCAGTCAGCACAGGCCCTGTGCTTTAAAGTAGAATTGAAAACTACGTGTTCACCTCAATGATCTTTGCTTTTTTCTGGCTTTCAACATAACCCACTTTTCCTTTAGATCATTGCAAATGTACTTCATACAAAAGAGTTCTGCAAAACGACAAACTACAAGAATAAAGAAAACCTCACAGCAACCCAAAATCCCTGGCATTAGAATATGACTCCTTTCAATTCACTATTATTCCAGTTCTGTGAAACACAGACATAACTCAGGTGCTTTGTTTGCCATGTCTGCTAGCACAGTAGCCCAGGCTGATAAAAGCTTTGAGGAAGAACTGTATTTAACACTTTGCCATTTGAATCCTTATATATGCTGTGGGCTTGGTATAAAAAGGCAGGATGTCTGTCAGTCTGCCTTTCAGAACGGTCTCCCAGAATCCCAAGGACCAGCCTGCCCCTCAGAAATATCTCATATTTTGCTATTATTGGACTATTCCACAAGAATAACAAGACTTACTGATCAGGATAGACATGTTACTGGTATAGTCTACAGCAACGCCAACAGGCAGACTGTCATCGCTCTTATCTGTCACAGGAAGTTCTGCTCTGCTGGAGTCCTCCAAAACCCAAGATTCCCAGTTCTGCAAAGAGATTATTATTTTGATTACTGCTTTCCAGTGATCTGACTCCTTCAGAACTCCAGTCTACTGCAGCTGAAAGATAAGACTGCCAAAAGCCTAGTGAGCATCTACTTAAATTTGTTAGATTAACAACTGCCAGAAGTATCGGGGCCCTTCACAGTGTGTCACTTCTTACACATCATTGCATTCCAGAATTAAGGTCAGATAATTTTTATGTTTAACTGCAACTGATGACCTCATACAAATCATTTTATTACAGTGAGTTTGACCAAATCTTGAGATTGCCAAGGGAATCACAAAAAACAGACTTCTGGTACTTGATGCACAACATTCTGCGTTTCTGCTTATCCTTTCTCTTTTCTGTCACTCAGACCTCTTGTTCATCTAAGAATTACATTTATCTTAAGACTCCGCACAACTCAGATGTAAAAAGAAAGGTCCTTTGTTTGGTTTTGGGGTGTTTTTTTAAAAATATACCATCTCATTGTATCCCAGGTCTTGCATAGATTACACTTGCTTAGATTTTAGAGAAAGGAGGTACATATGATACAGGAACAAAAACTTTACCTGATCCCCTTGCCTAGCAAGAATGCTGACTTCTGTGGAAGCTGCTGAAGCTGCCAGAACAAGATCCCTGTAAGCACAAACACAAATGGGTTAAAACCAACACGACAACTCATGTCAAGGTCCCCAGTTCATTATCATCTATACAGGAATACAGTTATAACAATATGAAACTGACTTTTCTTCCCAAGATAAGGGAAACATGATTTGTTACACCACTGTAGAACACTTGTTTTTTTTTTTAAACTAGTCATTAAAGGCTGAAACCCTTTGCCAATCAATGATCTGACAGCCACTGTATCTTCATTAATAATGATGGTCTAAGTCAGGTAGTTGAAAAGTTAAGAGCAGCTTCTTCACGCAGATATACAATTAAAAGATCATGCTTTACCCCACCTATGACTTACAATCTCAAGGGAAACTGTTATGATAGGCTTTAAACAATATGTATCACCAGACAACTGAGTATGTTGGCATGGAGATAAAGTATGCAGGAAAAATTAACAGTACTTCACAAACCCACAAAATCACAATTTCTTTTGTCTCATATTCAGATATTAAATAGTTTACATAAGAAAGGAGCACAACACACTGAGAAGCACTAAGCACTCAGACATGCATAACCAGGAAAAGACTTTGCCAGGATTTCTGCCACTCACCATTCCTCAACATAGTTGAGGAAGTAATGATGCTGTCTCTCTGTGCAGCTTCCATAGCAAGGCTCCATGAAATTCACAAACTTCTCTGGTCGCTTCTCCTCCTTTTTCTGCAAGACAAACATTGGTAATTTACCTTCCAGAAATAGAGTTATCAGGATACACCAATAATTGCCACATACTTCAAGAGAGAAGAAGCACCATGAGACCACTTGAAAAACAAAGAATAAAGCAACTAAACCAAAACCCTCCTCCAAATGATAAAGTGACAATAAAGAGGTTACCAGGGAGTGCACATCTCACACCCCCCAGCAATGAATAATGTGATACTAAATGAGAGCACATCAGGCAGTCTAAAATTCTCCTTAAGCTAACAAACAAAAACCCATCAGGACTCTACAACAGGTGAGGTTTTCTTCCCAAGTGTTTATTTCAGAGGTTAAATGTTTTCATGTCACAACTGGATCTCGGCAGAACACAGGTTACCGATACGCTTTCAAGTGGATACTCCTTCTTTCATTCAGTCCCCCCCAAGCCCATGATTTACTGTAGCACCAAACTCTAATTCTACATTGTGCCAGTGTGAATAATAAAAGCAACTTGCCATGGTAATACACAAATCAAAAACAAGCCATAAAGAGTTCTGTTGCTGTAACTTGCTGGCACTTACAGGCAATATGGCTACGACCACTTCTGGAGGTGTTTCCAGTGTCCCATCAGCTGCTGCATATACGATAGTAAAGACATACGTGCCAATCCACAGGACATCCAAAACTGAAAGAGAAGGCAACAAATACCTCAGCCAGAAACACTTCAGAATGAAACTCCCTTGCATATTAATTTTAACTGCATGGCAAACAAAAGTAAGATAACAAACAAACAAGGACTCACTAACTTCTAAACAATCAAGACACAAAATGTCAGTGATCTGGTTGCAGAACATCAACCTTATTGGGGAAAAAGCTACTTGATACCAGAAATTTCAAACCAAAAGAATGTACTTGATTTGCTTGATATCACAGGCAAGACAACGCCAGTGTTTCCAAACACAGATCATGTTCTGGAATATTCAAATGAAGCGTTTCTGCTTTTCTAAATTTACTGCTTTGACATTTTATTGAAAAGTCAAAATGATGAAACTCACACAAAATATGAGAATGGGATTTATATCCAGAAATATTCATGCTAAAGGGAGATTATTTGTGACAGTACTGTCTATCATACTGGTGAGCAGAAAATAGCTTTTGAAATGCATATTTAAATCCTTCTAGAAATAGGCAAGGACTCTGGCTCACTGGTAATTTTTCTATGCAACCCAGAGATAAAAACAAATCAAAAAAAGACGTACCTTTAACAGGATTGTCCGAGTCATAAAAGGGAGGACAAGGGATTACTTTCTTCTCCTGCAGATTCTGCAAACGAAATTACTACTCTTAAATACAAAGAAAAAGACATGGAACAAACACAAGACTTGCAGAGCCCAGAGAACTGGTTTACAGTGACTTACCCACTCTCTAACACTCATCATGAGCCACTCTTGAAATCATGACTTTTCAGTGGCAAGTGCAAGCCATAAACTAAGCCCAACACTGGTCTCAGACACTTTATTATTACCGAAGTGGTTGGGCAGCTTCCCATGGCTCACACCATGAACCACTTGACCTAATTCTGCAGCTTGTGATGCGAACTACTGAACAGACGTAAGGCCTTATTACCAACAATACTTACAGGCAGATATTGCACCACGGTGCCGTTTTGCCTCCCTACAGCCAGTTGTTTTCCCTTCGGGCTCCAACACACTAAGCAAAAAAAGAATTTCATTAGCATTAAGGAATGGAGAGTTACAAGGCCCCACAAAAGCAGGAGCAGCAAATTAAAACTGATTTTTTTTCTCCTGCGAAAAACATGAATTTGAATCAAACAAGCAGGGAGTAATCCAGTCACAGAAAAAATAAGGCTGCATAGATTAAAAAGACAAGAGATGACGATTCTTGTTTGCACAACTCCCTGGAAGTGACAGTCAAGCCCAAGACAGCACAAACCACGGGTGGGCACAGGTAACTAATTCACAAGATGCAGCTCCTCCAAACCACTGGGAAAGAGCAGTTACATCGCAACATGCTTTCTGAGTCTCAGGGAGTTTAAATCCTTCCTTTCCATGAAGAATTTTGTTTTTTTAGAAGCCTCCTCCCAAGCAAACAGCCTGTCTTTTTACACCTATCAATCAACTTCTGCTCTTCAGTGTCCAATATTCTGTATGCTGTCCAAGGCTATCACTCACCAGATGTAACAGCCACGGAGGAAGGCAGTGTGGCATAGACTTTCACAGAGTCTGTGACCTGCAGGACAGAGATGCTGCCATCCGACAGGCAGATGGCCACCATAGCAGGACTAGTGGGGTTCCACTTCAGGTCATTGACCATTGCTGTGCTTCCCGAGTCCTTGGCCAGTTTGTGATAAGCAAACGCACGTTTTTGCTGCTTTGCCTTTTAGGAAAGACAAATACATGAGACAGTCAAAGCTGAGAACAAACCCAAGCTCTCTCAAAGTCATAATTCAGAGCAGTATTCATCTTCCTACAGATTACTGACTGACAGAAATAAGAAGCAGATTTTGAGTTTCCTGAACAACACCTTTACAAGACACCTCACACAGACAGACAGAACACCCCACCCAAGCTATGCCCCTCCTCCTGCTGTATTCCAAAAAGGAACCCACAAAAACCAAACCCATTTTGCATTTGCTTTACCTGATTTAAGAATGTCCGGACATCAAAAAAGGCAATGAAGGAACCAATCTCACTGGACATCATACAGACGGACAGCGTGAGATTATCACAGCTTAGAGCCAGGTGCTGCACAGGAAACTTCACAGAAACCAAGGTGCTCTGAACATTCTCCACTTAAAACACAAAAGGAAAGAAAGATGGAATGAAGGGGATAAGTTTAAATAGCAAGAACTATTCTTGTAAAGCAATATCATTAGAACAAATTTATGCAAAGATCACTGGTTCCATTAGCAGCTGTGAAAGATGACAGGTAGGGAATCTGAGCGAAAGCAAAGCCCTTCATCTCTATCAATACAGTCTAAAGAGATGCCAAATTCCAAGGAAAAGAAAATTCCACTGTCCTTCCTCAGTTACCTGGAGGAAAAAAATAAATGGACAGGTGTTTGGTTTTACTTAGGTAAGCACAGGAATGTACAGTTACTAAGAATAACAGGAACACAAAAAACATTTTGCACTTAGGTGTATTTTGCACTTAGAAGGTGGAACAGCAACTGCTTTCTCTCCTGCAACACAGACATTTTGTCATATTGGATAACTCGGTGCAAGAACTCTTGTCCCTCTGTTCACACACATCCCTGAAACACACACAGGCTCATGGCTCAAAGGCTGGCTACCAGGACAATGCGTGGCAAGGAAAGGGGCACATTCTAAGGTAGGAAAAGTCAGCCTCGCTGTATGGCACTGAACACAGGTGGCCAAACCTGAATGACACTTGAACAGGAGCCAACACAGAGCATCCTGGTCATGTGTTCCCAACAACTGTATTTCATTTCAGCTAGAGGTACAGCAAATGTTGTTCCTGCTTTCTTACACAAGACAACACAGTTATTTCAAATGCATGAAAGAGCACGACGAGGACTGCGTCGGAAGCCAGGAGCTACATATCATGGAAATCCATGTAAAGCTGTCTCTGCAAAGATCATAACATTTCAGTGTGCCTTACCAATTTTATTGGGATCCTCTCCCTGCTGGTTTTGCATGAGAAGATTTCTAGTGTGAAAGATCTGCAGGCTGGTCCCTCCACCAGCAAATACCAGCCCATATTTGTTAGACACTGCAAGGAGACTGGAGCGCTCTCTGGGAAGATCATCCGGAGCATCAAAGATGCGAACCTTCTTCAGGGCTCTGAACTGAAAATCCTGTTGTAAGAGAGTTAGGAAGTAGCTGTATCATGCTGGCAAAGTGGAACAACTCACTTCAGTTTCTCTAACAGAGTAAGTTGAAAAGTCTCTCCACAAGATATGCAAAACACCTAAAGGCAGAGTCCCCACCCACACTGTCTCTGTCCATCCCACATTTTCTGTCTCATCTAAAACACACTGAGATCAACCCACATTTTTTCCATTGGCTGAGTCTCTCTTCTACCCAGTGCCCATGTTCATAAAACCTGTGGAAACTGTCTGGGACATCTAAACTTCCCAAAAACACACCGAAACCAGCCAATGAACAAAGAAGAAAAAAGGAAGAAAACGGAAAAAAACAGAGAAACAAAATGATTAAACAAAACTTGTTATCGCAAAGCACACATCTGCTTAGATGTATCTTTGTTTGCTACTATAATTTATGATAAACAGAACAGGCAGGGCTATTCCTTCCACCCACTCCCAGTAATTACTTTGGATAATCAGTCTTATTTTCTGCATTCATTTCTCTCATTATTTACATTGTGCTTTTATAAAAGGAGGAAGAGAAGAGCAGAGTGAGAGATAAAAACTCCACAAACTGAATTAAGAAACAGCTGTAGCACTACCACCATGCAACACCTGAGGCTCTCTTTAGGAACAAGACTCTCCTGCCCAGGTGCCAACTGTTGAATGGAGCGTGGGATTTAGCCAGTAACTCAAATCAAGCAACTGAGTTTTATTTCCAAGTTACTGCCAAAGCACTGAGTACATTCCTGCAACCTGAGAAGGCTGCAGGAACTCAGAAAGTTCTGCAAAACAAACAGCTCAACTCCCGCGATTTTGAAGGTGCCTGAGCTGAAAGCAGCTGCACAAAGATCCACGTGGGTTTCAGAAATCCATCCTCCCATGCCCCTGCTTGCACAGCCACACAGTAACACCCCCAGAGACGCAGCGATGGGCTAGGCTGGCACACACTGCAAGATTCCGATGTACATTGTCCCTTATCAGATATCCATCCCTGCTATTCCCACCACAAGGCATGCTGACAGGAGAACTCAAACCAGAATCACAAAATCATAGAATTGCTTGTGTGGAAAAGACCTTTGAGATCATCCGAGTCCAACCATACCTGTCCACTACTAAACTATCCCTGTGAAACTCATCTACCTGGCTTTTAAATCCCTCCAGGGATGGGGACTCCACCACCTCCCTGGGCAGCCTCTGCCAGTGCCTGAGAACCCCTCCACTGAAAAAAATTTTTCTGATGTCTAGTCTGACCCTCTCCTGGTGCAACTTGAGGCCGTTTCTCCTTGTCCTATTGCCTGTCACCTGGGAGAAGACCAACATCCACCTCACTACAACCTCCTTTCAGGCAGTTATAGATAGTGCTGAGGTCTCCCCTCAACCTTCTCTTCTCTAGGCTAAGCACCACATCACTTCTCTTCCAAAACAAGGCTCCTCCAACTCTCACGTTACTTCTCATCTCCCAGGCTTTACCAAGACCCCCTGCACCACAGGCAAAGCCACCCCTTCCCTCTTCCACCCCACAGGCTGCACCAGACGCTGCTTAAAAGTCCTCAAGTGCTTCACAAACGCTCCAAGGACGCCTCAGAAGACCCGAACACCCCCGAAGCCCCACTTCCCTCACGGCCCAAGCTGCCTCCTCAGGACCCTACCGCCCCCTCAGGGCTCCCGCCACCCAGCCTGCCGCCCCCTCAGGGCTCCCGCCACCCAGCCTGCCGCCCCCCGCACGGCCCAAGCCACCCCCAGACCTCACCTTCATGTCCCGCTCGGGGATCAGGTCCATATCGTCACCCATATTGACGCCACCGCAACCACCAACCCCGAGAACGCCCCACGCACCCGCCACCGCGCTCACTTCCGCTTCCGGCGGGGCCGCTCTGGCCGCGCGTCTCGATGGTCCGCGGGGAGGGGCTGAGTCCTCCAACAGCCCCCGCCCTCCGGGGTAGGGGGGAGGACCAACCCCTGCCCCCCCGGCAGAGCCCGCCCTCAGGACGGGTGTTTAAGGAACGCCTGTGCTCCGCCCAGAGCATCGCTGCGCCGAGGGGCTGGTCGTGGTGAGAGTTACGGAATGGTTTTGGTTGGAAGGGGCCCACCCAGTTCCAACCCTCCTGCCATGGGCAGGGACACCTCCCACTGGATCAGGGTGCTCAGAGCCCCATTCAACCTGGCCTTGAACACCTCCAGGGATGGGGCAGCCAGGACTGCTCTGGGCAACCTGTGCCAGGGCCTCCCCACCCTCAGTGTGAAGAATTCCTTCCTAATGGCCAATCTAAATCTTCCCCTTTCCAATTTAAAGCCATTCCCCATAATCGTGTCACTACTTGCCCTTGTAAAAAGGCCCTCTCAGCTTTCCTGTAGCCCCTTAAGGTCTCCCTGGAGCCTTCTCTTCTCCAGGCTGAACAACCCCTGCTCCCTCAGCCTGTCCTCACAGCAGAGATGCTCCAGCCCTCAGATCATCTCCATGGCCTCCTCAGGACCCATTCCAACAGTTCCATATCCTTCTTATGTTGGGGATTCCAGAACTGGACACAAGACCCCAGGTTGGTTCTCACGAGAGCAGAGCAGAGGGGGAGAATCCCCTCCTTCACTTGCTGGCCACGCTCCTTTGGATGCGGCCCAGAAAGCTTGACATGAGCCAGCAACCTGTGCTCACAGCCCAGAAAGCCAACCGTGTCCTGGGCTGCATCCAAAGCATGTGTGGGGCTGTTTCAGAAGGCTGTGGGGGTACTTGGGGACTGGGGGAGCAATAGGCCTGTTTTGCAGAGCTATGGGGGCTGTGTGTGGGGCTGGGTGGCACCTATGGGGCAGAGAGATGATCCACCCTGGCAGGGCTGCCCCTGAGGCAGCCACAGGACAGTGATCCAAGAGCAATTTTATTCTTTTGACGAACAGATGGAAAAAGCATACGCAGTCATTCCCACAGGAAGCCTGGTCTCCATTTTGGCAACTAACATCAGACAAGAACCTCAGGCAATTGCTTCAAGAGCAGAGAGGATGAAAAAAAAAATATTCTTTCAAGAGAAGCATTACAAGTGTCTGCTCTTGATAAACAAGTTATTCCTTAAAACAAGCACTGCCACCTGCTTGCTTTCAGCAAGTCAAAAAAAAAAAAAAAAAGAGAGAGACAGCTTTCAGGAGGTGGCCTCTGCATTTTGTAACACAAACTCCATGGCATTTGGTCAGTTAGTACAGATAAAGATCAGATCAAGATAGTCCAAACCTATCTCTAGGATCTGTTTAAGGTTTTATATTAACAGACTTGGAAACCAGCTCACTTAATCTGCAACCAATCACCTGGACCAAGCTTCAGAGGAGCTAAACTAAATACACTGACACACAGTGTAGCTTCAAAAGATTTATTTTCAGTCTTAAAGTAGACTGGTGCTGCTTCTGCTCATATTTCTTTCTCTCCAGTACAGTTTTGGTTTTCATGCAAACAGTAGTAAGAATGTTTGGTTTTGTTGTTTTTCTTTTTTTTTTTTATTTAAAAGTGCAGCCTTTGGCAGGAACAATCAGCCTAGTGGAGTTAATCATCTGTATTTCCTTTTAAAAAATTAGTTATTAAACCATGATTAAAAAAAAAGTTAAAAGCTGCCAAGAACATTTAAGAAGAGAGTAGGGGAAGGGCAAAGAGCAAAAATCTGGATTCCAGAAACTGTGTATAGAGCAAGAATCACCGCAGTAACCAGAGTGTGGATAGCACAGTCTCAGCTACATCTGGATCCCAGCTCATGCTCCACATTTAGAGCCATTCTCATTTTGTAGATTTGAGGGCTTATCCATCAGGGAACTGTACCTGATAGTCCCAGGGGATCAAGCTGAAACACATACAGGGAGGTCTGCAAAATCAGAGGGACAGAGCAGCTGTGTGAGGACAGATCCTCATCTGCAACTGGTCTGGCAGGGCTCACAGTTTAGTCACCCAGCTTCCTTTCATCTAAAGGTTTAATTTTCCCAAGGGCTTCCTGAGGGGCTACAAACATGTAACAGTTGGCTCGTTTCTTCACCCAATGGAAAGGAGAGACAACAACCCCTTCACAGGTTGCGCTCCTGATCCATCCAAGCAGATATTTACCAAGAAGGGGTATCCTAAGTCATCCTCCCTTGCAGCAGTTGGTGTTGGACCCATCAAGATCTGACTGCAGGATGAACCCACAGAGCAGACAGAAGTTGTCCCTGCAATCAGCCATGCCCACCTCCAAGTTTAAAGGCCCTGCAGGCAGAGCTCCAGTGCCCACGCACCTCCCCACGTTCACCTAGCACGCAGCTTGGCCACAGAGGTGGGAGCCTGACATGTTTTGGTGAGGTCAGGGGGGGAAGAACTAGTCCAAGGTCAGGAAGCACAGGAAGGAGGAGAGAAGGCACTTATTTCTTTGCACCCATGAAGCTGCTGTCAGGGGCTTTGTCAAAGAAGCACTCAATGTCTGGCAGCAAGGCTCTTTAGGAACCTGTTGTGATAAGCACAGCTCTGAAACAATACGCTGGGAAGAGAGTAGCTCTTCATCTGAGAAATGCAGGAAGGGCAGAGAAAGAGTAAGATCACAAGATTATTTTTTTTGGTCTCACATTACACTTGGTGCTACAGCTTCTGTCTAACAAATCAAGTTGGCTAAGGGATGCAGCAGAAAGACACAAGCTGGGAGTCTCCAGCTTCCCTTGCTGTTCCTCTAAGGCAGGTTAGTTGACAACTAGGACTGTCCACAGTAAAGAGTGACAAAGCATAGGTAACCTCTGTTACCAACCAGCAAAGCAAACAGTGCCAATCCTTCAGCCTGTCCTCTTCAAGGGAGGCTGGCGATGTCTCTCTCTGGAGGTGGACCAGAAGGTCTTGGGTTGCTTTCGTTGGCTTTTCCTTCAAACATCATGACCCTGCAAAACACAATGGATAATACCAATGAAAACAGCAGGTGCAGCTTTACCCATCACTGGGGGTGGGATTGTCTTACCTGCTGAAAAACAACATCCAACTCCTATGCAAAGAGCATCCAATAATGAACAGAGTGGGGAAAGCCCACAGAGGGCAGTGCTGCCAGCCTGGCAGGCAGCTTTGCTTTTCCAGCAGCTTCCAGGAGCAGGTTCCCAAAGCCTCTGATGGTTTCCCTCTCAGAGCCCAGAGGATTAGCACAGTTTTATTTAGACAGCCACTTCCGAAATCCCCTGGGCACACACTGCATGCCAAATTCTCCTGATGCATGAAAGTAAATACAGTCCCTGGCCCACCTTGCACATAACCATGCAGCAGAACACTCAAAAGCCAACACCAAGCAAGCAACAGCAATTACAGCCAGGAAAGAGGGCAGACACAAAGAGAAAGGCACTGGCTAGAAGAATCCCAAGCATTTGCAACCACCAACACTGTCTTCCTCCCTGAGGACTGCAGCTACGCTGGGAATGCCAGCTGCCACGCTGGATCAAAGGACTGCACTGCTCTTGGGACAAGTTTTACATTTCTGCTCGTGCTCTAAAGAGTCAAACAGACAATGGGGCGTCTGTAAGCAAGAGAAGGGACCCATCTGTGAAAGCTGCTGCAGTTGGGAGCAAGGATTGAAAATATGGGACAGGCTGCAAGCTCAGCCTCCTTCCCTGGAGAAAAAAGGTGGAACAGGGGTGTCAGAAATCTGTTTGTGCTTGGAAGAGAAACATCTCAACATGCAGACACAAGGCATTCAGTGAGGAGAGGAGACTCATTGCCAGCAAGCACATACCAGCTTAGAGGGAGCACGAGAGGTGGGAGCAAGATCCTTCCTCCCAACCTGCCCTGGAAGCTGGCTGTGTTTCTAAATCTGCCATCAGAAACGGGTAAGGGGGATGGAGAGGAGCAGCTCCTATTCATGGTGGTTAGACACAAAAGGAGGGCCAGCCTCTGTGGCTGTGAAAAGAAAAGCCAGGCTTCAATGGGGTCGAGATGGAGCCAAGCAAGTGTTTGGAAGCCATTTGTTATAGCAAGACTTTCAGAGCTCTGTCGAGAGGGCAGAAGGGGCCGTGGGAGGCTGGTGCTGGCAGCCCATACTGCAGAAAACCTCTCCCAGCACAAGACAGCTGTTTTGAGCATGTGCCCTCTCTCCCTCTACTGCCTGTATCTCCAAAATCAGGCAGGGAGGGAGCATCCTGTGGAGCCAGCACTACTGGTGTTGGCAGGACCATCATTCACTGCTTATGTCCTGCCACCACTCACAGGGGAAGCCTGTGTCCCCACAGCCAGCGGGAGCCATAGGGAAGAGATGGGAAGAAGTCACACAGTGCTGAGTTCCTGCACACCCTTGGGAAAGGGGGAAGAATTGCTCCACAATGAGCACATGGGAGGAAGCCTGTGCTAACACACAGCAGGAAGCTGTGCTGAGAGTGCTCAGCCCAGGCATGTGCTTATATGCCCTCTCATGTCTCTTTGCAAACTCCCCCTTCAAAGGTCCTCATCTCCCCTCCATGAGCACCAAACATGCACAACTCCACTGCCACCAGGCAGAACAACTTCTGCTTCCCAGCTCCCCATCACACCACCTCAGGCCCTGCATCTCCCCCACTCCCTCCCAGGGACACTCACAGTTTAAGGACAGCAGAGCGTTTCCCAAGCATCACGTTGACAAAGTCCTGGTAAGAGATGGTCTCGCTAACCCCTCCAGTCACCTCAGAGATCATTTTCTTCAGTTCTAGGTGGGTCTTTGGAGCTCCCAACTTCTCCATCATCCTTTTGACAGACATCAAATCTGCAAGACCAAGGTAATCAGTGGTGTTGAGAGGTGACCACACTGAACAAAGACCAACCCAAGGGATACAGGAATGAGTTCCCACCTCAGACCATCTCACCTGCAGGCTCCAGGGCTGGCAGCATTAAGCTGTTGATGAAAACCAAGAGAAGCCTTTCAGTACAGCCCATTGCTGTACTGCCCAGTACAGAGCATTGCTTCTCACTTGTGCGGTTCAAGATAAAAGCACCACACACAGAGAAGAGGGACAACTCTCCAAGTGCTCCAGAGACGCCTGGAGACACTGCTGTACCTCAGAGCACGGTGCCAAGAATCACAAGGAAGGGGAGAAGGGAAGCAACGCCAGGCTTAAAGCTGGAGACAAACAGGCTGTGGGGAGCGGGTGCCTCTGCCCATCGCCACAGGCCATTTCCTTCCATTGCTTTGCTGCCTGCTGCGACCTGCGGCCCCTTCCCTCCCGGAAACGACAACACAGCCCTGAGTCAGGCCTCCTCCAGCTCCTCACAGGCTTTATTTCAGCTCAAGGACTAGAGGAGGAGGGGAGCGAGGCAGCAGCCTCCTGGTAGGGCGCAGCATGTGAGTGATCGCACTTCAGTGTCAGCTCTAGGCCTGCAGAAGGCTGGGTCTTTATGTAACTGGTGCTTTCGGGGCCCAAACCAGGGCCACTCAGCTGAGATAGACACTCATCCAAGTCCCCTGCTTCCCTCCACTCCCCTCTCAGCATAGCAAAGAGCTTCTCTGAGCTAGAAGTGTTCACGGATTTTTCACAGCTTCTGCCTCAAGCCAAGCAAAACTCAGGATTTTGCAAACCCTGCAGCTTCCCAGCTCTGGAAATGCTGAGGATTGAGAAAGCAGCCTGAGAGAAGAAAAACATTTAGAGCAGAAACAAGTGGAAGAGCTAAGAAGAGACTCAGGAGGAGAACAGGGCTGAGAAAAACTTAGATCTTGAAGCAGGTGAGGAAAGACTGAGGAAGCTGAAAGGCAGCGGCTGGAGAGCCAAGGAAGCCCCTGGCTGGCAACCAAGAGCCCAGCAAGGCTGGACACAGGAAAAATCCCACAGCAACACGAGTTCAGAGGGCAGCAGCAGACACCACCTCAACACGCTGTTGCTCTTTCCACCCAGCAGCAGCAATCCTGCATCACTCACCAATCTCGCCTTGGTTGTTCAGGTCAAATTCCATGTATTTCTCTGGAAGAGACACAGAAGCAGGTTAGCAGGATGCTAGAGTAGTGGGTATGCAGGGCTTTGGAGCCCTGCCTGCTTACAGCAATGAAATTAAAGATCGGGGATAAGACTGATATATTGCTGAACGCAAACAGTTCAGAGAGTGAGACCATCTCAAGACCTGGTCTTAGCACCCTTATCTCAATTCCAGGGCTCTAGAGTTAAGTGCTCTTTAATTGTGGCTGCTTTTCATTTAAGCTGAAGGAAAACACTGGCAGGAGAACAAGGTATCAGCTAGCCATGAATAGCTTTAAAAGGTTTCCAGCCAGAAAAAATAAAGTGCTGGAACAGCCTCTCAAAAGGAGTAGCAAGGAAAACAAAACCCTGAGCACTCCCAAGATGAAGCTTGATCGGATTAGGAGAGGGATTAAATGACGTAGTTGCCTGCAATAGCAAGGGACACTCTACAGTCCTGCCAGCCCTGTGCTGCACTCCCAGAGCTGCACCTGCCAGCAGAGATGCTCAAGGACCACATCAAGAGGGCCAAGCCAAGAACATGCCAGGAGTAGTTATGCCAGAGGAGGCTGTTTGCCCTTCCAGCTCACCGCCAAACATTGCTCAATCAGACAACTCCAGCATCCTCAGAGAAAGAGCAGACCCTGCTCAAGAAGGTCTGGTTAGCTTTGCAGTACACAAGCTGCCACGCCATAACAGACAGAGCACGGATTTGAGTCAGAAAACCAGGATTTCAGTCCCGTGGTGCTTCTGATCTTTGGAGCGACACACCTGCGTGCATGCTACCCCCTTGCTAGCTGCTTCCCATTTAGACTTTAAGCTCTTCAGGCAAGGATTTGTCTTACAGACCTACAGCTCCCAGCGCTGCAGGGGGTCCGCCATCATCTCAGTTCTGATAAATGAGAAGAGCAAGATGCTTGCTGTCACCATCCATCCATGTTGAGCTGGGGAAATCTCTGATTGCCTTGCAGTCAGCACTCACTCCCTGAATAGCCTTGGAGAACTCAAATTAAGTGAGACCGCCCAGGCTGCTCCTTTCCCCCAAGGGAAAAGGACCTTTTGCCTCTGCTCCAGGAACACCAGTGAGTAGATAAGCATGAACAGAGAAGTGGCAGGCTAATTTAAGGAGCCAAAGGGAAGAGGGAGTATTTCACACATCAGACCCTTCCCAGGACCTGTGTTTCTAGAGGAAAGTGCTGGGTTAACTGGGCTGATGGACAGCTGCAGTCAGGAGACAGAGGAATGTCTTCACCTGGGTCTCAGCTGGCGGATTACTACTGTCATGAGCTGACCAGGACAGACCCATGGGAATACCACATACAAACCATAACCATTTGTGCATGAGACAGGAATAAATGTCAAGCATTAAGCAACCAATCATAGGTGAAATTAGAGCCATGACATGTGCTTAGGGTCAAAAGCAAGGCTTGATGTAGAACTGGCTCTCTAAACCCCACTCTAATGACCTTGTGCGAATCACAGAATGGTTTCGGTTGGAAAGGACCTTGAAGATCACCCAGTTCCAACCCCCTGCCATGGTCAAGGACACCTCCCACTGGATCAGGCTGCTCAAGCAAATGAACTGCTGTCTCCTTGAGCAGGGGTCAGGCACCCCAGCATGTGCTCGCGGACACAAACCCTGCTTTGCTGTGTCTGTGCCCAGCTCATGTTTTCTTTTCTTCTCAGCTGACACTTAGCCAGAAGCCCAGGGAACAGAGGCAGCTTTACATCATCGTGCTCTAAGCCTCAGTTCGCACATTCATCTTTCCCTCCCATCCCTGCTGCAGGGATTTGGTGGGGCAAAATCATGTGTGGTCCCTCCCCTCAACAAATGCATTTACACAAACACCGCATGGGAACTCCCCAGGCCCAACTGGGGAGGGCAGCGAGAAGGAAGGTAGGGAAGAAACACTCCTGCCATCATAACACAATGAAGTGATTGTTGGAGGAGCCAGAGGAGGCGTTGGAGAGCAGGACAGGCCACGAAGACAAACTCACGAGGCAGCAGGAGGAGATGCCAAAGGCTCTCATTACAAGGAATTCTGTGACGCTGACCTACAGTTGCAATGTTTGAAGAGCCCCAATTGTGATGGGAAAAATAATGCAGGGCTGCAGCCAAAAGCCAAGGCCATACAATAAGCAACAAAAAAGGGACAGGAGCACAGGAGGCTCCTCTGTGCCCAGCAGGGCAAGGCATCACAAAACCCCATCCAACTTCTTCCATGCTGTATTGAAAAGACAAAATTCAAAGGGAAATAGCAGACAATACCTGAAATGGAAGCAAAATCAGGCTTTATTTTGTTAGAACCAGGCTGAGGACAAACCTTGAGGGCAGTGGGATGCAGAAAAGATGTTTTCTCAGCTGCCTTCAGCCTCTGCTTGGAAAGAAAGTGGATGCACCCGAACAGTCCTGTCAAATCTTGTCCTGTAACCACTGTGGGGACAAGCTCCAGAGCACCTCAGGCTTTTGAGCTTCTTCTTTATCCCCCATCTCAGCAAACAGCTCAGACCTAAGCCCAGATCTGCTGAACCACTGGAGTCAGGATTTGGCCAGGACTAGAGATACTTTACTGCTGTTGCCTATGGTACCAAGAGACTTGGAAAGAACCAGATCAGATTGAAGAAACTTTTGGGGAGAGAAATGCCCTAACTCCTTCAGGAAGCAGCTGAGACCTCTGCTCTGTAGGAAGAGGTCTTCTTACACACTGAAAAAAAAAAAAAAAAAAGAGTCCAGCTACTGCATTGTCCATTATACCAACTAGCTTGTCCAGGCATCTAGACAGAAATCATCCTCCTTTGCTGCTCCCCAGGATTTTGCCCAAGCAGCAGGTTCTGCAGTAACAGCAGCTGCCAGGCAGGATGTCTGCAGGGTGACATGTCCCTGTCCTGCAAGTGAGGGAAGTACAAAGGCTCATGTGGGAAAACTACCACTCCAGGGAGTTGCATCAAGTCCCACAAGCAAGGGGGAGGCATCCATCCCAACTCAGTCACTTGTATCTGGCACAGAATCTCAGGCTGGTGAGATCCAAGTGCTGAGGAAAAGAATCTATTCAGAGCAAATAGGCTGAAACAGGACACGGAAACCCTCCAGTTCTCACCTTTGAATGCTGCCAACTTCTCCTCCAGATCTTCTTCATCACTGAACTTTGGGTCACAGAGAAACTCCTAAAACCAGAAAAATAAGAGTATCCTCAAGGTTAAAGATTGAAAGGGAAACACCCTATAGTGCATGTATGAATGCAGCTTTACCCAGAAGACCTATGCAATTCCCAGAGAGCCACATCTGAGCAACAGTGCCGAGAGGCTTGAAAATGAGTTGAATCCCTCCACATCTTGTCCTTGATATTCCAGTGCAAGGGGAATGCCTCTGCTGCCTCAGATTTCCCATCAACAACTTGAGGGAGGGCTGGACTCCACATGCCTTTGGAATAATTACATGAAATGCCCTTTTCTTGCTCACCCAAGGTTTCAGCTCACCTTATCTCTTCTTAAGCACACACAGCACATGGATTGGGCACTTATTCCTAACAAGGGCTCCTATTCCTTGCAAAAAGCACTCCAATCTCAGAGATTTCAAACTGTTGGATAACTGAGGGCTAACAAATGGAACAGTCAAAGTTTGCAGAACACCTTGCACCCAAGAAAAGACAGGTATTATGTAGTAAGGAACAGGCTCTCAATCTCTCAAACTACCCATCCACTTCCCCCTACCCTGCTCAGGCTGGAAAGTAAATTCTGGGTGAGTTCTGACTACTTGGTCATAGCCCCACCTTAAAACCTTCAAGTACCTGAGAGAACAAACCACTACTTGCAGAGCCAGCTCTGCTGCTCTGTCCTGCCAGCAACAACCCCCCAGCTGTGAGCAGCAGGGTCTTGCTCCTGTCTTACCCTCCCACACTGCCCAGCTCCAGGGAGCCCAGCACAGCTTAATGACTCGGTCTGTGTTCAGCAACAACACCACATTCTTCAGTGCAGAAATCATTAACATCTGCACAGCTTATGCAGAGCCTGTCCAGGATAAAACTCCTCCAGGGGTTAGAGTGGATAGATGGTTGTGGCTGTTCCCTACTTGGGGCACGTGATCCTCACCACTGTTACCCATGCTCACAAGGAAGGCAGAAAGGGGTCCCCAAGAGATTAGGATCTCTGCTACTGATAGTACTGGGGCAGCATCGCTCGTGATTCGTGAGGCACCTCCTCCTCAAAGAAGCCCCATCTGCAGACACTAGGGCAATCAGGACCACAGGAGGTCCACACAGCCATCAGTGACCCAAATGACCTCCAGCCTCCAGAGCGTGTTCTCATTTCTTCCAGAAGGAAGGTTAAAACCAGCTGTCCCAGGTGTGATGAGCAGTGCCAGTCTGGCTGCTGGGCCAGCTCTGGAAGCACTGCAGCCCCAAGCCACTGCCTGGTTCCTGCTGCCACAGCCAGCCCCGAGCCTTTTGTGCTTGATCAGTGCCTGCCATCCTAACCCTGCAGCACATGCTCCAGGCCCCTCCAGCCCACATGCCTGGAACCACTCCCTCCTTCCTCACTGGGACAGAGGAGCCTGGACCTTTCCAGGGAGCGCAAACACCTCAGACCTTCACTGCAAGTTAACCACCGCTTTGGCAAGTCCTTACTGTGCAGCTGAACTAAGGTTTTGTAGGAAGTGCACTGGGACAGAAGTGACTGTCATGCCCTCCTCCCACCTCACAAACTCCAGATGGGACACCAGACACCATGCCCACTAAACCAGCGTGACCCAGACTTCCCTAATCACCATGGACACCAGCTCAAATTGAGAACTGTGGTGAAAAGCCATGTTCCCAGTTCCTTCTTTTGCTTTCTTTTGCCAACTCGATTCCATTTATCTCAGTTATTTCTACCCAGGGGTATTATTTGCCAGCCCAACACAAAGGGGCCAATTCAGCTTTGAGACCTGGGCTCAGCCATCAGCAGAAGTTACCAGAGAGCGGAGTCGCGTTACCTACTGCCATTGCCACTGAGCAGCCTCTGTAGAATGAACTTGTCAAACATCCCTGAGAACCAAAACAGGGCCAGAGCATCTCCTGACCACCAGGTCACAGCTTCATTCTTGCCCTGCAGCAAGAGCAGACAGCTTATACCACCCAGCAGGGCAGGGGATGCGAGAGCAGAGCACTGCATTTCTCTGGGAGCAAGAAGCAGCACAGAAATGGTGAAGACCAAAGGGAATGCTACATCCATACATGATGACTGAGGGACATGTGGCCAGGGGTCCAACAGCCCCTGGCAGCATGGTAGGAGAGCAGGATGGGTGACACTGTGCACACACCTAGCACCCAGTCCTCTTGCATTTCAACTGGAGGGGAACTGGACAGCCCATCAGTGTCACAGGGCAAAGGAAGCAACAGGGGAGCATATTTCAAAGGCATTCCACCTTCCACATTGTATGCAAGCAGGCTGTGACTGCGATAAGGCAAACACTCACAATAGCACACAGGAATTGAGTCCCCAGGGCCAGTGACTCATACTCAGCCCAAGTGGCTTAAGTTCCCCTTAGAGCCCTTTGCTAAAGCTCCCATTTTAAGGGTCATGTTCTATTAATAAGAACTACTTAAAAATAAGCCCCAACCTCTCCCCCGCTCCTGCCCTGAACAGCCTTTCTTGGGCAGAGACACTTTTCTAAGCCAATAAATCCAACCACTCAGGTTCCAGCTACCTGTGAGACAACCTGAGCAAGGCCAGATCCTTCCTCCCTCTCCAAGAAGGCATCTCCAACCAGAAGGCCAAGGTCTCACTTGGGCCATTTAAGTGCTCAACACCAGCTATCCTGCCTGCTGGGGCTGGATACGAGGAATGCTCACACCTACCCTGGATGGGAGAAGCAGGCACCTGCTCTCAGGCAGGCTGAATTCCTTTCCTGCAGCCCGAAGCATTAGAAGGTAAAACCAGGTTGAAACTAATCTATGCTGGATTAGACTTGCCACCTTGATGCACGAGGCTGAACAATGTGATTGCCTTTCCCTGGGAAGAGGGGAAGAGCCAAGAGGGGATCCCAGAGGAGCGTTTCAGGCTGGAAGAGAAAATTCAATACGAGGACTCAGCTGTCCTTCAGCAGCACATGTGCACTTAAGATGCTGCCTGCCAAAGACCCTTATCCCAGCGAGAGCTCTGGGGTAGAAACCAGCCAGGAAAACAGGGAGGGACCCAAGTGTTAGAATGAGACAATGAGATTAAGCCTGATAGGAATCTGGCCTGATAGGCTTTATTACGACCACTTTACTGGGTTGCAGCTCTGGGGCTCTTCAAGGCTGGGGAAACCCCCTTCTTGGCTCCAGCCACAGTATCAGCCCAGGTTTACCTGTCAGTTTGGTGTTAGAGGGAGGTGTGAGCTGCTTCATCGCATGCCCCCTTACAGCAAACCCCTTCACTGCTGCCTCACAGAGCTGGCAGAGCAAGCAAAGGGCAGCAGCACAGGGTTTGCTGCCCAGAGCCGCCAGCACAACAGCCGCTCAAGATCCGCCGGCAGCCGCTACCTGTGCTTGTACATCTGCACCTTGATTTCTAGCTGTGCAAATCCCCTCTCCTAGCACTGAGCCAACACACAGGGCAGCAGGGATGTGAACAAGCAGCTCCAACCTCCATCACCGGGAAGTTATGTAGCTTGTTTCATTTTGGTAATCCAAACCTCAACCAGAGAAAAAGCCTGACAGAAGCGATGGGAGCCTCTCCCTGTGTGGTAGGAGCAAGACCCCCAGCCCTGTGGCACAGGAGTGGCACATCAGCAGTGTATCCAGAAGCACAGCTTCCCAGACTCAGACCTACAGCTCCTACCACTTGAAGGATCACGTATCCACCCTGTGCATGAGTGATGCTGGAGAACAGAAACTGCAACAATAGGTACAACACACCTCTTCCTCCCCAACCCAGAGGTCAGCACCACCTTGGCTATGGGGGATGCGTTACACCCACCTATGTGCCTCCTTGGCACATAGTGCTCTGTGTCTGCCTTCCAACAGCAGGTTCCAAGGATCCATCTTACCCAAGTGCTCTTCGTCTTCACCTTACTCCGCAGCATCTCTTTTTCTGCTCTTATTCTACAGCACATCCTGGTTTCTAACCATGAAATTCCCTCCCCAGTGTTCTACATAAACTTCACCTCTGCTGTCTCACCCCTGCCTGGAGGAACATATTGACACTTTTCATGGCTCAGTCAATGTGAGGGTAAGGCAAGCCCACCATCTCTTCCAGGCTCTCATCTTGTGCAGCTCTTTGATTTCATCTGTAACACCAAGGTGCCCTTGGCTATATAAACAAGTAACCTACCTACAAACAAGCCGAGAAATCCCATCGTTGATGGTTTCAAGGTTAAAACCTACTTTTCGCCCTCAGAACTCTTGGCTGGGAGGGATGCCAACAGAGCTGCCCCCACAGACCATGCCAGGCAAGAGATGGGGCAAGCCCAAAGCTCCAGGGAAAGGACCTTGCCTGACCTCAGCATGAAGGGCACGAAGCCCAGCGTACTTTGCACTAATCCAGGAGCTGCAATTCCCCTTGCCCAAGGCCTCTGGGACGTCCAGCCACCCTGGCTTCCCCATTCACCCACAATTAAGAACTAGAAAGGTCAGCTCTTCTGAGCAGCAGAAACTCCTCACTCCCAGGGGAAGAAATCTAAAAGCAGAGTGAAGGTTGAAGCCCTCCGGGAGAACAGTAACTCCTATTCTTGCTGAAGAACTTTCCCAAAGGGACTTTCACAGCAACCGGTTGCTTTGAATCCACCTGGGCTGCGGGGCGGTGGAGGGGGAAGAGCTGCCTGGCATAGCAACCCCGGGGGCAAGAGGGGAGACACGGGGGCAACACCTCTGCCTCCCCATTCCCATTCCCCTCCCTCCTCTCCCCGTCCAGTACCCCCGCACCCTGCATCCCCCAGCCCCACACCCTGCATCCGCCATCCCGCAGCCTCGCGCCCCCAGCCCCGCATCCCTCCAGCCCCACAACCTGCACCCCGCAGCCCCGCATCCCCGCATCCTGCCTCCCCCCCCAATCCTCCCAGGCCCTGCATCCCTGCACCCCCAGCTCCGTATCCCCCGATCCCCGCATCCCTGCCCGGACCCGGGGGTGGGGGGCGGCCCCGACCCCACCTTGTTGATCTCGTCCAGCCGCCCATCCTGCGGGTCCCGCCGCGTCCCGCTCGCCCGGCGCGGAGCCGCCATCGCCCCGAGCCGCCCCGGCCCCGCCGCCGCTTTAAGCAGGGGCGGGCAGGGCAGCACCGGCCCCCCCGCCCTTAACCCCTTCCGCCCCGCTGGCTCTCGCTACTGAAATGCGATCTCCAGAGCTCCCAGCGCCCGAGCACCCGTCGGGGAGGCGGGGGCGCGGGGGTCGGGGGGATAGGATCGAAAACGGAGCCTTCATCCAGGGGGCACCGTGCACAGCGGCTGCACCCCCGGGGCACTCCTGGAAGCTGCTGCGGAGCCATTCAGGGCTGGTGCATCCCCCTGCATCCTCACCACAGGAAGAGTGCATCCCCCTGCATCCCCCTCCCCCGCATCGCCCCTGGGATCCACCCCGGAGCCGCTCCGGGGTGAGTGCATTCCTCTGCATCCCTGCCCCAGGGCTCCCACCCCGGAGCTCCAACAGTGATCCCAACGGCAGCTTTGCAAAGTGCTGTTCGGGAGCAGCTCCGTGCTGTGCCATAGAACACCGCTTGCAAGGCGGTGCTGGATAAACCCCGGAGCATCAGCAGCAGGAAAAGGCACGTGCGGCAGGACAGACAGGACCAAGCTGATGCGTGTCCTAGCCAGGATCTAATGTGGGCAGTTACACTCTACCCCCTCACTCCCCCTGCAATCTCAGCTGGACACCTTATTTAAAAGACCCGCACTAAAGTGGTTTTTAGTGTCAAATGCCAAACGGTTGCCCCACGCCACCTGCATTTCAACCCCAGGCGCAGCTCCCTCTGCTCTTTCATAAAGAGGTCCAGCATGTCCCCTCCTGCTGCCATGCACTCAGGCAGATGGGCAGCTAGGTATTATATTAAGGAACTTTAATGGATACAGCTCAAGACAGGTGTCACCAGCTAAAAAAACAGAGTTCCAGGGAGAGCAGGAGGGAGGATGAACCACATCTTCAGCAGAAGGCGCAAGGCAGAGGCTTGACATTTCTGTAACAGCAGCAAATTTGTGTGTCAATTTGAGATGCATAATTGTCTTCCCAGGGAGACAGTAAGTGGCTGGGGCTCCTTGCCTCTTGGCCAAGACGAACCATGCTGTGCTCTAACTTCTGCATGGTTTTGCTTTTGTGAAGTTTTTTGGGGGGAGGTAGAGGGGAGCCCCTGCCACTACACTCCTGCAGCACTCCAGCTCTGGGCCCCCTGCTCCTTGGGCAGCTTGGGTGCAGAATTAAGAGGGAATCACAGGATGGCTTGGGTTGGAAGAGACCTCACAGCACATCCAATTCCAACCCCCGCTGCCATAGGCAGGGACACCTCCCACTAGACCAGTCTGCTCAAAGCCACATCGAACCTGGCCTTGGACACCTCCAGAGATGGGGCAGCCAAACCCTCCTTGTGAAGAATTTCTTCACGATGTCTAATCTAAATCTTCCTCCTTCCAGTTTAAAGCCATTCATCTTCATCCTATCACTACAGGCCCTTGAAAAATTTCATCCTCAGCTTTCCTGCAGGCCCCCTTCATGTACTGGAATGCCACTATAAGGTCTATCTGGGAGAAAAGGAGACAGGTTTGTTCACAGTAGGAAAACCCTGTGTCACTTCCAGACCACTGGACCCACCAGAGACCATAATGGGGAGAGTCCAAGTCTATGGCAGCAGTTTTACACATAGCATTACAAAAGACTTTAGCAAACCTGATTTCCAGCACTGTGAGCAGAAGGACACAGGTAAAACAGGTTAAAAAGTGACCTGGGCTCCAGCCTGGGGACTCATTTCTGGTCTTACCAGAGTGACTTCACTGCTACCTGGGAGTAACAGCACAGCCAGCGCAGGGTGGGCTGAACAAGGACCTGGCCCTGCTCCCTGCCTGCCCCCACAGACCAGCCCTCATGGGAGCACAGGAAGAACGCTCATGCCTTTCCTTTAAAGGAGATAGAGCCGAGACCTCTGTGGCCCAGTGGGAGTGACACTGGCAGGAGCTGGCCGTGTCCAGCTCTCCCCATCCAGCCCACACTGGCTGCACAGCCTGGTGCCACCAGCCACCTCGAGGCCTTTGCAGCAGGGAGGGTGTGTGGGTGCTGATGTGGGGCTGTGGGATGTTGCAGCTGTCCCACCTCTCTGCCCCACACGTTGCTATGCCACCCAGCCCCTGGTACTACCAGCAGTCGGGTTGGTTTACAGCCAGACCTGGTGATGTCCAGTGAGCCGAGCGGAGCTGGGACAGGACACAAAGACCAGAGCTGTGGGCAGCAGCAATCTTGTGCTACCCTGGACAAGGGGAAGAGCAGAAGCAGAGCTGCTCTCTCCCTGCAGCAGGCAGATGATGCCCCACTTGCCTGCCAGGAGCTGGTTAAGGGACCAGCTTTGCTTCTGCCCGGCCCAAATTTAGCCCTCCCTGCTGCAAGCTCCCTTTCCCTGGGAAGCAGGCAAGCTGTGTGTCCTCCAGTGAGCACCTCTCTGCCTGGCTTCACCACAATTCACCTCTGTGACCACTTCAGGGTGCATTGCAGCAAGAGCAGCTTCCAAAAATCGTGCCCTCGGCCTCTCTTGTCTCCTGGTGCAGGAGGGATTGCTGGATGTTACAGCTTTGGTATTTGATAAGCTGTCCCTCCCCAGTGGTGACAGTTCTCCATTCATTCCTGTGATGGCTCCATCTCCTGCACAGAAATGTCGGTGGTCCCTGCTTGCTGGTTGTCCTCCAGACCCTGAGGACAGAGCTGGTGGCTGAAGTCACAGAGTGCTTAAGATGCTGAGCCTGAACGGTGCAGATAAGGACCCGGGGTGTGATATTGTGTGGTGGGCAGTGTGAAGAACAGCAGAAGGGATCCATGGTGGTGAATGCAGGGTGTCCTTTGCTCTGCCATTCGCTGTGCAGGGAGACATGGAGATGATGTGGCAGTGACCAGGGAGCTGTCACTGTTGCTTCGAGCAGCCCTCAGGAAGGCTCCGCAAAATGTCCTCCAGGTTCTGCTTATCAGCCCGGATCTCAGCCAAGTCACTCTCGAATGCCTGGATCTTCTCCTGCTGCCGTGCTGCCTCCTGCTGCAGCAGGCTGAGCTGCCCAGCCAGGGCGCCCGGCGCAGCCAGGCGCAGCCACAGCTGCTCCAGCTGCAGCCGCCCAGCGCTCAGCACCGCATCCACCTGCGGAGTCTGCTCCAGATTGCCTGGACAAGGGGAGAGGAGATGCATGAGAGACAAAGTCTGCTCCAGGGGCTCAGACCCTCAGCTCCAGGCACACTGGAGGCAGTGGGGCATGGAGGCATTGCAGCTCCCCAGCGATCACAGATAAGCAAATAGGACTGTGGCTCCAGGGAGGGTCTGGGCACGTCTCTATCTTACAGATGGGTGATGATTTCCATCCCTTTGCAAAACTTCTTGGACACAGGAGTCTTGGTGTGCTCAGAAATGTACTCAGATGATCAAAGCAGGGGGAGCTGGAGCGAAACCAACCAGCAACAAAGAGCAAACCCAGCTCAACACCTCACTCACCTCTAAAGGGACTGAACCCTTCACCCAGTCCTGCTCCTCCTGGAGATGCCAAGGAAGATCAGTGTCCCCACACCAGGCATGAGCACACATATTCAGCAAGCCCCAATTCATTCTTCACAAGGGCTTTCCTTGAGATATGACCCCTCAGGAAGCTTTGCTGAGACCCAGAGACATCTCAGCTGAAGGGCACCCAGCTCAGCCTGGGTGGCTAGCGAGCAGGACACCCAGCTCCAGTGAGCAGGAGAGCCCTGGTGCCCAACAGCCTCACCCTTCCCAGGGACCCTACAACCCACTCCCACTCTGGTCTCACCTAGGCTGCTCAGCAGGTCGTTCAGGGTCTCGATGTCTGAGATGAGCGAGCCCCGGGCTTTCTGAAGACTTTTTGCCATCTCACTCACCTCTGTCCCCACCTTCCAACACAGACAGACATCTAGATCAGGGACGCTGCTGACCCTCGGCTGGACAGGAAAGGGGAGAGGAATCCCAGGAACATCCCCAAGAAATTCCCCATAGAGTGGAGCCGAAAAGCCAGTTGCTCCCTGTACTCTGGGCTGTGGACAAAAACCCCTTCCAGGCTCTAGGGGACACAATCTGCCTGAGGGGACCAAGCTCACCTGGTGTGCTTCCTGCAGGTCCTTCCTGAGCTTCTTAGCCATATGCTCCTGCTGGGAGAGCTCTTGCTGGGTCTCATTGGCACGCATGGCAAGCTGGCTGGCACGCTTGTGGGCCTGCTTGCTCTTCTGCAGCACAGCCTGTGCCCTCTGCAAAGGGATGGAGATAGGGACAGTCACCTGGGGACACGCAGGGGGACTCCGGCTGGCTCCCAGGCTGAGGCTCTGGTTGGGTGCTCCCCTGTAGTCTGCTCACAGACAAGGGTGGGCTGTGCTGGAGGGGCAGCCGAAGCTGCATTTGGGAGCTCTGCCACCTCTGCCTGTGAGGGCTGCCAGTCCAGCCATGCTCTGCAGCCTGGCATGGGCTCCCCACATGCCTCATCCCTCTGCTCAGACCTTGGCACTCTCCCCAGAGCCTTGCTCAGCCTCCCTGGCCATCCTCTGGGCTGTAGTGGAGATGGACAAAGAGTTTCCCAGCATCTTCTCTGCCTGTTTAATCTTCCTCTGCGCCTCCACCATCGTCCTGTCCCGCACATGTGCCATCCTCCTCCTCAGGGCACCCTGGCCCTTCCGATGCCCCAGCACCTTCTTCATGCCTGTGGGAACAATCTGGCTGTCACCAACCTGTCCCTTTCTCCCTTTGGCACCCAGAGCCAATGTGGTGAGAGCCAAGCTGTGGCCAGAGATGCTCTGGTCAGTGCCTTTTACCTTCCAAGCTGGCCAGGAGGGACTCTGCATCGGAGAGCACAGTTTTTCCATGAGAGATGGCTGAGGTGGCCATGCTGTGGGCAGAGCCTGTCTGGTCCCGCAGCTGGGAGAAGAGAGCAGGAGTAAGGATGGGGATGGGGCAAAGAGCTGCACCCATCTGGGAAACGGGGGAGCCAGCCTGCTCCTGCTTGGCCGGTGAGATCCGTGGGAGATCTGGGAGCCTGAGGGGAGATGTATCCCAAAGCATCTTCTCCAATGCCCTGCCTGCAGGCACGGTGCCTCAGGTCACAGGAGCAGTGAGGGTGGAGCTGGTGTCCTGCTCGAGAGGCAGGAGAGGGATGCACCCAGCCTGTTCCATGTGGGTGGAGAGTTCCCATTGCTTATTTTGCAGGGACAGCTCACGCAACATAGCAGCAATTACCTGCTCAAAGCCACGAGTCTTCTGCAGCTCCTGGCGCAATCCAGCTGCCAGAGCACGGGACGCCTCTACAGCTTGCTGAGCTGAAGGCTCCTGTGCCTCCAGTGCCTGCTCCAGCGCTGCCAGGTCCTGTGCCAGGGCTCCAGCCTGCACCGGCAGTGCCTGCTGCGGGGTCAGGGATGCCAAAGGCTCCATCAGAGCAGCTCTGAGCTCGGGAGGCAGCGCTGCCCAGAAGGTAAAGTCGTGGGAGGGCAAGTAGGAGCCTTAGCTTGGACACTGCTCACCTGCCCTAGTGCAGCCACCTGCAAAAGTTTCTCATCCATGTCTGCCTTTGCCTGCTGCATGGCTGTGAAAGCTCTCCTGGCCTCTGCTGCCACCTCTGCCACACCAGTGTCCAGCTCCTCCCGTGCCCGCTGGATTTCCTCATACCTAAGAGGACAGAATGCTGTGGTGACCCAGGGCCCTTTGGACCCTTGAAGGATAGAGATTAGAGCTTCGGAGGTGGCCCTGGGCACGGCTTGAGTTGGAAAGGGCCAGAAAACACTCCCTACACAGAGCACCCTGGCTCTCTGCTTTGCAACACTGGAGTTTGAAAGGACTCAGTCACATTGCCCAGGGAACATGACCCATCCCTGGAGGTGTTCAGACCCGGGCTGGATGAGGTCTAGAGCAGCCTGGTCTAGTGGGAGGTGTCCTTGCCCATGGCAGGTGGCTTGGAACTGGATGGACTTTAAGATCCCTTCCAACCTAAACCATTTCATGATCCTATGTCCCTGTTGGGCAGGTGCCAGGCCATCATGACTGAGTTCCTGTAAGAGGAGTCTGTCCAGAGGCAAGGGGCTGCAGTGCCCCCCTGCCCCCTCCTTGCTGCCAGCCCCTCACCCGGCCTCCAGCTCGTGCTGTGCCTCCCACGTCACATTCCCCTCCAGCAGAGTCCGCAGGAGCTCGGCGCTGGCGTTGGAGGCACGCAGCGCTCTCCCAACCATCGCCTCCACCTGCGCCGCGGCGTCCCCGTGGCTGTAGGGACAAGGGCACCCAGAGAGGTCATGTTAGGGTTGGCCTTCAGGGTCAGGATCAGACTTGCAAGCAGACTTGCACAGGTCAGGATCAGACTTGCAAACGCACCTCTCGGCCAGCGCCCGTGCCTCCAGCGCCCAGTGGCTCCAGTTTGTCAGCTGCTGAGGGACTTCCTGGGGAATCTCCTTGAAACACAAACAATGGCAGTGAGGCCCCAGCAGGGACCACAGGATCAGTCCGACACTACTGAGAACCTCCTGAAGGACTAGAGGAGGTTTGTGAACAGGAGCGAGCAAGGGCAATAGCTGCTCTTGACTCAGCTGCAAGAAGGGCTGTACCCACACAGCTCTCCTGCTCACCCACACTGCTGGTCACATCCCACCCCATCAGTCCTGCACATCCCACCAGCCCCTCTGGGAGCCCAGGGCTGGCTGGAGCCCGCACCGTGGTAGCCAGGGTGTCCACAGCACGCAGGATCTCCCGCTGCGCCGACTGCAGCGCAGCCCTTATCTCTGACAGCAGGATGCAGGTCTTGGGGGCTCCATGGTCAGAGCAGCCAGTGGCTTGGCTGGCGTTGCTGAGACGGTCCCACGCGGTGCCCAGCGCCCCTGCCAGCTGCCCCATCTGCACTGAGAGGGCTTCCCAGGCACCTGTGGGCAGCACAAGCAGCCACTCACTGCACACAGAGGTGCTTGGGGCTCCCCATTTGCTTTTGGGGATGCCTCATGCCCGACCACCCCCCTCTGCCTGCTAATACTCAGGAGGGACCCAGAGATGCAGCACCCAAAGGGCACCTGGTGTGCCAATGCTCAGCCCCCCAGTCATGCTCATCACCACCTGCTCTAAAGCCTTGATGTGCTCTGTCCTACACAAAGGCATCCCCCCGCAAGCTGTCCCCCATCTCGGTTACTCCACTGCCCGTGCTGAGCCCAGCACTGGCCTGGGAGCTCCTTGCACCCCTCCAGCATGTCATGGCACCCTGTGGGAGCAGGGTGTCCCCGGAGGGATGACATGGGCCTCCCCCCATGGTGGAGGGATAGGGTGGCATAGAATGGTTTGGGTTGGAAGGGACCTTAAAGATCATCGAGTTCCAATCCCTCTGCCATGGGCAGGGACACCTCCCACTGGATCAGGGGGCTCAAAGCCCCATCCAGCCTGGCCTTGAACATCTCCAGGGATGGGGCAGCCACAACTTCTCTGGGCAACCCGGGCCAAGGCCTCACAACCCGCATCGTGAAGAATTTCTTCCTAATGCCTAATTTAAATATTCCTCCTTCTAACTTAAATCCATCCCCCCTCGTCCTATCACTACATGCCCTTGTGAAAAGTTCCTCCCCAGCTTTCCTGGAGCTGTACCTTGCAGGAGGTGAGGGCTGAGCAGTCCATCTCCCCGAGCTGCATCTCCCAGCATGTGGGACTGGCCCGGGTGGGCGTCGCAGCCTGGTTTTTGCAGCCATTCCTCCATCTCCTGCAGCCTGGCTTTCAGTCGGTCAGCCTGCAGGCAAGACGAAGGGGGACACAAGGAAATGGTGAGGCAGCACAAGGACCACGGCTGTGCCCACCTCGACAGGGCACCGGATGTACCTCGTCCTTCACCAGCCCGTAGCAGGCAGGACACTGCTGGCAGCGGGAGCTCGGCGGGTCGAGGAAGAAGTTGGCCTGGCACCGGTCACACTTGTAGCCCATGAAGCCAGGGTGGCAGAGGCAGGTGCTGTTCTCGTGGCACTGTGGGGTGACGGAGCCCAGCGGGGAGCAGTTGCAGGCTGCAATGGTGGCAGAAAGGGTCACATCACAGCTGCCAACCCCAGGCTGGGACCGAGGCACCATCCCCCTCCCTGTTACCTCGGCAGCCCCTGGCAGAGAAGCCGAAGAAGCCATGGTGACATCGGTCGCATTGCTTCCCCGTGACACCCGGCTGGCAGGAGCACTGCCCCGTCAGCACGTGGCACCCGCTGTCCCGCGACCCCGTCGGGTGGCACTCACAGCTGGCACCGAGAGGTGGAGGGTGATGAGTGAGCAATGGGTGCAAAAAGCAGAGACCAGAGCCAGGGAGGCAGAGTCACCGCTGTCTCCTCGCAGCCCCACACCGTACCCCACATACCTCTTGCACCCCACAGTGGGCTGCAGGCCGTAGTACCCAGGCTGGCAGAGTCCACAGGTTCTGCCCATCACGTGTGGGAGGCAGCGGCACTGACCGGTGACGGGATCACAGCCCTCCAGCCCCGGGGCTGAGCCATCAGGGTTGCAATCACAAGCTGTGGGAAACAAAATATCACTTACATCCAAGCATGGGGCTGGCAAATGGGACGGCAGAAGTGGGGCACTGGGGCTGAGCCCCCCACAGTATGTAGGGCCATATCTCCCCCATCAAAGAGAGCTTCAAGATGCTGAGTCTCTGCAGAGAAATGCTTCATAATGAGGGTGGTGAGACACTGGCACAGGGAAGTTGTGGCTGTCGCATACCTGGAGGCATTCAAGGTCAGGTTGGATGGGGTCTTGAGCAGCCTGGTCTAGTGGAAGGTGTCCCTGCCCATGGCAGGGAGGTTGTAACTGGATGGGCTTTGAGGTCCCTTCCAACCCAAACCATTCTATGATTCTATGATTGATATCAAGGGAAGGAGGGTAGTGGAGAGAGGGAGCAAAGGCCATTCCTGAGCATTTTGGGGCCAACTCGTATCATCCATCAGCCTCTAAACCCACTGGGCATCCTTCTTCCATCCTCTGCTGCTGGGTGGAATTTGGCTGCAGCTGGACCCAGAGGAGCAGGACCAGCCCCTGGGCTGTACGTACGGGCACACTTCCCAGCAGGGTCGGGAGCCAGTGCATCCCCGAAGAAGCCAGGCTGACACCTCTCGCAGTGCTCGCCCGTTGTGTTGTACAGGCAGCGCAGGCACCGGCCGGACACGGGCTCGCAGTTACCCACGGCGTTGAGATCCACGTTTCCATGACATTGGCAAGGGGTGCAGGGATGCACAGGGCCCCTCTGTCCCAAGGGATCCCCAAAAAAACCATCGTCACAGAGCTCACAGCGTTTTCCTGGGAAAGGCAAAAGGTGAGGAGGGTCTGGCCTTGCTGATGCTGCTCATGGCCCCCTCACCCGTGCACCCCCAGCCTCACCTCTCTGCCCTGGGGGACAATGGGTGCAGACCACCTCCCCGCTGCCAGACATCTCGGTGCAGGGCGAGCGGCCGGGGCAGGGGCACGGCTTGCAGTCATCAAAACGCCCTGTGAAAGGGTTGCCATAAAACCCGGGGCTGCAGCGCTCACAGTAGGGACCTTCTGTGTTGTGCAAGCACTGGCAGTGCCCTGCGAGGAGGAAAACAGAGCTGCAGGTCTGCAAAAACCCAGCCTCGAATAACAGCGAGGACCACGGGAGTGGTGGAGATCCAAGTACACCGCGGGTGCCGAGAGGGATGCGCAACTCCAGCCAAGGGATCATGCTGGGACTGCACATCCCCAGTCAGCAACATTTTCTCTCCCTGCTCCATCCTTGCTCAAGGGAGAAAGTTTTGGAGAGGATGCTGAGCCCCAGCGCCAGTCCTGCCCTCCCCTGCTGCGTGGGGACGAGGCGGCGCTGGCGCACGCAGACGGCACCATCCGCATGCACCGAGTCTGTTGGCGCCTGCAGTAATCGACAACACATTTCTCAGCAACAAGGAGCACCGTTTCCAGCCTGTCATGGAAAACACAAACAGCCGGCCGGCACCCAGCGGGGAGCGAGCGTCTCCTTGCGAGCCGAGCCGGTGAGTCACAGCCTTCTAAAATCAGCTGGGAGGAGGAGGAGAAAGAGGAGGAAGAAGGATGCTCAAGGAGCACCCCCACCTCCAGGCAGATGCTCTCCTTGACTGAAGAGAGAGAGAAGGAGCCAATGGGGGAGGAATTTTCCCATGATTTGTGGGATTGGGTCATAACAGGCAGGTTGTGGAGGAGGGAATAGGTGTTTTTCCATTTTCCCCACATCCAGGCATAGCTGGATGATGGAAAAGAAAGGAAAAGCAGGCAGCAGGAAGGAGTGGAAAAATAAATGAAATGAAGCGTGTAGGCTGGCTTGGGCTGGCAGCGCCCGGGCTGGGACATCAAAAGCCTGGCCCGGTCCCTAGGGATTGTGTGGTTGGCGGTGCCAGCACCAGCTCCACAAGATGCAAGCAAGTTTGCAGAGCTGCTGCTGTGTTTCTGGGGCTCTTCTGGTGCCTTCCTGTAAGCCTGGCAGTACTGTATTTTCCTACTATTTTCCTTGTTTCTCTGCTCAGCTTTGCCCCCAGTTTGCAGGTGCCAGGGCTGTGCCCAGTCCTGCTCCTTTCCTTGGGCAGCAATGCTGCCTTGAAGACCCATCCTGGCAAAACCTTCTGCCTCTCTCCTGCCCTTCCCCCTGCCCCACTGAGGACCAGCACCTTTCCTTTCTCCTCCTTTCAGATCATAAAGTACCATGAATGATGCTCTTATTATAAATTAGCACCATTTTTGCACTTTGCTAATTATCTCTAGCTCTGCACTAATGAACCCGGTCCCTATACACAGCCAAGCAATTCAACTTGTGAGTTTCGGGTGCCACAGCCTCACAGATGGTTTCCAGCATCCCTTACAAACAAGCAACAGCAGAGATTTGTCCCCAGTGCACGCAGGGACAGGACAAGCAGGGGATTGTTCACCTGAGAGGGGGTGGCAGTCCCCGTGCTGGTTGCAGGTACAGGGCACACAGCTGACGAAGGGACCGCCGAAGGGGATCTCCCGCTTGAAGCCAGGTGCACAGGACTGGCAGAACTGCCCGGTGTAGCCCAGGGGACACGTGCACTCCTCCACCCAGCCTGCCCGTGCCCCCGGCCCGGGACGAGCAGAGGTAAGCTGGACCCCGCTCAGGGAGAGCCTGCCTGAAGAGGGGAGAGGCATTAGGATGGGACAGCACATCTCCCAGTCCCACTCTCTCCATCCAGCCTGGAAATGCTCCAGGCAGGCTTGGGAGACCTCAAAATGCCTCCTGAGTTCACAGAGAGGAGCAATTCTCTGCCCCAACGCCTCTCCCGCGATGCCTCCCATCCCTGAGAGCCTTATGCTGCTTTGATGTCCCCAGCCCCATGGTCCCCATGGGGACGTCGCACGGAGCCACTCACCTTGCATTGGGCCGCGGCTCACGCGGAACCGGAGAGCGGTCAGGTTGGAGAGCAGGCGTTGGAAGCTGAAGGCTGACAGCAAAGGCTCCACACCCTCCTCTGCCTCTTGCAGCCTGATGGAGAAGGAGCGTGGGAGGAAGGATAGGGCCAACCTGACAGCCACCCACCTCAGGACAGCTCAGCCTGGGAGCAGCAACTGGTCACAGTTAAACCCCGAGGAGGGCAGAGAGAGGGGCTGATCTTCACGGAACAGGGCAGCCCAGGCAAGGTCAGACATGCTGTGTGCCAAACCCAGCCGAGGCTCCCCAAAGTGCCTTGATGGGTACCTGAAGGTGACAGCCTGCTTTCCGTGCTGGAGCTGGCTCTCGTGGCTGGACATGGTGATCTCCATCCCCTCACCCTCCAGCACCAGCTGGACCTGGAGCAGAGGCACCCCGTTCTCCATCCCTGTCCCATTCCCCTCCACTCCCAGCAGCAGGGACAGGAGCTGCCCATAACTGAGATGCTGGTTCTGCAGAAACTTCTCTGTGAAGGGAAAGAGAAGTCTGTAGGGTACAGATGCACACCCACGCAGTCCTGTTCCCCACAGCATCATCAAGATCCATGGTCACCCTCCTAGAGCAGGGCCAGATCTATCCTGCCCCCAAGGGCAGCTCACCACCCTGATTGCCCCCAGCCTTGTGTTATCAAGACATGCTCAGGCCTGGGATGGAGCGCAGTGCCTCATGCACCAGCTTAGAGGTGGGATGTCCCATGAGAGCACCAGTGAGATCCCTACAGAAGAGTGAGACCCCAGGAATCCAGCACACACAATACCTGGTGCAAGAAAATCCACCGACTCCTCTCCATCCCACGTGGTGACAATCTCCCCATCAGCCCAACGCAGAGGCAGATCCCCAGTGGCCAGAGCTGTGGCAGTCCAGCCCTCCAACCCTGCATGGTGGCACACAGCAATGGTGTGAAGGGAGCAGCGAGTCCCCACGAGCCCAGCACCATTGGGGTGCTGCTTTTGGGGGCTTTGTCCCTCCTCCTGAGACGCTCCAGGGTCTCGTAAAGGGCCAGCACTTTGTAACACCTTGTTCTGCTGAGGCTCTGCACTCTCACGCGCTGGAGAGTCATCCTATCCATCCCCTCCCATCCATTTATTTTCTTAGATTTGGAGGAAATTACTATCTTTAAACTTTTGCCCCCTGCCTGTGCTGCAGTTCCGACATTACCGTGGGCTGGAGAGCACAGGAAGCCCAGGGAGAAATGGGCTGTAATTGCTTGAAGTTGGTTTCCTTCGGAAGTCAGTCAAACTCCCACTCTGCAGGGTTAGTTATTTCTTCCAGCCCTGGGCGCCCACAGGAGTAACACTTGGAAATCCCTCTCTGGCTCTTGAGTGGGCTGTGCTCAATTATCAAATCACCCCAAATTTGTATTTTTTCACCCAGTACTGGAAAATTCCAGCTGCTCAAGCTCAGCTGCGGACTGGGGAGTGCTTTGGGGTGTGGGGCTGTAGGAGGGTGGCTGACTGCACCCTGCCCCGTCGCGCTCAGCCTCTTGCAACCCAGCCCGAGGCTCTGCCAAGTCTGCCCCTAAAGGAGCAGCCCCAGCTTGGCTGCATGAAGGGTGGAAAAAAGGATCAGCTTAAAGCCTGGCTCCGTTTCAAGGCCGTGGAAGATGTTACAGCAGTGCAGCAATTGGCAGTGGGGTTTAAATGCAATCAGGATAAACCCCGGTGTGTTCGGCTCCATCTGCTCACCGGCGAGTTGTACCCTGGCAAGTTGCAGGCGAGGCAGAGAGCGAGGCTGCCGTGAGTGCCCTCGCCCTGCTGGGGTGCAGGTGGAGATCCCAATGAGCAGAGCCCACGCTGTGCCCGCAGCTGGGGCTGCACATGTCGGGCTGTGCGGCAGATGGCAGGGTTTCCTTAAGCATCCCGCACACAGCCAGCCCTGCCAAGCACAGCCCTGGCTGCAGCGGGGAAAGAGTACCCCATTCCACTTCTCCAGCCCCTCTCTGCCCTGCCCCATCCCAGAGAACAGGGAAAAGAAGGGGAAAGATCTCACCAGGCTCCATTCTTTTAGTTTTTATCTTTTTGAGCTGATTTTTAGTGCTACCACAGTTCCTGGTGTGATGGGATGGCTGTACGCAGGCTCACAGCCCTCCCCGAGCCATGCATAGCCTTGGGAGAGGTTGGCATGGAGGGATACAGGGAGCCAGGGAGAACCTGTACCCATGGAGCTAGGGGCAAAAGCAGAGGTTTAACAGCAAAACGGGTGAGCCAGAGAACTCACCCTTAGCCATCACCACTGGTTAGCCCTCAAGGGGGATGCTCATCCCCAGAGCAGGAAACTGAGCTCCAGAGCAGGAAGTTCAGCCCCAGAGGGGGATGCTCAGCTCCAGCCTTTCCAGACTGCTGGAGTTTTTTGGTGCAGCTATGCCTTCCCTTTTATCTGGGTGTAGGGGGTTGGTACCTTGGCTGAAGTCAGAGCGAATGTGGGTCACCTCGTAGCCATCAGCTGCCATGCAGGCGGTGGAGTGGCCGTAGCAGAAGCAGCTGGTGCAGCCAGCAGGGTTGTGGGGCTGCAGGTTAAACCAGCCTGGTTGGCACCTGGGCACAGGAAGGAAAGATGAGCAGGTGGCACAAAGTGAGTAGAGCCACAGGGGACCACAGCAGCATCCTGGGGGGGGACACTGGTGGCAGATCCAAGTGATCCCAGTCCCAGTGGTCCAGAGGGATTCAACCTCATGACTTTGCCAGCCAGCCAGGGCTTTTTCAGGGAGTGACTGCAGGATTCCCATCGCAAAGCCCCTGCGAGGGTTCACAGGTAGAAGCTGGAGAAGCAGCAATGCCCCACAACCCTGCACCAACCACAGAGCCCTGACACTGATCCCACCCTGGAAAGGGGCCACGATCCCATGCCCATCACAGGACAACATTGCTTACCTGTTGCACAAGTGCCCTTCCACCCTCTCCTTGCAGGTGCAATGCCCTGTGTTGGGGTCACAGGTGCCCACGCTGCCTGCGGGGTTGCAGGTGCAGGGTCTGCATAGGGCAAGATGAAGGTGAGAGGTGAGTCCTGGTCCCATCCTGCTGCTCCTGCCCCGGGCCGGGCTCCTCCTCACCTGCAGCCACCTTCACTGAGGCTGTGGTAGCCATCCTTGCAGCGCTCACACTTCCAGCCTGTCACGTTGGCTTTGCAGATGCAGGTCCCCGAGCTGTCACACTGGGGCTGCAGGGAGCCTGAAGGGACCCCAGCCAGCCCTGAGGCTCAACCCCAGCCAGGAAGAGACATGGGGAGACACCGGGCAAGGGAGAAATGACCAACGCCACCCCTCCCAGCCGAGTGCCAGCTGGGGCAGGGGTTTTGCATCACAGCTCAGCAAAGCCCCACGCACCTGCGGGGTGGCAGTGGCAGGGCTGGCACGCTGCCTGCTGCTCCCAGCGATAGTGGTTCTGCCGGCAGCGCTCGCAGTGGGGCCCGTCCGTGTTGTCGCGGCAGTTGCGGCAGTGCCCCCCGTGCCCGCTGCGGCGGTACAGCTCCCGGTCGTAGAAGCACTCCTCGGAGCGGCCGCTGCAGTTGCAAGCTGGTTGGGGGCAGGAAAGGTGCAGTTCAGTGGCAGCTGGGGGGCTCAGGGCTCATCCAGGGGTTAAAGGAAACTCCTGGGGGGTTGAGTGAGCCACAAGGACTGCTTGGCTCAGCAGCAGAAGCTCTCAGCTATGTCACTGCTGTTGGGAGCAGAGGTGGGTTCAGCACTGTGCACGGAGCAGATGGCTGCATTCGTGGGGTGAGGAAGTGTTGGGGGATCCTTGGGGTGATGCTGTGAAGGGGGCCCTGGGATGTAAATCGTAGGATCATGGAATGGTTGGAAGGGATCTTAAAGCCCATCCTGTTTCACCCCCCTGCTTGGGCAGGGAAACCTTCCCCTGGATCAGGATGCTCCAATCCTCATCCAATCCAGCCTTGAACACTTTCAGGGATAGGGCATCTGCTGCTTCTCTGGACAACCTGGGCGAGGGCCTCATCACCCTATTTCTTCCTAAGATCTCATCTAAATTTCCCCTCTTCCAGCTTAAAAACTTTTCCCCTCATCATATCCCTGCACTTCCTGATGAAGAGCCCCTCCTCAGCTTTCCTGGAGCCCCCCAGGCTTTCCTGTAGGTTCCCCCAAAAATCCCTCCCTACCTGAAGAAGCCTTGCAAAACAGAGCAGGCACTTTCTACCCACGCAGTAAGGGCAGGAGCTGCTGGGTGAGCTGCTGGAGCACCACTGCAGGTCATTGGGACCAGCTGCATGCCCTGACCACGGATGCAGCCCAGGTGATACTCACGGAGACACTCGTTGGCAGCCTCGGCGGTGCCACGAGCCCAGGGTCGGTCCTGGTGGAAGGGCTGGCAGCGCTCGCAGTCGGTGCCGGCCGTGTTGTGCTGGCACACGCAGACCAGCTGCCCAGCCTCGTCTGGCGCGCACTCGCTGGCGTGGCCATTGCACTTGCACCTGCAGGAAGATGCCAGAGTGCAGACAAGCTGCTCTGAGCACCGGCACGGGCAGCAGGCAGCAGCAGAACGGTGCCCAGGCTGTGCCCCTCACAGCCCTGCTGCCAGGACGGCTCCCCTGGGGTGGCCGTGGGGTGGGGCAGAGGGACAGAGAGCAGCTTGCACTGTGCCAGCATCAAGGCCGCCCGCTGTGTCCCCGAGGCGCTCCCGGCGCAGCCAGCTGGGAGGTCACACGCTGAGGGTGGCCAGGGAATGATGCTAACTAGCTGCAGCTGCTGGAGCCCCAGGGTGGGAGTGAGACCACAGCCACGGGGGCTGCTGGCTGGCTGGGAGGCAGCTCTCACTGGGATGGAGAGACTGCCCAGTGCCTACCAGCCAGGGAAGGGCATACACGGCCCAGCCCATGGGCAGTACTGAACGGGTGCCACCGACGTCTCTGCCTCCCATTATCTCTCCCATCCCACCAGCAGCTGCTCTGATTCCTCAGGCCATGGCCATGCTGACTTGAAGCTCCTCCACCAGCATATGTGGCCTAGGGACATCCCTTTTCTGGCACGCCAGGGCCTCCCTTTTACTTTACTCAGGGACCAGGCACAGTCAAGGGAGGACCATCACAAGCCCCGTGGCCATTAAAAGCCATGGGGCTGGGAGGAGGCAAAACAAATACAGCTGATGGCAAACAGAGAGGGTTTATGGGAAAAAGACCTCCTTTGTGCACAACTCAAAGTGTTCCAGGTTTCACCATCCGTCTCTGCACTGCCAGCTCCAATTTACAGATGGAGGAAGCCACATCTGAGCAGTTTGTGCCCAAACTGCAATTCAAACAAGACTGAGGTGGGGAGCACCTGCCTCAGCCCCACAGGTCTCCTCTCTCCTGTCTTCACCCCAGCCCGGCTGCCACTCACCTGCCACCAACAGAGAAGTCAGAGATGGCGTAGTAGTACGACTGCAGCACCTTGGGGTCCTTGAAGATGTCATCCCCAAACGTGTTGAGCCGGTTCAAGGAGATGAGCAGGTCAGTGACCGTCACCCACTCCTGCATAGGACACAGGGAGGACACCTTGGCGAGGGGTCTGGGCTACTCCCCATCCCATCCAGGGTGCATTCAGAATTTTTCTATGGGTGTGCAGTGTATCACATACACTTTTGTCCCAACTGGTCCTGGGGGAACCATGCACCCACCCCTCTCCCACCCAGACAGCACCTGCAGTGTGGGGCTCCCATCAAAATTGTAGGCGCTGGGCCGTCCCTCGAGAGTGGAGAAGGCCACATTGCCCCCACTCAATGGGGAGATGTCACTGAATTCATCGGTACAGAAGGCCACTTGCTCATCCTCCCCTGGCCTCAGGTAATGCCGCTGCTGCTTCCCGTAGGTCTTCTCACAGGATGCACTGTAGTACTGGAAGGGCACCCAGGGGCCGTCGGCATGGCTGCGCTTGTAGATGGCAAAGCTCTCAGGGCGACTGGTGTGAAACTTCAGCCTCACATAGGTGATCTCGTAGGCTTTGCCTGTGAACAGACCCACTACGCTGTCACCCCCTCCTGATGAGCACCACAGCCTGTGCCAGGGCTGAAATTATCCCAGCATCCTTCTGCTCCCACCATAGGCACCATCCTCCTCTCCCCACCACAGCCAGGAGCAGTTTTGTGCAAAGCAAGAATACCCATCCAGCTGCCATTAATCAGCTCCTTCTTGCTGCAGCCCAGATCCCATCCAGCCCCAAATCAGCTCTCGCCCCACCTCAGTGTGGATGTGTCAGGTGGGTTCATGGACAAGGAGCTGCTGCAAAGCCAGGCTCTATCCAGCAGCCAGGGGAGAAGAATCCAGACCACGGCACTGAGTAGCATCCCCAGGGCAGCGGTGCCACAGGGATGAAAAGGTAGAAAGGGTCAAGGTCGGTCTTTTCCCAGGGAGTCATGTGCAGGGACCACGCATTGCTGCTGTGTTTGCTGGGATGAAGACAAAGAGAGGCCACCAAACCCTGGGGCGGCTGGTGCAGCTCTGGAAGTGCTTGAAAGAATTAGCAAAAAAGGGGAAAAGAAAACACCAAAGTGAACATCAGAACCACTTAATTGCCAGAGATGAAGGACCAGCTCAAAGCCTGGATTGCTCCATAACAGCCCCGCTCCTGACAGCACAAAACAATTAGCTGCAAGGTTTTGGCTTTATTTGAAAAGATAATGAGTTGGGAATGTTAGAGGGGTTATTCCGGGACTAGGAAAACAAGCCTTTAATTGGGCCCATATGAATACTGTCGCATATGTGCTGTGACTTTGCTGCGGGGGAGCCGAGGCAGCCCGGCTACCGGCGCTGGGAAAAGCAGCTGCATCCCATCAGGGACACGGGAGCACCCGGGCGAGCGCCTGGAGGGGGACAGACCCACTCACAGCCCACCCAGAGGTGACGAGAGCCAGGAAGAGGCTGCAAGTGGGCTGTCCGACCACCACCGTCTTCCCCTGTGCCTCACCCCAAATTCGCCTCCCTCTGGGGTGGTGACAGCGGGGGTGCCCCTGCCCTGCACCCCACGGGGGACGCCTGGCAGGCGCCAGTTCCCAGACAGCACAGTCCCAAGGGGAATATCTACCAAAACAGGGAGGTCAGGGCTGTCACCTTCTGCCGCAGTTTCCTCTGGGAGAGGAAGGGAGCTCAGCACTGGGTCAACAAACAACCCCTGCCCCAAGCAGCCCTGCGTAAGAGGAGGGGGCAGCTGGGCTGGGGGAGCCTGAGTGGTGCCTGGATAGAGATGGGATGGAGGAGACTCGCTGTCATGGGGAATCATCCCAAGGGAGCGTGTGCTTTTCCCAGACAGCATTTTAATCAGCCAAGTTCTGCTTAGGAAAAAAGTCCAGAAAACAATGCAGGGTAGTTGTGTCCCCTTTAGTGCTTGGGAAGGTGTGATGTGTCCCAGAGGTGTGCCATGGGATGGGGACATGTGCAGGCAGCTGAGGGGGGCTGCACCAGGATCCCCGGATGCTCTCCTAGTTGTGCTGTCCTCCAAAGAAAGTGTTCTCCCACCTCCCACAGTGCCCAAACTGCAACTAGTACTGCACTGGGGGCTCCAGGTGGAGGAGTCTGCAGAGGAGAGAGGAGCATGCAGGACAGTCACAACACCTGCGTATCCCAAGCCACCTCTGGCCCCCCAAACTTCAGCGTTGGGAGCCTGCCACAGACTCACATCCCATAGGAAAATCAGAGTCAGAGTCACAGATGCAGATACACCCTGATCCAGCCACTACAACACCAGCTGCTGGCTTTCAGAGATCCACCCAAGGAGCCCCAGTGCCTGCTGCCTTTGCAAGTCCATGGATATTTTGGGTTACAACCTGATGTGTGACAAGAGAAAAATCAACGGCCACAGGCACTTAGGATTATCAATCTGCTCCGAGTCTGGTGCCCTGTAATGGCATGACTGAAACCTCACAGAGAAGAGAGATTTAAAGGAGGATAATCTAATTAACACCAATCAACAACAGACAGGTAAACACAGGTCTTGTCAGCCCATTTGGTATCTTAGTTAATAAGCTCCCTAGGTATACACGCTGGAGAGTCTACAAGACATCTATCTGACTGGGGACTGAGTGAGACCAGCAGGCTGGCAGGGACGTGCTACATGGGTTGGAAAACCCAATTACTCAGCAGAGCTCATGAGCAAGGACTCATCCTGGTCTGTGTCATCCTGTGGGGCTGCAGCGGCTGGTTGGGCTTTTCCTGCATAACCCAAGTGAAAGAATTTTCAGCAATAAAAAGTCTGCAACTGGGACAAGAACGGGGCCTGACAGCTATGGGAGAGGTCAGACAGCAACGCCCTGGGCACCAAAATGGCACGAGGAACACAAGTCATGCAGGAAGAAGACTGCATTTGCAGGGGGATGCTCCAGCTCAGAAAAGGATGCAGGAACTGGGGCTAATGATGAACTTGGTGCAATGTTATGGCCTTGGATGTGTTAACAGGAGAGTGGTCACAGGGACTGGACAAGACTCCACTGGAAACCCAAGTATGGAGTCCAACAGAGGAGCTGAGGAAGAGCCAGAAGAGAGGCAGAGACTGGGAAGCAAGCCCCGAGGCCTGGGGAGCTCAGGCTGGGGCAAGAGGCTGCTGCACACATCAGTGTGCTGGGACCCCACACATGTCCACGTGCTGAGTCGGGACTGGTGGCCACAGCCTCACCTGGCTGTCCTGGAGAAAGCCACCAGCTTGCCATGCTGGAGGATGGGAGGAGGAAAATCCAGGCTGGAAGTCACCTTCAGCAGAGGAGGACCAGGCACCGGAGGAACCACTAGTGGCTTGCCCAGCTCTGTAGGTTGCATTTGGGTTGTCTATGCCCCAGATGAGACACAAAGGAATTTAGGGTGATCTGACAGCCCATGTTAGTTGGGTGAGGGGCCAGCAGATCCCCTCCCGTGGGGCTGGCAGGAGTGAAACAAGGGAGCAGGGATTACAGGCTCCTCCAGCATCACTTCTCATGCCCGGTGGGGAGCCCAGCCCGGCTCAGGGATGAGGAACAGATGTTCACCCGCTCGCAGGGGGCTGGGAAAGTAGCGACCTCTGCCCAGCTGGGCAGCACCTGCATCCCTGCTGGGGTATGTACAGACCCTCCACTGTCACCCCGATGCCAGCGGCTGGGTCCCACCAGCACGGTTCCACGCCGCACCAGCACTCGGCTGTTCCCTTGCTGGCTCTGACCACAGCCTCTCCGCTACCCGCCTTCGGCATGCAGATGGCAGGAGACGGCAGAGAATGAGGATTTACAGCATTGCTCAATAGCCAGGGTAGTTTAGATGGCAGAAAAAAATTAAAGAAACTTTTTAAAATGCCAGGCATGCCCCACGGGTTTAAATATCCTCCAAGCGGGTAGTTTGTGCAGTGTTTAAAGCATAGAAGATCAGATCCCAGCTGGGGAAACCTGCTGGGGCTGCAAGGCATGTGCAGAGCTCTGTTGCCCCGAGTTGTACCAGGCATCCTCGGCAATGCATGGAGGGCAAAATGGGATGGGATTGGCACCCCCTGTGCTTGCTCCCATCAGGCAAGGCTCTGGTGGGGGGTCTGTGCCTCCTCTGCCTGCATCCCCCTCCGCAACTTGCATAATCAGTAAAAAGCAGCCTCAGGAAAGGGAAGAGCAGGCACCAGGGCACTGCTGGCTGGGAAGCAGCACAGGCGGCATCCTCACCCTGCGGGGGACCAGGGCTTGGCTGATGGATGGGGCAAGCCCTCTTCATGTCTTTTCAGCGATCTACCTGCAGAGGACATCTGCCTCCTTGCCCGCCCCCCAAAAGCCCTGGGAAGGGTCCTGTCTTTAACCCCAACCATCACCCAGAGCTGCAGGATGCAGGAGCATCCATCTCCCCAGCCACGCACTCAGATCTCAACACTGGTTTCCCTTGCTGGCACTGCACGTGTTTCATCATCACTTACCCAGGTGGAGGGTGATGTTGACAGAGTTGGGGTACTGGATACCAAAGGCCATGGACTGGCTCTGCCACCAAGTGCTCTCCTCCTGGCTGTGGAAATCGGTGAGGAGGGAGGCATTGTGGTGGTGCCGGGGGTTGGTGGCGTCGCAGCGGTGGCACAGGGTGCTGGCGTGGCGGGCACCCATCTGCAGGCAGTACTCCTCGGGGGGCGACCCGCAGGTGTTGGTGACCTCGACGGCCCGGCCAAAGGCAGCGTTCTCGAAGATGGGCATGCAGCGGCGGGGCTGGCCCTGTGGGTCCCAGCAGGCGGGCGAGCCCCATGCCCCATATGCCAGCAGGACCAGCAGGCAGAGCCCCAGAGGCCGTGCCATGCTGGGGCTCGCCCGGTTGGACTCTGAGCCTCCTCCGGATGGTACGGAGGGAGCAGGCAGGACGGGATAGGATGGGATGGGATGGAATGGGATGGGACAGGATGGGATGGGTCCCCCTGCCCGGCACCTCCTCTCGCTCCGAGGTCCATCTTGTGGAAGCTGCTGGAAATGTTGAAAGTTTCATGCACAAGCCCAGGCTGTGGGGTTTGAACTTCCTCCAGGCCACCCTGGTCCCCAGGTTTAGGGGGGGATGCACCCTGGCCTTGTTGCTTTGGTGTTGAAGAGATTTGCACCCCTGGCTGCATGGATGGAGCTGAGCTCCCTCGTTTCTCAGCCCCAGGGATGAGCCCACATGTGGGTTTTTCCTTAAATTTGTGGCAGTCACCAGTTTTCTGGAAGCCCCGAAGGTGGAAAGCCCCCAAGGGTGGAAAGTCTTTGGAGCAGACTCAGCAACTTCTTCTCCCTGAACACTGATTTATGGAGACCCCACTGCTCTCCTGAATGCCTCCACACTAGCACCCATGGGTGGGGGTCCCATCCTTGCCTTCTACCATGGGGCAGCTCAATCCCCTGAACTAGGGTGAGGGCACAACCTTGTGGAGGCACCTTCATGGGGTTGGCAAAACCAGATTGTTCATTAGCAGCTTCTCAGGTAATGCTAATTATAGTCTGTGCCAGAAAGGATCCCTCTCTGGACTGTGGCACTCTCCAGATTTAACCCATGGGGATGGGGGGTGATAACAAACAGGGACAGAGGCAGGCTGGCACGGTGCCATGCCCCTGGGCAGATCCTGACTCCCCACTTCAGAGGGGGGATGTTTGCAAAAGTGGGGTGCGCAGGGGAACGCTACCTCTGCCCCCAACACTGCTCAGCTGAGCTGCCCGCAGGAGCCCTGGAAACTTAACCCTCATTTATAATTTAAGCTCCCTTCCTCCCCTTCCCTTCTACTCTTATTTATTTCATCCTCCTTCTCCATGCACACTGCGGGGAGAAAGCACCAGAGGGAAGCTGTGAATCAGAGGCTCCGGCAGCCGCTCCCGCAGCAGCGCCGTTTCAAAGCCCCATTACCATATATTGACCGGGGCTCTGACAGCCAGAGCCAGCTCTGCTAGGAAGGGTGAATTTCCCAGCACCGAGGAGCTGTGCATCAGCTGCCCCGGGAGCGGGTGGCCAGTGGTAAACCCACTGTCAACCTCCGGGGAGAGAGGGAAGGGTTTTTAGCTCAATAATTGCCTGGTGCATCTCCGCCACCAGTTTTAAGGGGATTTGCATCCTGCAGGGATGAGGTTTTCCACGTGTTTTGCTTTCCTCTTGCTACTGAGGCTGCAAACTCTGGGTGGGAGAGAGCCTCTCGTGTCCTGGGTTTGCCAGCTCCTCCTTGGGATGTTAAACACACCCAGGAGACGATTCCTCTGCCTGTCCCACCCCCTCTTGTAGAGAGGTCCACGTTAGAGAGTGATGAGACCACACAACCAGGGCTCAGTGGCTGCTCGTGGGATGCACGGTGGATTTGAGCAAAGCTGATGGGTAACCCCAACCCCACCTCCTCCTCCAGCACAGCTCACCCAGCATGGGGTGATGGCCCACAGGGCCAGAGCTTGATGGGAATTGGTGGTGACACCACACACAGCAGTGGGAATGTTGCAGCTAGTGTGGGATATGCACATTCCCAGACAGATCCAGCTATACCCTGGGCTGGCTGAGCCCCTCACCAGGCTCCTGTCGGGTGCTGAACACAAGCCCTTGTCTGCCCAAAGAGATGTCCTTCACTTGCTGTGCATGGGAGGGGTGCTGGAAGAATCTTTCCTGTGCTGAGATGCCTTCCAGGTTTGGACAGTGGCTTCTCACAGTGAAATCTTCATGTGTAGGTGCATCACCTTGCCATGAGTGAGCTTCACCCTGGATGGCACAAGGAGCTAAAGCTGCTTAAGGGAAACCCCTTGTCTTCCAGGGACACAGATGAGCTTGAACAAAAGTGTCCATAAGAGTGATCAGAGTAAGATTTGACCCCAGCCCCACTGGAATAGCAGGGCCCAAACTCAGCTGAAGTCCTCTGTACCTAGAGAGACTTTGCCTGCTGCCCCAGAGCAGTCCAGGCATGGTGGAGATGTGGTCACCGAGGCTGAGATGACACCTCAACCCAGGAGCCCCTTCTCTTGCCCCAGCACGGACCTGGCACCCCGCAAGGGTTAAAAGCCATGGAGGCTGTGAGGAGAAAACGTTCTTCTGATTTGCTTAATGAACGTTAATTAAGAAGACAGAAGATAGCAGATTCCTTCAGGGTAGAGATGAAAGGCCCGTTAATTAAATCTAGAGAGAGAGCTCAGGGCCGACTGATCCTCCTCCTGATCAGACCTGACAAGGCAGGCACAGGGCGGGAGCGAGGTGTGCCAGAGCCCACAGCCCCCATCTCCTGCAGTCAGGCTCGAAACCAAAAGCACCACCAGGTTTAGACAGAGTGCTTGGGTGTGGAACTGGGTGCCACTAACTGCTTACCTGCCTCCACTGCTTTTGAAGATGCTGGTGACTCCCATCCCATGGGGCTGGGTCGGTACTTCTGACTGTGGCTGCACCTCAGGCTGGTACTGCAAGATGGACACACACTTGGTTTACAGCAGAACCTTCCCCAGAAGGGATGGACAACCCTTGCTGTAACGTTAAGATGAGCCCTCTCTTGGCCAGCTCCATGCTAAGGAAGAGGAGGAGAGGGAGGTTTGGTTACCCAACTCAGTGGTTTGCTGCAGGTCCCACAAGGAGCTGGGCACAAGTTAAACGGGAGCAGGTTAGACAGGCACCGGGTACCGCTTTGTGCCAGTGCATCTCTGTGCCAGGAGGGACAAGACTCCCAGGCCAGCTGCATCCCACCAGGACAGACCCCTTCTCACCATGCCTGGCTTTCGGCACACGCCCTGTCTTGTGCTCCCAGAGCAGGCAGCCTCTGCCACCAGTGATTTACTAAAAGGGGCTTTTCTGCCTGTAGCCGAGACCCTGGGAGGCTTTCACACACTAAAGGGGATTCTGCTGGCAGCCTGCTGCCTCCACACCCGCGCTCCCCACCAGCTTCTAGCCAGGCTTATTTTTAAAAGCAGAGCAGCTAAGCATCCCAAATTACCACCTTCAAACCCGCAGCAGCCCTACCTTGCTGCTCTCTCCAGGGCAGCAGCTGCACCAGCTCCCTCTTTCCCACTCCCACCCCATCCCTCTCCCTGGGGACTGGGGCAGGGATTAGAGGCAGGTTCAGCCGTACGATGCCAATAGCATTTCAATGGGCACAGCCACAGAGCTCTGCTTCTCTCCTGACACGCAGAGGAGCAGAGTTCTCCAGCACCGAGGGCTTTGCAGTGGTCCTCGTCAAAAGCAGCAGCCCCTTGGGCAGAGAGGACCAACCCAGGAGAGGGCAGCCAGCAGCTCCCTTGATGGTGAAGACCCCATCAAGTGGGAAATGACACATGCAGTGTAAATAACGTCTGGAGCATCTCTTGTGTGCTATGGCTTATTTTGTAAACCTGAACTTTGCAAAATGTCATGAAACAAGGAAATGGGAGACCTGGGATGAGTAAATCTCCATTAGAAATTCCCCAGGATGGTGACAGTCATGTTCTCGCTCAGTGATGGCACTTTACAGCCCAACCCTGGCTCGGGGAGTGGGGTCATGTGCAGCACTGGTTGCAGAAAGTATTTAATTAAGAGAGCACTAGCGATGCCAACCAGACCACAGCGGGGCAGGATGCTGCCTAGCTGTGTGAAGTTTTGCCAAGGCAGACAGAAGATGAGGGAGGGCAGAGAAAATCCAGCAGATTTTTTGCCCCTGCCCTGGTGGGTCTCTGGGGGGCAAAAGGAGAATGGGACAGACATTGCCCCTTGAGAAGATGTCCCATGAGCAAGAAGTCTTCACCATCAGCCATGGTGAGGACAAATGAGGAAACCCCATAACTGGGAAATGAGCTCTCTAGGGGCAAGATGCTTCCCAGAGCAACATCCAGCCATCACCATCCTCTTCCCTGACATACAAAGAGCCTGGCAGCCAGATTTTCAGATCTAATCATCCCCAAATTTTCTCAGTACCTGGCAGACAGTAAAAACAGGGACATCCCAGCTTCACTCATGAATGACCACAAACTCATCATCTCACAGATGAGCTGAAGGACACCAGATCCGACCCAGCCCAAGGACATGGGGTGACAGCTGAGCCATCAGTGTCCCCAGGACACACACTTCACCTACCTCCTCAGGGCTCAGGGGGTCAATAACCATGAGATGAGGAAGAACCGGGTCAGCGCAGGACCAGGCAGTTTCAGGCACAGCCAAAAAGGCCCTTTCCCTGCCTGAGCTCATCAGTAGCTTAATGATACCTGCTAAAAAGCTTCAGAGTCCCTAATCACTCATCATATTACGGCTGCTCACAAGTGAGGCCAACCAGCACAAACCTCCTTGAAGCCTTTCTAATTAACAAGCAGGAGCTTAGGCTCTCCCAGCCCAAAAGCAGCATCTGATAAAACCAGCAGCCTTCCTGCCAGCCTGTGGCCTCCCTTGATAACCTCCCCCCATAATGGGCTTGTTAGCATCACCTGAGGCCACCTCACTGGCTAATGAAGCACATCTGTCTGTCTGTCCTCCCCTGCCTCCCTGTTCTGGCAGGGAAGAAGTCCATCCTTCCATTTGTCCATCCATTCCTTTATCCCCACCATGGCAGGAGCTATGGGATGTGCCCAGCATGACTGCCCCTAACCCTGTTCTGGGTCCCTGGCCATGCCCCCAGGTACCTCATCCACAAGGTGCCCTAAGCATCCCCTTCACCAGGAGGGTGGGTGACAGCTGGGCAGCAGCAGATGCCACCAGATGGTCACCCCAGCTGGAGACCTGGCTAAACCGATAACTGGGAGGGCACTGGAGCCCCCTCATTTGCTAATTGACTCCCTGTACTGGTCCCACAGCGAGATGGGAGCGAGCTCAGGGTGGTGGCATACGGTTCCTGCTCACAAAGCCCCCAGGACCTTTGCAGCACTGGGGCACCTGCATCAGTTTTGCCACAACAGTCCATAGTCGCAAACACTCTCCAGGTTCTTTCCTGAGTGGTGCTGAGCACTCACAGCTCATCATGGCGATGGGCTCTCAGGGGACTTCAGAAGTGTTTTTGGAGCCTGCTTTTCTGAAGCCCTCTGAGAGCCCATCACTGTGATGAGCAGTTAGTGCTCCACAGGGATATCCTGACCCTCCCTGCCATCAATAAGAGATGGTCCAATAGACTCGGTGACAAATAAGAAGTTGTTGTGATACCTTTGACTTTAAAGCAGGAGAAATAACCCCCCCTAATGTGATCTGCTGTGTCTTTATATTCCCAAGCGTGTCACCCCGGATCCGGGCTGGGGCTCTGATTTAATATTCTCATGGAAACCAGTGCCCTCATCCAATTACTACGGGGATTTCGGAGCATCAGCAGCTGAGCCGCCAGCAGCCTCCGGCATGGAAGCAAACCCCACGCGGGACCAGACCCACTGCTCTGGCCAGGGCCACCCCAAAAGTGCTGGAGGCGTGGGTCCTGAATTAATTTGCCACCCTGAGACAGAGGCTGTGTCAGGGACTGGGTTAGACTGGGAAGCATTGTTTGGAACTGGAAGCACTGGGAAAGCAGCAAAGGCAAAGCATCGCTCGGGGCCGCGGCAAAGCTCTGCGGGTAATGTCCCGGGAGATTTCCACTTACAGCAGGACTCAAATCCCTCTGTTTCATTCTTGAATGCCTGCTGCTCCGAATCCCCCTCCAGCCACAGAGGCTGGATGCTCACTGGTAATCCTGCATCATTTATTTTCATTGGCTGACAGAAAAAAGTGCTGTCAGAAAACCAATGTTAGCTCTGCTGGCTGGCATATAAAATGTTGCTTTAATTGTATTTTATTTGGCAATAAGAAAATAGAAGCAGCAACAAACCCTCCAGATATTCCCCCCCTTTCCCCCTCCCCATTTAAAATTTCAATTTGGTAATTTTATGACTAAGTTTCAGATAAAACCCAACAAGGCCCATTAAAGTAAGAGCAGTGATTTATAGTTTTCAGTGGCACATGATCTTTGGACATATTTCCCAGCCATAAATATTAAGACAGTTCTTTAAAAAAGAAAAACAACTGGGATTTTTTTCACATGTCAACTGTTGTTTTTCAGCTAACAAACCCACTGTTTTTTCCAGCCCTTGTTTCCGGCCTTCTGATCTCTAAAGGCAAAATGAGAAAGTATTGGACATCTGATGTGAAATAACAAAGCTCATGGAGCAGCTTCACGCCCTCCAGCTCAGGCTTGGGCATCACCCTGTGTCCTGCTGTGATTTTACACTTTAGAGGCCATTTTCATGCATAGGGAGGTTAGGAGAGCAACTCCAGCTCTCTTCATCCACTTCCCAAAGCAATGGTATAATTGATTTACTACTGAAATCAGAGGAAGTGGCTGGGAGGCTCATGCTCTGCCTCTCCTGATGCCGACGCTGGCCAGGACCTGCACAGGCTGCCCAAGATTTGGGGTTGCTCTGACCTTTCCTCAGCATCTCAGGGGGGATGAAACCTTCCAAACTACCGCAACATTTAGAAACCAAACCTCTGCCATCAATACATAAACCTGAGGATTTATCTGTGCCACTCAAAATAAAAGAGTCTGAGTCTTGACTAACCAGCTTGCTCACCCAGCTGAGCATCCTGAGCATCCTTCAGGTACCACTGCAGATTTATTTGCTGGAGAATACCCCTGCGTGTGCCCAGTGTGGCAGCGATGCCTTCAAAGCACCGGGTGCTGCACGTGGCGCAGGGTCTCCGAGGAAGGGGTTAATGGGTGGGCAGAGACAGTGCTGGGGAGTTGCTAGGAGACTTGGGGCTTTAGGATGCTGGATATAATGCTCAGCCAATGGAGGAGCCCTTACTAAATCCCCTAATTTGGGTTTCATTGATTGTTGGGGGTTAGGAGTGGGTGTGGATATGGCTAAGGAGGGCTGACCCTCCTCCTCCCGTGCTTTCCCATCCTGCATCTGCAGTTTCAATTAAACCGCTGAACTAATAAACTCGGCTGCTATCGCAGTTTGCTTTGGGATTCATAATCATTTTTCCTGCAAATATAACAATTAAACAGAGAGGTATCGGTAGCTCGAGAGGAAAAGCTGAGGCTCCCTCACACTGCCAGCTGGGATCGGGGTGCCCAGCCCCTCGCTGGGGTTAGTTTGTCCCAGCCAAAAGCCCTTTCAAGGGGCTGCTGCTTGTGAGGGAGCTGGGGGAAGCATCGCCACCCCCTGTTCCCCTGCGTCTGCTCCTCCAGATGGCCCGGGCTGCTGCTCTTCATGTGGGAAAAGGTTTTGAATTAAAATCTTACCTGTGTTTTTCTGGAGGGTTTTTGCCTGTTTCCCCACCTCACTTTCCAGAGATCTGGCCCGTTTGTCATCATTAACTATAGAAGGGGTGAGTACTGATGGAGTGGCAGAAGCAAGGGGGCACAGGGGGGCTGAGGGCACTGAGGGCTTGGCAGGGGTCTCCAGTTGGGGTCCTGCCCTGCAGACACAGCTGTGCACCCCACAAAGAGCCCTTTTCAGGTGGGGGTCAGTCTCTGCTGTGAAGCCCCCCTTGGATGCTGGGAAGCTGAATTGCTCCTCTCTGCAGAGACTGCACCAAGCCCCGCAGCCAGGCCCTCCCATCAGCTCTCATGTCCCCTGTGCCACCATTCCCTGTCCTGCCAACAGCAATAGCAGGGCTCCCTTGGGTGCTCTAGACACCCATCCCAGCAAGATCTGACCTGACTGTGCTCCAAACCAGAGGCTTTTCCCACCCAGCACCCTCCCCAACCAAGCATTTAACCCCCAGCTTAGCAGGTGTGGGATGGGATGGGATGGGATGGGATGGGATGGGATGGGATGGGATGGGATGGGATGGGATGGGATGGGATGGGAAAACACAGGCTTCCCACGGCTCTCTGAGCCTGGCAGAGGAGCGAGACCCACATAGATGCAAGATCCAGCCCCTCCAGAGACTCCAGGATGCCAACTTTTCACAGAAAGAGCGGATTACAGAGCATCAACTCCAATCGATCCTCTGCCGCGGCAGAAAGCAAAGGGAAAAGAGGAACAAAAAGAGGTTTCTCAGTCGTGGAGGATTTGGGGTTTTTGTTGTGTTTGGAAGGAGGAAAAAAAGCCTGAGAAAGGGCTGAGCAGGAAAGGCTGGGGAGCACAGCAGGCTCGCCCCTCCTCAGACACTACTGTGGGGTGGAACCTTTTGAAACACGTGTGGTACCAGGTAGAGCACATGGGCATGGGGTGGGTGCAAGGTGGGCATTGGGTGCCTCACCTCCACCCAACAGAGGAGGTTTGACTCCTTCCTCCCTGGACTGAAGCATCCACAACAAAACCCTCCTGGCTCCATCTGCCAGAGAGAAGAAAGGTCTGGTCCTGCCAAGAGCTTCACAAAGAGCAACCAGGCTCAGGGATGCTCTGGACAAAAGGGAGACATTAAAGAAGGATTTCTGGAAACCCAAAAGTCTTGCACAGGACTGAGCAGAAGAGATGGCCCTGGAGCTGCTGTCACGGACCCACTTCTGGCTGCAGCCCAAGACCTCTTTGGAGGTAGTTTGTCTCGTTGTCTCAGCTATCGATTCCTCCAGTGGAAAGAAAAGACCCTGGCATAGTGAGGGTGTTGCTAAATGATGGTCAGAGCGCTCTGCCCTTGCAAAAGAGGCTCTTTCTCCATCAGCCAAAATGGGCTTTCCAAGTGGGAGGTAGGGACAGAGAGAGGGAGGGAGCGAGGGACAGGGAGAGGAGATGTGGGGCACCACAGACTGCCCTGCTCCCATGCAGGGAACCCTCCGCAGCCAAACTCACAGCAGGGAGAGCACCCAGGAGGGACCTGGCACTTTTTTTGTCACCCTGGGCCGGTGACCACGGTGAACAACCGTCCGAGCATCGCGGCGCTCTCCCTGCAGCTGCTTGGGATGAAGCTCACGCGTCTCCTCTGCATTCTGCGCTCTCGCCGGCGCAGGGGCGAAGAGCTTTGAAGGAGCTGCCCTTTCATTATTAATATGATGATGATGTCTGACGCCGTGTGTGCGCAGCGATGGCTCTCTGCCTCTGGTGGCACCCTGCCAAGAAAAGCACACGCTGCTCCTCGGGGAGGGGTCGGTTTCCCCCACCCCCATCAGTTTTTTCCCCATCCCCAGCAACGCTCTGCGTTTCTGATGTTAAATAATGGAGCAGTGCTGGTCTGCAGAGCCCCTCACTGGATTGGACCCATGGGATGTCTTTCCCCTCGCTGGTGCTGTGATATCCTGGGGATGCAGAGCAAGTGCTGGCTGAACCCGACGAGGCAGGTAAAGTTCCTCCCAGCCTTGTCTTGCTGTGTCCTGCACCCCAGAAAGTCCCATCCCTGCAGAGGGCACAGAGTCAACCTGAGCCCAGCCTCTGCCCACCGCCCCCACTGCAATTCTGCTCACTGTCTTGGACTACAAAATAGAAGATGGGGTCTGAATTTTCTTAAAAAGACTCGTTTTAGCGCATGGATCTGATCTCGCATTGCTTCAGTTGCTTTCTACCCCCAGGCCAAGCTGGGACCCCCAGGCAGCGTGGGTAGAGCTGGCTTGGGGAGGGGAAAGGCCGCTGCAGCAGCCGCCAGCATCCTCACATCAAACATGTCTCTAGGTTTTGCCCTCAGGCCACAGCCTGAGACATGAATCATCCCCTCTTCTGCCTATCGACCTGGGCTGGGCTGCTGACAGAGACCTCCTCCCCACCCAGCCAAGCCACTGGCAGCCCCCTGGATTCCTGTGCCCAAAGGAGCCTGGATGCAATGTGTGCCCAAGTCCTTGGCTGCATGGTTGCACCTCAAACACCACCTGATCCCTCCTAGCACAGGATCCGGGGGCGTGGGGCACTGCGGGTGGCAGGGCTGGAATCACAGGGCTCAGCCGGCTGGGATGCCCCTTCCTGGGTCCCCAGCACCACAGCTCCAGTTGGACCCTGTGATGGGTAACAGGAGCTGACACAGCTTGGTGTGAGTCAGTGATGAGCCAGGCCACCATCCCTGCCAGCCTCTGGCCCACATGAGCAGCGTGCATGGGCAGGGCTGACCCCGAGCAACGCTCAGGCTCCCAGAAACTCAGCATCCCCCACCACACAGCCACCCTCCATCCCACTCCCTGCCGCATTGCCATGGGTTGGAGAGCCACACACCAGCCTACCCACCGGGAATGGTGCTGGGATCCACCAAGCCAGACCTTGCACCCTCACGGGCACCCCAGTGTCAGGGTGCAGCAGGAGCATCCCAGTCCCACTCGCACAGCCCAGCCCAGTGCGCTCCCACCCATCCAGCCTCTGCGACTGGGCTGTGGGTTATGTCAAGGTATGTTGGATTGCAAATTAGACACCAACCCGCTGCACGGTCCCGACTCCATCTGCAGAAAATGAGAAATGCTGGCCTTGGAGAGTGTCCAGTTGTGCAGCTCGGCGTGCCTAACACCCAGGGCTGACAAGCCACTGAATCACTCCTCCCTGCGCTGCCAGCCTACATGAAGCCAAGATACATTTCTTTTTAATGATAAGTTTTTATTGTTTGGAGTTCAGCTAAAACAGCCTCCCGGGCACCTGCAGCCTCCAAGTGGTGCAGGGCTGAGCCCAGCCAGCGCGGGCACACCGAACACCCCACCAGTGCAACAAGCTGGACAGTCTCAGCTTTGAAGGGAAGTCCTTGAAAACTGTCCATGGGGAAGGAGCTGGGCTGTCAGCCATGAGCATCGCCCGGTAAATCCACACAACATCATCACAGCCAAAGGCAGGATTTGCACCTGGCTGGGAGACAACACGCACACGGGTACCAACTGCTCCAGCTTCCCTCCCCATCCCAGCGGGCACTGATTGCTGGCCTGGCATGTGCCCAGCTCTTCCCAAAATGGGCTATGTGCCCTGGAGAGGAGCCCCTTTGACCCCTGGCACCCCATTCACACACAGCCTTCCCCCCCTGCCCTGCAGGGAGGCAGCTCCTACACCAGCAAAGCAGCACGGGAGCTGCTGGAGGGTCCCAACTGGGGCTGAGTCCCTTGGAGAGAGACCTGGGTGGGGTTCAGGATGACCTCCAACCTGCTGTGCCACCCACCCTGGTGACAGCCCTGTGCTGCAGGAGAGGGAGTGTACAGGAGGCTGTAAGTGACCCCCAAGAGGTTTCTTAGCATCAAGAGAGAATTCAGCCTCCCTCCCAGCCAGATTAACACAGGGCTGAGCCATCACTGCTCTCACGATTCTCCTCAGAACCTCTTAGCAATGCTTTTGCCCGCAGGTCAGACAACCGGCAAATAAAAGATTTAAGTGAGGTGCCGCAAAGGTACGGTAAAGAAAACCACATCCATGCCTGGAGAGGTGGCGGTAAATCAGGCTGGGGAGGGACTCTGCGTGGGAGCTGGCAGCACACAGGGCCAGCACTGCTGCTTTGGGCCAGGATACTGGGGTCCGGGCAAGTGATGCTTCAGTGGCACCCCACAGAATGGGGATCTGGCTGCCGTCTCCCCCCAGCCAGCATCAGCTTTCCACCCCGCGCTGGATTTGCTAACAGGGCTCCCTGCACTTTGGGCTGCTCTTGGGCACAAAGGTTTGGAGGGGGTGATGCCAATGCCCCCCTCCTGCCCAGCCCCCTGCCCACTAGTGGGGCTGAGCCCCATCAGTGCTGGGGGCTACACTGGGGACCGAAGCTTTGGAAAGGGGGTGAGTGCCCCCCCCGCATCCCCCACCCCCGTAACACCCCTGGACCCGCTGGCACGGGCCCTGCCTTACCTGCTGCTGCTCCTCCAGCTGTGCTGCCCCATCTGGGCAGCAAAGGAGCCCCGGGGCGAGGACGGGGAGGGGGGGAAAGGGAGCTCGGATTCAGAATGACTCCGGAGCCCCGGGGCGGGGGTGGTGTGGAGTCGTATTTGGAATTAGTCCGGAGACGCTGGGCAAGGAGGGGGGTGGGGGGTTGGATACGGAGTGACTCCGGAGCCCCGGGGCGGGGGTCGGATCCGGAGCGAATCCGGAGCCGCTGGGGCAAGGTGGGGGAGGGTGTCGGGTCCGGATTGACTCCGGATCCGTTGGAGCGGTGCTGGGGGGGCGGTGGGAGCCCCCAGGGCATCTCCGTGCGGTGTCCCTGGAGCGGGCGGCGGGACCCCCGGGGGGGCAGCGGCGGCGCCCCCGGGGCGGGGGGGGGGGGGGGCGAGCGGGGCGGGCGAGGAGGGAGGATCCACCCCCGTGTCCGTGCCCGTGTCCTCCTTCCCTCCCTCCCTCCTCTTCCTCCCTCCTCCTCCTCCGCCGCCGTCGCCGCCGCCGCTGCTGCCCGTGCTCCGGGGCTGCGCTGCCGGGAGGGTCCGGGGGGTTCGGGGGGGCCCGGGGGTTCCAGCACTTGGGCTGGAAGTTGCGGCGCGATGGGGAACGAGCGCTGGAAAACCATGGGAGGAGCCTCGCAACTTGAGGACGGGCAGCAGGAGAAATCACAGGTACGGGGTGGGGGGCAGCGGGAGGCAGTGGAGGGCAGTGACCAGCCTGGGGGTCCCATCGCAGCCCCCCACCCGCACCTCGTTCTGCCAGCGAGCTTTTCTCCCTGTGCAGCCCTGTGGAGTGAGCTGCCCCCCCCCGGAGAAATCATAGGTACATGGTGGGGGGCAAGGGGGGGAATGTCCAGCCCGGGGGTCCCATCGCAGCCCCCCCCACCCCGTTCTCCTACAGAGATTTTCTCCCCGTGCAGCCCTGTGGGATGAGCTGCCCCTCTGCAGAAATTGCAGGTGTGGGGTAGGGGGCAACGGGGGGGCAAAGGAGGGTGATGACCAACCTGGGGGTCCCATTGCAGCCCCCTCATTTCTCCCAGCAAGCTGTTAGTGAGCTCGACGGGTTGAGCAGCCCCCCAGGAGAAATTGCAGGTATGGGGTGGGAGGCAACAAGGGTAAATGGGAGGCGGTGACCAGCCCGGGCGTCCTATTGAAGCACCCCCTTCCCCATTCTCCCAAAGCACTTTTCTCCCAGTGCAGCCCAGCAGGGTGAGCTGCCCATCTCATTCCCCCATGCAGAGCCCCCCGGGCTGCCTCCCCTCACACTCCACCTCCCCAATCCCCATGAATTATTGAGTTTATTTATTTGCAGGCAGTGCCCCCTCACCTGCCAGCGCCGGGGCTGCCCCTCGCCCAGGCAGCGGGCGATGCTCCAGGGCTGCCACACGCGCCTCTGCTGAACCGCTGCGCGCTCTGAACTGCTTAAATAACCCCGTAGAGAGAATCTTGCATCTCGGCTCCCTGCTGCAGCCACAGGCATCGCTCTTGGTTCAGGGACTCCCAGCCTCCTGGCCCTCTCTTAACCTCCCGGAGCCCCCCCTGGATTTTGGGGAGAGGCTGGTGTTGCGGTGGGGTGCAGTGAAGGGGTGGTAGAGCCCGTGGTGATGCTCTGGCACGTGCTGGAACGTGTTTGCACAGCCTGCTGCACGTGTGCCAGTCCCACCAGCACAGTGGGCAGGTAGCAGCCAGCTGCCCAGCCTGCAGCCACCAAGTGTGCCCGAGCAGGGAGGGAAGAACAGGAATAGCTGCACAGCCACAGCACCCAACTGGGCTGCTCACACACTGGGTGTGGGTATGGAAGAGATGCGGAGTGTGGGTCACCATGCTCAGGAAGAGCTGGGGGAAATGGAGGGCTCTGATGAAGCCAAGGGAAGGACCCCAGCACAGGGAGGTGGGAGTGGGAGGCAGCAGTGCCTGCCCTCATTCTGCATCCTGGTGCTGGGCGAGGATGGGGGGAGCAGCCACCAGACACGTTTGCTGCTTCCCTGTCCCCCTTCCACCCACAGCAGTGCAGGAAGGGGACTGCTGCCTGACTTCTGCCTTCTGCACCCTGTTCTCTGAGCCCTGTTCTTCCCTATCAGCCCAACCATGGCAAATGCCTCCCTCACCTCGCTGGAGAGGGGCTGCCCATCCCAAGAGGCACAGTGGACCCCAGATCTCCCCCGAGAGAGAAATCTCTATCTTCTGTCCTCTTACTAGCGGAGCTGTCTCCCTGCTGCACAGCCCCTCAATGCAGGGGTCCAAGAGGTGCCATCTGGCTGGAACTGCTATCTGCCTGGCTTTGTGCCCACCCATGGCCCCAAGGATGATCTGGGCAGGATGGATTCAGCCCCACCACCCATACAGGGCTGGAACAACACAGCCTGGAGCTGTGGTTCGTGCAGGGGGTTGTGAAGGAGGCACAGAGTTTGCTGTGGAGCTGGTGCTGGGCTCCCAGCTGCTGTAAGCTCCTCGGGAAGCCCAGCCCACCTGCATACTCACCCATGGACCCAGCTCCAGCTCGCTCACCAGCCCTTTCTTCTCCTCTCACTGAACTGTAGGAGCGATACCAGGCAGGCTTTGGATGCTGGAGGAGAGCAGGTAACAGGAGCAGGAAACAGCTCCTCTGCCTTCACACCTGCAGGGAGCAAGCAAAGTACAGTGTTGGGCTATGGGAAGGTGTGAGGGGCTGCAGGGTGTTGGGGGGCAGCTGGGGTACAGCTCCCACCCCAGGATGAGCAGGGAGAGGGGCTGCAGCCCTGCGCAAAGCTGTGCAGCAGAGCTGGACATGCAGGGAAGCTGGACAGGGGCAGCAGAGCCACACAGAGCAAGCGGCTGGGATGCAAAATGAGCTGCTGGAGCTGCTCTGAAGAGAGCAATGTAGTGGGGAGGTAGGGGACTGGCCCTTGCTGCCCTGGAGCTCTTTTAGGGCTGGGTGAAGCCTGGCAGCAAGATGAGGGGCAGCTGGGCTAAAGTTTGTCCCAGTAGCTGAGCCCAGACAATGCAAACCAGCATCTACCTGTCTCAGAAGAACAACCAGGGTCCTGTTTCGTAGCTGGCTGGGGCACAGCTCCAGGACAGAGCACCCAGGGCTTCCCACGATCCCTGCCCACCATCCCACAGTGCAGAGCTTGCCTGGTGAGCTGGCAAAGAGCAGTGGCTTTGGCAGGAGCAAAGGGCACCTCCTCCTCAAGGAGCATCTCCTGTGGCAGACTTTAGCTCACCTTGTCCCAAGCACCTCCCATCCTCGCAGCTTCTGCTCTCCTTAGGAAGAACTGATTTGGAGCCATTGGGACCTCCAGCCTGATGGATGTCCCCAGAAGTGCATCAATAACCAGGGCAGAGGGATGTCCTGCAGCTGCCCAAAAGCCTTGGCAAGAAGATCCAGGAGCCTTAGGCTGTGCAATGGACAGCAGAAACCCCTGGAGTCACGAGGGCCATGGCTGAGGTGGGGCAGGAGCATGTGGCAGAGGGGTCCACAGGGCCCCATGTGGGAGCTGGGCATGCAGCTGCAGGGTTGCTGTGCTGGGGGGATTTTGGGGTACCCACACCCCAGTTTGGAGCATTGCTGGTGCCGCTGGCGGAGCGTTTCCCTCCTTTCCCCACTGCAGGTTGCCAGGTAACACAACCTGCCAGCAAAATGCCGTGGGACTCGTAACATTGCCACTTCTCGGGATCTCATGGTCACAAGCAGGGGTGGTTGATGGGGATCGGTCCCCGGTTCCTGCCACAGTTCCCAGTGCTGGTGGGAGGGCAGTGAAGCTGGGGCTCAGAGGCTGGAAAACAGCTCGATGCAACTCCCAGGCAGAGCTGTGGGATTTTGATGTGTTAAAGCCCAGTTGGGATTTGTGTGGCTGCAGAGAACAGACCACTGGCCATGCATGGCTCTGCTCCTGAAATCCCTGATGGGTCCCTTGGCCATTCCAGCCCATCTGTGTGTCCTGGCAGGCACAGTTTGGGCTGAGGATGTCAGCGTGGTGGGGAGCAGCAGCATGTGAGATGGGAGTGTACAGAGCTGGGGAGTTGAAGGTGCTGTGATAGCCAGGACAGCCACGGGGGACATGGTTTCTGCTCACCCTGTTGGTTCCAAACCACCCAACGCTGGCCTCTGGTCAGCAGCCATCCCTCCTGTCACTTCTGCGCCTGCAGGGTGCCAAGGAGCTGAGTCAAGGGCAGGTCCTGGATGTCCATGTGAGGGTGTCAGCGATGGGCATCTCCCGCCTCCATCTGCCACCGTCCTGCTGCTCCTGGGTGCCCCTTGTACCCCCAATCTGGGACTCCATGTCTACAAACACAGGGTCAGCTCCTCGACCTTCTGCTTGCTGAAAGCTCCCCTTATTGCCTTCAACATTTCCTTTCAATGCCCACTGAGGGGCTGAGCCTCTGGTTGCCTCATTACAGAGGTCCTTGCACTGTGGCTTCCCATTCAGCCCAGGGCCGTTTGCATCTCCAGCCTCACTCTGTGGGCTGGAGAAGAAATCCAGAGCATCCCCTGGGGCTGGTGGGGCATCCATGGCCCCTGGCCCCTGCCTGATCAGCCCCACCAAAGCTGGGGTCACCTTAATGCAAATGCTTGTGGGAATGTGAACAAAATGAAGGGTGCTTTAAGGAAGGTGTCACTACAGATAGATGTGCATAGGAGGGGACAGGGCCTGGGAAATCTTTGCAGATGCAGCAATTTTCCCCTCGTTTCTGGGGAAAGTAGTCTTTGTCTCTCTGAATCTGCAGTTTTCTGGCAGCCCTGCAATTCCTTGTGACAGCTGTGGCCGGGGTCAGGGAAAAATCACAGCATCTGTCCTGCAGGTGTAATGAGAAGGGGGGGACAGGGGACTGATGGGGCTGGGTGGCAGCTTGCTCCATCCACGCTGACGGCGTTGGCACCTCACACTTTGCAAGGAGAAAAGGCTCTCGGTGCATGCAGAGCAGCTCCTGTGGGCTGAGCCCATGGGTCCCTGCAGCAGTGAAGCTCTTGGAATTGCTTGTGGGTGTCAGAGATCATTCCCACAGCAACTCCCCCTTGCTGAGAGCTCCAGGGCTTTGGGAGCGGCTCTGCTCCCCTCTGGCAGAAAGGGGTTGAGGGTGCATGGATCGCACAGCTGGGAGGTGCCCAGTGCAGAGCACAACCCCATCATACTCAGTGCAACGTGGTCCCAACGCCAACTCATATCCTCCTCTTGCTGCTGGGGCAGCCTCTGCCTTCCCTCTCCTCCTAGCTTTACCCTGCGCTCCCCACTCCAGGGAACTCTGGAGATGTTCTCCCTTTTTCTCCTCATGGTTGTGCCCAGGGCAGCAGGACCCCTGCACGCACCTCCCAGAGAGCCAGAACTGCTCCAGCCGAGTGTTCCTGCCTTAAATAAACCACACCAGCAGGAGCACGCAGCCGCCGTGCCTTCCCTCTCTTTATTATTCCATACCTGCTCCCAGGTGGGTGTTGCTGCTTTGCTCACTGAGCGCTCGCCTGTGGCCTCCGCGTCTCTGGCAGAACCACAGGAGGCCTTGGGGTCCCTGCATCCCCTCCTCTACCACCATCCCTGTGTCCAGCACCTCCCTCATTGTCAGATCCCAAGAGCTCATGAGGGTTTGAACCCACCTCTTGGATGAAGGGGAGCAGGATGGGTCCATCTAGATGGGTCTCGATGGTGTCCGTCTGTCTGTCCACAGAGGATGAGCTGCGGGTACATCCTGTGCACCGTCCTGCTCTCGGTGGCCGTTCTCCTGGCGGTGACGGTCACGGGGGCCATCCTCTTCATGAACCACTACCACACGCCCGTCACCGAGTCGCCTCCTGTCATCAGCACCAACCCCGAGGAAGCCAACGCTCTGGTGACCATCGAGAAAGCCGACAGCTCCCGCATCAACATCTTCATTGACCCCAACTGCCCCGACGCGGCGGGCACCTTCGGGCGCCTGGAGGGGCTGCAGACCTCCCTGCTGCGCGCCATCACCGACCACGACGCCGAGGCCAAGGCCACCAAGAGCCAGCAGAAGGCCCTGCTGGTCACAGTGGCAGATGAGGTGTCCAAGCTGCTGACGCATGCCGTGCAGCTGCGCGCTGACTGCGACGGCCTCAAGAAGGGGCACAGCGCCATGGGGCAGGAGCTCAGCACCCTGCAGGGTGAGCAGGGCAGGCTCATCCAGGTGAGCTGGGGCTGGGGATGCCGCAGAGTGCTCCTTGGGGACAGACTACCTGCATCTCCAGGGCATGGCTGATTGCACCACCCTGCCCATGGTGTCCAGGGGTGGCCTCCAGCAAAAGGAGCTGAGGTTTAAGGCAGGCACTTGGGAACAGCATGTTTGGAAGCACAAGTGCAGCTCCAGCTGATCAGCTGCCTGCATCTCGCTGCCAAACCGCCCTGGTGCTGGTGAGCTGAGTGTTCAGCCTCCCACTTGTGGGTCTCTCAGCTCCAGATCCAGTTTAGGGTCTCTGAGGAGCACAGGACCATCTCAAGGACAGTTCATGCAGCAATCAACCTCTCCTTATTTACAGTCCCAAAAATTTCCCAGCCAATGAGCTGTGTTGGAGTGCTTACCTGGGTATGCTGGGGGTCTGCCTGGCATTGTAGCAAGACCAGGGCATGGCTGGATGGTCTCCTGGTGCTCATCCCCCTCTGGCTGGAGCTGCTCGGTCCCCACTGCTTCGCTTTGCTCCCCGTCCTGCTGCTCTGCCACAGCCATGCCACGTCACCAGCCCAGGTCACCTCGGGGTACGGCGGAGAGCCAGCAGTTGTCTTCAGGACACGGCTATTCCTGCCACCTCCGTGATCCCGTCCCCTTGCCCAGAGATGCACTTATCCTGCAGGGTGGCTGCACCAATGCACCCACGTTCGGGTGTTTCTCAGCTCCGACGCTATCTGGACCCTGACCCTGGGCCAAAAAGCACTGGAGATGCTGTATAGGATCTACTGTGGCTTTTGTATCCCTACCTGGTCACCAGCAGCCTGTACCCTGTCAGGGAGCATTGCTGTCTACAGGCATTTGGGAAGCTGTGGGAGTGAGCAGAGCATCCTCACGGTGGAGCGGTGGTGGGGCTGGGAGGTGGAAGGGGTTTAACCATGGGTAACCTTGTTAACCTTGTCCCCCTCCATGCGTCCCCCCACCCACAGCTGCTCTCGGAGAGCCAGACCAACATGGCTCGGCTGGTGAGCTCTGTCAGCGACGTCCTGGACACGCTGCAGAAGGAGCGCGGTGGCGCCCGGCCCCGGCTCAAGGCCGACCTGCAGCGAGCGCCGGCCAGGGGAGCGCGGCCCCGGGGCTGCTCCAACGGTGAGGTGGCATCCCCGACAGTCCCTGCGGAGAGGGATGCTCTGGTCCAAGGAGAGGGGAGGGTGAAAACCACATGAGATGGGGGAAACCAACCTGGATAAGGGATTTGATGCAACGGGGGGGCTCCAAGGAGATAGGGAATATGGGGCAGGAGGGAGATGGAAAGTTATATCCTAGAAAGAGTGTTTCCCACCACGTGGCCCCCAGTTGTCCACAAAGCACAACTTTGCAGCCCTGCAAAAAAAAACATTCCCCACATAGATGGAGGTGGGGCAAGAGAGGACGAAGAAGAAACCATTTGCCTTGGTTCGGTGCAGACGGCAGCGCTGCACGGGACTCGGAGTGAACAGTCACATCCATCATCATTTGGTTAAGATGAAGCTGAGTAAGACTGTCCCGGGGCCGCCAACATGTGCCCAGGCTGCCTGCAGCTGCCTCCGGGCATCGGCTCCCTCCTCCCCAGCTGGGTCCCAGCCTGCCCTCACTGTCACATGGGGACACAGGGCTGGTCCCTGCTGGCTGCCGGGGGGAGTCCCTGGGGTGGCTGCGTCCCCCTGGGCGCCGCTCACCCTGAGCATCGGAGGAGAAAGGAGGGAAAGAGCAAGGCAGCACCAAGCCACCAACTAAAGCTGGCAGCAAGGTTGAGAGCCTGAAAGAAATGGCAAGACATTAAATTAAAACGTTAATTAACCAGTTTTCGTCTTGTCCCACCCCATCCTAATGCCACGCTGCAGGCTCCCGGCCCCGAGACTGCTTTGACATCTACACGAGTGGACAGCAAGAGGATGGAATTTACTCCATCTTCCCTACGCACTATCCCGCCGGCTTCCAGGTCTACTGTGACATGACGACGGATGGGGGCGGCTGGACGGTGAGCTGCCACCACGCTGAGGGACAGCGCGCGATGCCACACTGCCTGTGGCTGTCCCAGCGCTGGGATGCTGAGGGTGGGAGGTGTCACTCTCATCACTTAGATGTGTCATAGGGATGGGGATAGATGCTAATGGGGTCTGGCTGTGCACAGGGTGCCAGGCCCCGTGGGGAAGCAAGCAAACAGGTTTGTCCTTACCTGCGCAGAGCTGCTGGGCTGAACCCCCTGCCAGAGCCCAGTGGCCTTGCCCCAGGCTTGCTGAGCTTGCCTGGAGCTGGAGTGTGAATTCAGGCAGGGAGTTGGATGCAGTGGCTGGAGTTTGTCCTTATTGGTGGGGTTGGTGACCAGCTGGGGCACAGCATAGCTGTGGTTGTGCCCCATCTTTGTGGTTCTGGTGAGCTGGAGCTGGGGCTCAGGATGAATCCCAAACTCAACGTGTTTCGCCTTGTCTAACACAGGGGTTTCTGGGGCAACTCCATTGCGGCGCTGATTCTCTCACTCCCTGGCTGCCCCGTCCAATCTGCTTTGCCCTGGTGGCTGCAACAGCCCTGTAATTACAGTAACGGGGCCAGAGAGCTGGGGGGACACAGTGCTGGCATCCCCGAGCCTGGAGACCCTCTCGCCCTGCAGACCCCTTGGGTGTGAGCAGCCCCTACCCAGGAGGGCATCACTTGGGGTGCCGGCAGGGCAACGAGGGGGTTCCAGGGAGGTGGGGGGGGGCTCACTGGGAGGGATGGGCAGGCAGTCTCTCCCCCTGAGGACACGCTGGGTGAGCCGAGTCGGCCAGCGCCCCTCCAGCTGGGCTCTCTGGGAAACAAATCCCCACGATCTGATTCCCCTAAGCAGCTTTGAGCACTGCCAGGAGGGAGCTTAGCCCCCCTGCCCTCGAGGGGCTGATGAGCCTTTGGCCTCGGTCTGCCCAGAGCCCACCCCAGGCAGGAGTGACCTGTCATGCACAGGTCAGTACCAGCAGCTCCAGTGGGGAAACTGAAGCACAGCCCAGCTCTGGGGACTCCAGCTCCTGGGGGGGGGTCACAGAGGGAAAAGCGAGAGACCCCCACTTGCTCTCCAGGGTGGGGAGGGTCCTTGCAAACCCCATGCACAATCTGCACAGCCTCCACCAGCCCCAGCCTTGTTCCAGTGCTGCCTGAAGAGCAGCCCAAGGTGATTAGCGAGACACTCAGAGGCTTATTTAAAGCTGCTGCAGCCAGGAGGGCTCTGGCTGGGCTGGGGAGGGGGTGAGGAAAATGATTTTACTCCCAGCAGCATTGTGGGCTCCGGCAGCAGGGCCAGCACGGTGCTGCCTGCAGCCCTACAGCTAGGCAGCACCACAGCCAGGCAGCACCACAGCTCTGCCCTCGACTGGGCACAGGAGCCAAAGCAGGTGCCAAATCCCAGCATTCTGGAGGCAGGAGCATCCAGAGCTGAGGGTGCTCACCTCAGGCTCCCATTTCCCAGGACTGCTCTGTAGCGCAGGCTCCCAAACATCCCTGTAGCCACTCAGGGGAGTGGTGGGGCTGGGGACATGGAAGGGGGTCCTTGGGGTCACCAGGGCTCCAGGTGAGCCATGGCACGGCTGAGCACCGTGGTGCAGAGCCTGGGAAATTTCCCTCCCCTCCTCCTCATCTGGAGCGATTACTCCTGACATTTGGGCTTATTTGCATGTGGGTGGGTGGGTGGAAGCGATGGCAGCAGCTGAATCAATTTTGACTTGGGAGCTTGGGAGCTGCTGAGCTAAACCTTATCCTGCATGGAGGGCTTAGAGACCTCAGGGAGTGGGGCAGAGGGAAGAGCCACCCCGATGCCCCATCAAGGAGAAACCCAACTGGGATTACTCACCAGGTGTTGCTCAGCACCTCTCTGTCCCCACGAAGATCTGTAGTGTCACTCTATCCCCTTTCCAGTAGCAGGGTCCCTGATCATTCCCTGTCCCATTCTTCAGGAAGGCCGAGCAAAGCACAGCCCTCTTCTCCCTGCGATGGCCGCATCCAGCCCGGGGCAGCCAAAGTACCTGGTGCTGTGCGAGCGATTGCAGCTCTGCAGCTGTTTGCTGCCCGTTTTCCATAGTGGAAAAGCAGAAGTGTGGCAGAGGGGGCAGCAGCATTGATGTCCACACAGGGCAGGGTGACACAAAGGTGAAGAAATATGGGAGGGAAGAGCTGGGGAGCCCCCAGCACCCCCCCCCTGTCTGTTTTGTCCCCTCTTCAGCCCTGCCCACCAGCAGCAGGGCCGCATTCAGTCGTTGGGGCGTGGGTCTGGGTCAGTGGTCGCTGGTGCCAACAGGAACATCCATGTCCTGCGCTCAGCACTGACTGTAATTGCAGCGACTCCCTCGGGCAGTGCCAAGCTGCAGCTGTGTGATTGCCCAGCCTGAGCCCGATCCCCCCTTTGACACTCACCTCTGGCACTTCATTAAAATAATAACAAGGTGGCGGAGGGCGGGGGAGGCTCAGCATCCTGGCAGGGCTGAGAAAGTTGTCTCTTCACGTGCTGTTGTCTTGGGAGGTCTTCACAAACACCCCCGTCGCTGCCCAGCTGGAGAAAAGCCCCCAGGGTCAGCATCTTGGCTCTGTGAGCAACAGCACTGCACCAGCTCTGGCTGCCTCAGCATCATTGTGCATGTACAGCGCGTGTTGGGAAATGGTGGGAAAGCCAGAGGATGTGGAAGGAAAGCCTGTGCTGGCAGGATGGGGGCTGTGGTAATGTTAAGTGACAGCTTCCAGCTTCATGGGCACCTGCCCTGCCGGCGATGCTCACGGGGATGGCTTTGCCCAGCCTGCTCATGGCCTGCTGAAGGGGTCCTGGAGCGAGCTGAGGCTTTGAACACACACTGATGTGTTTACACATGGGCTGGGATAAACCCAGGGCAGCGGATGAGACGAGCCTGGGGAAACGTGCTCAATCTGAAAGATGTGATTTATGTGTCACCACTAGCTAGGATGAGATACTTCTGCTGGTGGGGACAGGCAGGAGCAGCCGGGTCCCCAGGACAGGCAGCACTGCCAGCTACGGTGTTCACAGGTCATCATTCGGGGTTGGCACTTCCCAGAGACCGGCTCTTGTGATGCTCTGAGCTTGTCTTCTCCATGGTTGAATCTGAAGATGGTCTCCACGCTCAGAGGAGCACGACAGGGCTGGAGCTGTGGGGTCTGACCAGGAGCTTGAGTGCTGCGGTGGCAGAAAAGTGATAGCTGAGCATCTCCCCAGGCTGCAGCCATGGTGGTGTCTTGAGCTCACTGGGGTTTTGGTGGGGGCTGCAGGGAGAGGAAGCAGAGCCCTCCCTCACTGCCAACACCTCAGCAGTCTCAGGCTGGCGGTCTTGCTTTTCTCTGGTTTTAACCCGTTTTTCTGGTTGGTGCCTTTGCAGGAGCCTGTCCCTGCCCCACGAGCTCAGCACAACTGTGGGAGGCAGAGAGCAGGGGAGATAAATATTTCAGCCTTTCCTTTAAAGAAGGGAAGAAAATCCTTTTTGCTTAAGAGGGGGTGATGCATATTTAATGAGGAGGAAAAGAACAGCAAGGCAGGGCTGGGAGCGTGACAGCGAGTCTGCAGGTCACCGGTGCGTGCAGCATCCCCGTACCTGCAGCATCCCCGTACCTGCAGCATCCCAGTGCATGCAGCATCCTGGCACAGTGGGCAAGGAGGAGGCTCCCAAATCCCCTTCACCTACACAAGTGAAGCACAAGGAGGGACCATGCATGAGAGATGAGGGTGGAGCAGGGAGACCCATGAGGACACAAGACCTCCAGCACCCACCAGCTCTTCCAACCTGGTTTTGAGGCCCCTGGGGCCAAGCCCAGCAAGCAGTGGGGAACCGAGGGTGCCTCCGGCATCCGGCTGACTGCTGAGCCGTGATGAGGCTGAGCCAGTGGAGATGTGCCCCGCACGCTTCCCTTGGCACCACTCAAGCAATTGGCCTATTTAAAACCGCGGGTCAAAGCAGATTAAGAGAGAGCATTGGTGCTGTTTCCACTGCCTTCCCCACATGGCAGCACCGGAGCTGACATCGGCCAGGGAAAATCAGCTTCGGGCCCCCGTTCAGCCACACCATCCCCCTTTCTGAGCAAGCCCAAAGAAAGCCCCTTTAAACGGGCTTAACCGCAGCTTCTCAAGTGCTCAACGCAAGGATAAAAATTAAGGCTCTAATTCTAGAAGGTAAGTACAGCAGGATCAGAGCCATGCTGTGCCAAGGAGAGCGCTGGAGCCCACGCAGGGCATCCCCAGCCCTGAAAGTGCTTTCTGGTGAAGGGAAAAACAGCATGAAGTTCATGGGCTGGGTCTCCTTCACATGCTGGGATGAACCCTACACATGCAGGAGGGCAGGAGAAGCCTGCAAAGGAGCATTGCTGTGGTGGAGCAAAGCACAGCAGCTCCCCAGCCACTGTGGGGACTCAGCAGCATTGCTGGAGCCTGGGGTGCTGGAAGAGGGGTCAACAAGGTCAGTGGCACTGCTCAGCCTTGAAGACAAGGTGCTCTGGCCCCTCTGCTGCCAGCACATGGGGTGGCTGTTCCTAAATCACCGGGCATCCTATCCCCCTGCCGCGGCCACGGGAGTGTGGGGCTTGGTGGCCATCAGCTAGGCTGGCTCAGCCAACTTTAATGCAATTAATCCGGGGCTGGAGGCTTAATTAAGTTCCAATGGTTGGGCACGGAGCAGCATTTTCTGGATCATTATCAATAAATCAAACCAGAAACTACAGATAAAAATGGATGAAACACACGGGGCACGACGTGGGAGAGAAAAAGGGAAAGGCTCTGATGAGAAAATCCTTGCTAAGTCCTGGGGATCTGGCTGGATCTGGGGGCTCTGCAGGAGTTGGGGTGGCCGCTACCCCACAGTTAACTTTTCTGGGAGACTAATGAAGTCCTCACTGCGGCCTGATCATGGGGCAGCTGCCCAGGAGAGAGCAGTTTTACACAGCACTGTTTGCAGGATGATTGCCTTGGCAGTGTGGACAGACCTGGAGTCACGCTGTCTGTCTATCTGTCTGTCCATACCTCTGCTCCCATGTGCAATTAGAATCACAGAATGGTTTGGGTTGGAAGGGACCATTAAAGCCCATCCAGTTCCACCCCTCCTGCCATGGACAGGGGCACCTCCCACTGGATCAGGATTCTCAAAGGCTCATCCAACCTGGCCTTGAACACTTCCAGGGATGGGGCAGCCACCACTTTTCTGGGCAACCTGTGCCAGGGCCTCCCCACCCTCATCGCGAAGAATTTCTTCCTAATGTCTAATCTAAATCTTCCCCCTTCCAGCTTGAAGCCATTCCCTCGTGTCCTATCACTACAGGCCCTTTTGAAAAGTCCCCAGCTTTCCTGTAGCCCCTATGCAGAGCCCAGGCTGTTTCAATCTGGTTGTGGAGTGCTCACCCCTCCCTGGGCACCAGCACCTTCCCACAGGACCACACCACAAGTTTGCCAAGCTCTGCTCCCATTTCCAGGTGAAGGATCCGGGGAAGTGTTTTATCTGAACCAACTCACCCATCCCTGGGAGTTGGCACATAATGATCCAGCAATTCCCTGGGGACCTGCTCGCAGTGTCCGTGTGTAATTACTGAGTTGAAAATGGTTTAATTTGCGTCTGCGTTTAATAGGGCAGCAGTGGGGAGGGGTGGGAAGCAGGGGGGGCTGCTTGGGGTGCACAGGCTCTGAGTAGCCCCACAATTCACCCCCCTGTGTCTCCCCAGGTGTTTCAGCGACGGGAGGATGGCTCCGTGAACTTTTTCCGTGGCTGGGAAGCCTACCGGGACGGCTTTGGGAAGCTGACGGGAGAGCACTGGTTAGGTACGTGGGGCTGGCAAAGCCTGGGGCCCCCAGATAACCCTGGGGAGGTCCAGGGTCCCCTTTGCAAAGGAAAGGACACCGATACCCCCTTGGCCACCACTCACATCCTAGGAATAATGGTCCAGGCAGCCGGGGAGGGGACTGGGCGGCTGCACAGGGGCAGGGAAGTGACGGGATGGTTTGCCTGTGAGCTGAGCACATATCCTTGGCTGTGCAGCAATAACAGATTGAGGGCTGGAGGGTGGGATCCGCTCCCCATCCCATCCCGCGCCCCTTCCCCAGGGACCCCTGGCCACCCTGTCCCTGCCAGGATCCCCACACTCACCCCGACCCTCCGCTGCAGGGCTGAAGCGGATCCACCTGCTGACGGTGCAGGGCAGCTACGAGCTCCGCGTCGACCTGGAGGACTTCGACAACGGCACCGCCTTTGCCCACTACGGCAGCTTCGGCGTGGGGCTCTTCTCCGTCGATCCCGAGGAGGACGGGTACCCCATCTCCATCGCCGACTACTCGGGAACAGCAGGTAGGATGGTGGGGCAGGAGGAGCCCACGGCCACCAAAGCTGGGGGATTTGCAGTCTCCTTCAGCACTGGCAGTGGTGTCGACTCCATCCCTGCAGCCGCGGGAAGCTGGAGGCAGGAGAGGGGCTGTGGTTGGGCATTTGCAGGGTGGTTGACCCCAAGTGCCCTGTACATGACCAAAGAAGCCCCACTGGGGTGCTCAGGGGAGCACCCTGGGGTGGGAGACAGTCCAAGGGCAGGGTGAGGGTCAGGCAGGACACATCACAGCTCCTTTCCCCCCGTGACAGGCGACTCCTTCCTGAAGCACAACGGGATGAAGTTCACCACCAAGGACCTGGACAACGACCACTCGGAGAATAACTGCGCGGCTTTCTACCACGGCGCCTGGTGGTACCGCAACTGCCACACCTCCAATCTCAACGGGCAGTACCTCAAGGGCCATCACAGCTCCTACGCCGACGGCATCGAGTGGTCCTCCTGGACCGGCTGGCAGTACTCCCTCAAGTTCACCGAGATGAAGATCCGGCCCGTCCGGGAGGAGAATTAGCTGGATGGCATGAGTGTCCCCCCTGCTCCATGCCCAGCACCCTGCCCTTCCCCACTGCCCTGCAGCCCTGTCCCCATGGATGCCATCCTCCCAGAGGGCTGGCCCATCTTTGAGGGGTTCCTGGCGAGCTCCTGCCCCTGGGGAGGGCAGATTTTGCTCCCAGGTGCCCATGGACATCACTGGACTTCTGCTTCCTACTGCCACAGCTCCCCTGCAGCTGTGATGGGTCTCCTGGCCAGAGCATGACCCACAGCTGCAGCAGGGAGGGCAGTGGGATGCAGGGATTTGGGGAGCGGTGCCCAGTGGGGTTCAGCAAGGAAGGGAAGGGGCTGCCTGGAGGGAGGGATGGACGCAGCATCCCAGGCACCTCTGATCAGCTCCGCGTGGGCACAGACACCGGGCAGTGGCCTGGCTGAGCTGGCGAGGGACTGGCAGACACTCGCTGTGAGGAGCCCCAGGCTCTGCAGAACCCTTGGGACTGGGACAAATCTGCTGCTCCACGGTTCCAGCCCACTCCATGGTGCTACTGGGGACTGGGAGGGCTCAGCTGGGTTGAAGCCCGAGCAGATGCCTGACCAGTTCCTTCTCCAGTCTGTAAATGCTCACGTACCCCCCTGCAAGAGGAACACAGCTGGAAAGGGACAACTACAAATTTCTTCATTCCTACTGTCCCTCTCTGGGCTTCTGGAGTCTCCCGATGGGTCAGGACAACCTAAAGCAAGCTCATGTGGTGCTGGAAGGACGCACACTCAGAACTGAGCACGGCACAGAGCTATCCTGGCAGCACTGGGGAAATAGGGAGCACAGCTCTGCCTGCATTTCACAGCTCCTCCCTCCCAACCAGACCCACTCAGACTCACATTGGACTTGGCCTTCGGAAAGCTGTGACCTTTCCTGAAACCGTTCACTTTGGACCAGCCCCTCCAGCTCGCTCCTGGCCTGGAGACTCGCATTCATTTTCACCTCGCATGAGCCACGCTCTGGCTCGGCACCTGCAGAGATTCAAAGCCTTTCATTTCTTCAAATCCCATTAAGGTTTTGCAAAAAAGAAGCCCCGAGTGGGGCTTAGCATCTGCAGGGCCCTGATAACCAGGCAGCAGGCGATGCCTCGTGCTGGCTGACCCGAGGAGGAGCTGCCACAGGCTGTGGGGCTCTCTTCTCCCTCCCTTGGAAGGACTCAAATGGGGGATTTTTGTCCAAAAAAATCAACCAAGCCCAAGTGAGCTGTGTAGGAACAACGAGGGGAAGGGGACAGCCAGGACCCTGCCACCCTTTACCTGATTTTCTATCTGTTTTATGGCAGCAACGGAGAGCAGACCCCCCACAAAAACACCATCAGATGGACAGACTGCCCAAGGAGAGGAGGAAAGCTCCCACTGTCCCCGTTTCCAGAGGGCTTAAAGCATGGGAAGATCAAAGGCTCATCTTCCTGGCTGTGGCAGATTTGTACTTTCCTCTGTGCTTCTCTTTTTTTTTAAGCCTTTGCCACCTTGGATCCTGTGCTGGATGAGCCCTTTTGCCTGATGGGGTCCCCAGCTGTCTGTCCTGCTGGGGAAACTGGTGCAAGAGATGCACTGGGGTTCACGGCAGCTTTCCCCTCTGCCAGAGACATTCCTCAGAGCCCTCAGGTGAGGATGAGTTCTGAGTGCAGGCACCAGCTCTGCCTGCTCCATCCCTGCCCAGAGCAGCCAGCCAGGCTGGCTTTCTCAAGCAATGGGATTTGGAGGAGCTCAGTGGTGGCATTTCCCAGCCAGCACAAGTGCAGGAGCACCCAGCAGCTTCTGAGGCTTTTCTTATGCCCTGCTGGACCTCTTTGGACAAGGTCCTGTGCAGGCAGGGAGCACAACAACCCATCTTTACTCCTCATTAACTTCTTTTGGTGGATTAGCTGTAGCTGGGTTTTCTAGCACTTGCCTTCGGAACAAGAAGGCACACGGAGCCATGTGCCCTCGACCCATCCAGCAGTGTTTTTCCACGCCGGAGAAGGGATGTTGTACGTGCAGTCTGTTGATAGCACACCCCTGTGTAACTGCTGTGTCGCCGGGGACTCCCTAATGACTTTGTTTTGTCTTGCGTGAGAGGTATTTAAGCCACACTGAGACGCAGGATTTCCCAGGATTATTCCCAGCAGCTCACGCATCGCTGCGCGGCCCTGGATTAGGTTAAACCCACCCGTGGTGACACCTCCCCAGGGAAGGGTGCGCAGGGGTGGCTGGGGGGGTCTGGGATCTGGCCACGTACCTTCCTGATGAAGTCCTGGGCCGGGTTGTGGTGTGTAGCAGTGCCGTGAAGTCTAGGTCGTGTGTGAGTGGTGTCCAACGCTGTACATGTGGACTTTCTAAACTCCTTAATAAAAGGAACTCATCGTTAGGTGGTGTGTTGGCAGCACCGCCCAGAGCGCGGGATATCACTGGAGGAACCTGCCATGGTGATGGCAAAGGGAGAAGCACTGATGGCTGGACTCCTGGCACAACATCCCCAGGAACCAGCCCATCCTGGGCTTGGTGCTCCCAAACCATGGATGGGCCAGTGGAGGCTTCCCAGGGCTCCAGCCCAAACCCAGGCACTGTGGGACCTTGGGATGGAAGGTCTTGATGCTGAGGTACCTGTTCCCTCCTGCCTGCTCTGATGGACAGTGCCAAGCAATGCCCCTAGCCCATTCCTGCTGAACAGTGAAGTGCTGCCCATCCCATGTCCACACCAGGATGGACCCAGGAGGGGACAGCCGAGTGCCAGGCATCGAGGACCACACTTCAGCAGCAGTGGCTGCGCACACTGGCCAAGGATGGGGGAAGCACTCAGGATGGTGCATGCGGGGTGTCTCTGAGTGGGTTTTGGGGTACAAGACTCTCCCATCACACTCGCAATAAACCTTTGGGACCCCCAGCAGCTGCACACAAGTATGCCCCAGGCAAGGGGGTTGGGAACAATCCTGCCCCAGATGAGACCCTCCCTCCTGCCAGCTTCCCCACCAGTTGCAGGTGGCTCAAGGCCAGCCCAGCACTGCACACACCCAGCCTCTCCTCCAAATGAGGCAGCGAATGAAGGAGATGCGTTAATCAGCGGTGCTGGGCTCCCATTGTGGTGGCTTGGCCAGCCCCCGGCCCCCTCCCTGCTGGGATCCCAGCAGCCACAGCCCTGCGAGACAGTCACGCACTGGAGGGGTGACACGGCAATTACCGCCCGGGGGTATTTAACGGCGGGCGACGCAGCCTGGCCAGCTCAGTCTGGGCACAGGGCGACGCGGAGCAGGGCCAGGGCCAGCGGCACTGGGCATCGTCCAAGGCAGAGAGGTGAGTCGCTGGCAGTTGTGTCTGTCTCTCTTCCCCTGCATGCTTTCACCCTATCTTGACAAGAATCACAGCCAGTGAGGAGGTGAAGGCTGGTGGGAGCAGCAGGAGCAGCAGGCAGGACACCCACCTGCACCCCCCAGAATGGGCAGGGAAGGTGCTCACTGCTCTGGGCTGTGCCCAGCAATTTAGCTCCATGATGGACAACTGGGTGCAAAACGGGGAGAGCTCAGAACAGCAGCAAGGTACAAACGAGGCAGGGAGCACCCCAAAGCGAAGCCCATGAGCAGGGGATTGCTGGGAGGGCAGGCAGAGACTTGGGCTCAGCTGGGTCTGGTGCAGAAGTGAGAAGCACCCACGGTAGCCCCCTACCCTTCAAGCACAGGGGAGACACCCTGGCGCCAGCCACCAGCAAGGCAACATCTGCAGCAAAAAATATTTTAAAAAATCCCATTTATCCTTTCTGAGTCTTTGTAGAAGGAGGAAGGGGCGGCAGAGCAGCCCTGTCCATGCTCAAGGTCACCCCAAGCGCCTGCGGCACTGCCGCACATGGCCCAGGACCACACTCCCTCCCGCTCTGCTCAGCAGACCTTGCTGCCGGCGAGGCACTTGCAAGCCCCATAAAGCAGAGGGATGTCGAGCACCTTCCTCCACACACATTAGCCAGGCACTGCAGGTAGGACCTGCGGGTGGGGAAGAAAAGGCTGCCTCAGGTGAATGCACTTAAGTCCTCCCCGCAGTGCCTCTAAGAGGAGCAGGCGGCCCTGCAGCCCATCAGCCTGCCCTGCTAAGAGCCCACTCAGCCACCCCCACCGGAGCAGAGCCCGGCTCTGCACTCTGAGCCAGGGGAGTAGCGGGAAGGCTGTAATTTGTGAGCACAGAAAGGCTAAAGATGAAGGGGAGTGGGTCTGAAGGTGGCAGAGCGAGCTCAGCATCCAGCCGAGGGGGCTGGATGGGGCTTCTTGCAGGCTGTGGGGGTGCCAGGGCTGGTTTGGGGGTGCTGCAGCAGGGATGGGGATGTGTGCCAGCCAAGGGCAGCCCTTGCTGCTGCTGCTTTAGCCGCTGCCTGAGGATGCTCTTGAGTTTACCAACCTGTCTTTCCTTTCCTGTGCTTCCCCCAGATGAGTGCACCCTACTCGCTGTCCTGCCTCTTCCTCCTGAGCCTGGGGGCCTGCTTCCCTCCCAGCGAGCAGCAGGAGCCACGAGACCCCGGGGAAGGGACGCTGCTCAAGCCCAGCTGGCAAGCGGCAGCGGTGGCCGAGGACTCGGGCGGCTGCTGGAGGGCAGGAGCGAAGCAGAGGCGCAGCAAGGAGCTGAGCGTGCTGCTGGGCATCATCCGGGAGCTGCAGGGCTCAGGCAAGGAGGGCAGCGGGCAGCGGCTGGGCAGGCAGCGGGGCTCCGAGCTGCTGCCTGTGGGAGGAGAGAAGCGCAGCGGCACTCTGGGCAACCTGGCCGAGGAGCTCAACGGCTACAACAGGAGAAAAGGGGGCTTCACCTTCCGCTTTGGGAGATGAGAGCCTGGACTCGACCCATCACCTCCTGCAGATCATCCCACCCCATCCTTCCCTTCCATCTCACGTAGGTTTGCTCGGACAAAAGGGTATTGGGGGAGTTTTGCAGCTGAAATTGCCCTGGGGATGGGGAGTGCCATATTTTCCTCACTTGCAGCCCTGCTCCAGATCTCACATCCACGTTCCCAGCCAGTGCAATGGAAGAAGAGGAGTGTACCCTAAAAAGAAGCCACTGTGTCCCTTCCCTGGTCACACATGTCCTTTGCTGGGGCACAGGGAAAGGGCCCTGTGGTGGGTTTCCAGTGCAGGCAGAGGGCTGGGGATGCCACACCAGGACAGGCAGAGCTGGCAGGGCCAGGAGCTGAGGCTGGAGGTGGGAGGGCTGCCTGGCAACAGCAGGACAGTCCTGTTGGGGACTACCTGTAGCTGCCAGCCAGGGCGGGCTGTGGGTGAGGAGCAGGTCCCTCAGAGATCTCCATGGAGTCACAGAGTTTCTGCTCTCCTGCTTGTTAAGGGAAAGTCCCTCGGGCAGCAAATTCTGCTTACTGTCAAGATGCCTCTCACAGGAGCCGGCTCCTGCGTGCAAACCACGGCAGAGCGGTGGGGTCTGAGAAAGCCTTGTCTGTAGAAATCCCTGGTGCGAGCACAGAAACCTGCCCTGGCATCACCAGTCCTGCTGCAGTCCCACTACCCTGCTTGAGCTCTGTCTCTGACATCCGCTCTCAGGTGCCACCAGAGTCCTCGCCAGGGTGAGATGGTGATGACCAACCTTCAGCGGTCCTTGTTGTGTCACCCCAGCGCTTGCCTGACAACCCAGCCCTTCCCAACCCCCTCTTGACCTCATCACCACCTCTTCCCAGCTGTAGCCGCTGCAGAAACTTGGGTGCAGAGGGGCTGAACGAGGATCCCTGCACCGACCTGGGGCCAACAATGGGTGCTTGGTGTCCTCCTGTTCCCTCTGTTGCCAACAGTGCAACCAAACTCCAGCACAGCCACAGCTGCAAAGGCCAAGTCCCACTCTTTAGCAACTGCCTTCTCCTCCTTTGGGCAGATTGAGCTCTGCCAATGCCAACACTGACGTTTGATTTCGTGCCTGACACAGCAGGCAGTGATATTAGTAATCAGAGGTCTAACTACCTGGCTTGCAGGCACTAACAGCAAGTTAGACACCTAATGACATTTAACATTTCATCGCAGGCACAAAAATGAAGCAGGGCGATTATTTGCAAGTGCTAAATTGTACCCTCAAAATCAAAGACCATGGCAGGACTTGGCTGAAGGGGGGCAGAGAATAAAAATCAGGCTCCGAGAGGTGCATTGTAATATCCATCAAGCAGACAGACCTCTTAATACAGCGCTGCCAGGGCTGGCACAAGCTGTTCTCGCAGCAGGAGCGGTGGCGAAGCAAAGGCTGGATGGAGGGGAGCTGGGACTGGCAGGAAAACAGCAGCCGTGGGGCAGCAGGGCCAGGGAGGAGTGATGGAAGTGAAGGGCAGACTCCTCTGGGGAGCTACACATTGGTCACAGCCCCACCAGTGCAGAATGGGAGCGACTCTGGATTTGCAGGGATACAGATGAGGCCAGGATTTGGCCCTTGCATAAGGATGGCACAGGCTGTGAAGAAAAGGAAAGGTATTTTCCTTCCCCTGCATCTCTACTGCGGAAACCACCTTGCACCGTGGGGACCACAGCAGCCTAACAAACCCCTTGGGGGAGGCTGAGCCCACGCAGCGTCCCCCACCAAGCACCCCAAACCCCCCTCTCCGATGCCTCTCGACTCCCACCCCACCGATGGCCGATGGTTCGGGGGCTGCAGGTGCAGCGCTCGCACCACGCAGCGGAGACGGGAGCTTTATCGACGTTTCTATGGCAACATCTCTTTTTTTTCTTTTCCTTTCTTTTGAGTGTTCAAACCATCAATAAACACGCACTGATCAATTTTACCCTGCGTTGGGATTGGGGGGGAGGGATGGGAGGGAGGAAGGGGAAAGAGTTTTGGAGCAACACTGGGTTAGTGAGAGCCAGTAAATCCCTAGCTTTGCCGTGATGGATCATTGCAGGGAGAAGTGGCTCCGTCAGCTGTGGGAAGGGAAAGGAAACACGCTGAGGCTGGGGGGAATGCAGGGACTCTCAAGTTCAGGAGAGGAAAAGGGTCAGAGCAGCATGATAAAACCTGACATATAACATTGATTGAAGTGCAATAACCCTCTATATCACCTGTTTAACTGTAAAAGCCAGTGCTTACCGGGCAGGTGGGACAGAGCTGGGCTCAGCTTGTGCACCCGGGGGACTCCTTGATGGGCAACGCCATCCCTCTCCTCGCCTGCAGGGAGGAAAGGTGCTCCTGGCAGGTTGTGATGAAGAAAGGGCAGGCAAGGGGCTGTGGCAGCCTTGGAGGATCCCTCTTGCTTTAGGATGGCTGATGCGCCTGGGGAAAGGCAGTGATCCAGGTTCTTCATTATTGCTCCTGGGTGAGTGAGGCTGGGGGAGAGGAGGTAAAAGTCAATGGATAAAAATTGCCTGGAGTCTGGGGATGATGCCTGAGAGGAAGGAGGGGAGAACATGCCAGGAGTGACCCCTAGGAGGCTGGTAAGCCCATTTGTGTGTGGTGGACATGGTGTCTCCTGCATCCCCTCCCAATTCCTCCCTTCCCAGTTCCCTCTATGGGGCAGCTCCCAGGTGACACCCAGACCTCCAATACCTTCGAGAGCTGGAGAGCTCACAGCCCAGGAGCGCGCTGAATGTGGAGCTGGATTCATTGTGCAGGTGGCAGAGCAGAGTGTAAGGCAAGGCAGGGCAACCTGCCCGGGGCACCCGCACCACCACCTGCTGTGATGCCAGCCTGCAAAGGGACAGCATCAAACAGTCACTGGATAGTTCTACACGTGGCCAATCAACCCAGCCAGTAAGGCCCAGTGCAGGCACTTGCTGTCAACATCACCACTGCTGGGACCCTCTGTTAAACACCCAATTATCCTTCTCCGATCAGGGTATGACCCTTATCCTAGCCTCAGCCCCATCTCCGCTCATCCACTCTGTTCCCATAGGCTGCTCCTCACTTTCCTCTGTTCCAAGCAGACCTGCAGCACCAAAAACACACACGATGTGCACAGCAAATCTCCAAACCCCAAGTGGATCCCATGCAGAGAAAGGGCTTTGTATAGTTGCGTCCAAGGGACTCACCAAGAGTAATGCACCATAACCAGGTCATTCAGCACTGCGGTTCCGGGAGCACGGGTAGGACCTTGACAAGCACAGTGGATGGTAGGACAAACACATAACCTTCAACAGGGGGGTGATTGCTGGGAAAACAGTTCAGCACAGGCTGGTTTGCAGGTAAACTTCCTGCTCATCTGGATCTACCATTGAAAAAACACCAAGCAGCGCCTGCGCTCCCACAGAGGACAGTTCTGAGCCCAGGCTGAACAGAGCTTGCAGAGCTGTCCCCAACCCCACGGCTTTGGGGCACCAGGACTGACCTGAGATGCAGGTTGATCCAGGAGCATCAATCCCAACCTGCCTGTGCCAGGGCTCACCCTCAAACCCTGCCAGCCTGCTTTTAGATGCACGCGTGATGCCAGGAACCCTCTCTTCAGAGGTGACACAGAGCTTAGGTGCATTTTCCTCTCTTTTCAGTCGTGAAAGGATTGATGTCAAACAAGGAAAAGGCTGTCAGCTGGCCCCCAATCACCCCCGGGGCTGGCAGCGCTGCCGTTCACCTGAGTGCCACAGCTGGAGCATCAGCATCGCTACGAGACAGGCTGCCACGCCAGCCTACCTTTAACATTCCTTGTGGAGAACAAGAGTGAGCATAAAACACTGGCCACATTTTACATCTTGTGACAGGCAACTTCTCAACAAAAGGCAGGATGACATTAAAGAAAAACTTAAAAAGAGTGAACATGGTAATTTCAAAGACATGAAAACCAAAACAAAAATACAAACACAGCTATTTTTCCCCCAGAGCACTCTCACTTTCAAGCTCAATAGCCTTGAAAATTGGAGCAATCAAACTGTTAAATGCATCGATCTGTTAAATCAACTCCTACTGTACTCAGCTAAATTTAGCCTTTAATCCCCTTTCTTGCACTCCCAACACTGCAGATCCCAGGGCCTTTCCCCAGCCAGGTCAGCCAGTCTTTGCCTTCCCACGACACCACTGACTGGTCCCTAAGCCAGCAGAGATGTTAGAGATGTGCATGAAGAGCAGCTTGGACATTTATTTTTGCCAAGGATCACCATCCCAAACCCACCAGGAAGCTCTTGTAGCACTGCACATCCATTCACTGGACACGACCACTTTGCTGAAAGTACCCTGTGCCTTGCCAAGTGCAGGCCATTAATTAAACTTATATTTGCCAATAGCATCCTCTCACTCCTCTTTCCATCTTCTTCATGCTCATTGAGAAGAGGCCCGATGCAATCACTGCCACAGCAAGACCAGGTTTCCAATAAGCCTTGTTCCCATGGCCCAGGGGGGGAGCCGTTCCCCACATCAGGACAGATTTCAGCAGGGACTCGAGGGAATTAGAAATTGGGGCGAGCTGGCTCATAACCCTAAAACATCACTGACCAACTGTGGGACCTCGGGCAGGGCACACCATCCACCCTTGTTTTCTTCTCATCCTTTTCTGCTCTTTACTAATCAAGGCAGCGTCTCACCTTAGAGGCTGCTGAGTACCTGGATACGTCCCTCCCTCAGGGAGAAAAGAGCTTCCTCCTCCTCTCCCTGGAGATGCTGCCATGTGTATGGCTGCACTGCTCACCTTGCAGCTTTTCTGTCTGCAAATTGGAAATAAAGGTGTTTCCAAAGTCTATTATTTATTTTCTGGTCATTTGCTTCCGGTCTGAGCTCAGAGCATCACACCTGGCATTGCCTCAGCCAGTGCACAACTAGAAAGGAGGGAGGAAGCAGCCAGAACCTTCTGAGAAGAGAAATTCACAGGTTGTTTCATAGCAGAGGAGGAAAAAACCAACAGCAACTGAATTACAGAACACAAACAATTAACAGAAAGAAAAGTTTAAACTCAAATCTGTGATTTAAACCTCATCGAACACAACAGCAAAGCTTCAAAAGAGACGATGACACAGTGTTTGCTCTGTGCTTATTTCTCTCCTGACTTTTCAGAGTTAGATCAAAAGGCTGTGGAAAGGTGCTGCTGCCTGGCTGGTGCTTCTGCTGTGCTGAAGAGCCCCACTGAACCACCCAAACACGGAACTCCTCTTTTTGGATGTGGAGTCTCAGGGGACAGTTGAAAAACCTCTCTAATAGACAAACACAAGTTTTCCTCAACATTGATTTATTTTTAAATATACTACGCAAGAGAGACAGGAATAAAAAATAAATCAAAAAAAAGAAAGATACAGAAAGAGAGGAGGAAGAATTGAAATGTGTACAGAAACAATCCGTACTAGACCAAATTACAGGGGAAACAACCCCCTTAAGTATCACAGAGATGAAGGACAGAGCTATGTACACACTGTAAAAAAGACAAGTCTACAAAAGTGTGTAATAACGAGATACAAATGTATAATATAGTGGCACAATATGTTATCAAAGTAAAAACAGTACCTCCAGGAAAGAGACAGTCCAAGGGTCGGGTTTGTTTTCTTTTTCCTTACATTTTTAAAGGCAGCCTGTGGCAGAAGTGTATTTTCTTTTTGAACATGTGTTAAAACATGGCTGTTTGTGAGGGCGAGAAGTGGTGTGAAGACACACGAGTGAACTACTAGAAATCATATACAAAACAAACAGTTCCAAAGAGAACAGAATAAAATACAATTGAAGGCAATTAGTGTTTAAGATACACAAGAGGGGTCACAAGAGTTACAGGGGAACAGGACGTGGAAAATGCTTCTTTTCTCATATTTGGAAATGTTCAGAGGAGTTAAATTGCACTGTTAATAGCCCTAAACCTTGGTCTTTCACTATTGTCACGAGTCACAGTTAGTTCCCAGTTGTGTTGCGTTAGTTGAGAAGGTCACAGGACCTTGGAAGGAAGCCCAGGAGTCCTGCTGTCAGCATTTTGTGGCAGTTTCCTTGGGAGATGCACCCAAGAGAAGTGTCTGCAGTCTTCACAGATCCTCACTTGATGCTGGATGGAACCACATTGGCATGAAGGTAGTGACGGTTTTAACCCCAGAGAACTGGCATCCGAGCTCTCCATGGGGAGTTTGCACTGGCACGGAACGGGAGGCACCACAGCCCCTGCAGAGCACAGGAGGGCAGAAGCCAGGCCCACTTCTGCTCATATAATAAAAAAAATGGAAATCCACCTACAGAAACAACAGTTCCTGCTCATCTGTGATATGCAAGCTCAGCAGAAACAACTGCTGGAAGCACCAGGGTGCCTCTGAACTCATCCTAAGCCATCTCCTCCTACTGCCACCCTCCTGTCAGGGAGCGATGCCTTGCCCACCTCCATCCTGCTGCTCCCAGACCTGCTCAGCAACCCTCACCCCAAACACCATCCCAACTGATGTTAAGCTATCACAAGAGTGTGACAGTGATGTCCTCCTTCAGACCTTTTCCAGTCCTTCTTAGCTACCAAGGGAGATCTGCAAACGTGCTCCTGTGCCACTACATCAGCAGGTGCTGTCTGCAACGCTTTGAACCCAAGCAATTAATTTGGGCTGAACCCAAGTAATTCATTTGGGATCAACAACGTTAAGAAATTGCTGAAAACACAGAAAGGAAGGGCAGCAGGTGGAATCAGAAGACGAATTTGGGTAAACACCACTTGTAGCACTCTGTCATTAAAAAAACCCTTACATTAACATCCCTCCCAAGAGCCAAATCAGGTTAATGTCAGAATTGGGCCAGGGACACGCGCTGCAACTCTCCCAAGAAACGGTGGGTATATTGCTATTCAAACACTCATCCTTGTGCACAGCGGGGCAGAGGAAGGAGATGAAAATGCAGCAGGAAGTCCTCTGAGGAGGATGGCATCTCTGTGTCCATCAGTCCAGCTTCAGTTCTAATGGTCCATTCAGAACAATAAAATATTAATAAAAAGGCATGGTGTGACATCAGCATTTAGACTTGTAGTCCACAAGGCAAAAACTCCACAGATAAGGACGATTGTGAGTATATGAAACACAGGAGATCTGAGTTAAGAGGGTGGAAAGTGCCTCTTGAACACAGCCCTGCCCTTTGGAGCTGGGGCATCCATTCACAGTCTGTGTCTTTTGCGCAGCTTTAACCTGAACGCCCCCGTCCTTTCTCAGTCCACACGTTACTCTCTCTCCACAGTTGGCTTTGGCCCATTGTGATACATTTTTCTTTTTAACCTGGCTCCTGCTACCTCTGAACAATGTCGCTGATTTCTTTCACTGAGCTGAGAAGTTTGCTAAAGTCCTGGGTGGCCGCAGGACCACTGCTGGCTGTGGCTGGGCAGATCTGAAGCTCCCGTAGGTTATTCTCCAGCTTATTGATGGCCTCCCGAAAGGCAAATTTATTCCTCATCTGCTGAATGGAGTCCACATAGCTCACACAGAAGGTGTAGAGGTTCTTGCCAGCCTCCAAGACAGCACTGTGGCTTGCCATTTGTTCAGAGTTCTTGCTGATGGCCATCCGTAGAGCCTCAGTGCTTTCCAACACCACCCCCTTAGTGATGGTGCCACTGGCAATCCTCTCTGGGGGCTGCCTGGTCTTTCGCAGCGAGACCCTGGTGGAAATGAGAGGGATGAAGGCTGTAGATGATGGCTGGTCCCCGCCTGGGGCAGAGGGTACAGAGGAGGAAGAAGCAGCTGGGGTTGCTGGGCTCATCAGCAGCTTTGCAGAGGACTGTGGCTTTGGTACGGAGGGGATCCCCAGCTTTTTCACACCTTCCCCTGACTGGTTTGGCTTGACAGCATCACTGCTCGCAGCATCTCCAACCTGAGTCAACTGTTTGGATTTCGGCCCAGACACCACATCTGCTGCTGCTTCATGGCTGGGACTGTGAGACACTTTCCCAGGCTTGCCAACAGAGGATGAAGACAACGGAAGAGGAGGGGCCGGTTTCAGCTTGGATAACTTCCCTTTGTCTTTCCCTGCCGACTCCGAGGTCTGCTTGAGCCTCCTCAGTCGTGGCTCCTCAGAGGAAGCCTTGCTGGCACCCACAAACCCAGCAGGGTTGGGCTTGGCAGCAGAACCTTGGTCCATTGTCACAGTGGTACCTAAGGCACTGGATTTGACTCCATCGTCCTTGTGGAGCACGCTGGAGGAAGGAGGGGCAGCAGGTTGCCTACGGCCAAGTTTTGGCGTCAGAGTGGGAGGGCTGGAACCAGGGCTCGACTCTGCATCTTTGAACACATCATCAGTGGCCTCTTCATTTTTCTTAAGCAGCCGTGGAGGAGGGGTCACTGTTCCCCTGACAGCAACGTCAGTCTTGGCCTCGTTTGCACGCTTCCGAGGCAGTGCTGGCTTTTCACTTTTGTGTCCCCCAAAAGTGGAGGAATCAAACTGGCGTCCCGTGGACTGCAAATCTCGAGGCAGAGTCACAGATTTCCACTCTGTGTCCTTTGCTCCGTGGGGCACACAGGAAGCTGAGCAAGACCGTAAGAAACGCTTGCTTGAGTTAGAATTACTCTCCTCTTCACCAGCCACCCCTCGGCTGCTGCTCATCGTGCTGGACTTCTTCCGTAAATGGGGAGACAAAAATCCAGAGTTCCCAGTGACAACCCCATTGGTGACACCAGCCCCGTTGCTCGGGCTCTGGAACTTAGAGGGGTCAGCTGCATCTGTGGGGGGTGCAGGGAAAGCTCCATTGCCAGCATCCCTGCACTCCTCCTCCCCACCCACCCTGCGGTCCGAGTGGCCGTCCATCTCTCTGAAGGAACTGCTCCGTTTTGGAGGTGTTGGGGCAGTTTTCTTCTTCTTCTTGATAAGGGCACTGAAGAGGTTATGCTTTTTGTCCTTCGGAAGCAGCCTCTCATCTTCATTCAAACTGCTCTCCAGGGCCACCCTCTCCTTCCGAGGGAGCAAGGGAGAAATAGCAGGTTCGTGATCCAGAGGGTCTGCAAGAGAAAGAAGACAGTCCACTGAGCATTGCTTCAACAGCCAGAATAATTGGGTTTCCTCCAGGATCAAACTACGGCAGCACCTCCAAAAGGTGCAGGTTCTGTAAACAGAGACAACTTCAGACCAGAAGACAGTACAGCCACACTCACGCCTGGCTGGAACGTGGTCCCCAATCCTGCAGAGATTCATTTCCAAGGTGTCCTCTACAAGTCTCTGCTACCAAACTACTTTCCCTCTAGGCTTCCAATTTAAACAGCAACATGCAAACACAAAACACTTATGTTCAGATTCCCACCCTCACATCTGGTGACTTGTCTGAACTTCACGCTGTAAAGAAGAGAAATATTAAGAGGCCTTTGCTTTAGTCCCTACGCTGTCACTGTCTTTTGAATAGCTGACCCTCGGAATTAATAAGACATCTCTGTAACCCACCACCATCCCCAGCCTCCCTGTTCATTTAGATTCTGAGCTCTTAACCTCTTTTCTGATGTCATCCTTCATGGGGAATGGAAATAACTTCTTCATGAGCAGAAATCAAGATGCCCTTTGGCAGCTGAAGGCCTCAGGTCACACCATCATGAAGATGGCCAGCTCTGTACGATAATGGAGGGAAGTGGTAGTTACAACCTCCTTCGGCACCACTGCTCCAGAAGGAAATGCTGGGCTGACCCTTTCTCCACTTACAAGAGGTATTTTAAAATGAATAGTGGTTTATTATAAATTTATACAGAGTCCTGAAGGTCTCTGTATTTGAGTGACAGGGGGGCTCATTCCCAGGCCCAGCACTCAGATGGCATTCTAATTCAAAGCAGGAATGCCTTCAGGGCAGCATATACATTTACAGCTCCAGCAGACAGTAATAAGGGAGATGAAGCAGAGTCTTTGGGGAAAAGGATGATGCTTCTTAGTCACATATTGGCGATCATCATGCTATGGGCAGGATTCTGGTAGAGGAAGGGATTTTGGGTGAGACAAAATCTGAAGAATACTTGTGTACTTTGAGAAGATGGCACGCTTCCACAGGACCACATGCAGATAAACCATTCCCACACAACAGCTTATGGGGACCTGGACAAACAGAAGGGCTCTCAGAGCACTTTGGGAGTCCATGGCTTTTCTGTGTCTGGACACAGCAGAGCTGCACAGATCCAGACAGAACTGAGGACCAGCTTCCAGCTGCTGGACTTGTCATGGAAACACTGATAATTCCAGAAGAAACTGCAATAAAACTTTAATGCAAAATATTTTCTTTCACCACAAAGAGTGAATTTATTCTCATATATATGTTAAAATCATATTATTCCTACTGCACTTGAATCTCTCAGAGACTTTAAGTATTTAAATGAAGTTATTTTACTTCAAAGCTTGTAATACCAGGCAATTATATTTCCTAGATATGGTAAATATATATCACAGATAGTTTCTTTTTCCAACATTTCACATCCTTTCTTTTTTCCCCTTTTTGTCTAGATGTACATACATCTGCTACTGAAACGTACTGCTAAGTGAATGTGAAACCACACAAGAAAGGGCAGTCACATGAATGGTTAGAGAAGGCACTCTCAAGAGGAGCTGGGAAAAAACACTGTATTTTTTTTACCTTATTATTTTTCATGTGAACTAGACACAAATCTACTGTATACATTCAGCATTTTACCACTGCTTTTATTACCTCAAAATACAAGGTAAGTTGTTAAAGAAACTGATTGAAAGAGAGTTTAATTTCATGGAAGATTCCATAAATACCTCTTTGTCCCTTGCTGAAATTATATTTGGTACCTGCCAAGAGTAATACTCTTCAGTGCTGCAAGCACAAACCTGGGAGGATGGAACAGTGAAGAAACCTCCCTTATGGGGCTTCTAAACCTAAGCAATCGTCCTGCTTTAAATTATGCAGTGAGGTAGTGTAAAGTGGCTTGAACACAGCAGATTACCCAGCACTCAGATGCAGTGGGAGATCCCACTGACAGCTCCTACCAGGGAAAGCGAAGAAGATATGATCAGAGAGCTCCATGCTCAGGCTCTGGTCTACAGGGAGCTGAAGGCAACAGCCATTAAGTTAAAAGAACTCCTAGGGCTTCTCTAAACAACAGTGGGTGTAGCGCCAGTCCCTCAGCCAGTTAAGGATTCACTCCCAGCTGCTGTGAGCGTGTATCTGGTCCCAAGATTAACAACCTACCTTTGCAAAAAATAATAAAAGGACTTCTGAACCCAGGAAAGCAAACTCAGCAGCCTGTCATCCAGAAACATGACACTGTTAACAGAAAGCAGGCACTATTATTAGGCATAGCTTTTCCTAGGTGAAGACCTGGAGCTGGACTTGTATTTTGTTTTCCTCTGTATTTCCTGAAGGAATAATGACTTTAATTAAAACCTACCACATTCTCCCTGGCCTCGAGCATGTGTAGTCTCCAAGCCCTCATTGGTATCTTTGCTTTCAGCAGCTCTCCTCGACGTTCGTGTTTTGGTTGGTAACTCTGGAGCCTGGAGGAAATTGCTCACTACACTCTTCATGCCCTTCTTTCCTAACTCCTTCTCCACCTCTGCAACGCACAGAAGAAAAAAAATTACTACAATCAACAGAAGAGAAAAACTACTGTGCTGTTCAGAGTTCAGAACATAAAAGAAAAGTGAACAACACAAGGCAGAGTCTCCTTGAGGTTGTTCAGCCATTGCATTGCTCACTCCTTATGCCCACACTCGTGTAAACGCCTCTCTGCTTTCTACGCCGTTCACATCACTGCAAAACAGCCTGGGAGCAACATGCAGAGTTAAGGATGCAGCTGGCCCTTTTCCCATCCCCGGAACTGCTGGTCCAAGAGGGACCCAGACCTACCATCTGATATACTGGATTCCTGAAACATCGTTTCAAAGGCCTGATGGATCTCGGCAAAGGAGGGTCTATCGGAAGGGCTCCACTGCCAGCCTGAAAAACCAACACCACAGCACTCAGTAATTCCCACCAGCACCAGACATTCCGTACGCGGCACCGGAAGGAGCTGCTATCGCGGTTCCGTTTTTATACGAGTGAGATAAAATAATGACATGGAAACCTTATATGAAGGGTGCTGGGTATCTGCAACCACCACTGAGCCAAAGTAATGCTGGGAAAAAACGTATCACACTAAGTCACGTACCGAAAGGCCTCAGTGGAAGAGTAACAGTCAGTCCCTAAAGAAGTCTAATGAAGCTCCTGCTTCATCCTTAGAGCACAAGCCTGTCTTTAAATTGTCAGAAAAAGAGACACAAAGAAAACACTGAGCTGAATAACAAGTCTCTCCCTCAGGTCTGTGTGCTCCCAGCAGAGGAGAACGGCTGGTTACATAGAGTGTTCATCCTCCGGGTTTTAACCAAACACTTCTACACCATGTTGCACCTTCACTGAACTGGCAGGGGGTCTCTTGCGTGTGACCAGATCCTGGCACTTTTACTGCACCTCTACAGAGCTAAAAAGCAGCATCTGCAGGGCTGAGAAACACTTACATGCTCTCATAAGCTCATAAACTTTCTCAGGACAGCCTTCAGGGCGCTCCATACGGTAGTCTTTCTCCAGCAGCTCATAGACTTGAGACAGGTCAATCCCAGGGTAAGGGGACATGCCGTAGGTCGCAATTTCCCACAGCAGAACACCAAAGGCTGCAGATGAGGGAAAAAAAAGGACAAAAATCAATAAGCTTTGTTTTTATCTTAGATTTGAGAGGATGTTTAGCGGGAGTAGTCACTAAACTGCACCGCACACTTAAACCAGCTCTGGGTGGCTCAGATCCCATGCTCAGCAGCAGTTTAAATGTTAAAGAAGCGTAACAAGGCTCCTCGTCAGCACAGACAAGTCTCCTGCGATATGACAGGGTAGAATTAGACTAATTTTCAATGTATCAGTTGTCTCAAACCTGAACGCCTTGAGATCCTTCAAGTCCTATTAAAGGCACAATTAAGAGACTTCACAGTGGATTAGCTGAAACCGTTTCCCTGCTGCACTGCAGTCTCTTCCTCAATTTGACAGCTCCTCTCATCTGCAGCCTCTCCCTAGAGGACTCACACATTTTAACAGCTCAGTGTTTTTGGGGCACCCTTGTTTAGCTGCAGCACAGTCGAGAGAGAAAACCTGGGCGACAGCGGTGAGAAGGAAGTCTCAGCAGTTGCTGCTAACAAGACAGGGTAAGGGTGAGACGTTTTGGTTCCAAGGAAAGCTGAACAGAAAAGGGGAGAGCACAAAAATAGTCTTGAAACAGGACAGGCACTGAAATACCAGAAGCTGGTAGGGATGCAGGTCAGCACAAGGGTCAGGCAGCTAATCCAGGAGTCGGACTGGCAGAATACACCCAACACCGGTTCAACAACCTGCATGTAATTAGTTCAGTCACCCTGTTCTGTTCTTAACCTGAAGAGAAAGCGATTACAATTCTGCATAAGTAAGGAAATCACATCACATTACATGGTAACACCACCAAGGGCAATTTACATTAGACATTTCTGTGCACAATTTTCTTTGATTGCTGTCTTGAGGCAGTGAGGGGAAAGCGTCTGAACTCTGGTGTGCCCAGCAGCAGCCATGGCCCCCGGGGACAGCCGGCTCGTTCTAATCAGATCCCCAAGTCCACTGTCCTGACTCTCGCTATGCAAGGTTATGCTAACCCTAATTAAAGATATCCAACACTCCCTTTGGATCTGTCCTCCCTGAACACTCCACTATTTAAACGCAGCAGGGATCCTGCAGCCACCACAGCAACACCCTTGAGAATGGCAGATACCCAGCAGCAGCCAAAAGCAAGTTCGAAGCAGAAGAAACTCCTTGGATGGCAATCATCTACTCCTTGGGAAGCTGTTCTGGGCTTTCCTCCCCGTCTATAAAACATTTTGCACCAGCCATCTACCTAAACAGTCCTTCAAAATAAAGCCTTTCCCTGCACAGTTTCCCCCAAATACCAGTAACTGCATTGCTGCAACATTGCTGTCTGTTGCTTTATATACAGAGGATGCTCAGGACAATATTCTCCAAGTGCCTTTGGGACCACATCCCACAACTTTCTATCCCATGTCACTGGTCACTTTTGAGAATCTGATCAACAGCTACAGCAGAGACAGAGAACCCAGAGAAAGGCTGATTTTCTGCAGTCAGATTTGATAGGATGCAGCTCCATTTAGCTAAGCCCACTCTTATCACCAGCACCTCAAGGCTCTTCAATAACCATTTGTCATCAAATTTTCCCTCTGTTTCTCCTCATCTTGTTCCAACAATTATTCTTTTAAAATGCAGAAAGACAAGCTTGGAGCTATCACTAGACAAACATAGGCATATTTTTTTTTAACATAAAATGAACCAGATTCTCACTTTCTTCCTTGAAGTAGTTAGAAAGTTCCTGTCTATACAACACATCGCTTCACAGTCCTGGCCAGTGCTCTATCAAGGCATCAGTGCCATCCAGCCCCATTTCATACACTTCTATAAATGCTATAGTACCCTTTATTTTCAAATTTGCAACAATTTCAACAAAGCCAGGTCGGCAGCCTCAGTGCTCCACTCAAAGACTGACTTAGCAGAGATTAGCTCTTGTGCTCCGACAAGCTCAGAGAACAATATGGCTCAAACCAGGGAACGCGCTCCCCTCCTGAAATGTTTCACAATGTCCTCATTTCTCAGCTCTGGAAAAGAAGGCTATTATCTGCATTAATTCGTACATGCAAATTCTTACCCCAGACGTCAGATTTAATGGAGAATTTGTTGTAGGCCAGGCTTTCTGGTGCAGTCCACTTGATGGGGAATTTCGCTCCAGCGTGGGCGGTGTACGTGTCGCCTGTCATCAGCCTGCTGAGGCCGAAGTCTGCCACCTTCACCAAGTGGTTCTCCCCTACAAGGCAGTTTCTGGCAGCAAGGTCCCTAAAAACAAGAACAAAAATAGGCAATGAGAAGTCTTTACCATCTCACTTTCAGCGGTAGCAAGGAAACCTGCTGTTCCTGAAGAAACCTGGGCCTGTGTGTGATTATTTTGATCAGAGTATTACACAGAAATTATGTAGTTACACGCACACATGTAAGAGGGGAAGTTATTTTCTGTCATCCAAACTTTTTTTTTCTAATTTGCAGTGAAAGCTCCAAGAAGCCCCCTCACTTTCAATAAAAGCTGCCACCCTCAGGATAAAAATAATGTAAAGAAATGTCAGTGCTCAAGTTATCAATAGCTGAGGATGAGCACTGAATAAATGAAGTCGCAGCGCCTCACTTCTTGCCCACCTTTCCAGCACTTTGGTCACCCCAGCCAACACCAGCTGCTCTCCAGAGCTCCTTTTCCAGCCCTTGCTCAAGCACCAGTTTCAGCTCCCAGCTATGCTCTTCCTTCTCCCAAGGCACCACACCTTACAATACAACTTTTCATACCATGTTTTGGCCTTTTCAAACCCATTGCAGCCTTTGCTATCACTATTTAGATCTTTAAAGGACTGAGAAACAAGCAAATTAAGTTTTTCCTCCACATTTTTTCACCTGCTTCCACCCTGGCAGCTGAGAGATGTGCATTCGCCACTTTCCTGGCTCATACGGGCACCCTTGGAAATGCTCGATGAGTATAAAAATGTAAAGCACAAAAGTACTTTTCTCCTAATATTAGGTTTTGTTAAAAACACTTTTCCAGATTATGTCACATTGAACTCAAAATTGATTCTACCAGAAAGCTTGAGTGAGATCTTTAGATACGAGGCAGACGCTGCTCTTTCTTTTCCTTGTTCTGCTCAGAATAAATTAGAAAAAAGTATGCCTTACTAGATGCCCATTAAATTTTCACAGTGTTTTTGACTATACCTTCTTATCAATGCTGATTACTATAATGTGTGCCTAAATAAAAGCTCCCCTTCATAATCAAATTCTTCTTCCTTCCTGATCCATTAAATGAGGTCCCAGCCCAGCATTTGAATCCACGGATGTGAATTATGACAACACTCTTAAAATAATTGGGTAGGTGGGTATGGGGGTGGCTGATAAGGAAAAACACTACAATTTATTTTAGATAAATGGGTCATCAAGAATATGAGAAAATGAATTGAACGGGAGAACAGACAAATGGGATTCACACAAAGCAGTTTCTAAAGTTCACTTCCTACTGGCTGAAGGGATGAAATACTTTCAACAGAGCAAATCAAAGGCTGGAAATTTTAATTTGTAGCATCACCGTTCACTTTATTGACTGAAGGAAGCATTTAAACAGGCCTTTCACGCAGCAAAGGCGATGCATGACTTGGAAGAGCACCTAGAACTTTACATATGATCTTCATATTTGTCTCTATGAAAAAACACGTGCTGATTTCATATTCCAGTTAATTGGGCAGGAAAGGTCACACTATGGCACAGAGAGCATCTTGTATAAAGCACAGCAAGTCTCCAGCCTTCGCACAGGATGTGTCATTATATTGCTAGGAGGCCATTTCCACGGATGAAGAATGCAAAGCTCCAGCCATAATTGCAGCACACTTAAAGGTCAGAGTTTCTGAGACTTTTAAGACTGCAGAGATGCTTATTAAAGTGAATATGCATTCTGAACAATAGTGGGAAACAATCCCTACCGAGGACAGAAAAAAAAGTGAAGCAGACAACAAAGAACATGGGATAAGAAGGCACTAAGAGGGTGGCTTTGCTGTGAGCACCTGCACAAATCCACCAACACCAACTGAAACTGGTTTTAATGGTGTTAGAATCAAGGAAGAGCAGTGACTTATCTGGTCCATTAAGAGCCTGCTACTTTGGGAAACATCTACATTTAAGGCCCTAGTCCAAAATATGAATGCACCAATACATCTTCTCCTCCATCGACTTCACAGGTAAGAGAAAAACACAGCGAAAAACAACTAAGAGACCATCCCATAGACAGGTTAATGCACTGTATCAGAATACAATGCACTACTGCGGTAAATACAGGACACCAACTGCATCTGAAGTCAATGCCTGCCTCTGAAAGGCAGGAAAACAAATCAAGGGGTGTTTTGTGCTCAGTGTCCTTCCTACCTGTGAATGAAGTTTTTCTTCTCCAGGTACTCCATGGCTGAGGAGATCTGAGTTGCCATGTACAGCAGCACCACAGCATTCACCTCCTGCCGGTTACACTCACGCAGATAATCCAACAGGTTCCCATAAGTCATGAACTCCGTAATGATGTAGAACGGAGGTTCCCGTGTGCACACCCCTAGGGACCGACAGAAAGTTCACACCGAATGTTTGAGAACATCAGTCAATCTTCAGTTTTGTCCTCTAAGGCAACTTATACCTCTAGAAGGCAGAAATGCAGGGCTCACAGAAAGGAGGAGTTCTGCTTGGAATTGGTTAATAGAGGATTTTAATTTCCTGCTTCGGGCTCTGGCAACTTAAACATTAGGGAGACAAGATCATTAAAAATCATGTATTAGTGGTACAAATTGTGAATTCTGCCAGACAATAAGTGTCTGTATTTAAAGCCTTGGTATGGTAAGCAGCTTATCTGCTCCTTAACATCCATATCACTGCACAAGGGTTTAGTTCAAATCCCTCTGCTTGGTATTTATCACTTACCTAATAACTGCACCAAGTTCGGATGCTTGATCTCCTTCATTACTGCGGCTTCTTTCAAGAACTCTTCCACCTCCATGGTATCCTCCTGCAGAACAAAGGGAAAGCTTTGGCAAGGATAGCGTGCACAAAGGAGGAACAGAGTTCTGTATGAGGACACAAAAAGAACTGCAAACTGACAACATAAGCCACAGTCCTTTCAAGGTAATTTTTTCCTGTAGCCACATCACAATGTCAGGGAGTTGGGAACATGTTTGGGGTTTTTTTTGTAGGATTCTTTTAAAAAGTGTTTTTATCATTCTTATTTTAACAGAGCTTTTTGGGGCAAGAAAATCCATATCCCTTTTGTGAAGGGACTCTCACAGGGCCACTCAGGCAATGAAAAGGAAAAATGTGCTTGTTCCTAACAGAAAAAAGGTAACGAGAAATAAAAAGTACAAAAAAGAAAAGAAACAAGAATGAACATAAAAGGAAGGACATGCCGCAATCAAACGCCTGAGCAGCTGCTGAAATGCGGGTCCCTGGTCTCGCTGGGAAGGAGCAAGAAGTCCCCCTTTCAGATAGGGAGGCACGACCAATTGCAGCCTCTCCATCACCAGGAACCTGAGGTGCCACAGATTTCATTCCTGGCATTTAGAGCCTGACCCAGGACGTAACCGTTCTGGGCAGACATGTCACTATCTATTTGTTGAAAACCATAAACTTGTTTGGCACAACACAAAACCGAGGAGGATACAATCTTGCTCCAAAGACATATTTTCTGAAGCAAATATGCCCAAAATGGCTAGGAGGTCATTTCAAAGTGGTGCAAAAATACAGATCTATTCCTAAAGCAATGTTTCTTTCTATATCCATATTTCTTTTTTCCATTGGTGGATTAATGTTGACAGGCTACATGGATGAAGTGTTTTAAGGAAGGATTGGAACGGATTTACTGCTGCTGGTGAGAATGATAACAGTGGGCTGCTGCTGCGAGATCCAGCCAGCTCTCTGCTTTGCAGTGAGGAATGAGAACCTTTTTTCAAACTGTTTCATTCAATCATTTCCTATTCCTTGCCAATTACCTTGATTGGCAGCTGCGATTTACTGAACACACTCTGTCAAAACTAATAGCTCAAAGGTTCTTGCGAGTAGAACCTTAAACTGTTTTCTCTGGCAAAGGAGAACGGGTTAATAATCCAGGTTGCAAAATTACCCTAAACAGGCATTTATCCTACCTATGCTAAACAAACTCAGAAAGGTTGCTCCTCTGCAATACTGTGCCACCATTCTAAACCTCTTCCCTCTCAGTGACCAAAATAATAGGACAGGGACATACAGAGAACTACTGTAACAATCGTCTCCCTGAAAATCTGATCTCATGCAAAGGACCAGGCTTAACCAGCTTCCATCTTCCACCGTTCAAAACCACAAAAGAAATAAACCCATTCTGGTCATGCAGTATTTTCCTAGCAGAGCCCAGGACTGTGGCATTAAGGAGCACACTGCCTAATTTAAAACACAGGTTTCTCTGCTGGGGAAAATTTGAAAAGAAAAAAATAAACCAGAGGTATTTCTACAGGATGCAGAGTTGAGGTGTGCAGCCAGAATTGTGCCGAGAGGACCAGCTCACAAGAGTTCAGCCACTAAACAGCCACGGTCACAGCAGGTGCACTCAGTCCCAACACAGAGGTCACAAAGCTCCACTCCAGCCACTGCAGCCTCCACCCACCTCATGCTCCTGCCACCAACATCAGACGTAAAACACAAATTGAGAGTGTGTTGTGTTATTATGACAGAGCCTTATAAACACAGACACGTCCTGTGCAACTCGCTGAGCTCCCAGTGATGTATTTCAATGGGAAACATCCAAGCACCAAAACATTTCTAGCATCTCCCAGTTCAACGCAGCTGAGGAACAGCGTGTGCTGCTCTGCCTGCTGTCTTGCGTGATTTGCGCCAGCTGCGAGCAACCTTTAGGCACTTGATAGAAAATTGAACAACAAATGGGTGTTTGTAAGCATCACTGCTCAAAAAGAAGCTGGAACAATTTTTTTTCCCTGCTTTAGTTGTCCCTCCCCTCTTTCTTACAGAGATACCTGAGCAGACAGGGAAGGAAGAAGAGGAGCCATATGAAGTTTTGAAAAACATTCTCTCAGAGGAAAACAGCGTGAGTCATTTGAACGCTGTGCAGAAGCTGCGGAGTGCTTGTTTTCCCCAGCAGAACTGGGATATAAATGTGATTTAAAAATGTTTCTAAAAACTTTGAAGAAAGCTATAATCCACCTGTCAGGCAGCAGACTGATGGATTTAAGGAAGGTGGATTATAAATTTGCTTTTAAGGATGGGTTTAGTGTGCATAATTGCAGGTTGGAGCGTTTCTCAACTCTCTTCTTGGTTATTCTTACAGTCCCCAGTGGAACATGCTGCTTCATATCACATTATGAACCACTTTTAGTCATGTTTCATTAAATATTTATTTGAGATTATTTGAAACAGTCACAGTCTCTATTAAGTTTGCTCCTTATGCAAAAACAGATTTTATGAGATAACATGCAATTTGCCCTTGTTGGTGGATTTTAGAGAAGAGAATGAAAACAACATTTGGAGCAAAAGGAGAAATCTGAAGACACCAAGTATCCCCACACTGCAGCCAGAGGCAGGAAAAGAGATCTTACAGCAAACAATGTTCCTGGAAACAACTGGGCTCCCCCGGCTCAAGATAAACAGGCATTTTATGCAACCAGGTCACATCCCAGCTCCACCTGCAGTGCTCCCGGGTAAGCCCTGTGGTCCCCAGCGCAGGGATAACACTAGGTGTCACTCACTCCCTGTGCGAGCAGGCACTTGGACTCTCCCCAGCTGGGGAGCAGGAACAGGAATCTCCAGAGTACAGAAAAGGCCAAATTGAAAACACTTTCTGCAACCATAGCAACCCAGAAATACTGAAGCAGCCACTGCTCCAAGCACAAGGAAGAAATATTTTCCCCAAGTTAAGGAAAGGCTCTTCCCCTGACACTAAGGCATCCACACAGTTCTCTCCACTTCAAAATTTCCATTGTAAAAAGACCAAAAAGAAACAAACAAAAAAACCTGGTTCTGTTTGTTTCTGCAAGACCAAACCACATCCCCACTGGAGGACAGAGAACATGGTGTCAAGTTAGCATAAACTCTTATTAAGCAATCCAATGCAATGTCTGTGGATGGTGCCAGGAGATCTCAAGACACTTTTATAAACACAAATGAATTAAGCAATGACCTTATGAACTCACAGAGCATTATTTTGCATTTCAAGAGACAACGAAACCAAGATGCAGCAATCATGGAGCAGAGTCAGAAACAGAACTAATTATTCAGTTCCTCATTAAAGCCACTCGTGAATTTTAATATATTTCAGTTTGGATAAACTTTTTGCTTCTCTTGTATCTTTTGATATGAAGCAGCTGTGAACAATTGCTCAAGACTTCAGGTACACAGGGAGATTGACTTTCAGGAAAGACACCGCATAGGACAGAAAATCAAAACATTAAAGCTTCCCTGAAGCACAGCCTTTGAATTTTGTAGCCTGACTCACAATCCACAATCTTTCTTAATACACACACTTGTGTTACATGTCCATCCACAAACAGCTCACCTTTGCCACACCCTGATCGTGAGGCATCATGGCACTATTTACTTTTCTAAGGTTTCATCCATTCTAAAGTTAAAATTGCACCGCTACTGTCCTCCTTTGCTCATTGTCTCGGGTATCACATAAAATCATGATAGGACGAAGCTCTTTCAAAAATACTCTATTCCAAGCCTACAGCACAGAAAGGAAGGCCAGCCCTGACCCAAAGTGTCCAACTATGGTTGAGGTCAGGCAGCCTGCCTGAACTTGGTTCCTGTTGAAAGGAGGTGAATGGGAATACTCAAGAGTCACAAGTCCTACCTTTAGCGTCTTCACAGCCACTGTGAGGTTGTACTTCTTCCAGACTCCCTCGTAGACCTCTCCATACTGCCCTCCGCCAAGCTTGTGCTTCATGGTGATGTCAGTTCGCTCTATCTCCCACTTGTCGTAGTTGGGCGACACACCGTAAATAGTGGGCTTGTTGCGTTTGGGCGCCGGGTAGTGCAAAGTGGTGATGAGCCCATCTGCGACAGTTGAGTGGTGATGGACCAACTCTGCCAAGGTGTTGAAGCGGCTCTCTGAAGAGACGTACAGCTAGGGACCAGAAAGAGAAAGCTAGTTCACAAAACGCACATCGGAGCATTCGTAGGTAGAAATCACATCATAAAAATGTGAAAGCAAAGTGTTGCATCGCTTCTGCTCGATCTGCAGTACTATGAGCTCCATAAGCTCTGTGAGAAGCTCTCAGAGCTGAGAACAGTCAACACTTACATGGGAAATGCATGGATTCAGGAGAAAATACATGCATTCTGCTGAAACTATGGAAGGAACAACTGCAAACAGGACTGGATTGGTATGGTGTTGCTTGAAATGTCTTTTTTCAAAGGGCTGGTCAGTAAAGATTGTGGGATATTTCCTGGAGAGCAGGGGGTTCATAGAATCACAGAATGACCTGAGTTGGAAGGGATCCACAAGGACCATTGAGTCCAACTCAAGTCCATCCCTGCACAGGACAACCCCAACATTCACACCATGTGTCTGAGGACACTGTCCAAACGGTTCTCGAATATTGTCAGACTTGGCACTGTGACTGCTTCCCTAAGGAGCTGTCCCAGTGCTCCACCACCCTCTGAGTGAAAAACCTTTTCCTAATCTCCAACCTAAACCTGTTCTGGCACACCTTCCTGCCATTCCCTCGAGTCCTATCACTGGATTGTCAACCTTGCTATCTTGATTCCATTATTGAAGCAAACTGGTGCCTTTCGTGCTTTTGGCCTAGGTTCCTGCACATTCTTTTGCATGGTTAAAGCAGCCTGCTCCATTCTTGTGATGGGCATCAATCAATAACACAGAAGTAAAATCATTACCCCTGAATGAGAACCCGCTGTGAGGGATGATAAGCCATATTTGTTACCTTTTAACATTTATGCAGAAGATCCATTTTAAGCCTAAAAGCCTGCTAAAGATAACGGCTGAGTGACTCCCTGCCACCAGAGCTCCAGTTTCTGCTCTCAAGCCCAGCTGCCTGCTAGGCAAAAGCTAGAGATTTAACTTCAAAAAAAGTGATGCTGATAACACCTGAAGGGGAAATCGTTGTATCAAATTCAACAGCCTATGCTGGATGCAGCACATGGAAGCTGATGAGCTCCATTTCTCTCTAAGGATCAAGGTCTGGCAAGGGATAACTGTGTAGGAAGAGCAACACCGTGGCAGCCACATGGATTTCTGTCCAGTCCATGGACTATGAAACACGTGTGATGCACTGGCTACCGTGCACACTGCAAGCCGATATCTATGAACAAACTTCCCAAACACTTCTGACTCACTGGATGCACTTGCCATCTGTGCATATGCACTTGCCATCTGTCTGGAATTCTGGGAGGCCAGGAAGGTCACAGGGCTGCCAGGCATCCAGAAATCCCACACTTTGGGGTCAAATTCTGCTTCTTTCATTTTGAATTTTCTTTTTCCAATTTTTGAATGGAAAAAGAAAATGCATCTGTGAAGCTCCAGCAACGAGCAAATGTGTCCACCACAAAAGGGAGATGCATTTGCAAGAGAAAACAAGAAGTCTTTGCAAGGAGGATAAAAACACCCTCAAACCTGAGCAGAGCCTCTGGACAGGTGACTGGGAATTTCTGCATGGACGCTCCTCCTTTGTAAGCATCCGTTTAATACCCCAAACCCAAAATGAGAAGCAGAGGCATTGGAGAAGACCAAATATTCTGAAGAATATGAAAACACAGACACTACACAGAAGACGGTGACTGAAAACAGAAGTCATGTTACCCAGGGAAGTCAGAGTAACAGAACAAGGTCCTCTCCCCCTCAGCATCCTGCTTGTCCAAATCCCTTCTTCGGTTTCTGAGACTGAGCTGCATGCTCAAACACACAAACAGTGTTTCATGGTCAACATGAAACATGGTTTCATGAAAACACCTTAAAACTGATGTTCTGGGAACAGACAAGTGACAACATAAGAGAGACTTTTACAGCTCCCTGGCTTGGACCACCAAGCATGTGGCAATGCAACCACAATTTAAACCAAGCCATACCTATCCAGGAATGACTTGCAGGGCCACTACCAGCTCACACGTGTTACACTGAGCACTAAAACATAAAAGTACGGATGTAGAAAATTATGCTGAACTCCAGGATGCCTTGGAAGTACAGCAAAGGATGCTGCCCACGCTTTTATGATGGCTTATATCTCATGATCTCAAAATTTCATGAAAATTAGAGATAGGTATTTTGTGTGACAGACTATATGATTGTTAAAGTTCAATAAATGGTCAAAGATTTCACAGGAAACTCGCAGATGGGGAACAGAACTAAGGATCACAGGACAACTCTCCATGCCTTAACACACACAAAGCTTTCCATTTACATTTAAAACATTACATCCATGCACTGACTGTGCATTTTTAGGCAGAGTTCTTCTGACCTCTCAGTGATTACATCCCAGCACCGACTCCTGCAGGTCTTACTTCCCCATCAGCTGCACTACTGGAAATCAGTTTGAATATCCACCTGGCACTTGGAGAATGTATCACAAGAAGCTGAAGTGAGGTGTGGCTATGAACCGCACACTGCCCGTGCAGCCCAGCGAGCTACACACACTGCTCACTGCAACCTCCCTTCTCCACCGACCCTGACTGTTGAGCCTTTACTCAAGCCACTTGCTGGATAATTTCTCCCAGAAAAACTGCTTGGCGCTGCCAACTGTACTCTTACAGAGGTAAGGGACTCAGCACTCCTGCACTGCGGGAGGTTATGCAGGGACTCACACAGTTTGCTTTGCCGGCTGCACTGCTGACGCATTATTTGGGCAATTCTTCCATATTGGAAGTCAAACCATGATACCAGTGCTGTTCCAAGGGGCTCTGCTTGTACAAATTAGCTGCTCATCTACAGTTGCAGCCATCAGACCACATCTCATTTTCTCTCTGGTCTATTTTATGTGTGGTTGAACTGGCCTATGCTAACACCCAGTGCAACCTTAACCTGATGGGATTCGCTCTCCCCAGTCAGCAGACAAAACTGAACATTCACAGAAAAAACCCGTTCAAGACCATGACAAAGGAGGAGGTCTGCATCCATTTCAGCAATCGGAGACTCCAAGAGACTCACGCAGGACACACATCCTGTGCCCTTAATGCTGAGGACAGCGATTTGAGAAACTGGCTGGACAACACTCTGGGTTACTCGATAGGAGGCTTTGCCTCAAGTATTATCAAGTCAGGAAACTCAAGTCCTTTGTGTCATGGAAGTGGTTTACCAGATGACCAGTGGCACTGTGCCAGCCAAATCAAGTAAGGTCATTTTTAATCCTTTCCTTAAGAAAAAAAACAAGCAACAAACCAAAACATTACAGGGTGGTCTGGAAAAATATGACTCATTAAACTGGGAAATAAAGTAAAAATTCCCTGATTTTTATTTTTAAATTTGTTGAACCCCAATGGATTCAGCATGAACAGTGCTAAATTTATGACATACACACCTCTAACCTTCCTAGCTCCTTCAGTTTTCCTCCAGAAAAAAGCCTGGGTGAGGCTATGCAATGCATGGCACACTTCTGTGGCGAGCAGTAGCTGCTCCACAAGTTCCTCTAATACCTCTTTCTCCTGATACCTCTGTTCTCTCAGTCACAGGATACGATCCCATCAAAGCCATTCATCCTTACTGTGGCACTTGCAGATGTTAAATTCCCTAGACAGGCTGACTAATGATACAGCAGGCTGGGAAGGCCCCAGGTGCTCAGGGAGCTGAAGGTAAGTGCTTTCCTTTGGCAGAGCCACGCTCTGCTATAAAGTGGGTAATAGAGTAAGACAATAAGTGGCCTAAAGCGGGGAACCTGCCCCAGCAGTCTCCATTTCACAGAGGGAAAAGTAGGGACATTAGCTGTTTCTCTTCCCAGCTCCTCAGATTTTACAGCTGGAACATGGTGCTGGAAGAGCACGCCGTCACCCAGCCCAGCAGCAGAGTGGGCAGCACGTCTGCCGCGATTCACTGCCCAGCTCATTAACACGAACTGAAACTGATGGGCTTTAGTGCACCAGGCTGCAAACTGCAGCGCCCAATGTGTGGATGCGGCAAAGGGCCTCGTCTGCAGGGGTGCAGGCAACGGGGAGAACTGAGGCTACCTCTTCATTCAGCCCTGCATTAAGAGCCAAAGCCTGCAGCCACAGCTCTCGGTCGCTGCCGCATCTCGATTTTGTATTTCCAACCACTGTCAGCTGCAGATCTGCTGTAGTGAATTGTGCTGACCTGCACCTTCTCTCAAAAACACTAATTCAAGCAACTCTGTGGAAAATGAACAGTTAACCTGCCTAATACAGACCTGAATGGATTATGGTAGCATTATAGAGCTGGTTTTAGGGATAAAGCCAGCTCTGCTGAGATGAAAGCCTTCATATGCCAAAGCTTTTTACAGCTAAAATGGAGAACGTGCTATCACATCATGGACACATCCTGATTTACACCAGCTGAAGGAGAGCCAGGTTCAAAATGTTCACACGTGAACATTGCTCATCTGCCAGCATCACTGTGAATCGAAGGAATACCAACTACAGATGCAGGAGGAGGAATAATATTCCAGCTTGCCATTTGGTCCTCCAAGAACGCTGTACATGAGCTTTTCCCAGCACCAATTCTGACCACAGAGCGTGTCTACACAGGAGGAAAGGGAAAAACTTAAGTGCTATAACTTGGAAATATGCTGCCTTAAATAACATGGTCAGAATCGTCTCATTACAATCTGTTTTCTAAAGCAGACAATAAGTATTTCATTATTGAATAAAATCTGTTTATCTTATGAAAGGTTTTATAGGAAACACTGTGGTTCCCTATGTTTCATAATAAAATACTGCTGTCAACATTGCTGTAACAAGAATAAAGGCCTTGCAGGACAAAGGAAAACTGGCCATGATGGGCCACTACTGGACTTGATTTTTTGATTTTTTTTTTATTTTGAGGTATTTTTATGGCACAGAACCTGTCATCTGCTAGATGCTGGCAAGAAGAGCCTCAGCAGCCGTGCTCCAGACTCACACTTCAACTTCTACACAGGATCTAAAGAGACACTACTTAAAATAGACTTGTCAAAACCAAGATTTTCCGAAATCCAATGCCAGTAGAAATGTTTCCATGAAATTCAAACAAAAAAATCTGTGGAAAACTTCACTTTTATGCTAACATTTCTCTGCAGCATCCACACAGCACAGCATTGCAACACTGCTACAGCACACAACAATGCAGGGAAAAAATCAGTTAAGAGACTGGGCTCATATAGAAGGGAAAGTGCCTACCCGTCTCCAATGATCACGCTGATATACTGTAGAGAAATCAAAACAATAGTTAAAAATACTGCAGAACAGCTCAAAAAGCATTCTGTTCCTAATATGTACAGGATTATCAGCAACAGGCACTGACTTTTCTTATTTGGCAGTTGAAGAGATTATCTTTTGAACATACTGGACAATAATTCATCTTCAGAATAACTTATTAATGATATCTCTTCCGTTCATCTCTGATGTAACTCTGGTATCTCCTACCTTACTGTGTTTCCCTACTGGGCTGTATTATCCCTCAGGAGTTTGCTAAAGGAGTAAACCTGTTCTGTTTCACTCACAGTTCATGGTTTCTACAGATGATGAGCATCGTGATCAGGGTTCAGAACTGCTCGATTCAACTGCAACTACTTGGCCTTGTACACTCAGTGGACAAAGTATACCAGTAAGGTTTTCTTTCATGGTTTGGAAAGCCCACAGCCTACCTTTCCGTCAGATGCAGTGTTTATTCTGTAGTGGTACACCCTTCCTTCGTATCGCAGTGAAATAGATCTCTGTCCTGGACTGCTCTCGCTCTCTCGCACAAGAAAGCTGCCGTTGATGCCGCTGCTCAGAAGGTACTCAGCAGCGTTACGAGACACTGGTCCGTGATACCAGGAATGCTTCTCCAAACTATTCACTGGGGTGATGTAGTTGCTGGGTACCCAGCCTTGTCCGTTCTTCGTCTGGGCCTCGCACCACTCCCCATTATGGTTATAGCCCAGGACGCGGAGCTTTTCACCTTAGCACAAGAAGAAAATATATTTAGACATGGTAAGACTGGGAGCTGCCTAACACATCGTTAAATCATCTCCTATAAGAATAGATATCTGACTGAGCAGGGAGCATGTGTGTTTCTTTAAGCATGAGTGGGCTCCTCACAGCCCAATGCAGTCACATGCATGCTTCAGGAGTCTGTTTGGCTCTCGTGCAGTTCTGCACCAGTTCTGATACTGCCTGAGCTTGAAAAATGAGTCCAGCAAATTTTATTTGAACTGAGTTGGCTTCGTGGGGCCATGAGAGAAATGGAATGTATAAACAATAAAAAAAAATAACTTCTATTAGCCAGGTAAGCTGATGTGACTTGGAATACACATAAGGAACAGAAGGACTGAGTAAGAGAACATTCTATCTGTACAGTCATTTTTCATGCAGGGACTGTGTTTTGGAGAACTATGAAAATGACAGAAGCCAGGCTCTAAAATCAGCTTAGTTTAATTTCTCAGTACAAATTCTTGCTCCTAATGGGGACAGTTTTTGCAAACAGTTTCTCACCCAATGCAAAACCTTCAGTCAGTTTTAACCTTTTAAAAGGTTATGACTTTATGAAACATTTGTATTTGTTTAAGAAGAATTCCCACAGTAAAAAAAATTCCATAGGGTTTAGTGTATAACTCTGCAGCCATTCCACAGCAGCTTTTTTTTCTACGTCTTCTCACACACTACCAGTACCACTCTGCCCAGTTGCCTTACCTTTAGTTATGCTGAGAGTGTTGTCCCCACTTGCCACAAAATCATACAGTGCAACAAAGAGATGGGGATCATTTTCACTAGGACAGGACAGAAGGTTTTCCTTGGAGTTCCAGCGAGCTGCTTCGCTCAGACCCTGGGGCTCAAAGTCCGACACTACCGGCCTCTGAAGGGCTTCTGTAGGAGGAAGAGAGAGAGAGAGAGGAAAAAGCAGGTTCACTTTTGCTGATAAAAGCCATCTGGTTAACCCACACTCTCTGATTTTCTAATTTGCATTGTTTCTTGCCATGTGTGTTCCTCATGCGTCAGAGGACAGATATGGACAGCACTGTAACGTAGCTCTCCTGTCACATCTCCCTCATCCCAAAGCTGCCCCCCAGCTCCTGCCTCCCACAGCACACAGGAGAGAAAGGTCCTCTTCCCTCCCTCTGGCAAATGCTGCTCACGTAGGCTGTTTGCTGCTTGTAAATCCTTGGGCTCACCCCTAACTGCTGGAATGGTTAGATTTGAAAACAAACCCAAGACCTTTAAAAGGTAAATTCCTTAATTATCCTACAAATGAACTCACCAGAACGTGCAGCACAGAGTGCCAGGCAGGGCAAGATTTTTAAGACCTGGTATTTAAGACCAAGATACATATTTCCCTTGTTCATAGTATTATTCAACATTTTTCTTCTTATTTGAGTATAAAACTGTGTCTTTTTCTGATACCCTCTCTCCTCTCCGGCGCTCTTGAAACCAGAGCAGTGAGCATACCTCAGACAACGATCTTTCTGCATTTTTAGGAGGCCTGAGACATCTCCAGAAACAGAAATTCCTCAAAACTTATCTTCACAGGTGAGCAAAACCCAACTACCACAAGTTTCTGTACACTGCAGCACTTCAAGTATGTAATATTCAGTATCAGGCCAGTACAAGTACATCAGGGACTTCTACTGCAGTGGCTTTTGCAAACTCTCCCCTCCGGAACAGGGTTCAGCGCTTCAGGGCAGTGATGCTCCAAGTAGCTGTGTCCCCTCAGTCCAATGTGCCACGCCCCTGCTCTGCTGGTAGCCCCCCTGGGCGACTGTGCTGGCACAAATCTAGGAAAGTTGTGAAAATCCTGTTTTTTTGAAGGGTTATTTTCCATCTGGAGAAGGCTGTTAAGCAAGGTCACAGCACTGCACACAAACATCACGTCAGTGTAGCTCTGGGGACAGGAAACACAACACTATCGCACCCAGCCCCCGGAGCCACAAAACTGCTTGTCCTTAGCATCAGCCCCCGCCTGCTCCCCCCTCACTGCTGAACCCCTCTTCGATTCGATGCAGGCAGCAGGACTTTGGAGGAAGGAAGTCCCAGGCCAAGAGTCTTCGAGGTTATCAGGTCACTGGGTGTTCAGCTCTCTCTTGTAATACTCACTAGCAAGGAGGTTCCACGTAGATGCAATCACACTAAAGTATGCTTTTAAGAGTATTAAGTGTTTGGTCTGGAACTCCGGTATCAGCTGCACCAGTAACCCAGGGAAGAACTGATACGATTGACAGCCCAAAACCTGTGGATGGGGACAGGCCCGAAGTACATTTCCCAATGGAGAAAGGCTTAAAAAACATACAACCAACAACCCCAACCTTACAAACAATAGCAAATCTCATTACTTCCTAAGCTTTGGAGGTGACAGTGCCACTATTCACCCACAGAAGATCTCGTGTCCTCACTGTGTTGGTCAGATCACCACTGGTAAAGGCTCTCTGGGTAATTATTTATCAGCACAAGTCCTACTGGCTTCCTTGGAAAATATAAGATCACATGTGTGAGCAGAGAGTGAACCAGCAAGCACACACACACTGCTGGGCCTGTTTTCCCAACCAAACCGTATCTAAAGAGCGATATATTTTTACAGTGAATCAGAAAAGTCAAGTAATTCTGCATTCTAAAGGAATCCATAAGTAAGAAAAGGTGGTGGTGTGTAGGGTGGTTCTTTAAAGCACCTTGACATACTTGCTTCCCCCTCTCCTTCCCTGCAGGAGAACACATTTTAATAGCCTGGGTTTGCTTCAAGAGGGACAATGAGAAAAGAAAAGGAAAATCCACTTTCAGAAAATTAAGCTGTAACCATTTTACCATGAAAACGCTTTGATCCTGTCAAGCCCATTAAGCTCCCTTATCAAACACAGGGTGCTGCAGTGACTGGAGATACTCCAAGGAGTTACACCATCAGTCAACACCTGGAACAGACAAGACAGCGGGGCTGCAAGCAGCAGATAGACAAGCTCAGTGAGGAGCGACACCATGATGCTCTCCCCCAGATATGGTACAAACCAGTGCATGCTGCACAGTGGGATGGGCCATAACCCCTGTCAGGAAGGAAAATACCTCCCCCGTGAGGGACTTGATTCAACAGGAAGGCAGGAAATCCAAGACAGGCTCTCCTCCAACTCCAGTGTGATCACAGCCCAGTGAAGGGCAGATCATGCCCGGCCACGGATGGGGATGTGGGAGGAAAGCCAAGTGCTCCACAAGAATCCCTCCCTCGTGCCCAGGCTGTGGCGATGCCGGGACTGACTCACTGCGCACGGATGCCAAGGTATGCGCTTCGATCCAGACCGTGAGACAACACTGTGTCACACACCGAAAACAACCACAAGCTGTGGCAAGAAAGTCAGGGAAGGCTGGTTTGCTCGATGACATTCCTACAAACACTAACTCTGTGATAACTGTCTGCAAACCCAAGGACTGACAAGAGCAAAGGCTGTTAAATAATGTATGCGAATTCGCTAAGCTGGAAAACCACAATTCCCCCAGTGAATACATGGGATGCCCTGCACAGATGGGCTCGGCTTCTCTGTATCCTCCAAGCCGACCTGCTCGGCCGTTGGCACACTGAGGGAGGAGCACGCTGCGTGTGAACGCTGCCGCACAGGAGAGCACGATGGGAAGATGCAAGATCCAACTCTCAGGTTGGATTAGGGCCAATGTTTCTAGAAGGTAGGAACCCCAAATTAAGTTAACCCTAAGTGGGGATGGTGGTGACTGAATGAAGCTTGAAGGGCAGCAAGAAAGGAAGGATGAGGCCTTGAGTCAACACGGAGAGAAGCATAAAGGAAAGAGCAGGGTTGTGGTGACCCGAGTGTAGCAGAAGCTTGATAGACCGTGAAAAAACACACTTTTAAAGGTCTGGGCCCCGCAGAGGAGGCTGTCAGCAGCCTCGGGACACAAAACCATGAAGCGAGAGAAGCAGACAGGACGTGTCCAATTGGGAGACACGTAGAGCCAGCTGTCAGCAGCATTTATCTCTCTGAGCTACTCTCCAGTCTTCCCAGACAACACAGTCCTTCGGAGCAGAAATTAGACAGCACTGTTCATACATATTAAGGGTCTTTTTCAACCCACTACAGCTTCTTCACCTCCTACTGTTGGTTTTAACTATAATTTTACAGCACTGCTGAGCTCTTCGATGTCCAGATTCCTCCTCATAAATCATCCCAGCTGATATATCTACAGGAGGGTATCCTGGCACGGCGGCGGGGCAGGAAGTGAACATAACTCAATCCGTTACCTCTGTGCTGCAATTCATTCCACGCATCCACTTTGTCTTCTGCTGCATCCCATCAAGACTATAATTTATTACACTTTGATCAGACTGTGCTCTGGATGACACCTGGATTCCTGGGAGGAATCCCGAGGCAATGTTGTAATCCAGTTCTCCACTAACACTACCTAAATGATGACTCTTAATTAAAGCAGAGCAGACTTCGAAATAAGACAACAGCAGCTTTTATTTTGAGCCACTGGCCATAAGAAAGTCTTCATTTCCCTCCTAAATTAAGTTTTCACAAGGAGATATTTATTTTGCACACTAGAAGGCTTCATAAGTGTAACTATCTCCTGCTAATTACTGTTTATACCAAGTCATGAATCACTGTCAGGGATGGTGTCAGAAGTTCTTAGATAGGAACAATTCTGGTCTAGACCAGTGCAATCAAATCTCCTTAGTGATTTAAGGGAAGGGTTGGACAAATGGCACAAGCACAGAACTATACTCGTCTCCTCCACAGCTGACTGTCGAGCTGTCCCGAGGGAAGGAAAAAACCTCCTGTCTCCCTACAGAACAAACATCCTGTAGTCTTAGGAACTGTCCTGACGTTCTTTTCCACGAGGTTTCTGGAGTGATGGAGCACAGAATACATCCAGTAATCGCTCTGGAGGTACAGCACATGCTGTCTAAAGCTTCTACCTTCCCTACATTCCCCCCATTCTACTTTTCCCCTGGAATAAATTTTAACAAATGGCAGAAGAGTTATGCAGATTTAATACTTCCAAATGTTCCCAACTCTGAGCACATATGATGGAGCAGCTGCCTCCCTGTCCCAGTACCTCTTTAGTGGCCCTCACAGATTGCCTGTGCCTGATGGAATACTGATTGAAAAAAAAGGAAAACAAGCTGTAAACCAGACCTTTCCAAAAGAGGAAAGGTTCCATGCTTTATTTCAGACTCATCTCTTTAGCGATGTCACGCTCAGCTTCTCTGTCACCCGCACAGGCCATGGAACCTCCTGCAACAGAGGCTGTTGCTGTCATCACCTCTGCTCTTGGCTGGTACTTGGGAAGTCCACGTTCTTACAGTCAGTGTGCGGACAAATGATCACTTTATAGATGTTGTGTATTTCTATACAGAGATGAAAAATGCAAAATCAGCCTCTCTCAACCAGACTCACGCACCTGTGCTGGGCCAGCCTTCCCAGCTGTGCTCCCCTATTTCCCCCCACAGCTCAGTCCATCCTGCCTGCAGGCTGTGCTCCTCCTCCCATGGCCACCAGGAACCTCCAGCTCTCCAAATACTGCAAACCAAGTCTGCCGATTGCAAACAGAAGAGACCAAGGCCACCCATGGCTCCTGCTGCACTGCCTGTGCGCAAACAGGCCCTCACAGTCACTGCAGTGTTTGACTTCGTCTAACATCGAGCATCCCTAGTGATGCGGCTTCTCCCACTGCTCTAAGAGAAGGTTCCACCCTCTTGGGGCCTTCATTAGATCCAAGTGAACTTCAACGACGCTGAACACTTCTGAAAGCTTTACCTGTACAATTCTTGGTTTGGTTTCCTTATTAAGGGAGCAGAAGCTGTCAAGTTTGCTTATTTCTGAACCCTGGGGAGGGAAAGCACCCAACAAGAGTCATTGAGATCTGCCGGTTTATTTCCCTGTTTTATTAAGCAGCTCAAGACTGCTTCAGGAAGGACTAACACACCTGTGGATGGTAAGTTCTGGCTCTGAAGACAGTTCCAGCTTTTCCTATGAAAGGATAATCCTTTCCACACCACAGCCCATGGGAAATGGTGGCCAGCACCATCAGCCAGACCTTTTAATAGGGATGGGACATGCGAGAACTGCTGAAACAAGCACATAACTAGCAAGCCACTACAAAGCCAGAAACACACTTAAAAACAAGAACTCTACTCAGTGATGGTAGATGAGAGGCTAAGAGGTGAGGAGCAGAAAACAGCCACAGAAGAGAGGAAACAAACAGAAGGCTCTTCCCTGGGAGGCAGTAATGCCGACTTTAACGCACTCGCTCTTCCTAACAGATTGACCAAAGACCTGCCTGCTGATCCCCGGGGCAGGATGAGTCGCTGGCACTGCAGATTTGGGTCTGGCTCAATACGTGCCCAAGTGCACAAAAAAAGAAATTCTCCAGGACCAAGGCAATGGCTCCAAGCGCTGCTCCTCCCCAGGCTCGGCTGCTCTAGCTGTAACAAGACATGGTTAACAGAATAAAAACACAGACAATCTGACAGCTGGCAGGACAGATATCACTTCAGTTGGAAAACAAAGGACTTCAGTAGCGTCTCCAAAACACTTCTTAAACTTTACAGAGAACACTGACAGGTCTTAAACAAGGCTTCTGCCTTCCAGTGGCAGAGCAAGCCCAAAAAGGCAGCAAGACTATTCCAGCCCCTATTTGGGACATGGACATGCTCTGTTTTCCAAATCTGATTGGCAGCAGTACGTGCTGTGCCTCTTCCCTTCTACTCTTTACCCTTTCTTGGTGTGAAGTGGGTGAGGAATTACTCAGTTTGGCAAAGGCAGAAAGGAGAAAGCAGATGACAGAAATTCAGATCTCTCACATTTTAAAATAGTATTTACTAGTGGGAATAGAAGCAAGGGCAAAAAAATGGTCAGCTCAAGCATCAACATGAAATCTCAGTAATATTAGAACCAGTTTAAACTTATTTTTGATCAGGTCTCAACTTTTCTAGCAAGAAGGCAAGCCTGCCTGTACACAGCAAAGGGATACAGCACCTGCCATCGCCCACACCATCACAAAGAGAACAATTCTCATTCCTGCAAACTAACAGAGTGGAAAAACCTTTCAGAAGAGGACTACCATGAAAAAAAATACTTCTGGATTACTCGATCAAGAGCCATGTACACCTACACATGTCTGACTCTAAACCAGTCTTATTATCAAACTCAACCTCAATACAGTCTTTTCCAGAGCTGTTTAAAAATACAACAAACAGATTTGATTTTGTTACAGTCCCATGCCATTCATCAACAAAACAGTAAGAGCACAGTTAAATCCTGCAAAGGTATCACCATCGTCTCCTTAATCCTTTCAGAAGCTTCAGGGAGGCTGTGGGACATGCATAGAAATGGACTGGCCACCATGTGCTGTCTGCAAGGATCCAGGAGCAATGGTCCCTTGTTTGTGGGCCTTGACCCAACCCTGTCCTCTTCTCATGATCTATCAGTCTGGCCTTTGCCGGACTGCGAGCTTTAAGTGGTTGCTGTCAAAATCAAGAAATCCGTATGTAATGGCAAGCCACCACTTCTCTTCTTGAAGAGTCTTCAACAAGACCTTCAATGTCACAATAACATTAATAAAAAAGCTGCCTAGAAACACCACCTAGAAAGGAATAAAACTTTATTTTTTTAACTCCCTCCTTCCCCAGTGAGTACAGATCGTCACGTCTCACCCTGCTTTCCTAGAGACCTACAGGTGATTCGGCGGCTCCTGGCTGCCTGTGTCCTAACTGACTGCCAGAGCATCAAGGCTGCAGTTGCCACATTTGTTTATCTTCACTACATGGCCTGAACGCTGCCCTTGGTTTTGCCCCATGCTGAACTGAGAAAGGAGGCTGAGCTACTTTGATAGAAGATTGTTTAAAGGTTGTTTCAGTTCTCATTTCCCATACCATCCCAAAAAAATAAACAGGCAACCATAGTCTCAGGGAAGCAGAAGATGGAAATACTACAATATTTATTGTGTTAACGATCACGTTACTAACTCAATACTGCCTGTATGGCGCAAGTCAAACTATGCTCTAATCCTATTATGCAACGACATCGCAAACTGGAGAGGGGAGGAGTGGCTGCAACACACACAAAAGAGAAAACTTGCAACTATAGTCAGGGTAACACCCTTGTAACATCATCCTTTAGCATTTGCTTCTGCAGGGAAGAGAGGCCTCAATGCTCTGCCTTTTCTCCCATGGTTGTGTTAGAGAGATCGAAGGCACAGAAAGGAGAGGCCAGCACAGCTCCAGGCTCGGGGACACAGAGGTTTCACAGACCTACAAGATCACAGAAGAGTTCAGACACATAGGAAAGATAAATGTTATTGAAACGAATCCGCCCACCAATAGGTTTCTGAAACTTTAAATAACTAAAAAAAGTTCTCTGGAAGTTCTTTGATTTCAGACAACAGAAAATCCTTCAGAGCCACTAAATGCATTTGATAAACACTGACTCGTGACATGAAATTTCTTTAGTTTGCCAGGAGAAGCCATTAGTTGATGTTGAGATTCCTGACCCATGAATTCCCGAGGGCCATTTCTCCACTGAATATTCGAGAGTTGAGCAACAGCTTCCTTGCAATAGGCCCTGGGAAATCAGCTGCTGCCTTCCCAGTCTCTGATTTGATGAGTGAGTGCAGCCCGCCTGGCATGCGGATTATTTTTACTGAAGCAACAGCCAACAACACAAAAGAAGTTGCAAAAGCCCAGACCATCCCAGCGGGATGTCCACAGCCCCGCAAAGGGGCCGGGGATCCATTTGGACCCCGTAATGCTGCTCCACAGGCCGGATGCGAAGCCAGGCCAGGGGTGGAGAACTCGCTCGAGGTCATGTCAAGGAAGACCTCAGCCCAAAGGGCCCCAGCCCGGCATAGTGCCTCCGTCACCCAGGCTTTGGATCTGAAAGTCGAGTCAATGTGTTTAACTTCTCAGTGTCTACCAGCAACCACGGGTGGGACCCAAAAATCACCTTTTAAAAGCAAACATGCAAAAAAATTCAGTTAAGTGAATGCCTGTGGGAAGCAAACTGACAAAGGGATGACCAAAAAGAACCAAGAGATCACACATTAGCTCATGCTAAAAGTATTTTACTGGTAGACTCATCTAAATGCCCGTCCTGAGCGTGGAGCTGGTTTCACCATCCTCCTCTAGCATCCAAAATAAGGGAGGTCCTTCCTTCGGCACAAAAACTAAAGTGGAGGCCTGAAGACAGAGCTTTGTTTATGGCTGGGCAGCAGGATCCCTTGACATTTCACAACCATAAATGGTAGAGTCGTACTGCCTTTGTACTCGGTGCTAATGAAAGGCACCTGGGGGCTGGATGATCCCCTTGTGCCCCATGCGAACCCCAGCCCAGAGCTGGCCAGGACCAACTCCATCCCAAGCCCGACCCCAGCTTGGAAACACGGGATAAATCCCGTCTCCGGGATAGTTGGGGGTTCAGGCTGTGCCCCCCAGGTACTCACCTTCCAGGTAGCAACTGGAGGAGGAGGAAAGCCCTTTCTTCGATTTGCAACCCACCAACTTCAAGCAAATCTCCAACATTTTCATTTGTCAGAGTTTGGCTTTGGCTGTCCGGCTTCCCTTCCCCACCCTGCCCCCCCAGCCTTTCAGCTTCTTCTCGGTCGAATTATCCGGTGAAAGTCTAAAAAAAGTCTTAAAAAAAATCCGGGAGGACTCTAAAACAAAAAATCCAGAAATCTAAAACAAAAAAATCCATTAAAAGTGTAAAAAATAAAAATCCAGGAAAGGGCTATAAAAAAAAATCCAGGAAAACTCCGAAATAAAAAATCCAGGATAAGTCTAGAACAGAAAACCCAGGCAAAGTCTGAAATAAAACGTCCAGTAGAAGTCCGAAATAAAACGTCCAAAAAAGTCTAAAACAATGAATCCAGGGAGAGTCTAAAACAAAGAATCCAGGGAAAGCCTAAAAGAGAAAAATCCAGGGAATGTCTATAACAAAGAACCCAGGGAAAGCCTAAGGAATCCAGTGCCCTGAAACCACTACAAGGGCGAGCCCGGGAGGCGGAAAATCCTGGGGCCCCGCATCTCCTCTGCCGGGTAGTTAACTCCAGCCATCTTCCCTCCTTCCCAACTCTTTTGGCGGGAGGGAGGCGGGGTGAAGGGGACCGGCAGGGGAGAGCGGGGCTGGCGGAGCCGCCGTGACATCAGGCGGCAGCAACGCCCCCGCGCCTTCAGCCCGCGGGGCTGCGGGGGGAGCCGGGCGGGGAGCGGCCCTGGGGCAGCAGGGGGGGGCACAGTGCCTGCTCAAACACCTGCAGCGGGAGAAACAAGAACAGCCTTGGTGGAGAAAACCTTTGAGATCATCGAGTCCAACCGTACCTGTTCGCTACTAAACCATCCGTGAGAAACTAATCTACCTGGCTTTTAAACCCCTTCCAGGGATGGTGACTCCACCACCTCCCTGGGCAGTCGTTCCGGTGCCTGAGAACCCTTTCAGTGAAGGAATTTTTCCTGATGTCCAGTCTGAACCTGCCCTGCTGCCATTTGAGGCCATTTCCTCTTGTCCTGTCACTTGGGAGAAGAGACCAGCACCCACCTCGCTACATCCTCCTTTCAGGCAGTTGTAGACAGTGATGAGGTCTCCCCTCAGCCTCCACTTCTCAAAGCTAAACCGAGAGCTCTGCCCATTCCTAACCCAGCACAAAAACTGCAGGAGAGATGGGGGTCCTTCCCAAAGGATGCGCTTGGCATCTGTGACAATCATGGAATGGTTTGGGTGGGAAGGTACTTCAAGGCCCATCCAGTTCCAACACCTCTGCCATGGGCAGGGACACCTCCCACTGGATCAGGGTGCTCAACGGCCCATCCAACCTGGCCTTAAACACCTCCAGGGATGAGGAAGCCATGACTTCTCTGGGCAACCTGGGCCAGGGCCTCTCCACCCTCATCGTGAAGAATTTCTTCCTAATGTCTAATCTAAATCTCCCTTCCAATTTAAAGCCATTCTCCTTCATCCTATGACTACAGGCTCTTGTAAAAAGTCCCTCCCCAGATTTCTTGTAGCTCCTTCAGGTATGGGGAGGCTCCAGCGCCTTCTCTTCTCTCCAGGCTGAGCAACCCCAACTCTCTCAGCCTGTCCTCATAGCAGAGGTGCTCCAGCCTTTGGATCATCTTTGTTGCCCTCCTCTGGACCCATTCCAACAGTTCCACAGAGAACTGGTGCAGAACTGCACTGGGAAAGGAAAAAGAGGAGTTAAAAGCAGATTTGGAGGAGAAAGGTCAGCTAAATCGCAGGAGGAGCTCTGTTATCACGTGTTTAGGCCCAATGTAATGTTTAGAGAACTGGGATGAAGTAATATTGTGAAAGCAGACGAGGCCTCTTGCACGCAACTTCTTTTCCATGTGAGGAGCACCCCTATCCCGCTTCTCCTTCAGCTGCGGCCGCAGCAATGCAGAATCCCCATAGTGTTCCCCTGGCAGTACAAAGGCTGCCCCCATGAACACCACCCAGCCATTACAATTAAGGTGAATACAATGAGAGCTGGCAGAATTAATGCGGATTACATTCCTGATGAACTCCTGGGGTTCTCATTCCAGAAGACAAATGCCTCATCTCAAATTAAATTAACTCGCTTGCAGAAGAACTTCATTGCAGGAGAAAAGCATCCACTCTGGGAGTTAAACACAAAGAGCTATCCTGGGATAACTTCCTCTGTAGATAAACAAATTAATTCCCTTTCTGCTTCCATATAGACAGGTTTGTGTGGTCCCTCTGCAACAAACTTCATCCTTCAGCATTTCCTGTTTTGTGTCATGGCAAACTATGCTGTAAATACTTTGGAGTGAATAACCTCTGCCTTTCCTGAATGCCATGAAATTAACTGGTGATATAGAAATAAATTATAGAATCATAGAATAGAATCATAGAATGGCTTGGTTTGGATTGGAAGGGACCTTAGAGATCATCTAGTTCCAACCCCCTGCCATGGGCAAGGACACCTTTCACTAGACCAGGGTGTTCAAGACCTCATCCACCTGGTCTTGAACACTCCCAGGGAGGGGACATCCACAGCTTCCCTGGGCAACTTGTTCCAATGTCTCACTACCCTTATTGTGAAGAATTTCTTCCTAATGTCTAAAGCCATATTGGTGGTGGCACACAAGCTCTGCTACTCTTACAGCTGACATCTATTAATCTCTTTCATGTTTGTTTGTCATATACACATCTTAGAACAAAATCAAGAGAGCATGCAGCCTTTTGGACTACAGAGTGACTGATGCAACCTCCAACCCAGGCTCTCTGTTGCAGAATGACAAAACAGTTTTGGTTGGGAGCAGACTCGTACGGTCTCCAATTCAACCTTCTGCTCAGAGGGAGGCTATCTACCTAGAAAAGGTTATTCCAGGCTTTTTGCAGCCAGGCTTAGGAACTGAGTCTGCTGGGCAGTGTGAAACACTTTTTATCCTCTCCAATCTATCCAGATTTGCCTTACTGCAAGTTCTACATGTTGCTTCTCCTCTTTTCACTGTGCCTCTCAGAGAAGAATCTCCAGCCACCAGCTGGGTGGTTACGGAGCACTGGGAACCCTTTCTCCTCCTCTTCCCAACCAGGTAAAGTCAGCTCCCTTAGCCCAGGGGACACTGCCTGCCCCTGCCCCAGCCCCCGCCAGACCCCCTCCAGTTTGTCATTGCCTGCTGTGGGGGAAGGAGGGAGCTGGACGCTGTTCTCCAGATGTGGCTTCACAAAGTGCCAAAAAGAGGGAAATAATCACTTCCTTCGACCTGCTGGCTCTGCTCTTGCTAATGCAATCCAGTATCCATTAGCCTTTATTGTTCATGCTCGTACAAAAGCATAAACGTATTTAGCCAATTGCCTTCATGTTTGAGCTGCTTCTAGCAGACAGCTATTTATTCTTCACTTTCTTAAAGCTACCCAAAATTTGAGGACAAATTTTTCCAAAAGAGAGCAATCACACACACACACGACAGTGGCAGCGAAAGGACTGGGCTCCATGAGCAGAAAGTGAGTTTTGGCACAATCCCATGATGTTAACAGCTGGAGTGAATTTTGTTGTGATACCATTAAAAACAGCCTGAGTGCTCGTCACCCATTTAAAAGCAGAGCTTAATTTTATTTTAAAACCCTCTTCTGAAACATGGAAAGTTGAAGCCCCAAGCTCTGGGCATTGTTGGATAAGCATGTTCAGCTGGTTTGGGATGGAAAAAGTCTCTTGAAACAGAAGCAGCACAAACGAGTGATTAAAGTAATGGAATGGGAAAGACCAAATTCTTGTTTACAATTATGAGTTACCTTTGCCTTGCTCTTTTTTTAAATGCAGCTGCCTCTACAGATAGTAAGAACTAACTCAAAGTACTTTGCTGGCTCCGGAGGTAGGGAGCAATGAAATGTAGAATTACATCATTTCTAAAATGCATTTTTCTTAGTAAGTGATAAGGTTACACGTGATTTTGGGCATTCACGGGTCAGTGCCTTTAGGACTAAAACTAGGGCCATGCCACAGAGCACTGCCTCACCACACAGCTCTCTTCTGATGACATCTTTCACATAGTGAAATAACACATTCTAACACCATTACCTGATTAAAAATATATGTGTCTATGAAAATGATCAAAGCAGCCTATGTTGAAATCCGTGAATGACCACAGCATGTGCTACAGGCCCAGCTGGAACCAAGCTGGGCTTTGATCTGACAGCAAATACAGCGCTGCCTGTTTTCCTGGGGGCTGGCCCAGGTTTATCTGACAGATTCCAGTTTTCCTTTAGGTTTTCAGATGCTCCACTGTTAAACACCTCCATCCTCTCTTAGAAACAACACACCAAACTTTTGGGAACATACTGGTGTGTATTAAATTGAGAGGACACGCAGCTTTACAGTCCTGGCTACCAAACTACCTCCTCTGCACATGCAGCAGAAAACACTGTCTGGTGGGGTCTTGTAAAACTGCTTGCAACAAATACAGCTTCGGTGAGTCGTGCACTTGAAGTTACGAGGGCTTCACTATGATCCACCAAAGAAAGCACAGGGGAATTTGAGTCCCAGACTGGCAAGGTTGAGCTGAGTGCACATTCCCACACCCAGCCCATTAAAAGCCACGTCACAACTGTATGAGTCCGTAGCCTCCTAGACTCAATAACTGTTCATCAACACCTTGTAACTACTCCAAAGAACAAGTGAAAACAAGTCTTACAGGATACTCCTGATCCTGTATCTTACAGGATACATTGCCTTCTCCACTGACAATGACAGCACTACAAAAAAAGGTGATGACGTTTGTGATTTACTTGCAATACCTGCCATGCAACGGGCAGAGGGTGAGAAAAGTCCTTGCTGGTGTTTGCACATAGAATGACTACATCAGCCCAGTAAAACTTTCCAGGTCTGTTCACACATCTAAGGAGAGAGCCCAAGCAGCCAAGATGCGGAAGAATCTCTGACTACGACTTATTTGGTGATCCCTAAGGATCAGTAATACCACTGTCATTAGTAATGTACACCCAGACAGAGAGGGCTCAAGTGCTTTTACTGCTCTGCCAGGATACCTTGCTCAGATGAACTTTCTGTGTAATGCCACCCCGAGGTTCTTCAGCACTGCTCTACCTCAGAACCACTCCACCCATACTGTTGTTGCCTGTTTTCTTCCAGCTTTTAGGTACTCTCTGTCTTTCCTCTTCCAGTTCATGTACAAACCATTTTTACAGGGACCATTATTCCACCTTGCCATTTAAGCTCCTCTCAAAATCCAGTTTACAATAACTCGTTAAAACAGCATGTTAAAAACAAAAGCCTCTTGCTACTGTTCTTACCACTCTACAATAGGCATTCTTGTAAATTAAAAAAACAACCCCACATATGAATTTGAACAAAGGCTACTTAACACCTGAGGGCAAAGAGTGTTTTCCTTCCTTCAGAAACCATCCAGCACAGCAAGAATAGCCCTGCAAAAGCACAGAGAGGTATCTGCACATACAATGAAATATTAATGCTTCTGGCACTTGGACTTAGCACGTCCCACTCTCACAGGAAAAGATTTTACAAGAAAAGCCAGATTACAAAAAGTCCACTGTACACATCAACAGAAACCCAGAAGATTTTGCAATACAGCATGTGCATTTATTGGGTTTTCTCCTCCATTTAACAGATGTTTGCTATTTGCAATTTTCATGAGTGAAGAGGGTGGCTGAGAAGTGGTGGGATTTCAGAGATGGGATGTTCAACTATGTGAAATTCCTTTCAAGCAACAAGGCAGAATCGTTCTTTTTAAGGTAGTAACAAGGCAGAGGGTACTACTAAATTCCTGCAGTGGTTGTCTCTCTTCACCATACTTGGGTGAAAAAGCAAGAAGGGTTGGGAACTTCACTGTGAGCTTCACAGAGAATCGCCTGGAGCATTAGCAGTGGAAGCCTGCAAGGTTAAAACCAAGTGCAAAGGGGCTCTTCAGAAATCACTGGAAAAGTTTTGAGCCTCTTCCATTAAACACGTTTTGAAACATCTGCAGGCAAAGAAAAACAAAGAAGCATCTTGCAATTCTCAGACCTGAAAAAATACCTTAAAGACCAAATAAAAGCATCACACAAACTCCTACAGACTATATTTACTGAACTACCATTGTCTGGTTTATTAAGGTTGTGAAAGAGGGAGCAAGGACTGAGAATTTCTGTGTGATAGGTAGAGTCACATTGGTTTAGGGATCCTACTGAGGCTCAGTGTTTCCTGCCAGAGCAGAGCAGAGCGGGCTTACAGCCAGCCAGGACACGGCCAGGAGATACATAGTTGGAAAGTATCAGAAAATAAAACTTTAGAGAACCTTCTTTGCCAAATACTGACTCAGATCTTGAGGGGGAGAATTTCCGTATTTCTTCTAAGTGAAAAGGCACAGAAATGCAGATGGAAATAGAAAAGTTAAACCCAGAGGTTAAACGGGGCAGCTGGAAGGTGATGCCTGCTTGGGCTCTGTGAGACTGAGCAGGGTCACGGGCAGAGCCCAGTACCAACCTGGTTTAGTCCCGATAGTAACCAAGGGGTTAATTTCTTCCATTCAGAGCTGAAAAATCTGCCAAAGCAGAAGACCAGGCCTGGGAGATCGAATTACACATGAGGAGGGGGTGGAAGGGAGAGGAAGAAAAGAAAACAAGTATTACTGAACCACTGCTGCACCAGACCCAGCAGGGCTGAGGAGGCAAGGTTTATCCACACCCAGTGCCTGCAAGCTCGTGGGTTTGGTTCTTGCCCACATCTGGTCATCTACACTTCAGGAACCTGTCATTGGCCTGTGCTCAGCACCTTAAATCCATGTGTGTACCAATGTGAATAAACCCTTTGTGCATCAGCTATCGAATTAATACTGCTGGAACAGCAGAAATCTCTCTCCACCTAGCCGTTCCTCTCCCAATGGAGAGTGTACCTTGGGACACAGCTCCAGGGATGTGTCCAGCACACAGGCTGCGGCCACAGGTATAGGAATCACCAAAGTACTTGAAAAGCAAAGGAAGAAATAAACCCTGCATAGCAGCCACAAACAATAATCCATCAATAAACAAATAACCCATCAAACTCAGTGGCAGTCCAGCTCCTTTGTGTTGCGGGTGATTGCACAGAGGAGGTCCCAGCAGCATCAATATTTGCACAGCTCTTCCAGGGCAAGCCAGGGCTCCCTGCCCAGCCACACACTGCTCCTCCAGTGCTCTCACCTAAACTCATTCAGCACTGAATTCAGCAAAGATTATGATCATTTTCTGAAAGGCAGAAAACTCGAGGTAACACACAGAGCAACAGGAGACCTGGATAAATTCAACTGCAAGGATCACTTGTCTCCAGGGATCTAATCTGAAACAGAGTTACTCTGCTGAACAGCATCAAACCTTGATAGGATCACAGCACACACACTGCCTGACAACATCAGGAGCATACTTTAAAAACCAAAACAGAACAAAAATAAACAAGCAAACACACACACAAATTAAACAGTGCCTTCCAAATAGGAATTCAAGACTGCTAATTGATCCACAGGGGAGTACATATTTTTCGAGAAAGCAGAAGCCCTTTCTAACCATTCAAATATAAAAGCATCTGTAGAAATATAAAATATGCTATATGAAACAATCTACAATCATTTGATTTCAATTCCAGTGCCATCCACCCTCAGGTTTGCAGGGGAAGTGCCCGGTGCTCCATAGCACTAATTGCTTATTGCTCCCAGTAAGAAATTAAAGATATACTCCCAGAAAGGAAAAGCTTCCAGTTAATTAGAACTGCCTGCAGCAACGGCTCCCTCCAAACAGTTCAGCATTTTATTTTGTTGTTAGGACACAATATAAGAAGCTTTAAGCATCCTGGTGGGACTATGACCTAAAGGAAAAAAGAAATAAGCCATTTCCCTGAGACTCAAGGCAAATGCAGAGCTCTGCAGATACACCTTGGTCCTGGTCCAACTGGAGCCAGGCTGCAGGAGGAGGGGGTCCTCCCACACTGCTGAGCGCAGACGGATGCAGTTGAAGTGCTAGACCTGGTACTGAACTTTCACAAGGTTTAAACCACTGTTTTTCAAATTACCAAACATAAAAACACATTGAAAAGAAACATTTTAATTAGATTTTTTTGTTTGAAAAGCTCAGTAACATTCTCTCTAGGTTGGACCATTAAGACAAAGCAAAAGCCTGATGCTGAATTCATCAGGGTAAAGTTTCTTAAATTAAATCCTTTCAAGATGAGTTTTCTTAGTATGTGTAGGGTCTAACGCTTGTTGTATTCGCATTTAAATTTTGAAAATAGCATGAGATTATGGAATGCATTCACATTTTCTACCTTTCCAGGCAAAAGAGGTAAGATACGAAGGAAGGTGTAGAAAGAAATCAGTGTCACTGATCTCCAGGAACCCCAAACTCTGCCTCTCCATGTATTTTGAGAAATCCAAAGTTCTTTCTGTTCATTCCCTCTTTATCCTACCTGCCCATCAATAATCAGAGCCATTCGCAGAGCAGATCTATTACACGTGGTCTGAGGTTTACAGCTGTTGGCTCGAATAAAGAACAATAATTCAGAATATAGAGAAAATCATCTGTACTGGTACGTACTGAGTTGCACAGACACCCTAATCTGACTGACCTCTCCCACTGAAAGATCTACAAACAAATGGAAAAGGAACAGATGGGAATGGAGGAGTGGACCTTATATGGATGCATTTCATTAATCATTCAGAGACCATCATATGGACCAGAGCCATTCTGCGGTAGCAGACCTGCTTCCACTTGAAATGGAAGTACCTCAGCCAGCCTTGAGTAACTGGCCATGCTCCAGTCTGGGTGTAGGGAAGGCAATGCCTTGCATTCCTGGAGAGCTGACAGATACCCAGATATGCGACAGTGCTGCAATTAGAGACAGGCTTCCTGAAAATACAGCTTTATGAGAAGCCCTTCCGGGAGTAAGAAGTTCCTCTGTATCTCCTCTGCAAGCCTCTCCTCATTCTAGGAGTGTTCCACAGAGTTCCAGGTAGAAGATAGCACTCCCTTGTAATTAAATTCACAGCTTTTCCTGCTTCTGATTAAGCTCCAGTCCATACTGAGGTCTCACATCAGTCATGTAAGTCAGGTATCATTCCTGCAGATTGTGAGCCTCTAGTACAAGCTCTTACTGTACTATCTTGTTCGTGCTTTCTCCATAAAGAAAAAAATCATGCAACACTCCCAATAAAAATAAACAACATCCAACACTCTCCGAAGCTGCGTCTCTCTCCCAACATGTTGCATAGAAAATTCCGCCTATTGCCCAGGATGAATACAATGGACACTCCTTCATTTGACTTTACCAGGTGGTATCTGAAAAAAACAGTTGGGGCTTATCTGAGTGATACCTGGAACACGGTGCAGTAAGGCTGGACTTAACTTCACTGGTCCATGGTTACTCAAAACTCCCTGTGCAAGTTCCTCTGCCTGCCCAGCCAAGTTAGATAAGTTATATCAAGTTATTACAAGAATAAAGACTAAACCCTACAAAATAAATGAACAAACAAAAGCAGCCTGGAACATGTACTGCTAAAGGAGAAGGAAGGCTCTGGCCTGAACCAACAAGAGGTAGGAAAACCCAGACCCAAAGCCAATTGTTTTTTGTTAGGCCACATGTCTTGATTTCCTCCCTTCCCTTGGTTCAGCTCAGTCTTTGCAAGTCTCACACCTGGACTGTGGCCAGAGGATTTGCATAGGGTGAAAGAGCTGCTGTGTTTCCCTAATCCCTCCCTCCAACGCACACTGAGGGTGTCAGGAGAACCTGTTTTAAAATTAATCTCAAAGCAGAGGAAGGGTTGGAGAAAGAAAGAAGTCTAGAAATCCCCAGCAGTTCCGGAGTCAAGGGCAGGAGCAAAGACAACGCTTCACTTCATATTGCAATGACAACAGATACCTGAAGAGCAGGAACAAGCAAAAAGCAAAACCCCCACATATTTTGTGATCTGTTGTTTTTTAAGTGCACCTCATGTGTTACATAAAGGATGTCACGATGCCATTGGGAGGATTATTGTTTTAGTCGTTGTGTTTGGAAGAGCTGATAATAGCTTGGTTAGCTTTTCCTTACACCATCAATCCCCCAAATGGGTCTGGATTTTAAAATGAAAATAATTTTTGGGGGAGGAGAAATGAAAATTAACCATGCAGCTCCAGGAACCAACACACCACAGTTTTATTACCAAATCTTCTTTACACCTGGCTTCTGGACAAGTAAACTACAAACCATGTTCCAGCCTTGAGATCCCCTGCTAAAAGGTTCATATGAACGTGGAATATTCAGTAAAACACCTGATTACATCACCATCCCATTTGTAACACGTTTCGCACATGCCTGGAAGGCACTTGCATTTGTTCTGTCAAGAGGAGCTGCTTGGTAGCAGCATGGCTATGGCAGAGGGCAGGATATTTGAGAAACACCTCAAATCCTGTGTTCAGGTTAGGGCCCTTCAGTACAAGAAGGGCATTGAGGAGCTGGAGCGTGTCCAGAGGAAGGCAACAAAGCTGGGGAAGGGTCTGGAGCACAGGGGTTATGAAGAGCAGCTGAGGGAATAGTGGCTGTTTAGTCTAGAGAAAAGGAGGCTGAGGGGAGACCTCATCGCTCTCTGCAGCTCCCTGAAAGAAGGTTGTAGTGAGGTGGGTGTTGGTCTCTTCTCCCAAGTAATAAGCAATAGGATGAGAAGAAATGGCCTCAAGTTGCGCCAGGGAAGGTTTAGATTGGATATTAGAAAAAATGTCTTTACCAAAAGAGTGCTGAAGCACTGAAAGAGACTGCCCAGGGCAGTGGTGGAGTCACCATTCCTGGAGGTATTTAAAAAATACGCAGATGTGGCAACAGGGGACATGGTTTAGTAGCCACAGTGCTGTTGGGCTGACGGTCGGACTGGATGACCTTACAGGTCTTTTCAAACCTTAATGATTCTATGATTCTACGATATAAAGACTCCTGAGGTTGAACTTGATGCAGTCTTTTCCCAGCTCGCCCAGGGTGTGTTCAATATCAACAGCACATCCTGCACAACCCGTGAGAAGCCTGCACATGCAGAAACTGTAACAGACGTGAAAAGGAGCGAGCTCCAACGAAAACAAGCAGGTTTTTTCTCCCTTCACACAGAAACGCTTCATTTGTATCCAAGAGAAAGAGAAGGGGGTTGTGTGGTGGAGCACCAAGAAGCCTATTCCATGGGGGAAAGCAGCTATCTCAGATGACAGGCTGTTCAACATAAATGCACTGCTACTCCCTGAGGAATAACACAGACAGAGGAGTAACAGAAACGTAGTGAGCTCCACAGTCTGGCAACAAAAGTGTACCAAACCACTTCAGTCTCAAGAGTCATGAGAAGTCAACAAAGTTGCTGTACCTTAATTGGAAAACATAAAGGCTTCCACAAATGCCTGCTAACACTGATTACTGCCCTTTTCTGAATGTGCTCTCTTCAAGCTTCTTACAATATCATAAGAAAAAGCAAACACGAACAGCAATGAGGAACAGCCTATTCTGAAACCACTTCCAGGAACAGGGATTGTTTAAACAAAATACATTAAGTGAAACCATCTGTATTAAGGGTCAAACGCCATCTGAGGCTGAATGTGCAAAAATAGCCATTTTAGAAAATTTGGGCAATTATACCTTTGTTGGTTTTGATATGAAAAATGAGAGGCATGGAGGTGTTAGCAAGGGGGTAAGGTTTGCAGAGCCTATGGTGCCAAGAAATCATGACTGGTAATCTTGGTGCTCCCGTCACCAGCGTGCTCAGAGGAAGGTTTTCTCAATCCCATTCACTGAGCATCCCACTACGGAGCAGCATGCGGTCCAGTGCAGGGTTAGGCAATTGTCCCTGGCCCGCTCCCCACAGGAGGGGTCCTCCCTAGCGCTGCGTCAGTCCCTGGTGCCAGACAGTCAGTTGATCTGAATCACAAGGGACGCTGCTTTCACAAGACTTGCTGGCAAAAGATAGGCAACAGAAGAGGTTCAGGGAAGGAAAAAAGACAATTTAAAGTTACAGAGCGATCAACGATGTGTTTTAACCCGTTTCAGCACAAGAGGCTAGAGCTGGAATTCAGTAGGATTCCAAGACAGTCGTCCATTGCTAAGGAAAATAAATATTAAACTAAAATATTCAACATTTACGTGAAGCCTGTAGACAGGCACCTTGTAAGGGACTGACACATTGTACTGTTTCAAATATACGTTGATCCTTTGCCATCTCAAAGGATTCGTACAAGTCTCATCTAACTTCGCTGAAATCTGACTTTAATTGGAGCAGCATGGAAACCACAGTGCCTCAAAGCAAAAGGAATGGCAGATCTTGGACACTGAGCTCTTCAATTATTTACTTAGGCAATATAAATTGTGAACTGATACCTTCCTACAAAGGGAGAAAGTGCCACGGAGAGGAACCTGCCCTCAGAGTTCCTGCTTGCTGCAGCAGGGGGAGAACAGCTACATCTGAGTACAGTCTTACTCACTTGCTGGAGATTTGATAATGTTCAATTCACTGCAAAAACATTTCCGTATGTATCACTAGTGAAGTCAGATTGCAATCAAATATTGCAGCTGCAAAGGCAAAAAAATCATTAATCATTTTTTTCTGGAAGCCGAGCAGAGAGTGTGACAATGGGAGGGAAAACTAAAACTCATTTGTTTTCAACAAATGCAGCCTGCAAAAAGGCCAAAAGAAGACCAATTTTTAAATTTTTCTTTTATTAACACGTGCGTGTTAACATGTAACGCCTGGCAGCTTTTTAAGCAGACAAATATTTAATGGATCCAACATAAATGCAAATGTCAGCTATCACAAGTCAAATTGCACAGCTATGATGTAATGAAATAGCTTTGCTTTATGGGAATGAGGTCACAGGTTTGAAATATGGCCTTAGGAACAAAAAAAGGTAGAAATCTTTCACATAAGTTGCAAAACTGTAATGCAATTACTGGCCCAAGTCTAAAATTTTAGATATTTAAATTCAACTCTAAAGATATAAATGAATCATCAATTTACATATACATTGCTGGAGACCATATCACTCTTCAACCAAAATGAACTAATGAAGCTTTCATGGTCTGAATATAATAGCTACAGGAAGAGAGTTAAAGCTAAACTCTAACACTCATGTGCACACACATTACAGTCACCAGACATTCTTATACTGCTGATAATAAAGCATTAGAACAGCAGATACACGTTAGAGAACACACAGGTCACTGCGACCTGGTGGAAGCAAACTCAAGGAATGGGCATATGCAGAGCAAATCAGCAAATACAGGGGAACTGAGGATCCAGCAAGGAATCCCACTGCCTTCATTCCAACGACCCACAGTTGGAAATGAGCTCAGTGTAGACAGCAGCAAACCCTGGGAGCTAGGAGATTTTAATATAACTTTACAGAGCAGGATGTGGCCAGGCTGGTGGGACAGACAGGAAAGTCCACTGAACACAGCTACGGGTCACCCCAGCAGGATTCCCAAGAAAGCCCCGAGACTGAGCTGCCCCACTCAAAGAACCCAAACAAACTTGAAAAGCCAAGTTTTCTTATTTTTCTTCATTCTTGGCTCTCCAGAAACTGGTTCTTTTATTTTCGGAAAAGTCATTCTGGAGAAGAACCTCATCTGTAAGGGACAGGTAGCTTTGATGCATCCCTCTCTCTTGTGCTCAGATAGAGAGCAACAAAGTTCAGCACCGGAAGTTGTGTTACAAGACCTTTGTCCCAGCAGGTGAAAAGCCTCCCTGGAGGGGAGATTCGTCAGGACCTTTTGCTATGTTCTGCTACATCTACTCAGAGGAACAGCCTCAGCCTGTTGGTCTTGAAAATGAGGAAAATGGACTCTCAGTTCTGAAGCAAAAATAATCGGGATTCAATAGGGACTACATGAAGCATGAGGTATTATCTCTGACTAAACTGTTATGCCACAGTATGCTTTTTCCCTCCAGAAACATACCACAAAGATTAATTAATTTGTGGCTTTGGGGTGCCCAAGTACTACAGTAACACACCACCAGCGTCCCAGCAGACCTTGGCCACTTCACCTGTGACAGGAACCGAAAACATTTTAAGAAGAGCACACCTAATCCCTGTGACCTCCCATGAATCAACCTTTGGTTTGAAGGAAGGAGGTATCTCCTATCCACTTTGTCTAGCTGCGGGTGGATATGAAGAGAGGAAGCAGTGTCTGTTAACAGCAAACCTCACTGTGGTGGTGGCACCAGCAGCAGCGACCCAGCCAGGAGCCGGGCAAGTGGTTACGAACCACGCGGTGCTTCCGTAACAGGACCCTGTCTTCCCAGGGCAGATGAAATGGTTCAAGAAGCACCCCAGCACAGCTGCACTGCAGCAGGAGCATAGCTTGTAACCCTGCAGAAAACAGCCCAAATCTGAAGGCGGTTGAAAACGTTGGGGAAAAGGATCAGCGGGGGCTGCCCCCCGCCTTCCTTCCTGTTGCTCCCAATAAGTTATTAATTAACATACCAAAACACACATATCAATGAAGAATTCATGGAGATTCCCTGAATACCAAAATACTGAGTATAATGGCAAGCAGAAGGAGATTAACACCCTCTTCCAGCTCCACACCCTGCCCCGGGTGGATCGTTCTTATAAAGCTCCACTTGTATTTACAGCAGCAAAGCCCTTATTGAACCCGTTCATCACCAAGGCCTCAATGAAGGCAGACCATCTCTAAACAGAGCAGCAGCCACAAGTGCTGTATCTTTAAATCCGTCCCCATTTCATTTTCCAACTTTCTGTTTGAGCCGTTACAGCTCCCTCAGGACTCCACTGACTCACTGCATTTTCTGGATGACGCAAGCAAGCTCTTCTGCACAGCTTCAAAACAGGCTCCAAACATTTCCAGTCAGAAACTGGCCACCAAAGAACCGTATAAATCAGGTGTTCTTCCTGAGCAGGCATCATCCCGTGAAGCAGGGAGCAAGCTTCAGTTCTCGTCCTTATTGGAAATGTGTTAATTACTGGCACTTCTCCTCAGGAATACTTCCAGGAAAGCTTAAATTTCCACTATGAAATCCTGTGGAAAACAGTTGCTCCCAACTGAACACCTCCAAGAACTGGCCCACCACCTGCTCCAACCTGTCCAGCTTGGCCCCTTCTTGTCTGTTTGTGGTTTCAGTTCTGTTGCTGAGTCTTCATGCTAGCCTCTGTTCTCAAGCTACACCCTTTCAAAGCACCCCACAAATATAAACCCCCTCCCAAGTTCTCCACACTGGTTTCTAGTTTCTCCGTTTTCTCTTTTACCAGTAAGGGCAGGCAGGTAAAGGAAGAAAAAAGCTGTTCAGGAAGGGAATGTTTAGGGGATGCTCAAACAGGTTTAGAACTTATGCCAGTGCGTGGCCTCTATGGAGAGACCTGAAGCCACCAAGCTTGCAAAAACACTAGATTGGGGAAAACATCTTCGGTGACTCAAGGCTGGACTCTGTAACTCTTCCTTCTGAATCCCTTCACTCAGCTCTTTGTGCTCCCCCAATCCCTGTGAGTCAGCAAACAGACCTTTTATGTACATTTTTTCATACAGGAATGATAACAAAAGCAAAACAAACACTGGGCTTCTGACTTCTGTTGATAGCAAAGGCAGCTGAAAAATTTGTTTCTGCTTGTAGCTTTCAGCTTTTATCCACTCTGAAAGATTTCACTGTGACATGAGAACTGGAAATGACAGACAAATATAAAACTGAATAATGAAGTGGAGAAAAAAATCACAGAGAAAGATGAGTGTGTCTTGTTTTATCATCTACGCTCACAATGATAATACACATCTTACGGAGAACAGCATCCTTGCTAGAGAGCCTGCTTATTCCTTCAAGCCAAGTTAAGCAAGATAAATGTCTAAGACAAACCTGTTCATAGTTCCTTCTACAGCATGCAACACATGGGCAAAACCTTTCACTAACAGAGGGTTCCTGACTGTTGCCTTGCAGACAGTTGCAGTGACGGCAGCATCCTGAGACCTGCACCGACACAGGCAAGGGATGCACAGGCCGCACCTCACGCTCCTGTTCTCACTCGGCACAGTAACACAGCTGGTGGTGTTTGACACTGCAGCATCTGTGAGCAAGAATGCAGAGCAGACAGGTAGCCCGGAGCCACCAGGAGGGGAGCAGGCAGAGGGATTGGAGCACGTGCATGCTAAGAAACACCAGATGGCTTTACATGGTTTGTTACCCAAGAGCAAGCAGTGCCCTGGCTCCACTCCTACTGCAAAATGATGGCTTGGAGGATATTTGCAAAATTAGTTTTAATCTTTGTTTTCAGTCATTCAAGAAAAAGCACACACAGCTCAGCATACTCTGTATAGACACTAGGAGCTTTATATTGAGACATGTTAAAAACGTACTTAGAGTCTAAGTATTTTCAACTTTATTTATACTTAGACTTTTTTTATTGGTCTTCACTATATCTTGGAATGACAGAGAACTGCAGATCCTGCCAATTCATGACAAAAAGGGTAGAATTTCTAAACAAATATACTCAGTTTTAAACTTGAACTGAAAACTGTACACATAGCATGCTTGCTCTTGCAATTAAATTACCCGATATTGATCACATTTCTACAGCTCACTAAATTTCTTTTCTCTAAATTTGAGTCTCTTAGTTCACTATTAAAGCAACAGAGAAAAGAAACAACAAGCCACAAAGATGTAACTCTGATGCGGGATTAATATATTGGTGTAGGAAACTGGCCAGCTTTGAAACTGCCTGAAAGCTTGTTTCTTCCAATCAGGCTGGATTTGCAGCCCATGAAGCAAGGACACACTAAGGACAGCGATTAGAAGAGTGTCAGGAATTATGATTCAGAGAAGTGAATCACCACCAGCTCCCCGGCGGGTGGGATTTGGGATAAGCATACCCAACTGTAGCCCTGTGCAAGATTACACAACCCCAGGCAGCAAGCAAAGCCATCAGGACAGTGTGCTCGGAGACAGAACTCGGATCCCCATTCCCAGTCCCTTCTCCACAGCACAGCACATGGCCTCTGCTGCTCCTCCTGGGCTGTTCCCACTCCCAGCTTGAGGTTTCAGTTGCCCAGAAGCCCACACACCGGCACAACCCTGCTGCCAAGCACGTGATAGAGCCCTGGCATGGAAGTTGTGCTCAGTCTCCTCAAGAGCTGTTTGTTATTCAACAGCCACAGATTAGCCAACTCCAACTTCACACGGGAGGAGCGGTGGCGGAGCGCTTTACTCCCCAGTTTCCATTTCAAACGTTACCTTCGCACAGCACAGACTTTACACTTGCCCAATAGTTTTCTCTCCAGCAAAAGCACATCCCAAACTCAGACATCTCACTTAGCCAAATGATCCGTAACGCTTTCAGAAAGTGTATTTTGATCCACAGGAAACTCAAGTAAGATGCGTTTTTTATTAGGGTCCTTTGAACCATGGATGTGCAAACAGGGAGACAAATTCTGCAGCCCATATTTGAAGACAGCCGATGGTTTTTTGGTCCAATAGAAACTGTGGAATTTGGCCTGCAGTGCTTTACCCAGTAAACCATCCGATCTCATGACTAAGTGCACGCAAAGCGATGGGGGTGGTGGGGGGAGAGACACACAGGAAGATGGAGCTCTCATAGTAAACATCTGAGCTGTCTGGAATAAGGCTGTGCTATTAAACTGAAGTTGCTGCTGGTTTTCCAGTATCTTTTCCTCTGTTTATCTCAGTTGCCATGACTCTCACTTGAATCATCCGAACAAATTACATACACATGTCCCAGGCCACATTATTTCCACTCACTCCACAACTCCAGATCGACTTTCACTCACCTGGCAGCCTCTCGTGCCAAACAACGTCATCACGGTTAGCGATGGAGCGCTGTTCGCGGACACCACTGATTAGAAACCGATGTCAATTACTTCAAAATGGCTTATTAATGTTTCAGGAAATGCAAAAAAGAAGAAGACACAGAAAAAATGGCATGGTGTTATCCTTCACGACCTGGGTTCCAAGTGGGCAGAGTCTCCAGTGTTGACACAACTGAGTGCTCTTTCGGGTCAGCTGGAGCAGACCAGCTTTGAGCTGCAGAAGCTGCTCCCCAGCTCCTCCAATGTGCTGGCTTAAGCAAGATTGAAAGGAATGGAATCAAAATTCAGCTCTCTGGCACATCAAGCCATCTAAACAATCCAATATATCATTCTCTGACTGCAGTCATGTGCCAGATATCCCAAACTAATTAGTGACACAACCCAAAATCAGATACCAGCCTGCTGAGAGAGGGCCAGACTGCACTCTTGGTGCCACAAAACCACAGCTCTCAGAAATACACTTTATTATGTTGGAAACTCTGAACTTGCTATGATAACCCTAAAGCACCCTGTGCCTTCAGTAATAAATACCTGTTTTGTGAGTATTATTCTCTGCATCAGAAGACTACAATAGGGAACTGTGCCCTGCTTTAAACATATGGCTATATCACTGGTGCCATGTCAAAATTGGGATATGGAGGATTTCAGCCCCTCCTCCCCCTTCTGTCCTCTCCAAACTATTCACACTCCAAAGCCGAGAGCTGACGCTGTCTGAAAGCAGCAGCTGAAAACAGCACTGCCGACAGTATCCTTTGCCCAGACAGAGGAGACACTGCTGCTGGAGACACAGAGACAGCTCAGAGCGACTAATGTCCTCCAGAGTCAGAGACCAGCAGGCATGTGCTCTACTGGTGTACCTCCAGTTGCAAAAAAACCAAGAATTGGAATTAAGCAAGATGGAAACATAAGGGGATTGCTCTTGCAGTCTGCAGGAAGCCCAGATTTCTCCTGCTCACCTGCAGACCAGCCCTCAGCTATGTGCAAAATCCTGCTCAACTGGCCAGCAGTTTACAAGCACTGGCGCTCCCCAATCACACAGCTCAGAAATGGAGCTCTCATGATGCTGAAAATGGAAAATAATTTTCTATAAAACCTATGTTCTCACCCTGGGAATTTAAGAAACAAGCAAAATCCAACAACAAAACTGCCGCTGTAATGTTCGTGTTTTAATCGAGAGCTTGCATTAGGCAAGGAGCAGGCCCTCCATCAGAATCTCTCTCGTGCCTTCAGCAATCCGATTAAGCTGGTTTATTCTAGAGGAAACTCTAGTCTTTAGCACATATTCTTTCCATCTTTCTTCTAATCCTGGGATATAGCTGCAAATTAAAAATAAAGATAACATAACAAACCACCAGAAGCACCAGTGCTTTGACTTTACTGCGTGGCTCCACGACTCTGCACTGAACCCAACAGAACACAAATCATCTCACTTTATTACACACCAGATTTCAGAACCTTAGTAAATTGATCCCGAATTCTTGAGATTACAGATTTGCTCCAGGACTAAATCTGCTACAAAGGTTCTCCTGGCACCAGTGGCACAAAATCCACTAAAAGAGCTCACTACTAGATGATGAAACATGATGTGTTTCAACAGCCAAAGTGTTCCGTACAGAAGCACAAGAAGAGCAAACTGCTAATTTTTTTTCTTCTACTGATGCGACAGTCTGGGAGAATTTTACTAGAGTTGAATGGAAAGAGAAGATAAAATAAGTGCAATGAGAGGATTAAACATGTGATAAACAGAAGAATGGTGGAAAATAAATATGTGCAATTTTGATGGCCAAAATAAATCCCAGCACAAACAAACATGATGGTGGTCATTTTCTTCTCAAAATGCAAGCCCCCCCAGAGGGAAGGATGTTTTGTGAGACACGTCTTTTGTGAGCTTATATTGATTTATTCAAACATTTGCACCAGCTTTTCTTGATCACAAAAGATAAATAGAAAACACCCACAAAGTGGGACCCCGGCAATTCCACAACTCCACAGCAATTGGTCCATGTCAGCGTAATCGTACCTACTGTTCTTTACTAGGAACTGTGTTTGAAACTGAGATAACGACCAACATGAGACTTCTCAAAGAAAAAAAAGCCTCATGCTTTTTTATTCTTTAACTGTAGTAGAGGGTACAGAGAAGGTAACACTGAGCACTGTCAGGAAATGCAAACCAGACCATGAAAAGAAGATTTCAGAGTTGAAGAAAGGATCTGTGTGCCTGTCCCACCAGAAGAGGACAGAAAGGGAATGGGAAAGGGAATGGGGAGATGGAAAGCTTGGTCAGGAGGGCAAGCACTTACCAAGCCCTGCCCTGCAGAGACAGATCTATACTCCCCACCAATGACCAGCTCCAGGTCTGTCTGTCTGTCAGGGGCTGTGCAGCACGCTGTACAAAAGACATAAGGCGAGCGACTGCTTTCAGTCTCTCCCTGCACCCATCCCTCAGCTCCTGGCAGGCTTTCCTCTCCACAAGATGTAGAGCTTGCCCAACACCCAGTAATCCTTGGCCTTCCACTTCAGGAAGATACACTGTGATTAACACAGCATGACATGTGGGCTGCACTGACTGGCCCCTTCTGGGCAGGAAGGTCAACAGATGAGTTTCCCCTGCTTCTCCTTCTGTTCCTGGCTTTAATTTGGCTGCAAGTTATAAGGTATGGACGAGCTACCACATGGAGAGAAAGACAACACCCAGAAAACCTGTCTACAACACTTGAAAAAAGGCTAGCTAGCAGATTCATGAGCGAACACCTTTCTGGCACCTGGATTGTGCCTTTGCATCTATGGGAGACAGAGAGAGGTGGCCTGAACAGCCTTTAAGAGGTGTGAACGTGTGGTATGTGTCACCCCAGTGACAACCCTGCTCCAGTGACAGGACCTGTCAGTTACCACGTTGGACTGCTCCACAAAACAGTCGTACCAGCACACGATGTTCCAGGGACCGATTTAATGGGAATTGATAAGAGGCATTTAGAGAAAACTGGCATTGCAGAGCCAGATAGCCACACCTCTCCCCCACAGACAAATAAACTCTGCTATCGACATTTGCTGTGGTGAAGCAGACGCTTGTCAGTCAGTTCAAACCCTCATTGCACCACTAATAGTTTTATTTAGAAAGACTGTCACCAAGTGGCAGAGCTCCGAACCACTGCACTGGGGTCAGCAGACTGTGCTGCCACCGCACTTGGAAAAGCAGAGCCACAAATACATCAGCAGCCGAAGTGACACAATCAAAAAATCCACCATCCCAAGACGCCCCATGCATGTAAGCATTCTGATGGAAATGTCAGGATGGATCACGCAACAAAACCAAAACAAGCCACAAAAAAAATTATGTAAGAAGGAAACTTCAAATACTGCAAGGTTTGCTCTCTCAATATGAAAACTGATAAACTCAATTTCTGATCCTTTCCTTTTGAAGCACGAAAATCATTAACAATAAAGTCTAATGATACTGTTTCAGATGAAACAGCCACCTTGGGGGTTAAGTACACAGGAGAGAGAAGTAAAGGATGACTTGCTTAAAACAAGAAGAAGAAAAGGCACAACCTCTCACTTTTGTCTAACATGTGAGTCAAAATGCAATGTTTTACACCTGACATGAAATGACAGAAGTTGTTTTTAACTTTTGTACTTGGTGTTTGCCCAGAGCATTAAAAAACCTGCAATTTTTAGGAATACATCTACGCAAAGCGGGCATTTGAGGATTCATCTATTAATGAAATCACAGCCCAGCTGGCTAAACTGTTAGCAAGGGGCAGTAACATCACACCCATGGGGATGGGATGTTCCTCAGCTGCATGAGGCACATCACGATCCAGGCAGGAAGTGCAGGATCCGATTGTTTCATCCGCTACCTCTAAATCACTGTCTGCAACACAACAGTAGCCAGGCTGTGCTTTTTCTTATTCCTGCCAAGCAAAGAGTCAGGGCTTCTCCTTTAAATTGCTTATAGTCTTAATTAATTTGAAGTTGTTGATTCCTCTACATGTAATGGAAGGAATCACTAAGATTTCCATCAGCAACAGCCAATCTTTGCGGGTCATGGCTGGATGCAGACTAGCAGAGCACAGCCATAGAGCATGTGGTACCCACGAGGTCTCTGGACACCTGGCTGTCCGTGCTTCAGAGAGAGCTTTGATAGACCACAGCTAAAGCTAAATCAGCCCTCTGGGTCTAAACTTTCAGCAAAGAAAGGCTGTGCCTGCTGTCCTGTTGGATACTTGCGTTCTAGTTTGTTTGGGGAGTAAACCAAGTTGGTTTACATGGAACTTTCTTTGCTTATTACCTAGAAATCCGTAACAGTGTTAAAGATCCGGGAAGATTTTCAAGAGTGAATTGGAAAAAGTGACTGTCTTGCAAGCCTCCCAGTACACAGCTGATGTTTATTTAGGTGCTATAGGGTTTTCTCTTCAATCAGTAGAGAAAACCAGTCTCTGAGAAGTAACGGAAGTTTGACAGATTTTGATCTTCTGCTGCAGGCTGGGTGACCCAGCTGCAGTCAGTCTGGATGGCTGAGAGTAAGCGATCACCGCTGCCTGGAGGAGAGGGAACCCAAGCAGCCCACAAAGGATTTACCCTCAATAAGACAAAGAGAAGATGGTGCTATGTTTCTTCTACAACTGACAGCCTAGTTAGAAACTGTGTTGCTTGAGAGAGAGGAAAACATCAGATACCTAAACCAGGGTCTCCACACTTCTGCTGTAGCTGTACAACACAGCTGAAAACCCACCATCTGCTACGCTGCAGCACATTACCCATTACAGCACGGATACACCTCACTCCAGCACAGCCGATGGGAGGCTGACCTCGCTCCCTCCACATGCTGTTCTGTGGCCGCTTCCACTGCCCGTGCCGGGTGTGCGCTGTCCTGACCCTGCACGTCCACACCAACCCACACGGGTGTCAGGGGGCTGTGTGCACTGAGAAACTTGACTCGTTCCACACAAGCCATGAAGCAATGAGATAGCAATAATGGCACTCACCAATTGCTCTACTCTAGATTACAATAATGATGCAAATGAAACAGCTGCCAGCCACTCCCTGAAATAACCAATCATTTCCACCATCCTACTTGTCTCTCATAAAAATAAATCCCTTTGCCATCACAAACTGATCTGGAAGCTTTACAGGTCCTGAAGGAAATCTTGCATCATGCCTAGAGACCTTTAGAAAAGCACTGGCAGCAAAATAAATTATTTACAGCACTATTTCTGACAATACAATCTCCATAAATGATACAAGATTGAAGGGTTTAAAAATGAGTGCATGTGGCATGGGACCCAAGCATGTGCCTAAAAGAAATATTGATTAACTCGATTGCTACAGACTCTGTAAACAGTCTGATGGAAAGAGAAACTGCAAGCATCATTTTTTTCCCCTTTACTGTAAAGTAGGACAGAGCCATCACTTCAACCATTCAAACTAAACCAAATTAAAGCTGCTTTGGATATTTACAGAATCATTTTCTCTTTAAAACAACCCAATCTACATGCTGTTTACCTGATCCTAATTCATGACTTATTTCATTTCCCCAGAATAACTCAGTCAGTCGAGGCTTCTGGCTTCCAGCAAGGTTCCTGCTGTTTACTTATGTTTTCCAGCTGGGTTGAATGATATGCAGAGAGGTCTGAGGACTTGCTGGAGGTCATACAGAGAGGAAAGTCAGTTGGCTCCCCTAGCATAATAGCCCTGCGCTTTTATAGTTCCCAGGACTTTGCTCGAAGCACCAGGCTAACCTTCTCATCAAAAGATACTAAATCTGTTCTCAACATTTCAAACATTCCCGCATTCTTAGGAAAAGGCACTTCCCTCCATGAAGGATTTGAAGTCACTCTGCTAAAGGGCGTGATGAAAATCTGAAGCACTAAATTAGAAAATTCAATGGAAACTGCTAATGTGCAGTTTTCCACTCTGGACAGCAGAACTTTCAAATGCATTTCGGCATGCAATTTAAAGAAAGGAAACTCCAGAGGATGTTTAATAGAGTCTGCCTAAATATTTTGTTTAAAGGAACTATTTTCATTTTGGCTAGAATTTACAGGGGAAAACATCCTAAGCAATCTGCAGCAGCCGCTAGCCTTCAGTCCATCCCAATCCAGACTTCTCACAAGTCCAAGAAGTCATCGCACTTCCAGCGCCTCAATTTCTGCAAAGCTCCAAGGAAGATAAGGATGGTTTACTCAGGTTTTCCTACCCCTACAGCTCCACCAGGGCTGCTGAGCAGGGTTTGGGAGCGTCTATTTTTGATCAGTTGGGGTTTTTTTTGATTTGTAGGGTTTGGTTTTGTGTTCCCAGAGCAGCAATGAGGACACGCACCACTTGAAGAGCAATTTACTTCCTTTGTGCCACTGCAAATACACTTGACATAAATAAAACCCCTTGAAATTCTGACATGACAAAAGTAAGGGCTGTAAACTTCTATTTAAACACAGCACTGACACCAAGAGAGATTAACAATGATATTTGGGAGAAAAGGCATTTTTGCCACTAATTCAACACCCACTCCCATTCATCGGGGCATGAGCATTACCATACATCCTCGACAAACTGCAGGGCCCTCCAGCAAACCACTTTCCCACTTGTAATTTCACCCCAACAGGCCTCCTGCCCTTCTTCATTTATACTTCTGTCATCCAAAAACCACTCCTTTTCACTTCCAAGCTCTTCAAATTCATGCCCTGATGTTCCTCAGCTCCTCTGCTTTTCTGCCCCAGAATAATTCAGGCAATTGTGCTTCTGAGATCTGATCTGCCAGCTCAGCTCTTCTGATGCCCTTTGGCTCCAGTGTAGCTCCTCAGCCCTTTTTTTGCTCCTCCACTGCACCAATATTGCATCAGCTTCCATTTCTCAATTTATTCTTCTTTAGTTTCTTCTTTTAAACTTCACAGTTTAATCTCATCTTTATTTTCTCCCAGTGTTACTCACTCTATCCTACTAATGGACACCTCCAATTAAACCTTAATTATGTCTCATTCCAACAGCTCTTCTCAAGCTGATGAACACACTCTAAAAGAAAACTCAAGGCAAGAGGTCTTGCCCGTTACACATTTTGCTGTAATCCAAAGGGCACATGTAAAGATGCAAACCCCATTATCTGACACTTACTCCAGCATTATGGATTTCTTTTCCTGTTTAAATTACTCAAGAAGATGTTACACTACACTTAACATGGATAAGCACCTTCATGTAGTGAGGCTCCCCAGGTCTAAAGCTCGATAAGCCAACAAAGGTACATTTAGCTGCTTCCTTCCACATAAATATAAGGTAATGACAGTCATTGCTGCAGACAGGTGGATTTTGGGTGCTCTTCACCTCTTCTGCTACAGGAACTCCACCTTCTTGGGACAGCAATGCTGACTGCCAGGTTTAGCACACCTGATACACACCAGATACACACCACTCATAGAGCCTTTTCGATCTGCCAGTCTTTCCTGTCACAGCATTAATCTATGATTGATTCCATAATTTCTGTTGCGCCACGGTGGGCTCAGACTCAGAGCCAGCCTCCAGCCTTCCAGAAAACAGTTGTAGAGCCTCAGGTCTGGCTCTACCACGAAGCAGTCCTGCTGCTGGGGTTATCACCGTTCTCCAGCCTGATCGTGAACCAGCCAGGACAGGGGGTGGGGATGGAGAAGCCAAGTTATGCCAGGAATGAGCCCAGGGAATGCAGCAAAGGTCACATTGCAGAGCGGGTACCAACACATGCCGCTGGTTCCAGCCCGCAGCTCGCTGAAACTCCTGGATGGAGGGCTCTCCCAAAGCCTGGGAAACGCGCAGTGGGCGATGACCTGCACCCACTGTATCTTCATCCTGCTTAGCATATGCCAAATACAATAAGATGCATTAAGTCAAGTCTTTGCTCTACCGTGCCTGTGACGTGATTGGCAGAAGAACTTTTTCCCTCTAATTCTGCTGATAGTATGTAATTCTGTTCATCCTTTTAGCCTTGGCCAAATATTTATGTCAAGCTGGGAAAAAAATGCCAGGCACATAGCAGGGGCGGAGGGAAGGCAATCTAGAAAAGGCTTATAAACCAATTTTGGTGCACAAAGCACTTCTTACTTTTGCCCAGTCATACTCAGATTAACAATAAGGTCACTATGTTGGCCATTCTCTTTTTTTAATTAACCTTCAACAGATTAAACAGCCGAGGACAATGCTATTAGACAATCAATTAACCTAGGCGCTAATTCCATACACACAACACAAATGTTTTACTGGCTCAGGATAAAAACATACCCAGTTCTTCTTATTTTCCAGTCTCCCTTCTTCGTTTGAATTTGATATTGTAGATGTCCGTGAAGTGCTGACCCTTTTTCCAAATTAAGAATCTCTCTTTGCCCACCTCTGACAATTTTTGTCATTGCATGGGAAAAGTAGACTGGCCTCTTGCTGTCTCTATTGCTTTATATCTACAGGTGCAGAAAAATCCCTAGAATCAGAGAATGGTTTACATTGGAAGGGAACTTAAAGCCCGTCCAGTCCCAACGCCCTGCCATGGGCAGGGACGCCTCCCTGCCATGGGCAGGGACACCTCCCATGGATCAGGGTGCTCAAAGCCCCATCCAGCCTGGACTTGAACACCTCCAGGGAGGGGGCAACCATGACTTCTCTGGGCAACATGTGCCCACCCTCATCGTGAAGAATTTCTTTCTGATGTCTAATCTAAATCTTCCCCCTTCCAATTTAAAGTCATTCCTCCTTGTTCTATCACTCCACGCTCTTGTAAAAGCCCCCTCCCCAGCTTTTCTGGAGCCCCTTTCAGTATTGGGAGGCTGCTCTAAGGTCTCCCCGGAGCCTTTTCTTCTCCAGGCTGAACAACCCCAACTGTCTCAGCCTGTCCTCATTGTAGAGGTGCTCCAACCCTCTGATTATCTTCACGACCCTCCTCTGGACCCATTCCAACAGATCCATATCATGCAGGAAGATCCCCCACCCTACCAATAGAGCGAGTTACAGCAGTTTGGAGTGGGAGATTTTTTTTCTCAACCTATAAAAGGAAACTTTTAAAGATGGTGAAGACCTCCTGGGTGGTCAGTCAGTGATACACTCTTATCCATTAAACAAGACTTGAGACTGCAACCTAAATGTGCTTAAATATGGTTTACTTTTAGGTAGTCCTGGCAAGCAGCAGGGAGCAGGACTTGATGATCCTTATGAGTCCCTTCCAACTTGAGATATCCTATGAAAACCTCAATTGCTTGTTACACACAGCAATAACCTGGTAGCGGGGGGCAGATGGACCTTAAAGCACTAACGAAGTCACGTACTCAGGCACATCAGCCAGCATGCCTGAGCTGCATTCGATTTTTCAGTCACCTTGCTGCTCCCAGGCAGGGATCTAGCACATACATCACTTCTACCACTTACTCGGTTCTGGTTGAATTGGAAATTCATTATTCATTTAATTTTAAGTAACTGCCAAAGGGCCCAATCAGCAGCAGAGTGCCCCGGTGCTGTGCTAATGCAGATGAGGAACAGCTTCTCTCTAATGCAGAGGTCTCAGTGCCATAGTTCTTGGGTTAAGACTATGCCATCATTTTCTTAAGGGATTCGAAAGAAGAAACAAAGCCATAAATTATTTTCTAATTGCTTAGCAGTGAACAAAGGCAGAAAACGACCTGCTGGGTCCCAACTCTTCCAAAGGCACATGTGAATAAGCAGAACTGCTGGAAGCCTAACAAACTGACAACCCATCCCAGGGAACACAAAGAGGAATGTTTGCCTAAACACTGTCTCACAGCAATCAAAGAAAAAAAGCAAGTATGATAAGAAAGATTCCTGGTGATTCTGGCACAGCAATCGCTTTCTATGCAATTGGGAAAGTTTGGAAACATTTGAATATGCTGTTTTGCTGGCATCCTTTCAAAACAAAGAAAAAGCCCAAATGGCTGTAGTTGAAACAGCAAACAAGGCCCCAAACCAGCTGCTAAACCAAAGTTTTATGGATCCACCAGGAAAAAAAAAAACATTTCTGCAAATTTTCTGCTCTATGAATGAACAGATAATAGAATCCTGTACAGATATCTGGTATTAGCCTGTCCACGGGACGGCCATGTTGCTATTACAAGTTCAAATAATCAACTTGCATTTATTGAGGAGTCAAACAAAAGAGCAGTGAGGAGAGCTCCAGCTGCATGTCTCAGCAGGAACGGGACTGGGCAACGTGACACCATCAGATACTGCGTCCTGAACACTGGCCCTCCTGTGAGCAGCGCTCAGTAGGTCCACATTTGATCACTTTGAAACTGATCCATCAGCCGTACTAGGTCTGCAGGAAATCACGCTGGCTTGCGTTTTCTGATGTGACTGGAGAGTAAACAAAGGGGCAGGAAGATCACAAAAGTAGGAAGAACGGGAATGGCGAGAATACCAGTCAAAACAAGTGAGTAACAGCAAGAGAGGAAGATAAACTGGCCTTCTCCTTTTGAGGGAAGCATGAAGATCTCACTTAAAAGCTTTGTATAGCTATGGGAGTATCCTTTCAAAATCCGACCAAAAGACAGCATGTGCTGAGCAGAGGATGGTCTCCTCACAAGAAGATGACTCCGATAAATACCGCTTCACAAACCCCACCGAGAGCAGGGTGCTCTGTGCTGCACATCAGCTCTCCCTAGAGGCGACTGCCTGCACGGGAAGGACTGAGCTCTGGAACAACTTTGCGCCAGGGAAAGGCAGCGCAGTCCACGCATACAGGGTTTGGGTTAATACAAGTTAATACTGTTTATCTGAACTAGGCCAAGATAGGTAGCTGTGGAATATAATGAAATTGGGATGGAACGAAACGCACAGCCTGAACTTTTAAGCCATAAAACAGCGCTGACTAAGCCAACAATTCTTTAGTTCTTTTTTCTAAAACTGAGAGGGGGAAAATAAGACATAGTGACTGAAATACGAGCTAAATCCCTCACAGCAGGTACTTCTCAAAGGCATGGGAGTAAAATATATTGCAAGGCATTATTAATGTTCATTATGTAGGTCTGTTACAGCACAGTTTATCACCAGCTATCTTCAACAAGCTCAAAAAACATGCCTGTTGACCTGGAGTTTTCCAGAAAACAAAAAACGCGGGTGCATCGCCAGAAGGGGATCCCACTGGGCTAAGCCGAGCCATTACTCCAGCACTTGTAGTCTGCAGGCTGGCACACTGCTGATTTACACCCACAAAGCCCCCAGAATGCCTCCACGTGCAAGAGCGTAGCAGCAAAAGGAGCCATAATACATAACCACTTTCATCAGTCATGTTGACAAACCAGAAATAACTCAAGATATCTTAATTACAAAGCCCAAAATTCACTTTCACAGCTCACGAGGAGTGGTGGGAAGGGAATCAATGCTTTAAGAGAAAAGAATGAGCTAGAAATAGTTGTTAGGGATGGTAAAGGGGAAGCAAATGCTGGCTTTAAATTGATAAAAACATTTTAATGAAACATTCCTAAGATAAAGGGGTTCTCTATATTCTTTTTTTATTTTCAAGATGCTTGTTTTCCTGCAACAACTGAAATAAAAGGATCCTCCTGGATTTCCCTGTTAGCACCCACAAGCCGTTGAACAGGCATCCCAAACACATATAACCCGAGTTACTAAAGCAAGACCCTCACATGTTTCAGAGCTCCCTCCATAATAGCCCTGTTGCAGGCAGGTCTGCGGGGGGGGGCGCGGTGTATTCACCCCAGTCAGATGTGGTCACATTTGCTCAAAATGCAGAGGTTTGGCATAAAAAGATGTTTTGTCCAGGAGGCAGCGAAGCTTTCCTGTAAACACACAGCTCCCCACGAGAAACCCTGCATCTGTCAGTCATGTAACATCAGTGCTTTAAGGCATTCACACAGTGAAACAGCAGTAGGAAAGCCTGCGCAAGCCTCCCCAGAGCAAGCAGGGATTCCACCAGCTGCCCAGAAAAGACCTAATAGAAGCTGTAAAACTAATTCCAGCTTCAAACAGGGAGGCTGCTCCTCTATATATCTCTCTAATTGAGCAGGATAGCAGGCCATTGGGACAGTGGAGGAAATCTGCGCTCCTCCTCTCCCAGAGAAATGGAATGACATGATGGCAAAGTGTTTTTATCAGTTCCCCAGCCTGCAAGAGCCGACTCTGCAGCATACATCAGGAGGAGAATGGACGAGGAGAACAATCAGAAATCCATTAGCAAGCTGCTGCTCGCCTCTGCTGCTGCCTGAACTCCTGATCAGATGTCAGCACTGAACGGCTCGTGTTACCTGAGAGGAGGGAAGGACCCGGGAATTGTTTCAAACCGATAAAGATATTCTTACAATTTTTACCTTTTATTACCATCAGGGCAAACATTTGCAATTTAAGTTTCTCAATTTTGGGACAAAAACTTCCAGCATAATTAAAATAGAGAAGGACTTGCTCCACTACCATCAACTCACACCGCGGGGGGGGGGGGGGGGGGGGGGGGGGGGCGTGGGGGGAAGAAAAACTGGAGACAAGAGGTAGGGCTGCTTGTTGGTTGCTTCTAATATATCACTTCTACTGCCTGTATTCCGAAGCCAGGGCTCAGCTGTGAAATACTGTAAACTTGCAAGAAAATAGCAAGAATTACCAAGGCTGCTACTTATTATTGGAGAGTGACCCAGTAAGAACACATCAGCTCATCATCAGTAGTGCAGCCTGCTCCTCTGCTGAGCTGCAGCCTTGTTCCTGCTCTAAGTAACACTTCTTTGTCCATGTGTCACAGCACGAGACAGATCCAAACCCAATCTGCTCCATCAGAATCTTCCCCTCTCCCAATTAGTTCTTCCCTTAGGTGAAAGGTGATTAGGCTGTTTAAAAAGCAGTGCAAACCACCAGGTCATATATGCATTTGTACATTAAAAACAAATGTCCGTGCCATCTCTCTCCAATGTTATTTACAATGTGTCTGAAAGCTATTATCTGAGCTATTATTTGGCACAGAGACTAGAATAAGATATTCTGAGTATATTGGCAGCATATTGAAATTATTTGTGTAGTATCCTCCAGTCATAAACTGTCAATGCTTAAAATATAATGAAGAATTTAAAACAGGCAACAGCATATGTACTACGAAGTAGGGAAAAAACAATAATTAAAAACAGAATCAGGAATTCTCCAGTGCAAATATTTCCAACTGCAAATAGATTCTCATTATCTTTCATGTGCCAAAAAACCCAATTAAAATATCAATCAAATGTACTGATCCAGGTAAAAGTCTTAAACTGCATCTTCAGTTCAATAACAGCAATTACTGTGTCATTGTTTTCAAGTCATTGAGCTCCTCAAATGAGACCAGAAATGACTGCAGCAAAAAACCCCCACAAAATCTCAACAAAAATCTGTCACCCACAATGCCCAAATTACATTTGAATCGCGATATTTATACCTCTAAAATAGGTAAATGTGACATGAAATTAAGGTTGTCAGCATTTCCATTATGAAACGCTTGCCATAAAATCTACTACTGCAAAGCCTTTGCATTTTTTATTTATTAGAATTGTTCTGTTTCTCAAGTAAAAGTCTGAAGCTCTGAAGTGGGATAAAACAACGTGGCAATATCAGATCCATGAGTGCTAAAGATGCTGAGGAGGGCTGAGATCCACTTGCTAAGATAGAGTGCATGTAGAGGGTTTGCTTTAAGCTGGTGTGCCCAGCAATCTCAGTGTGTGCACAGGAGCTGGGATCACCCAAAAGCTCTGTCTGTTTTCCACCAGGACAAGAGGAAATGCATCTCCAGCTAAGCAGCCTCAGAAACTATTCAAAGAGCACTTTAATTCCACATGAGTCCCAGTGACTTCCCTTCATCAGTGCAGATCTGCCCATACACACAGACATTAAACACTATCAATAGTGGAAGGGACTGGAGGTGGTGTCAGCTCCCTTTGGCCACTCCACAGGCTGTAACGTGCAGCGACAGGTACATCTGTAGTCCCCGTGCTTTACGAGTCAAGATCTCCCAAGCAAATTCCTCACAATGATACCTGCTAAACCACTTTTATTCCAGAAGAGCCATTTAGGCTACTTAGACTCTTCTATGCCGTGTGTCAGCTGACAGCAAATCTTCTTTAAAAGAGGAATCATAGAATGGTTTGGGTTGGAAGGGACCTTTAAAGCCCATGCAGTCTCAACCCCCTGCCATGGACAGAGACATCTCCCACTGGATCAGGGTGCTCAAAGCCCCATCCAACCTGACCTTGAACATCTCCAGGGATGCAGCAGCCATGACATTTCTGGGCAACCTGTGTCAGAGCCTCACCACCCTTGTCGTGAAGAATTTCTTCCTAAGGTTTAATCTAAATCTTCCCCCTTTCCAATTTAAAGCCATTCCCCCTCATCCTATCACTACAAGCCCTTGTAAAAAGTCCCTCCCCAGTTTTCCTTTAGGCACCTTTTTTTCTCGAGGAAAGAACTGATGAAGAAGAGGGGAATCTGCTTATTGGTAACAGGTCTCCATTTTCCCGAAGCCCAGCTTGGCAGCGATCAGGCATCACCAGCACCCGAGGGCTGCTGTGTGGCTGATGGCAGATGAGATGAGCTATTAGGTATGGCCCAGTTCCTACAAGGCAGATGTCCTCCCTGCAATCCCCAGCAAGGCCATCGGCCTTGCCGACAGTATCAGCAGCAGGGGAAGCGGGCAGGACAGACTAAAAATGCCCTCTCCATAAAAGCCCATCACCCTTCCAGGCACCATGACAAAGGACTCACTGTCATCACCTGCAGATCTTCTGAGCCGTGGACTCTTCTGCTGGGGGTGGCTCAAACTGGCACCTTCTAACATTTAACATTTTAATATTCCTGTAAATAAGCCGCTTTTTTTTAAGAACAAATTAGTTGAGCATATTCTATGAAGTTATTTCATTTGTTTTTGCTCCTGTTCATTTATTCCAATCTGCTGCACCTTCCCTTGGAGAGGTTATTAAACGCTCTGCTAATGACCGCCAGCACTCATTTAATTCTTCTTAATGAACGTATGAGTGAGTAGCGGAAGCTATTATGTAGGGTTTAATAAAGGGCGGGAAGGAATTTCCTAAAATTTATTGCCACAGGCTGCTGCTTGAAGATAAAATAAATGGTAATTGCTTGGAACAGGAAAGAGGAGGATGATAAAATGTCCCTAGACAGAAGGTAAAGAAAAAAAAAAATGCCAAGTGCTATGAACCAAAATCTCAAAGCCCAAAGGATCACAGCAGCAAGATGGCCTCCTCTCGGCTTCCAGCCTTTTGTCATCGATTCCTTTGAACCTGGATGTGGAATGATGAACTCCACCTCAGCTGGAAGGATTATTTTGTGACACTAGAAAGACAACCGCTCATATAAAAAAAATAAATGGCATTAATTCAGACAGCATCTTATGAAAATATTATTTGCAGGAAAAGGGATAACGTGGGAAAAAAAGGAAGGACAATGTTTCTGGACCGTTTGGTCCAGCCAGACAATCTTTCCTAAAGCACAGGGTTTACAGTATGAAGGAGACACAAAACACTTTGCTACAACTATGTTTCTTCCTTTCCATTGCTGTTTCCGTCAGGGCTGATGGAAGAAGGGAAATTGCCCAGAGGCAAACCTGCACGTTGTTCTTCAATTTCTGCTACTGTTTGTTAAAATAAATGGAAATCAGCAGGCTGAAGGAGAACAAACATGTCTGATGTGGAAGTCATGAGTGTCTGTCCTGCACCAGAGTGCTGCAATCACACCGCCAGCCGAGCTCCAGGTCAGGCCACAACAACTGGCGAGAACAAAGTGGAAATCAAAGCCCCATCCCATGTCATCACAATCTAAGAGAAAAGTATAGGTTTTCAAAACAAAGCTTTTTATTATAACACACAACAGCCTTCTGTCTACATACTCACTCAGACAGCATCATCCTGTCATACAGATGAGTTCGGGTAAAAACTACCGTCGCTCTCACCAAGAAAGCTGAAAAGCAAGTTTTCCAAGAATGGGTCTGAGAGTTTGTTTCCACTATGCAGTTCAGGGCAATACTTTGCACATGGAGAGACTGCCAAAGTATTCATTATAAACAGACTATTCACAAGTGACATGAACTTGTCTGTGTAATTACAGAAGCAGCAATCTGAGATCACAACACTTGTGATAAGAGCAATAGCTCAGAGTTATGGAGCATGGAGGAAAGGAGAGCAGGGATGTCTGCACATCAACTCATCTGAGTCCCCCAAAAAGGACAACCCAATCTCCAAGCACCGTCTTCCCAGAATGCAGCAGGCAGGAACAACTACACAGAACTATAGAAAGAAGATGTCAAAATAGCACATTGAGTGGGCAAGGCGTCTACTTCCCTTTACATAAAGGGGCAGAAGGAAAGAAATACTATTTTCAATAGCAAACTAATATATCTAAGAGCTTAAAAGGTGACCCAAGAAGAAAAACAAGATTAAGTTTGCTCTTTTTTGCTGCTTAGGGCAGACAAAACCCCTTTCAAAAAAAAAATATTTTTCATGCCAGCTTTGGCCATCTTAAAACCAGAAAAAAAAGAGGATAAAATCCAATTTTTTTTTTTTTTTTAAATCCTTGGCAGGTCATCTGCAAGTGCAGGCCAACAGCTTTTCTAGTAGGCAGTAAGAAATTATGGTTTTCTTTTCTAAACAAGGATTTTGGTTCCTTCAGCTCAATTGCAGGATTTTCATAGTCTGGTAGAATACAAAGCAATCAGTCAACCTGCAAGAGCATCCAGTTTGAAGAATGACAGCTGCTTCTCCAAGAGAAAAAGCAACACTTTGGTAGAGACAACAAACAAAGAAAGAAACAAACAAAAAAATCAGCTTTAACACACTGGAAGACAAGAGGTGAGCAGCTATGAGAGTGTGAAACATCAGGGTATATAGCACACAAATTTGCAAAGGACAGGCAGCTATCGGATACGCATCAACTGGAGAACGTTAAACAAGTAGAGCCTAATCTTTCTTCACCCCCATGAAAAATCAAAGCCAAATGAACGTGCACAGCATTCTGTGTACCAGCATCATTACCTGTACAAAAGGCAGCGCTTCTAGCTTAAACCAGCAAACGCAAATCATCTCATCCCTGAGTACCAGGCACTTCTACCCTTTTCGTAACCCACTTCCACTTGTATAAAGAAGCCTTATTATGTATTTACACGCACTTAGAGAGCAAGAAGTGGTAGCTTTATCATGATAAAGAACATAAAGACAAAGGTGCTGGGTTTTTACATACAAACAAACCAAGCAGGCCCTTGTTAACCTATGACGTGCACTGTTGGTCCCTGCTACAAGACGAACGCAGCATTATGTTTGCCTCAGCACTGGTGCATCCCTGGAACCATGCCCTACACAAATCTCAATTACCCAGCACGAAAATACACATTTTGCTTATCCAAGGACAGTGCTTGCACCAAAGGGAAATGACTGGGAAAAAACAAATCTCAATTATTCTTTCAAACATAACATCAGCTGATGTGAGGTATAAAGAAAAAGCTGGGGATTTTGGGGTTTATTTGGTCTGGGTTTGGTAGCAGGAGTTTTCATTTCTGCCGTGTGCAAGAGCCAGATGTGGGAGGAGGAGCATAGGTGGGATAAGGGGAAGTAGGAACGAAGGTCCTTGTCGCGGTTTCTCTGTGGTACGCTACATTTCAAATTAACAGGAGCTCTGTCATCCAGGCTGGCTCACAGCCGCCCCCGCAGCAGGAAGCGGCAGAAGAGCCCCGGAGAAGCCGTGCACATTTCTATCACACTCCTCCCCACCTTGTCTGCCTTATCTGCTTTTCCTTGTGTATCTCATAAAACACCCGGAGGCCAACCCCTGGCAAGGCCAGCTCATCAAGCCAGACCTTTCATAAAACATTCCAGGTATGACCCTGGGCTAAACGCAAACCCAGCCTCCAAAATCAAGAGTCAGGACAGTTGATTTGTAGTCAAGAGGAGGAAGGCAAAGTACCCAAACTTCTCTCCTCCACTTTATTGTAGTCTAACAAAATCCACTCGTTCAGCTTCGTATTCGGCATCATTGCAATAATAATTTTTAATTGTACTGCATATTTACATCTCTATTTTAAATAAATGGGAATTGCTTTCCGAGTCAGGAATGCACGCTACAATTGCCTTTTCAATGCATCTCTCCTTAAGTAAGACCTTCCTCTCCAATGGACACTGCATAGCTCTCATGGCCTCATCCCTTATGCACGCTGCACAAATGGGCACCTCTGCACCAGCTGGCTACGGATATGACCACAGTACACATTGAAGCAAGGATAAAGAGAACTCAAACCCAACTGTGATTGTGTAAGACTGTAGTACAGACATCTCCACTGTAGAAGAAAGCACCTCTACTTGCATGAGGTTATTTTTACTTCTAAAATTTTTAGTAGCAGTACATTTTTAAAATTCAGCTGCTAGCAATTCCAATTTGAGAATCATGAAAAGTACTATATTAATAATTGAAACATAAAATGCCTGCCTGATTCGCTCCAGCCCTCAGTCCCCCTCCCCAAAGGGCTTGATTTGCCTTAGGGGAGCATTTCACAAGCACCACATCAACTTTCTGAAATACAACTTCAGCAGATGAAAGACTCATAACCACAGAAGAGCTGCCATCCTTCTAATTCTGGAATTTAACAACGGTGACAACCACGGAGCTATTTAAACTGATTTAAAGGTAGAATGGCCAAAATATTTCAGTGCAACTAAGCCTTTCAGATACCACACAGTATAGTTATTTCAGATGCGGCTCACCAATGATCTTCTTGTTTCAGCCACAACATCCACCCTTTATCAACTGGCAGACAGCGTTCCATGACTCACTGAGACTCAGGGGGTGAGGCACCCTCAAAACTAGGTGATTCAAGACTATCTGGTGGCCACGAAACGTGTCTCATACCAGGAGCTCCAGATCATCAGGTTCTGAAACCCAGTTGAAGTCCACTGCTTCCTAATTTGGAAATGCAGAAGATGACAGAGATGTCTGAGCTGGAAAGTGTCTACTCTGTTGGTGTCTGCATCTTTCACCTTGATGGTTTTAATGCCTCTGCAGTTACACAGTACTAAATGATGTGAACACAGCCAATACACTGTAACATTCACTTTTCTGGGTAAAAGTAACTCAAGTTATTAAATCCAAACAAAATCATCTCACTGGATTTGTGCTACTTTTTGCAATGAGTGGAATGCAAATATTTAATGTCAACATTTCATGGTCCTTTGAATCCTGACCAGATACTAAATGCAGCATCCATCACTATTATAATTCAAAGTTTCTTCAGATCTTGTGTTTTTAACCACAATTACAAAGCCACGCTACTGCTCAGTGAAGTTTGCGATGACTCTCGGGAGAGCTCTGCTTGTCAACATCGTAGCAGGTCTGCAACAAAATGCCATCCAGTGCCTTTGCTTGCAGAGGCAAAACTGCAGTAACCAAAATGATTATATTCCCATTTAAAGCTAGTATTTGCCTCCAAAACTCCAACTTTATTGTTCCAATTAATCCTTTTGCTTGGCTGAAAATATTACCTACTTATCGAAGAGGCGTTATTAGCACTGTGCATCTTGCTGACCAGTAACAGCCTTTAGGATATGGCCTTCTCCAGACCCATCACTCCAGCACTTCCAGAATGAACTCCTGGAATACGACTGCAAGCTGTACTTAGTGAAACACACAACACATCTGGCATTGCACTCGTTGTCACATAAATCCTCCCCTTATACCCAGCTTGCTAGGCAAGAGCAAGGTGAGAAGCGCCAGTAATTCTTGCAGCAAGCTCTAATTAGACTGAAGTTTCCCCAACAGGTTTTTTTTCCTAATGATATGGAATGTGAGGGGTTGAGCAACACTTACTCTGTCTTCTGTGATCACCTCACAACTATAATCACTACTTAATGCCTGAAACATAAGAGCATCTTGACATCCAACCCTCTGTGTGGGAGGCACTATTTAGACATAACAGACAATCCACAGAGCCCAAAGAAATTGCAGCTTCTACGTGAACATCAACAGTATCAAATGATGGGAATAGCTTCATCTTCCCTCCAGGTAATTTCCAGTAAAGGGCATCTATTTTGTATTAAATAGCTGCACACTTTGAAAAAAACCATGTATATAGCAAACACATTTAGTGCGATCCATCAATGGTCTGAAAATAAGTAAAGGATTGATTGCAGAGAGTTTTAAATGCGTCTTCTTGCCCATCAAGTTAAATATATTTAAGAAGAAATAACAGCTCGGCATTAACTCAAAATTCGTCATTTGAGCTTTCCTAAGTTATTTGCAAACATTAGGTGCAGCCAGACAACAACAGCTCTAATAGCTGTTCCAGTAATTCTGGCTAAACTAGAATGCACCTTTTAAACGAACATTATGTGTTGTCAGATTTACAGAGGATATGAAGAGAGCTTAGAGCTAATAAAAATAATAAAAACCCATTCAAGCATACATATTTATAGCTTAAAGTATTTTGCTAGATGCATTAAATCTTCTTCATTATTATAAAATTCTCACAGCCAAAAGAGATTTGAGTAAAATTGAGTATTACCAAATTACAGCTTCACTTTTGTTAGCATTGTTATGACTTCATAAAAGTTTAACTCTACAATTAGCTCTGTGATAGCAATTCTGACATTCAGACAACACCAACTGTGTAAATAGCTGTAACAGGCTGAATATTGTTTTCAATTATTCCCTGAGCATCCTCGCCAGGAAAAGCTCACGTTTAGAAATCCTGAACACAATGGCAGAAGGAGATTTACAGAATCAATCTTTATACTGAGGGGGACCACACAAATTAATATCAAAAAAAAGAAATGTATATAATTTTAAAAAGTCAGCCATGGCATAACAAGAGAGGGAGGGGGAAGAGATCAAATGCAGAAGACAGCAATAAGAGCAAAGGAGTACAATACTGCAGACTATTTCTGTTGTTTTAAAAAATGAAGAGTGGGCTGAGATGGAGCTTGAGGTGAGGGAGCAAGATTTTCCCATTAACAGCAACAGCAGACATCACCCACCAACCTCTTTCTCATCAGCAAGCAAGCTCGGAAAGATTATAGGCTCCAAAAGTAACTAAAAGGACTTGACAGCCACTATTCCTGAACTTCACGGTTGTCACTTCTGACCCTGGCTCCGACCATTAGCTTTGCTCATTTCCAGGATGGTTCTTACTGCAGGGGGTTGGTTACAGCCAGAGTGAGGTATTAAACAGCTTCGGAGAAGACACCTGGTGGCCAAAGCATCGAAATACAGCTTAATATTCTCAAGGTTTATTATAAAGGCATCACAAAAATCCAAGCAAATCAGTTCAGTTGACTGCATAACAGCCTTGTTGATAACCCACTGCGGTCATGGCAGAAACTGGGAAAACTGAGAACTCGGGAACAGCCCTTCACCAGTTCCATTAAATGAGACAGCACCTTTGAAATTGGGTACCTTGAACACGCAAATATTTCCTTACAGCCCAAACAATTCCCTATTTGAAGTTTCCACGTCCTTATCCCACTACCATTTATACATTCAGCCTCTGGAAAAACAACACTGTTTATTCTGGGAACACAAACCAAAAGAAAAAGGGTCATGAAAAAGCCATCAGTTACAGCAGGCGTGGACTGGCCCTTTGTCGGCTCCTTGGGGTCACTGCAGAATCTCAACAGAGTTGATGTGTGTGATGGGAAACACAGGGAACATGCCCAGGGCACTCTGTGCTTCCAACAGCAATGGACATTGGACAGGTCACCACAGGGGGGAATCCTCTGCTTCAGTAAGCTTTGCCATCCCCAAACCCAGGCATTTAATAGCCAGCAGAAGATGCAATTCAATATTGTCTTCATCACATACTATCTCGAGCTTCTGAGTCCACCATTCCCTCTTTGATGCAAATGTGGAGTGCAAACCACAGCAGAATAAGGTTCAGCACATTACTAGTTTATGAGCTTTAAGGAGATACTGGACCAAACAGGATTTTCTACTGCTCATGCGGCACTTCAAAGGATGAGTCTACGGAAAGGCAGACTGGACACAACTCAGGCCTGGAATACCATGTGAGGGGTACTGAGCTCATACGGTAGGAATAAGGTAGAAACTGAAGTCACTCTAAAAGATAAATGCACCAAAATGCCTTAGAAAAGTAGCACTAATGGATAAGAAGCTTCTCAAGGTGGGCAATGTCTAGCAATATTGATTCTTTCATACACATGATGAAACCAGTCTTAATGATTGATAATCTGTTGTGAAATTCTATTCATTAGGCAAAAACAGAGCACAGAGATGACACAACATAAATCAGGCAGTCTCCTCACTCATGAAAGAATGATGATCTCGCTTGCGTCCATGTAAATTAGCAGCAATCACTCTACGGAAAAGCAAGCTCATGCTTTTCACAACCCAACTGGTAACAGCAAGGAAAAAAATGCTGGGAAAGAACAGGAAAAAAAACAACCCAAAATCTAACTTCAAGCCTAACTCCATAAAGTACTTTAGGCACAAACTAAAGCAGGCTGGTAACGAGGGTACCTGCTGTTATGATTAGACATGTGGAACAGGACTCCTCCCAGAGCATTACACCCAACTTTAGCAGATTTCTATCAAATTTTGCCATCAGGGTGGTGCAACTTCAGCTATTTCACAACAAAATTATGCTTAATATCTACATGCAGAACTGGGATTAAATGTGCAAGTTTAAAGAAGGAACAAAGTGAAGAGCTAAGGAAAGACAGTGTCATAGGCAGCTTCACTTACTGAAATCATCTATATGTTCACTCCCTTTTTTGTCCAAGATTCCTCTTTAAACTGATAAAGTGGATCCTCTGTAAAGCAGGTTAATAAACTTCACAGATTGTTGAGATAGATCTTCAATCAGCATGGTGCAAGATAAGAGCTGACTGATAAGACAGTCAACAAAAGCAAAGCAACAAGAGTCCCTCTGGCTCCTGCTTGAAACTACTCTGCATGCTCCTACAGTAATGGACCTCTGCGATCCTCAACAGACCTTTTTATAGGAGAGACTTACTCCTTCACACAAGAATGGCACAGCACATCTTAAATGACAAAGGCTGCTGGGTGAAGACACTGGTGCTTTTTATACGGCTGTCAACAGACATCAGGGATGGAAGGCAGCGCCCTCCGCCTGCGAAGGGAAAAAAAGGAAAGCAAAGTCCATCAGCAACAAAAACTCCAGAAGGACCAAGGTATTTTAAATGCTTCCTTCAGTTTGCATGAATGCAAATCAATCAGAGCATTTTATATAGCTGAAATAGATGACACTTATATCGAATGTCCTCTCCCACACAGCACCACGGCAATACATGCCTAAATCTTACGGTGCGAATCGAGTACCGATGGAGCTGCAGCAATGTTCTGGGAGATGTGGGGATGCCAAAGTATTCCAAGCAGAGACCAAGGCTTAGAGCAGTGTGCTATGAATCTTTACACTACTGCTATCAGCTAGATGTTAAGAGCTGGACTAACAACCATGGCCATGCATTCAGGTTATCAGCATATTCCTTACCAGACACCTCACCAAGACACTGGTTACAGCTGCATCCACGTGAGTACACACAGCAGGGCTGCCCAGGACTGACAATGCTCACCCATCTATTTCTTGTCAGCTTTATCAGAGTTCCTGGAACACAACCCTATGGGCCCAACGTGCAACAGTATCCGCACCATAAAGAACAATCAACACGACAAGACTTTCCAAGGCAATTTTCACCTTTCTGCACCCTCAAGATTTGCCACAGAGCCCATCACACATAGCACCAGGAACGAAACTCAGGATTCCCAACTCTCAGCAATGGGACTGCGTCAAATTCTCACTTTCAAACTTAAAAGATTTAAACTCTTCAAATACTGGAAGTTTGTTGGTAAGTCTTGAAGTGTGCTGAATGAGATGATCCCTTACACGCAATTATTTCTATTCCAATACGCTGCAGCTTTCTTTCCCTGTCCTGATCTTCTCACAGAGCCTTCCTATTAAAACTTGTAAATAAGAATGCTGAACCAGCACAATCTATTAATGAATGTCTGGCATACAAGGAACCACTATCTATTTGTCATGAAGGAGATGAACTGCTTAAACACAGCAAGTTATCAAAGATTAGTTAGTGCACAAACCAGAGCTGCTTTTGCCCAGGAAAAGGATTAGCCTTTCCCCATCATAATCATCATCGTCTTCCATGTCGGTGTGTAGAAAAGCAGTTTAAAAACTCTTAGGGCTCTTTCCTAACATATCCCAACCCTAAATCAAGTTTTGTGGAGGAGCTTCTTAGTGAAATGTACTGGTATTTGACAATTGTAACAGGAAAAATTACAGCAAGAGTCTTGTATGATGAAAAGGGATACAATCAGAGGCAGTAAACAAATGTCTGTTTGGTGTGCAGCAGATGTCAGCATTAACCAGCCTAATACTGAAGCACATCAAAGTTGGATACATAAGCAGTGATCTCAAAAGCTGGGGATAAGTCTCTCCTAATAGAGATGGAAATTACAGTTTGGGCGCTGCCAGATCTCCAACTTAACAAGGAAGAAAGCGTTGTCAGTTTAGAATGCAGACCTGGGATGCTGAAGGCAGGCTCTGAATAATGGACTCCTATTAGGTCGACGCTAATGATACCATTTCAAGTGAATGGTCTAAAGCAGAGTCAGGAGCAGTAAAGCACTTTCTTTCAAGTCTCAGGTTCTGCAGCTGGCGAAGGAGAGAGTATAAAAATGCCCTAAGGAACAACAGGAAGAGATAAATGCAGGGTTTGTAACTACATGGGTTTAAGGAAAGACAGTTCTAGTTTGGAAGGAATCTCATTTAAATCATTTCCATGTATGGGCAATTGACTATCTAATAAATGCATATTGCATATAAAGAAGATATATTAAACTCACCTGTAGGATAAGAGATAAGGAGTACAAAGCCTGATGATAACCTGCTGTGGAGCACCCCGCTGACAGAAGTATATTCTGAAGCTGTACAGTTTACTAATAACATTTAACTTGCAACAAAACAATAAACAATGTCTCTTGCAATTATGCATTTTCCTACATAGTATGGAACTGATCAGTATTTCATAAACATAATAAACACCGATAGGATTATAACAGTATATATTGCAATATATGCCCACATATGCTGGTCAGTCACCAAGTCTTGGGGAAGCAACCAATTACAAAGCAACTTACTCATTTTCACAATTGAAACAGTTGAAACATGAAATTCAACAACATAAACAAGCTGAGTTATTAAGCCTAAAGACTCTTAAACTCAATTTTTTATCAATAATATAAGCAAAGATACTTTTGGCTTTTTTCTAATAGTAAATGTCACAGGGCACACCTCCAACTGGCAGCTTGGGCGAGCTCATGCTATGGATCTATTTTCTACAACCACTTCAGAATTTAAGCACTAAAGTTTCAGCACCCTTGTAAGAAGAAAAGCTCAGATCCAACATTAAGGGGGCTGTAGTAGGCTGGCTGCAGCTATAGTCAGCACAAAAGGTATAAGAAAAATTGACTCAAAAATTTGACTGGAGTTCACACAAGCAGAGACACCGCTCAGGATTTCACCCCTCAGAACCCTGCTCTGCTGCTGACCAAGCAGTATCACGAGTCAGTCGTGCAGCAACTGGTGTTCAAAGCTGTGGACCAAATCCACCACCTCGCTAAACAGTTATCCTAGCTTTAGTTCTTCACTCAGCATCACAAGTCTAATGATTAGAATTCATTTTTAAGCCTTCAGGTGCTGCTTTCACTTGGAGACACTGTTCTACCGAGATGCTTTGAAGAATCTGCTCATCATTCAGCACAGCAACACCTATCCAAGACAGTTAGACTTGGTGACTACTGCCAATTCCAGGATCAGAGCTGAGCCCTGTGGGAATATGCCTCAACACTTCATTTCTTTCTATTCAGAAATCTGAGATGTCATGAGTTTAATGTCCTGGAAAGGCACAAGATACGCTCACGTGCAAACTTCATCTGCTTTTACAAAGTCCTTCCCATTAACCATCCACTGACTATGGCTTTTCTCTCAGTTGGATGTTCCCAAAAAGCAGTGAATAGTGACTCATTTCTGAGCCGAGAAAAGCACAGCTGAGAGGCAAGTATTGCCTTTATGTTCTCTCTCCATTTCAAGCTTGCAAATAATGTAAGAGATAGAGCAATCTGCATCCAGATGAAATCTCTAAAATCCCATCAAGGGCTACTCTGCTGCCCAAGGTAACCACACCAGTGCGAGCTCCAGTGTGTAAAACACCTTTAGTGGAGAAAGCAGAATGACAAGGAAAGAAGGCCAAACATTGCCCATAGATTATTCTTTCCCCCTTAATGCACTCCTCAACTGAGAGCTCCTGACAAAATTTAGAGCCTCTCTGCATTATTCTGACAGAATATTTGACCACCAGCAGAGCTGATTCCTGGCCAGTTGCCTCCTTGATTTTCAGAAGCCTCTCGATGCATCACTTTGAGTGCTATGGAGACTGTGACGATCAAGAAATGGAATTACTTCCCTGAAAGTTATTTTGCCCTACACTGTTGGTATCTGACAACATTCACTAACACTTTCAGCTAAGTTTCAACACCACAGAAGCAACTAAGATCTTCAGTGCTCTGAAAATCAGTGCTAAGTGTCTGCTGAATGAGCCTCAGCAGAACTTGGCAGGTAGAGGTCCCACTGAAACAGGGTCACAAACCAGCCTCAACAACACAACCACCACAAGAAAGCCATGCTACTACCAATTCCATATTTTCAGTTTGTTTTATCATGGGTTTTAATACACAAGAACTTCCAACAAGTACCTTTAAGAATCCAACTATCTCTAGGGGTTTGCTTTGAGCAGCCCACACTGGAATTACGAAAAGTAAGAAGCATGATTTTCCTGGGACAAACTAGTTCCCACAGTGGGACAGAGACACCAGATACAGTGTATGGCATTTGGAAGAAACTGTGTTATGAAAGTATTGAAAGACAAATGTGTAAAAATTTAAGCCGTGTAAAAATTTAAGCCGTGAAAAAATGCCAGTCTATTTTTACGGACTACAGCTTATGGCCCCATATCTGAATAGGGCTGAAAACATTAAATAGTGTTCTGTCCATTAATGATAAAGTCTGTCAGACTATGTATTTCAAAGACAAATTATCAATTAAAAAAAGAGGGAAATTAAAAACCTCCTAAAATGAACTTTGCTCCCTCTGTATTTTCCCAGATATTTAAAGAGAGCATTTTTCAGGGTAGGAGCAACCCAAACTCAAAACAGAGCTCAACAGCAAACAGTGGTGGTGCAGCCTTCTACTGTCTGTACTTCGAAGAACCATTTCATACACTCAAAGAAAGAAACTTTTCCTCATGTGGATAAGCGAGGCTGATCTTTTGCAGTTCTCTTAACAGATGTCCTGGCCTTGATGTCCTCTTTCAAGTTTATTCTTTTCTACATCAAGACAGTGAGGTCTCTTGTGGGCATATGGTGTATGGACATTATAGATGCTATTTTTCTTTGCAAATGTGCTAGGATCTTCTGACCTGAGGTCATACTGGCAAGAAGTTACCATCTGCCTATTCCTGTTAGATGATCAAAAAGAAGCATTTCTGGCTCTTCTGCTACATCAAAATACCAAAGGCAGGTAAAATATTGTACGGCTTGCAGTTAGTGCTCTCACTGTCTCTCATCTGACCTTGGAACTCTGTTCAAAGCAGTGAAAGCAGCAACTAATCTGGGAGTGGAGGAGTGGGTTATCACAGGACTGAAAAAGCATAGCTTGGAAAAATCCAGCAGCAGGTTTAAAGCCCAAGTTAGCCCTCAGGGTCCCTGCCTTTGCCTTATTTCCCTTCAGTTTCCAGGGCACAAACATTGTAGGGAAAATGAGAAGAAATAGTATTGATTTAACTCAAAATGGTATTTCAACGCAATAGTACATACACAGCATCTTTGTCTGTGTCTGCTGGGCACTGCACAGGATTCCTTGGGCCTTTCTAGAAACACAGGAAGAGAGAAAGTTTGAGAGCAAAGCCCAGCTAAAACGAAACTGAATCAAAGCTTTCCCACTAACTTGTGTTCTCAGACACAGCAAATAGTTCAGTTTATTATATGAATATTATAGATGCAGTTTTCTTTTGTTCACAGATAAGCTTCCCCGAGAAGATCAAACTGCTGAAGAAGCTTTGTCAAAATCACAGCGTCCAGTAGTGTGTCTTCTCAGAGAACATTAGAATTAAAAAAGCATTGTGCAAAAGCAAGGATTACTCCAAAAAGTTGCAGTGGAACAATGCATTTCTGTGTCTCACTTTTGCAGAGATGCCTTCAGTTTATGATTTCTCCAGTCATTTTTTTTAAGGAGAAAGAAAGAAGCATTTGAAACAGTCCCTCAACCCACCTCCAAGTCCTGCTGAGCTCTTTCAGCTGTTTCTTTTTCAAGGTTCTCAGCCCACTCTTAATTTGTGGACGACCAGCAAACGACAGTGTTGCTGTTTCCCTAAGTGGGCCACTTTTAGCCTCCAGCACTTAAATCCATCACAGCAGATCAGGGCTGAACCAGCTATGAGAACCTACTAGCCAAAAGCACTGTAAATGCATTAACCAAATTAACAAGGAACTGTGTTATTTCAAACAGTTGTCACAACAGCAGTATCCACAAATTTTCCAAAGGAAGTCCTTTTTTTTTTTGCTCAAGTAGCAGAGTCCCTTTTGTAAAGATAATTAAAGGACGCTTGTCACTGACCATAGCATCACCATCAGCTGTGGTTGGTCTATACCAATGAAATAGGCAACTTGAGAAGGTTTAAACTGAAGTAGAAATGAGAAACTTGTACAATGTCAGAAAGTTACTTCCGTGTATTTTGCATTTAGCAGTGCAATAGCCTCTCCCCAGGATTCAAACAATCCAACCCAAGTGTTTTCTTAATAAACAATCACAGAGGATTTGCATCAAGCAGCAAGGGAGAGAAAGTAAGACTTCCATAAAGTACAACATCTCTGGAGATGCACTATGCCCTTGAATAAATCCATCCTGCACCTGGCTTGGCAAATCAAAGCTAAAGCCAAAGAAATAACGAGAGAAACCTCTTACCATGTTCAACGAAGACATTACAGTGCGGGCCCCCGTGCCTCGATGACTCCTTCTTCCCTGCTCCCTTGATGAAGTGCAGGGCAGGCAGACTTGGCCTCCTTTGGTCCCCAAGAACTTTTCCAGGCTGCTGCCCCATAAAGTACCTATGGGCAGCCTTTCCGAGGATGAGAAGTTTCTGAAGAATTCCGTGATCTCTGACTCTCCCGGTCGGAAAGGAGCTCTGAAGCCAAACTTATTTCAAGCGGGTGCGCCTGTTGCACTCTCTGTGCGATAAAGTCACTTGAGGTGAAGAATTTTAAGACAAATGCAGATTCCTCCAAGGCTTTTGAAGACAACAAGGCTCCTGAGGTGACTTTATGCCAAAAAACAGAGTGAAAGTCCCAACCGCTTAGCAATGACCAAGCGTTAACGAAGTTTCAGGCTGCCATATGCCTTCCACCAGGTGAAGAATGAGTTCGTCTCACAAGCAAGAAACCACACGTAGGCTCACCCAGGGCAGGACACATCCATTCCCATCGGAATGTCAAGATTTTCCCCCTTTTTTTCCTCCTTTTCTTTCGCATAGCATCGAGTTAGCACAGCCCAAGGCTCCCAGCGCTTGGCTTTGAGCGGAGCCTGGCGGGACAAGCCATGGCGGGGGTGAGGCAGAGCAGAGGCCGCTGGCGGCCTGGGGGGGGCTGCGGGGCCTCCGAGGGGCTCGGGACAGGCCTCACACGTCGCCCGCTTCCACCGCCCGCGCCCCGGCCGGGCCCGCGCGGGCCACGGCGGCGTCGAAGCGAGGTCCCGCCCTGCCGCCTCAGGGCGCCGGGGCGCGGGGACGCGCAACGGGGGGACGCGTCCCGCTCCGCGCCTCGCCCCGCCGGGGGGGCCGGGACGGCTGCATCCCCGCGGGGACCGGGGAGAGGTGGCAGGGGGAGAGCGGGGAGGAGGAGGGGGCAGCGGGCAGGGGCTGCGGCAGCGAGCGTGATCCCGGAACCCCCGGCGCGGCGCGGGCCCGTCCCCGGCCGGCGGAGCGGGCGGGCTCGGCCCCTTCCGGCCCCTCCTCCGCCCGCCCCCGCCTCCCGCCCCGCGCGGCCGCTGGCAGAGCCGCCGCTCCGCGGCCGCCGGGTGCGGGCCCCGGCCCGGAGGAAGCGGGGCGAGGGGGCAGCGGCCGCCGCGGAGGGAACCGGCCCCGAGGGGAGAGGGAACACCGGGGGGAACGGGGGCCATGGGGGCGGAGCCCAATGCCATGGCGGGAACCGGCCAGGAGGGAAGGGGCGCCCCAAGGAAGAGAGGCGATGGGGTCCGTGAGAGGAGTTGAGGTCTCTAAGGAGATGGAGGGAAGCGCCCAGGGGAATGAGGAGCCGAGCAGGGGCTTAGGGGACCCTGAGGAGAATGGGGGGTGAAGAGGGTGAGGGGAGCCGTGAGACACTGAGGGAGGAGCCGTGAAAGGAACGGAGGTAGGATGAGGAGCACAAGAAGCACAGGAACACTAAGGTATCTCCAGAGTGAAGCCATGAGGGAAATAGGGGTGCCATGAAAGGACCCGAGGGGAATATGAAGTGGATGGAGAGGGCACGAAAGGGAAGATGAGGGAAATCGAAGGGGAGTCAGATGAAGAGGAATACAATGGAAATGACAGGTGGAAGAGGGATTCACTAGTATAACATCACTAGCAACTGCTAGCTGAGGGCCCAGAAAGCTCATGTCAAATCCCTTACCCCTTAACAAGGGTTACATAGGTTGTTTTCCCCTAGATACAAGGGGAGCTCGTTGACTCTTAAGCCAGATAGAGATCTGCTCCAGCACACAGGTCTTGACACCCCTGGCCAGATCTGGACCCAGGACTTCTGGCAACGATGGACAGGGAAGGAGAGGTCCTTACTGGGTCAGCTGCGTGTACAGCCTTTTCCACAGCCAGAGATCAGTCACGCCGCTTGCACAAAGCACTTCACTTCTGCATATGCTCTGACAGCATTCATAAGGGCCTTGATACCGTAAACAGCTATAGAGGCCCATGAATGTAACAAAAAATATTTTACTGATCTAGTTTTGTGCACCATTTAGCACAAAGATGAAGTTAAATCCACAGATTCTTCAGCCTGCCCTGTGGAGCCCTTAGATGTGCAGCATGAGCGTTGCTGGAGGTAAAGAGCACAGACGGTGATGCTGAAGATATTTAGTTTCTCGTACACTCTCCATTCACCTTGGGAATAGAAGAGGGCTGAAGCAGCAGCTTGAGGTCAGGGTGTTTTGGTCAAAGGTCTGTGGTTGCTCCCACTCAACAACAGGAGAACACACAAATACAATGTTGTGCAGTAGCCTCCTGCTCGGGGTAACCATCTGGACACAGAGTGGCTTGTTTATACTGGCTCCTCCCTTGTGACAAATCCAAACAGACTCCATGGCTTCTACGCCATATCCAAGATCCCTGGCAGATGCATATTTTTTATCTTCCAACAATAGCATCTTAAATGTAGCGCTACATATGGCCCTATGGGAACCCCCACCTCTGCTCCTACAGCACTAGTTCTTATCCAGGAGACTGATCCCAAACTATTTCTATTTCATTTCTCCATCCGTGACTCAAATTGCTGGCAATGAGGCTGTTTGTGCTACACATGCAGGAGAGAGAAATTCTGGTACATTATGCTGAGACAAATCCAGGGTCACATCTCTTCAACTCAGCAGAATTTCTCGAGGTTTATCACAGTAGTGGAGATCAGCTTTTCGCTGCAGTGATGTAATCCCGTGGATTGAAGGAAACTGAGGAAACAAAGCTGTCAACACAGGCCTGAGAGAAACTTGTTACAAAAAACAATACCAACCATCCTTTCCTGAAAGTTATTCCCTTCTGGGTCTGAGTGGAGAATCCTGGATAATCTCTTCTACCATGGCAGGGCTTGGCTTCACCAAGTGAAATCCAGAAGACTGCCACGAGTGCGTGGTACTCAGAAGACCTTGACTAAAATACACAAACGTAATTGCAAATAAGCAGGACTTGTGCTCTGGGCAATAAAAGCTGTATACCCGCTTCTCCCTCCCTCACCTGAGACCTATACAGACAAATGCAGTTTTTATTTAACAGACTGGATGAATTTATCATTCAGGTCAACAGTCAGGTATTCCTTCTAATGCTCTGCAATTGTAAGTAGCAAAGTAGGGCAGGTTCTTTTCCAGCAGTCCACAACTCAGTAGTTGCTCCAAAAGCATTTCCCAGAGCAGTGCTGTAGTTAATCCAGGGCTGTACATAGGCAGATGAGCCAGCTGGTCACTCCCAAATATCATAGCAAGTTTTCTGCCCTCTTTTCCTTCCTGAAGGTTATTCTATTTTTCTATCCCCTACCCTGCTGCCAGTTTCTGTGAACATGATTGTCTCATGTTAACAAACCTGAAGTTGCCCAGCGGGTTCAGAAATTATTAGAGAAGATGGAGACAGAAGACTGTGTGAATGCAGAATATATCAAAAAAAATCTAGAGGCTGTTTCTTTCAATCAAGCCTTGCGTGTGGCTTATGTACATCTGATATATTGCATAAAAGAAATTTCAATACCTTTTTCTGTTTACCCTCATTTAAGTGTGGGTTGTTACACCCAACAGCTGCAGTGACATTTCCTCCATAACAATATCTTAAAGCTTCAACATCTTTACCAAATAATAAACCTTAGCATATTAATTAGCAGTCCTCAGGAACCCGAGACAACTGTTTCAAGACTGCCTATAATCTCAGTGGGGTTTCAGTATTTTCTAGGGTCTGCTCAAAGCTTTGTATTTATAGAATTCACCCCAACTGAACAGCAAAACTGCATGTGGATGATACAGAAATAACGTAATAAGCAGCAGTAATTGGATTAATAACCCATTAGCACAAATTTTAAATCCCAAAGGTTATTACTGGGAGTAAAGGGAGGGGTTGCCATTTTTCATATTAGTACATGAATCAAACACTGGCATCAAGAAACAGGAAAATCGTTTCTACAGACGAGTGATTTTGTGTTCTCGTTTCTGCAGGCAGCACTTACCAGCAAGGGAACTATTTATTAGCTCCACTTTGAAGCACGTCTGTGCCATGCATTAACCCCGGAATGCGCAGCAGAGGCAGGCGCTGCCGCTGGTTTGCAAACAGGCTCCTCACTGTCGGACACTGCTGACCAAAGAAATCAGATTGGTCTAAGCTGTTTTAATGCCTGAATGGCCATTTTAGTTCCCTGTGTAAAAATGAATGCTTGTTAGGCTTTTCCCAGCCCACTTTTGACTACGGTGTTGTTCTTAAACCAGAGAAGCCAGATTCTTCATTTTCACCCTTCCTGCTTAGAAGTTGCCTAGCAAAACCCCACAGGCTATATGAAGAATTCAGGAGGACACTGCTTTTGCTGGAGTCCTCCTTTACATCTTGAGCATTTCCCATTTCAAAGGCAATTTTTATTTAGCCTGCTCATCTTCTTGTGTGGACCTGCCTACGGAAAAAAGAGCTCCAGCTCTCCCACCTGCTTGAAATGCTGGAGCCTCCAGTTTGCTGAGCCTCCCTCTGACCCCACCTGATCCCTCACTGATCTCTACTGGGCACTAGGGAAAAGTCATTTGCCATATTGTGGGTCACAACTGAATATTGATACTTGAAGCCTCTCCATAAGCCCCAGCAGCACATTAAGTTGCTTTTCAGATGGCTGAGCACTGGTGACCCTCAAAATTCATCAAGAGAGAAAAGTCACAGGAATTCAGCCACATCAAGAAACTGCTGGCCTGGTACCTTTCTTAGACACCTCTCAAACTGCTCAGGAAGCTTCTCCCTCCCCATGAAAGTTTGTCATTCTCATCTCTTATTACCTGCTGGCTTGCAAAGAAAGATGGGCTTGATGGGGTTGCAGTAAGTGCCAGGAAAGCCCTCGCTGAAGCCTTGTTGCAGAATTTAGGTCTGGGCTTGGCACAGTGCTGGCTGAATTTGCAAAGAGCAGCAATGACCCCTCGTGGCCAGAGAGGAAAATACCGGGACCCTCAGTTCTGCCCCCCCCCCCCAAAATCAGAAAACATCAATTAACGAAACCTTGCCCAGCTGATGCTCTTGTTCTTAGGCTTAAAAACAAAAGTGCCAGTTATTTGGGAGCAAGGGAATTGGGATGATTCACACAGTCTCCCCTATGTAATATATCCCCAAGGCCAAAATCAGGAATGCTGCAGCAAGGAGGAGGAATCAGAAAGCAATCCAGAGCAGAGCTGAAGCAGCTCAGACCTTGAGCTCATTTTTTTCAGGTTGTATACTCATTTATTGAGCGTAAATAACAAAAAAAGGTTCGCAATGGGGAGAAAAAACCAACACAAGAAGCCTAGAAATAGTCAACAGATTTAAAGACTGCTATGTAGAGGGAAAAAAAAAGGAAGAAAAAAAGAGACAGGAAAACAAGAAAGAGAACATGTTGTGTGTGCAGCCCACACAGCAGCTGCAGAGCACAAGCACCCCTTCCCCAAGATCTGTGTAATGAAAACCTGGCACTGCCTCACCTTGCAGCCTGACAGCTCGTGCTTGGTACCTGTGAGCATGATCCAACTCTAAATTATGCACTCCCTGGAGCACACTTCCTCAGCACATTTCCATGTTACCAACACTTTCAAGAGCCTCGTAACTCCCCAACCCCTTTCTGACCTGTTAGAAGCCTGCAGAGAGGTTCCCTGAAGACAAGAGAAGCATTCTGCATTCAGGTACCAGTTCAGCAGACCCAATTCCAGATATCAAATTTCTCTAGGTGGTAGCCGAGTACAGTCTACTCACCCCTTTGCCTTTTGACCAACACAGAGTTCTTTAAGTGGCTGAGATGCAAAAAGATCTACTGGATTAACTATAGACCTCTCCATCAGCCTTCAAAAATGCTTGAAAACGGGGAACATCAGAATCTTTATCGCATTGCTTGTATATCCCCCATCTGCTAATACCTCCAAGCCTCACTGCAGAAATCCCTCAATCTCTCCATATGGCAACAAGATAAACAGATGCTCAACTACAGCAATTGAGTAGGGAAAAGAGAGGCACTTTTCTAATTAAAAGATGCAGAGGCTGCTAAAGCTTTTAGCCTTTTGCACTGTTCCTGTCCCTGCAGCTGTGGATAATGCTGCTGCCAGCCTCATGCACAGACCCTAAAGTGTCACCATCAAGTTTTAGCTTTCAAATTCCCAAGTCATCTTGAGGATGTGATTGTTGCAACACTTTAATTAGAGAATCCTCATAAAACTCAAAAATAACAATTCCTGGGTCTTGTGTGGAGAATTCCACTGATATCCCCAAGAAATTAAGTACTATTTTAGAGATGCAGCATGGGCAGAAGCTCGAGTTGTGCAGTAGCAGAATGGATTTCCTGTGTCCTTGCTTGTCCTCAGCCACTGAGCTCCACAACGCTGTACTTTGAGGCAGCAGCATTGGTGGCAGACACCCAGCCTTTGCTGTTTGGCAGGGCGAGGAGACAGAGCTGCTGGGGAAGCTAAACTGCAAACACGATCTGCAGCTGCCACCTAGTGCTTACTCTGGACGGCAAGCAGAGGGTCAGAACAAGATGAGAAGCAACAAAGGGTATTTCTAGTTCCCAGGAAAAGTCTCAGCAAAGAATTTTTCCTTTACCTAGGGCAAGCATTAAAATTTGAAAGAAAATTGGGTTCAGGGACAAAGAGGGTAGATTTTTTTTTTGCTTTTTCAGCCTTTAAAGAATTGCAGCATTGTGGTGCAAGAAGGAATGATACAACACAAATACAATATATACACACAATACATATCTCATACAAATGGCTCTAACATGGCACCAAAGATCTGAAAGGATGTTCAAAGGAAAGCCACACATCCATTCAGTAGAGAAGGCAAGTGACTGACCGCCAACACCCAGCTCAGCTCTCCACCTCTAACCACTGGCCTGAGCACCTCCACCAGTGTAATACTGGCCTCCCTGTTGTCCCTAGGGAGTAGCAACAGCTGAAGAGGAGATAAGAGGACACTGCAACCTTTCTGAGTGTCCTAGGCCACAGAAACTTGAGCCAACCACAGCTCTCCAGCTAGACCCAATTCATTCTGGAGAAAGACAAGCTAATGCACACACTCCTGAAGGACTGATCTGTCTAAAAAAATTTATTGAAATGTAAAATATTCAATAGAAAACAATATTGGAGCCTCCTCAGAGGAGCTCAGGCTGCACACAGACCGAGAAGGCACTGCTTGTCCATGGCTCCTCGCTCATCCGATCTCATCCCTTGTGACAAAGAGCCATGAACACCCAAACCTAAAATGTGGTTAGCAAAGGTGTGGATACTCCTGTCCTCTGAAGACTTGCACCTCCAATCTGCAGTCTTGAAGAGAGAAACAAGCACTCTCAGTCCGACGGCAGACTGACAGGTCTACATCACAGCAAGGGAAAATCAAAACCATTTAGAAAGCCTTTGCGGAGAAAGCAACATCACAAAACACATCCCTTCCTCTCTATCATTCTGCACAAAGTTCAGGGGCACCAGGCACAGCAACAAGTGCTGTGAGATGGGTCCCAGTTGCATCTGTGTCCTCATGAAGGTCAGATATTTTTCAGGCTGCTGCACTAAAAAGCTATTGTACTTAAGTACTATTTAGTACGATTGTCCTTAAAGGGCTCAGGAGGTATCCTAGGCGTTAAAATGAGGAATTTTGTTGGTTTCTGAATTGTGGAATGAATTCCGGGAACTAGAACACTGAAAAAATACTGAGAATCAAAAGCTGCCATGCTGGGACCTCAAATGACTGCTTCTGGCTTTGTGTCCTATCCCTCCAGATCCAGCAGTCTCTGTCGGGTTTCCAGAACGATCTCCTCCATCACCTCCGGTTTGAGAATGTCCTTGATCTGGAGTAGAAAGAAGAGTAACACTGGCACCAAAAAGCAACGACTACTATTGCCCACTCTGTGGGGACAAGGGTCCCTGGCACACGCCAATGAGCAGCAAGTGAGGTTAGAGGGTTGTGCTCAAACAAGACCATCGTGGCAGAAGGTCCAAGGCAAAGCCAAAGCGAGCCCTACCACCTAACTTATGGACTTCAGCAGCAACTGGTGCAGCTTTTCCACTCCCTCCCCACACTGTGGAATAATATAAACAGCACTGGTTTCTGTACCTGATGAGGAAGGGATGCTTCATAGCAATACAGGATGCTGGTGTCAAAGAGCATCAACTTCTGAGTAACGAGAGCCACAATGCAGTTTCGGAGCCGTGAGATCACCTCCCGGTCAGACAAGGGAACTGGCTGTGAAAGGACAGAGGAAAAGAAATGAATACACAGTGAAATAATGCAAGCCTACTGTTAAAAAAGAACAAACAGCTGTGCCATAAACCTAATACCAGGTTATTCATGTGCCTCTTGGACTGCACTAAACTAGCAAAACATCTTCGGTAGAAGGTTCATCATCTTCCCTGAACCCTCACCTCCAAGTTGGTGGTGAAACCCCCTGCCTCTTCATCTTTCTGCTCTGGAGTTGGGTAGATCCAGATGAAACCATTGTTGCCCAGGATCACAGATGCACCACAGGGCAAGTCGTGGAAGTGAGTCTTCTGGCGTTTCACGAGGGAGGGCGAGACCTGGACGAGCACACCCTGGCCAAGCTGAAAAGGAGATCACGAGACTCAGCATGAGACACATTAGGTACCGTAGGTAACATCAAGTCACAGACATGCACTCCACTCCTGGTCTAGGAACCAGTCAATTTCAACACCTTTTTCTGTGAAACAGTGAATATAAAACCTGCCTGCCTCTGGGAGCACTGGGAGGATTCGCTAATGCCTGTGCAGTCCTTTGAAGATGAAGAATACTCTAAGTGCTTAGCACAAATGTTAATAACATCTTGATCGTAACTACACATCAACCATCCCTGCAGAAAAATCAGGAGTGAGAGGCCCAATTTACCAGAACACTTTCTCCTCTTAATCCAATTGCTGTCCTTCACCCTTTGTGCAATAAGCACACTTTGCTTTCATCTTTTAAGTGCTAATACCCTTGGTCTGGTAATCCTGAACTGCAGCCTACGCTCCAGTGGCCCCTTGGCTTCTTTCAATGCACAAAACCAGAGATAAATGCCAATTGCATAAAGGCTAAAATAGAGCCCTGGAGAGAGAAACAAGTCACGGGGCAATGGCCTGCAGAAAAGGAGTGATGAAGTTCAGACTAGAAGATTTTTCTCCCCAGGGTTTAATTCCCAAGTGGGTAGTGGGGGAAACAGGACTCACAGCCTGTAATTGTAGACACGGAGAGCAGCAGCAAAAAGGGCAACTCAAGGACACTCCCCTGCTTTTGGGAAACTGCTCGGTGCTCCCACACAGGAGCCAAGATTCTTTCTAACCTACAGGAATGGGCTTTAACAACATCCTGCTCTACTCCAGAGCTTTTTTCCGAAAAATCCTTCTAAAAGGCCTTAAACAAGTCAACCAGAGCAGAATCAAGCCAAGATCAGTGCTTCTAAACAACTTACCTTCCCATATTTCAGACTCCGAGTGTGCAGGGACACAGCCCCATCAGAAAATATGGACTGGACCTCTGCCTGTCAGCGCCACTTAAGGAAAGACGGTCCCTAAAGCTGCCCAGTGCCAACAGCTGCTGGCTCCCCCACGTCTGGCTGTTCTCCCCGTGCCCCTTGGCTCTTCTGAGTGCAAGGATACACTGATGAGGTCCCCTTCTTGCAGATAGTCCCTCATCGCAAGCTCATCTTCTGCTGATCTCCTTCTCTGAAACGCACAATGCAAGAAAACTCCAGTGTAGCTCAGAATGAGAAAACATCAGTTAAAACCTGCATTGTGGGGTGACTTTAGGATTCCAGGCGATATGGAGTCTGGTCTCTGAAGGAAAACCAGGCAGAATAGCACATCTTCAGACCACTGAAGTGTCCATGTCCAGATAACATGAAGAGTTAAAGATATCAGAGGGCTACAGACCCACCCACAAACCCCAACGCTACCCTTGTGCTAACTCTGAGAAGGCTCCAGAGCTTCCCAACTTCCCAATGGCTCTGCTTCTACCAGGGAGCAGAAGACAACAGGGCTCTGGCACTGCTCAGCACGAACTACACTCACCAGTTCCCCGCCAGGTAAATTCATGGATGACAGCAACAAGACTGAATCTAGCCTGGAATTGGTTTCCACCTTCCATCGCTTCTGCTGAACCTGAAGAAGAAAAATAATCTGTTGCTACACACTCAAAAGCTGAACAGAAGCTCTTCAGCAGAGTGGGAGGTCCTGCAGCCAGCCAAGCCTTGTTACAGTTGGACTCAATGACCTTAAAGGTCTTTTCCAACCTAAATGATTACATGAAACAGACAGTTCTGCTGGCTACTTCCACCCACACTTTGTTTAAAACCCGTGCACTCACAACATCTCTGTGCACAGACACTAAAGTGCTTTCAGGAATGTCAGGCGTGCTCCAGATTGGATGGAGACATGCCAGTCTGGCAGCCGGCCAGCAGGCCACCCTCTTCCTCCACAGCACATCCAGAAAAACTGAGCTTTACCTCTGTAATCCTCCCCACCACGATGTCGCCAACTTCGCCATTGTACCTGAAAATGGGACAGAGAAAGAGCAGCTCGTCAAATGCCTCATCATCCCCAGAAAGTGACCAGGCGCCAGGCCTACAGCCAGCCTCACACCACACAATTGTCATCGAATCATAGAATGGTTTCAGTTGGAAGGAACCTCAAAGCCCACCCAGTTCCACCCCCCTTCCATGGGCAGGGACACCTCCCACTGGATCAGGGTACTCAAAGCCCCATCCAACCTGGCCTTGAACATCTCCAGGGATGGGGCAGCCACCACTTCTCTGGGCAACCCGTGCCAGGGCCTCCCCACCCTCATCATGAAAAATTTCTTACTTATATCTAATGTAAATCTCACCTCTTCCAGCTTAAACCCATTCCCCCTTCTCCTGTCACTACCATCCATTGTAAAAAGTCCTTCTCCAGCTTTCCCGCAGTCCCTTTCAGTAATGGAATGCTTCTTCCTGCAGCCTTCTCTTCTCCAGGCCGAAAAACCCCAACTCTCTCAACCTGTCCTGTATGGGAAGTGCTCCAGCCCTCGGATCATCTGTGGCCTTCTCTGGACTTGCTCTAACAGATCCATGTCCTTCTGATACCAAAAATGCTAGCAAATAAACTCGTTGTCTTGTTTTGACATATATTCTGTCCTAGCTCTTGTCTCGTTATGCATGATTGATGCAAATCATTCTCTCATACGCCCAGCACTGAAATAAAGGATGCTGCTTTCTAAAACTCCAGCATGAGTCTTAGAGAGCTTATTTGTTGGCATTTTTGGTATCAAAGATGTTATAATTTTTCTTTAAACAGTGTCAGGATAAGCACTATTAAAAAAACACATCCTATTGGAGGGACATGCTATGGGTGAAACATGCTATGGGGGGAACATGCTGTGAGGGAAATCAAATATGCTGAGGAGAAACATGCTATGAGGGAGGAAACATGCTATGAGGGGGGACATGCGCTGGGGAGAGGGAAACACGCTGGGAGGGGGGGGGCCCTCACCGGGTTTTCAAGGCCCTCACGCACACCAGCTTGTTGACCCTCTCCACGGCGCCGGCCACCGAGGCGATCAGCTTCTCTTCCTCCACGTAGGTGCCGTGGCCCCTGCGGAGAGAGCAGCTGCGTGAAGACAGCCCGAGCACTTCCCCCTTCCCCCCTGCTGCTGCCGCCCCACCTCATGTATCCCGTGTCCGTGGTGATCGTGTCCCCCGGCACCACCAGGTGCTTCTCGCCGCCCCGGGGCGCGCTCGGCCCCACCAGCTTGCGGGCCACGGGCCGCCGCATGGTGATCGCCGCCATCTTGGCTGGCGGGCGGGGCGGCAGGCGCCACTTCCGCCCGCCATGCTGGTTACTGGCGAGAGCGCGCCTGAGGCGGGGGGGCGGCGCCATCTTGAATGGGGGCGGCGGTGATAGGCAGGCTCTGTGGTGGCCATTTTGATTTCTGGCAGCAAAGGGAGGCGTGAGCCTCACTGCGTTGGGAAGCGAGGGAAAGAGGAGCCATGTTTAGTGCGGGCAGAGTGCCGCGCCCTCTCTGGGCAGTCCCGGGAGAGCCCACTCTGCGCGAATCCGATCTTGGGGTTGGGATAGCCCGCGGGGGGGCACTCAGTTGGGCCGAACATCCTAGGCTGCATCACAAGCAGCGCGGCAAGCAGGGCAAGGGAGGGGGTTCTGCCCCTCTGCTCAGAATCACAGAATGACCTGACTTGGAAGGGACCGACAAGCATCATCGAGTCCAACCCCAGCATTCACACCGTGTGTCTGAGGGCAATGTCCAAGTGCTTCTGCTCTGGAATGTTGTCAGGCTTGGCGCTGCAACTGCTTCCCTGGGGAGCTGTGCCAGTGCTCCACCATCCTCGGAGTGATAAACCTTTTCCTAATGTCCAACCTAACCCTGCCCTGGCACATCTTCCTGCCATTCCCTCTGGTCCAGAGAGAAGAGATCAGTATCTGCTCTTCCTTCCCGTGTGAAGAAGCAATAAATGGCTATGAGGTCCCCCCCTCAGTCTCCTCCTGGCTGAACAGACCCAGTGACTTCAGCCCCTCCTCATACAACTTCCCCTCTAGACCTGTGTTCAGGTCTGGAGCCCTCGGCACAGGAAGGACATGGAGGTGTTAGAACGAGTAAATAATGTGTTGGTGAGAAAGCTTTATTCATTTCATTCAACCAGCAGGCAGACACTCAGAGCTGTTGGGAGAATACCAAGGGAAAAGCAGGCAGCGGTGACCTTTGGTGAATGCTTTACTTCCTCCAAACCAAAATCAAACAGTTCTCTGTCAAGCAAGACCTGCACCTGTACTCATCACAGCTGAAATACATCCAGTGTTTCATGGAAGGTATCAAAGAATGTCAGCAATGGCTGCTTCTGATAGAGACTGTATGCACGGAGGTGGAGGCACTGCATTTGCCCTCACCCCTTCTCTTTCAGACTTGCCAAAGGGCTTGGTTTTCACAAAACTAATTTTCCCTCTTTCCATCTGTGCTCTTTGGTCCAACAGATGATGCTCTATCTTCTCATTTACCCATCCCGACCACATGCATCCTGCCCGCAGTACATCACAAAAGAAAGCTCTTGAAACGATCCATCTTCTAAATGATAAATGTTCCGAGTCATTTTTATTTAGAATACAAGAGAGAGGTACAAATGTATTTACACTGTGTACATATACAATCAAATAATATATAATATCAAAGTTTTGTAAATAATGTTTACATAAATATTTACAAAGTTAAAGTGACAGTTCAGTTCTTTTCTGGAAGTAAAACACAGTTTGTGAGAACTTTATACATCTTAGACTTATAATTAATATTAGAATACCTTCTTTTAAAAGCTTTATCATACATGGTCCTCCTCTCGCATGTGGCAGGACTCCAGAGGGCGCTTAGAGTTGTCCTTGGGGACAGAGCTGGCCCAGGGACCGGTTTTCCCAGTCCCCAGAGGGCAGCACAAGTGTTGTAACAGCAGAAATGTTCCCTCACGGCTGCAGGGAGCGGTGGGAAGCGGGGGCTCCCAGGGCTGGAGCAGGCACAGCCTGGCAGAGCACAGGGTTCTCCACAAAACTTGCCTGCAAATGGGCTTTTCCAGCTGGCGCAGTGTGCTGAGGTGTCCCCATGGGACATGACCTGTCCCCTCTGCCCATGGCACTGCTCGGAGGTGTGGGGCTTGCCCGGACTCACGGCTCGGGCTGGAGGAGGGCAAGCAAGGGAATTTGGGAGGTGAAACTATTTGCTAAATCAGGGCTCCCAGGGAGGGAAATGTGTCTCTTGGAAAGAGCCACCAGGACCAAAGTGGCCCCTGGGATAGACAGGATGGGACAGCTGCGCTGGAGGCGGTGCCAGCCTTTCAACAGGGTGCGTGTCTCTGCTGGGCAGTTGCTGGAGCACTGGAGGAGGGATAAGAGCTGTTTTCCTTCCATCCATAAAACCTAAGCGTGACTCAGCTTTAGGCTGCCCCAGCACACTGGCAAATCCACACAGGGCATCCCGCCGTGTCCCTTTATCCCTGTCCCCCTGCCAACCCCAGGGACCAGCAGCCCACCCTACACCACATCTCCCCAGAGACGATCCAGCTCCGGTGCCTCGCAGAGCTGGCAGGTGTTCCCTCACTCCCCGAGCATCCTGCCAAACCCTACAGAAACGGTGATGCTTCAGAAATAACCCAGTACCCCCCCTCCAATGCACAAAGCAGCCCTGCCCCTGCCCCCCAGCTCTGCCAAGGGCCAACCCCCCCCAGGTTATGGCATGTCTCAGCGCCAGTCCTTGCTATCCAAAAGCCCGCAGCGGCGCCAGGGCTCACAGCACCATGGTGGGGATGTGATGGGCCAGGGAAGCGGGATGGGGCACGGGCAGGGCCGGCGAGTGAGCCTGCAGGGAGGCATTGGGGGGTCGGTGGCGAGCGCTTTTCTGGTGTGCCCGCAGCCCGGCGAGCTGGGAGTAGGCACTTTGGCAAACCTGGCACTTGTAGGGACGCTCGCCGGTGTGCAAGCGGACGTGGTTGCGGAGGGTGGAGGACTGGCTGAAGCGGCGGTTGCAAAAGCGACACACGAAGGGCTTGTCCAGCGTGTGGATGCGCATGTGGGAGCGCAGGTTGCTGCGGGAGTTGAAGCCGCGGTGGCAGATGACGCAGCGCATGCGCCCCGTCGTGCTGGCCCCCGTCTCCACTGCGTGGAAGTCCTCTGGGGACAACAGGGGACGGTCAGATGTTGCCTTCCAGCATGGCAGCTCACCCCCTCCCCAAACCCCTGCGACACTGAGTAACCACCCCGTGTCCCCTTGCTTGCTCCTCTGCCCACTGAGGATGGCCATGAGCAGAGACACCCATCCTGGACACAGAGACACCCATCCCAGGCAAAGCCAAGTCATAGGCTGGCAATTAGGGCTTTGGGGTCAAGCCAGATCTGGGAAGGTGCTCACTCAAATTTAGGTGACAGGGAACATCCAAGCCAACTCATTTCCCCTACAGGCACTGAAAGTGCTTTCCCCCTCCCTGTGCTGCAAGTAGAGCTGAAAGGGGTGAGTGCAGGAAGCCCCAGCCCACAACCCCACTGCCCTGACCCCAAGCCTGAGCCCTTTGGCAGCATCACAGCATCACTGCATCGGCCTCAGCTTCTTCCTTTGCTCTGCTGGGCTCCCACCTGGCACTCTCAGAGTGAGGAGTGAGACTGGGGAGCACAGATATGTTTGGGGTCTGGTTCTGAACACAGCATCCCCCCAAAGTACCTGAGAACTCTGTTGCCTGCCCACAGAGAAGCACCTCAGGGAACACCAAGACAAGCAGAGAGCAAAAGCCCAGACAGAGGAAAAACCTTTTGTGATGGCAATTTGGGGAAAGATCTGTTAAATGCAGGGTGGGGACACAGGCAGCTGCATCCACTCACAGTGAATCGGGGCTGCCTTCCTCCTACTCCCACGCCTGCCCTGTCCTCCCTGCCCAGCTGGGTCAGGCAGCGATTGCTGACCACCACAACAGCAACAGCCATGGGCAACCCAACCCAGAGGCAACCCCCTGAATTACTGGGGACCTGCTCATGCTGTACAAATCTGTCTCCTAAGTTCCTGTGTTTGTTCCCAGGCAGCTGGAGGATCTGACATATCCTCAGGGTTGTCCCTGCCCTGTGCTCTCTCCATGACCTCAGAGCCGGTGACAGGGTGAATGGGGAATGTGCATGGATGCTGCACCTGGGGCTGTTTCCAATGTTACTTACCATGTTTGTTCTTCTTCTGCTCCTCTTCCAGCCCTGGCACACCCGGGATGCCCAGGAAGGTGTTATGAGAGTTCCCATACCAGACCAGCAGCTCTTGGTCTGGAGGAATCATCTAGAAAGAGAGATACAGACAGGGTTGTTGGGAATGGCGATGAATATACATCCTCGGCTGGTTGCTTTGGGCATACCTTGGTCATATCCCATCTCCTATGAGACCTTACTGCCACCTGGGACCTACCAGCAGTCCCCAGGCTGGCACAGCATGGCCCAGGCTACAGCACTGGAGGCGGTGGCACAGCTCAGCACCATCCACTGCCGGCACAGACCTGCACTGGGGTCTCCCCCCGGCTGGGCCACAAACATGTGAAAGGCAAACAAGCAGCTACAGAACCCACAGACAGAGCCAGGGTCTCTGGAGTGAAGGACTCAGAGGTCCCAGCAGCTTGAGGAGATGAGGACATGGAGAAATAAGCCATTTGTAGACCCATGTAGGGCACAAGTGGCACAGACCAAAGCAGGGAACAATGATACGGAACACCAGCTCAGTGCTCCCCAGCTTGTTTTGGCTCTGGATGGAGCCATTGGCACCCTCTTGCTGTAGGGCACAGGCAGCATCTCCTGCCTGACCCCACTGGGGCTTATTTTAGCACATGGAAATGCAGATGCACCAGCAAAGAAAGGGTTCATCAGTCCAGCAATTGGAGAGAGTTCAGGGGCTCCTATAGGAGAGCGTGGCCCGGGTGCCAGATGCTGCCTACATCCCACACCAACACCTTGGTGCCTGCAGCAGCCCAAGGACAGCTGTAGGGTCTGGGAAAGGCTTTTGCACCACCCACACTCCTCTTCCTCTGAAATGATGGCACTTCTTCCCCTGTTGTTCCCATTACGTTCCCTCACTGCTGGGACAGCTGGAGTGAGCAGCCAGGACAAACTGTTGAAGCCTCCCCGCACAGCAGCCGTGGCTGGGAGGGCAGATGCTCTCACAGCAGTTCAGACAACATTGATAACAGCATCACTTTATAAAGAAAATGCACAGATTTTTTCCTTTCTGGTCCCCAGTGTTAAGAACCTAATTTAGAAATGGGAAAGTCACCTGTTTCAGAGGACGGCTTTCCATACACAGAGTAGTCCAAGGAAAGCATCATCCACAAACAGGTGATGTTAGATCACCTTAGCACTGAAAATGTCCCTAATTTTAAGCACTTGAAAGGAGTGGGAATTTTGACTTCATAAGTGTTCATCTGCATAAAAACCTCACTGGGGCTGCACAGTAGAAATTTGGGAGACAGGGAAAGCTGATATTTTGCACCCCAAATTGGGGCTGTTTGCCTGCGTTGTTTTCTCTTCACAGAAAATGAGTTATATTTAATAAAAGCAAATAGAATAAAATACAGATGAAAGCATAAAACACAGCACATTCATACATACATGTGTGCATGCAGGTTTTGTTCCACTGGAGCTGGTGCACCTATGCCAGCAGTGGGTGAGCACTGACGTGCGTACACCCCAAAGCATTTTAAATTGCACCCCGGGAATCTGGTTGTCTTTAGATCAAAGACCAAAACTAGCTGCCCTCACTTTATTTTCCAGCAGCAGCAGCTTGGAATTGCTGAGGAAGTGCATAGGAAAACCAAACAAGCGAGTAAGGGTGGGAATGGGTGAAATGCATGAAAATATTAAAGGCCAATAGTAAAAAAGGCACTCAGTAAATCTGATTTTATGGTGGGTATGCAAGAAGGGCATCTGAACAGATGCTGGGCTGGAGACCTGGTGCAGCAGAGGTGATGCAGAGTGATTGGGGGCGATGCATGGGGCAGGAGAGACCTACATGGCTGGTGGGGGACAGAGGGTGACAGTGCCCTGCATGGACATGTGCTGCTAAAAGAGGGCACTACTAAGTTCAGGGCTGTGTTTGGGTGCCCTGCTCAAAACTGGGCTGTTCCCACTGCTCTCAGGCTGGTGCTGCACTTTCCCTCCAGGATTTGTGGCAAGGGAGGCGACAAGGCAGGAGCAGTGGGCTGCAAGGATGGAGCTGGCTCTGGTCTGAGATGCTGTGTGCCCATGACTTGTGCTGGGGGATTAACAAGCAGAGAGAACTGCAAAAGGAAAATCGTGTCTTGCTTTTCCTTTTCTTGTTGCGTGCATGAAGCCAAGTGAGTTTGTAAAGCAATTGGGTTTGGACTGCCTGTGTGTGTGTGCCTACTGGGATGTTCCACAGGCACAGGTGGGAGTAAGGAGCCCATGAAAGTTGCAGATCCTTGACCTGTTGTGCCCAGTGTGACACAGCTCCTCGCATACTCCATGTTTCCCTTCCTCACACTGTCCCATGGAAAACCCTGGCTCCTTCTACTCCTCCTGGCACAGAGCAGGAGCATGGCTGGGCACCTGCTGTGCCTGGGGAACACGGTGCGGCATGAGAGCAGGCACCCTTCACCCCCACATTCACCTCCTCATCCCTCAGGGTTCAGTGCTCTAAACATCTCAACTTTGCTGCTTGTTCCAAGGGCATTAAACTTATTCTGCTCTGGCACTCACTGCTTCAGTCCCAGGAGCAATCCTGCAGATGGACCATGACTATATGGGACCCCTACCTGCACCTCCCCAAATATCGGCTCACCTGCCCCACCATCTGTGCACGCAGAAGGTGTGAGAACACAGCTGTATTTTTAATTACATCTGGAATTATTTTACTTCTTTGCATAATTTAAGAGCAGTAATAAAAAGCAATATAAAGGAATTAAGCTGCTGCCACAACAGGCACAGTTGCCCAGGAGAATTTCAGGTCTTAACACTGGACAGGTGAAGCCTACAGAGGGGTGTCAGAGATTGGGGAGAGCAGCACAAAAGCGCTCAGGGCTCTTACTCCCAGCGCTGCATGAGGAAAGGTGACAGAGTCCCGAGAGGCACACGGGACTCTCCTGCAGCAAAAGATAATACCTGTTCTCTTCTTAGGCACCCACTTGCCTTTTCCATCCCGCTGCAGTGATTCCAAACCCAGCCCTGATACTGGCTCAGTGCAGGATTGGACCATGGTCCTGTGCCATGGAGTATTTGAGATCCTTTGTAAACCACAAAAGCAGATGGAGATCCAGGGAGCTACCTTTGCCTGTGGGACCAGCAGGCACTCACGCTCTTTCCCAGCAGCTGTGGGAACCCCTGCTCTGGACCCGATAGTGGAGAGGGACCATCCCAGAGTGCTGGTCTGGGGTGGAATGGGAGATGTTCCCTTTTGTGACCCTAAGCTAAAGAAGCTGCACAAGGACACCACCCCAAGCTTCCACCTCCCTCCACCTGCAACATCATTGGGTTATGGGGACACTACACAGCAGAGCTGGTCCCCACTGTCACACTGCTGGCACTGTGTGACTTGTACACACAGGGCACCAATAGTGCTGGGGAGCCAGACACCCATCTCCATCCCAGTATCTTACACAGGGAACTGTGGGAACCTCCAGCCTTCGATCCACAGCACAACAGCCTGTGCCCTGGGATGTCCCTGGCACCCAGCACCTTCCCCTGTTCCCTGCCAGGCCAGCACACACCAGTGCTTCGTACAGGAGAGCATGGATGAGCTGGGCAGGATGAGTCCCTTCCTCTTTTGCTGCGGAAAGCCCAAGGTATAGCTGTGCCAGTGCCACACGCTGCCCGCTCTGTGGATCCCTGCCCGGCTCCCGCAATCCCAATCCTCCTCTCACACTCTGTTCACACCCAGAGCCACTTGTGACCCCTGGTAAAAGCTGTGCAGGATCAGGCACAGGCCACAGTCAGCACCTCGGTTTCACAGAAACTCCTAAGTTTTCCCCTGCTACAGAGAAGACAGTTCTGCACAGAAATCTAATTTTTCAAGAGATCGAAATTCCACTCTGCCCGAAGCCTCAGCGGGGCCAGGATTGCAGCTCTTTTCATGCTTTACACCCCAAACCAAGCCTAGGCAGCATTTGCTTTCCTTCTGCTCACACATCACTGCACAAACCCACCAAAAGGGGACAGAGAGAAGGGCACTTTGCTGCTCCCTGAAGCCTACACAATGGCCCTTCTCTGTGTTGCCTACCTGTCCCAGTGTGTATGGGTGCCAGGGATGGCAAATCCACCCCGTGCTCCCATAAACATCTCAGCAACATCCCAAAGAACAAGGGAGGGTCTCAGAGGGGGTGTCCCAACACCCTGCTCCCCTCCTACCCAGCTGCCTCCCACCCCACTTACCTCAATGGCCTTGTAGAAGATGCTGTTCCCAATCTGCACCACCTCCAGGTTCTGCTCCTGCTCATTCCGTGCACATTTGATGTAGGTCATCCAGCTGCGGTGGTCCTCCTGGCTGGCATCAATGAAGTACCGCACGGTGCCGTCTTCATTGAAGACCTGAGAGGGGGAAAGGGCAGTTGGTAGCGACGTTGCCCACGATGGACTCAGCCCCTCCACCTCCTGCATGAGGTCACAGTGCTGGGGAAGATCTGGGATAAAGTCTCCGGCTGGGGACAATCTCAAAGCCGTGAGACTGCGAGCCTGACGGCAGCTGTGAGCTCCTGCCTGCAGATGGGAGATACCTAAACCTGTCCTGCTGGTGGTGCTGGGCTGCGCATCCACAGTGGGGCTGAGGAAGGATGCCCTCCTCTCGCTGGGACAAACAATAACCCCTGCCTCCATCCCTTTCTCGGCAGAGCCCTGCTGGCAGCTCTGTCCCAAAGGGGCTGTTCAGCATCCTCTAGCTGCCAACAGGAATAGGAGCATCTCTGGGTGGAGGAAACTGCCTGCCAGATCTGGCCCTCGGGGGAAGATGCTTTGCCGGGTGGCAGGAAAGGCAAGTCAAGTTTCTATGAAATTATAATAATAATAATAATAATTAAGTGTAAGTCTGACACTCGATGAAACAAAAAAAAAAGAAGGAGGAAAGCTCCCCTGTGCTAGCCGGGCACTAATGCACAATGTCCTGGCAGCTCAGACCCTCCCTCCAAACACTACGGGTTCACTCAGGGGCTGGGACAAAGCAGGGACAGAGCAGAGCTTGTTTCACCCAATGCCAGCCGGGGGGTTTCACCACAACGGAGAAGAGCAGGGTGTGATCCTGCTGTGTGGGACACGAGCAACAGCATTTCGGAGCTCCTCCAAGAACCGGCTGCACCTTGCCCACCTTCTGCCCCAAGGTTCTCCTGAACCAACTTTCTCCGGAGGAGCCACATCTCTGGTGGTTTAAGGATACCCTTGGGCAGGTGGGGAAACTGAGGCACAATGAGAGTGTCTGATGGCACACAAGCACAGGACAAAGCTCCCGGGCCAGCCTCGGCGGGGTGGGTGTCGTTACCTCCCACATGAGGTTGTTGTTCTTGCACAGGTCCACATGCTCCGGTGAGATGACCCTGCCCGTGAACGGTCCCATCTCGGTGCCGGCTTTGATCCAGGTCTTGGAGAAGATGCCGAGCCCTTCCCCGGGGATGGAGCTCTGGGCGATGATCACCTCCGACGGCAGCACCAGGCTGGAGAGCTTCTGAACCTCTGCGGGAGGTGGGAGAGGGCTCAGAATAGGCACCCCCCTCCCGACCCCAGCCCAAATCCCGGGTCTGAGCCTTTTAAACGCCCAGCCGGTCTCCTACAAAGCGCTACAAGATCCCCCCCGGGGCATTGAGGAGGTACCTGGGAAAAGCAGCCCGGCCCGGGCGAGGGAGCGAGGCTGAGAAAGGGGGTTAAATGGTGTCTATTTCGGCCCATCCAGCAATTTGTCATGCTGTTAAAGTGATCTGCATTCATTAAACTCAACTAGAAAGAAATTGCTAATTCTAAATTCATTAGTCCTTTAGGAATGCTGTAGCGGTACATTGTGCCTGAATGGCGCGAGGGCTTGTTTAAAAGGGCCCAGGAATTCCTCTTACAAAATGGGGAGATGAGATGGTTGACATATCGTGAATGGAAATGGAATTAGCCTTCATGGTAAATTAAGAGAGGAACAGAAATCCGAGAGGGGGAAAAGGGAGCTGGGACGCCCCGGCGATGCTGTGGCGAGAGAAAAGATATTGTCCCGGGCGGCTGAATGCGGGGCTGCCCGGCCCCCCCGACCCCCTCCCCAGCCCGCGGTTTAAGTGGGAACTTTCTCAGGTCAAGCCCAAGTTAACCAAATGAATTTAAAGCCCTTCTTGCCCAGTCAACTGCTATTACACGCCTGGGGAGAGCCGGGAGCCGCATCCCAGTGCTAGATACCGGGAGCAGCATCCCAACACCGCCGGGTACCGGGAGCAGCATCCCAACACCGCCGGGTACCGGGAGCAGCATCCCAACACCGCCGGGTACCGGGAGCAGCATCCCAACACCGCCGGGTACCGGGAGCAGCATCCCAACACCGCCGGGTACCGGGAGCAGCATCCCAACACCGCCGGGTACCGGGAGCAGCATCCCAACATCGCCGGGTACCGGGAGCAGCATCCCAACACCGCCGGGTACCGGGAGCAGCATCCCAACACCGCCGGGTACCGGGAGCTGCATCCCAACACCGCCGGGTACCGGGAGCTGCATCCCAACACCGCCGGGTACCGGGAGCTGGGCCCGGGGGTCCGTGGGGGTCCAAAGGAAGGGTCTGATGGGGATCCCGGGTCTATGGCAGTTCCGATGGGGGGGTCGGTGCCTCCACTCACCTCCGGAGAAGGACTGAGCCAGGACCTCGGCCGTGAAGGCTGTCTTGGGGCTGCTCTTCTCCTCGAAGAGCTGCTCGCCCAGGACGTTCCTCCAGCGGCCGTAGAGGAAGCTGTGAAGGATGTCGGAGGTGATCACCTCGGCCAGGGAGAGCCCCTGCGGCTTCAGCCCGGGCTTGAGCACCAGGGCTTCTGCGGGCAGCACCGAGCCCATCATCGGGGCGAGGTGGCGGGCCGGGCTCCGTGCCGCTCCGTGCCGCCCGCCCTCCTATATATGAGCTTCATTGACCCTCCTAATTGGTTATTAATGACCTCCCTGACGTTGGAGGAGAGACTGGGGCTGCCGGAGCGAGACGAGCCGTCGGAGCCCCCCCCCCCCCTTCTCTCCCCTCCCCGGGGGTGGGGATGGCTGGAGAGAGGGTGGGTGGGAGGGAGGGACACGGCGGGGACACACACACATGCACGTATAGACACAAAACCACACATATAGACACAACTACACACATATTCGGAAGCACCAGCTCAGCCCTCCGGCCCAGGCAAAGAAACGGCAAACCCGAGCATCTTTCCCCGCCAGCAGCCGGGCAGGGAAGAAAAAACAACGAAACTGGCAAAAATGCCCACTCTGGTGTCCAAAGGGACAAGCTGCACCCTCGGGCACGGTCCTACCCAGCTCCGCTCCCCTCCCAGCCCCGGAATTCGTTTTGAGGGAGAAACGCGGCTCTTTGGGGCCGCTGCGCTCTGCAACGAAATCTGCGGCCCTGATGCCGGCAGCTCACGTTCCTCCTCGCCATTTGGCCCCTTCGTCCCCTGGGGAACGGGCTGAGGGTCCTCTGGTGGGTTCCGAACCCCCGAGGCTCCCCGTTCCCACCCCCGCATCCCCGCCGGAACCGACGACCCCGGGAAGGGACGGGAAAACCCGGCGCTGCCCCTGCAAACCCCGGGAAGGGTCCCCAAGCACAGAATAAGGGGGGAATGCGTCCCCACAAACGCCAGAAAGGATCACCAAGCACAGAACGTAGGGAGAGAGCTCCCTTACTTGCAGCCAGGTCCGGTCCTCAAACCTGCGTCCTCGTTGCATTTCCCAGAGGGAAAGCGGGAAGGACCGGGAATTCCACCGACAAGTGAAATGGAAGGTGGGGTGGATCCCTCAACCCCCTGCAATGACAATGGTGTGTCCCCCCCCCAGGACCGGACCCCCATCCCGTTGGAGGCTGCAGCATCCCCGGGTCTCTGCTTCCGCAGTATCCCCACCTCCGAACCCAAATATTCCCTGTGCAACCACGCTGTCCCCCGCACGCCGCAGCCACCCCTGTCCTCCACGACTGTGGCACCAGAGCAGCCCCCACAACCCAGGTCTCCCCTTGCTTTGGAGCCCAAAGCTTTGCCGGCTCAGCAAAGGGTTAATCTTTCCTGGATTTAAACCCAATCCTGCTGTGTCGGAGCTTAGAGCCCTCTCCTCAGCCTTGTTCTTTTGATTTTCATGGGGACTAGGGGCTTTAAAGGGCTGGGAGGGAGAGGGGAGAAGAAGGATGGGCCCCCAAATTCCTCCAGCACTCAAAGCCCGACTCTTGCAACTCCAAACCCCCGGAGTCCCAATCGTGCCCGGAGGAGCAGCCAGGCACAGCCAGATCCCCCCTCCCCAGCTCCCGGGTGGGTATTTTACAGGGTGACCCTGCCGGGCAAAAAGGATGTTCCAGCCCAGGTGCAATTATTCCAATTAACCCACTCCAGAAGAGGCGCAAATGTCAGGAATCAACCCAAACCTGCAGTTACTGAGGGTGTTTGCCCGGTGAGAGGCAGCGCTGCCCTGGAAAGAGGAGGTTCATCACCTGCCAGGGTCTGGTTTGGGATTTAATATGTATGAAAATAAGTTTATTTTGGGGGTTTTTGGTAGTGTGTTTTGGGTGTTCTTTTTTTCTGGAACTCGGCTTTAGGAGCCGCCGTGGCGTGTGAATATTTCAATTTTGCTAGATATAACGCATCAGGTGGAAAGCTTTATCATCACGCGTCTTCCTCCGGCTGCAGAGGCAAGAGATCCCCTCGGATGTCGTATTTTTTTCCTCCCCAGGAAACACAACATCCCTCAAGTTATCCCGGGATAAAAAAAAAAATCAGATTCTCTTTAAAACCCCGCGGCTCCGGTGCGGGATGCAAGGATGCGGGGGGGGGGGGGGGGGGGGGGCTTGGAGGGAGGGGGGTTTGAAAAGGGTTGAGGAAAAAAAATCCTTCAATTTTCTACGTGGTTTTAAATATCCCCAGCTGTTTCCCAAAGCTTCTTCACAGTCCTAGTGAGGTGCTTTGGTGTGTGTGTGTCCCTGCTCCTCGTTTCTCTTTTTTTAATATCGCAGCTATCCCTCCTTTTTAACATTTAAGAGGAAACAAGTTTAATATTCATGGCTGTTAATAGAGAAGGGCCATTATCGCCGCCCCATTGTCCTGAGCCCCGCACAATGCTGCTTGTATTTTCATGTGTATATTCCCAAAGTTCCTTCTGAGCGTTTAGTGAGCACTTTAATATTCATGGGTGTTAATAGAGAAGCCCTCAGTATATTGGCATATTGTTGGGAGGTGTACATATTGGTCTGACTTTGAATAGCCACAGTCCTCTTTTCTTTTGCTCTGTTTTGCAGGGTTGATGGGCCAGGAGTAAATGGGCATTTTTCCCCCCCGTCTCCCCCTTACAGAGAGAACATCTTTATTCCAGTCCCAGACTTTCTGGTTTCCCATTCAGGACCCTCAGAAATAATGTCAGGCAGAAGAAAAGTGGAGCAAATCAATCTTTCATGGTCTTTTTGAGACCAATTTGACATCCATGGACTCTTCTTTTCTTTCACAGCCTACAAGGGGATGGTCAGGATCTGGACAAGGTTGGGGTCTGATGAGGGGAGACATGGGATCATAATGCAGCAAAGAGAGAAAAGAAAAGCAAAACAAGAAAAGATTGCAGGGATGGGGTGATGGAGGAAAAATGAGGGTGAATGACAGTGCAAGAAAGGAGATTAGAGCCCAGCAGCTGCTTTTTGGGGGGCGGGAGGGAGGGGGGGAGCTCTCTCCCCTCTTCCAGCTCTTCGCATGAATAGGATTTGAACAGAGCGGAGATTGATTTATAGTTATTGCAGTTGAACATTTATTGCTCTTAAAGAGTGGCGGGGAGAAAAGAGAGAAAAGGGGTTTGAAAAGCCCCTTTCTGTATTAAAGAGGTATCAAATGAAGACTGCTGAGATAATATACAGTGGCCAATGGGAATTTGATTTGCTTTAAAATTTAACTCTTGTGGGGCCGCTGCTGACGGATGCTATGGGGATGGAGCCGCCGCTGCCCCGGGCCAGTGGCAGCCGAGTTTCGTTCTCCAACCCTGCAAACTGCCCCGAAAAAAATCTCCGAGCGGCTCCTGTGCGCGGCGGGGATTTCCTGCAGCCGCGAAATTATTGTTATTTCTTTGTTATTTTGGGTTTTTTTTTTCTGCAAGCGGGGGAGGTGAAGGCAGACAGGGATGCGGAGCTACGAAGTAACCGGTGCAGGGAACAGCTCTTTTCGCAGCTGAGTTTTCCTGCCCTCAACCCGGAGGTTTCTCCTCCCCGGCAGCAGAAACGCGATCGCAGCCGAGTACCCCCGGGCGCAGAAAGGAGCCCATTGTTCAGTGGGGAGAAATACATTTTTAGCGGTGATTGAAAGCTCCCGTCTCGTTTGAACTCCAGAAGAAAGTCCCTGGCAGGGAAGAGCATCCCCCCTCCCTCTGCCCCAACATCTGTTTGGAGCAATCCAGGCTCTAGGGCAGAGCCGGGCGCTGCCCCCTCCTGAAGTCATTAAAAAGATATTAGTTGAGCTGAGAAAAGTCCAGCGCAGCTCCCGATCCGTGTGTGTCATTAAGACGGTTTGGGATTTGCCAGCGCTAATACCAGGCGAAGGGACCTACGGGTTGCCGGGCCAAAACCTCCCCGTCCCCGATCGCCCCGCTGCGCCCTTCCCACTGCCCGGGCCTTCGGTACCCGGGGCGGGCGCGGGTGGGCGGACCGACCCCATCGCGGCCTCGTGAACCCCGCCGGGGGAGTGGGCTGGCAGCCTGGTCAGGTGCTTTGGCCGCATCCCCTGCACCTCCACGGGCTGAAAATACCCCGTGCGCCGGAGGGAAAGGGGCGGGGGGGGGTTGGAGGGATCATCGCACCCCTGCGGCTGCCGCAGGAGCCAGGCGCCTCCGAAGTTGCTAAATGTGTCATTTATTAAAGCATTCAGGGGGCTTTTCTTTGGCGTTTGCTTGCAAACTCACAAAGGCCGAGCTGCTGTTTGGGGGTCTTTTCTGATGGAAAAAGGGCTCGGAGACCCCCGGCACAAAAGAAATCCTGGCAGTGCTTTCAATGGGCAGAACTCAATGAGGGGGACCCTGCGCGCAGCGGGCGGGGGGCGAGGGGCCGCCCGGTGCTGCTTGAAAGGCAGGCCTGAATGTAATGGGGAGATCTGCGTTTATTTGTTGGGATCACATTTAATTAGCTTAGTACAACCCTTGAAAGACAAAGGGACCTCAATCTGGATCCAATCTGAAGCTCGTTTGGAGAGCGAGGGCTCCTGGAAAAGTCAAAAGAGAGAAAGGAGAAAGAAAGGGGAGGCTGGGAGAGAAAGGGGCCGGGGGCCCAGCCAGGTGACTGGCACGCGTAAAACAAGGGGGCCTTTTGGGCACAAGGCAGGGCTCAAAAGGGAGGGAGGAAAATAGCCTCTTCCTCAGGTTTTACCTACTTAAACTCCCTGAAGGGGCCGGAGCTGAAAAGCCTCAATAGGGGCTAAGGAGGCTGCAAAGCAAACAGCAGCGCTGGAGAGGGGGCTCCAGCCCCGCCGAGGCAGCAGTTGGTGACACTCGGTTATGGGAATGTGCCCAAATGTTACCTGCGCCCCGGAACGCTCCCAGCGCCTGCTGCCGCTCTCCCCCGAGCTGAGGGTGCAAGGGAGAGGCGATGCCCAGGGTGAACGTGGGCTGGGGTCCCTCGCTGGTCCGGGTGTCCCTCCCATAGGGTGAGGCACCCCCTTACACCTCAACCCCCCCTTCTAGGACCACACAGCACCCCTGCCCCGTCCACACAGGTGCTTTATCTCATGTTGATGGGATCTGGGGCATCGAGGGGGTCCCCGTGGGTGCACCCATTGCTCCAGGGCAATTCCCAGCACAACCTCCTCCCCCCCCGTGTCAACACAGGGTGGAATAGAGGATGCGCTGCCACCTCCCCAGGGGCAAAAAGGAAGAGAGCAGTTGTTCCCAAGGTGTCACGTCCATAGGATGGAGCTGAACAGACCCCTGTCCATCTCCGAAGCGTACACTGCCTGCCTGTCCTTGCCCTCCTCTAAGGGGGCCAGGGCAGCAGGGAGGGTTCGGGTGCCCAGCAGTTCCAAGCAGGGGTGGGTTTGGTGTGGTGAAGCAGTGACCCAGCGCTCCTGCACAGAGCTGCAGCCTCTCCGAACCAGGCAGGCTGATTGCGCTGCTCAGAAAGGGAGCTTTAGGGCATTATTTGCCTCCATTTCACTCTGCAGGAGGCCGCGGAGCCGAGCAGAGATGCTGAGTGCTCTCCCCTTGCTTTCTTGCCTTTTTTTTTTTTTTAAAGTAATATTTCCAGGATTATTTTGGCAGGGGGGGTCATGATACACAAAAGCAAAGAGGAAAAGAAAAAAAATAAAAATAAAAATCACCTTTCCAGCCGTGTCCGACTGCTTCGCAGGGCTGAGCCGGCCTTGAAATGAAGCAGGATTGTGGTGAATCACAGCGGTGACTCCTTGGCCGCTTCTGCAGCACCATGGCTCGGCGAGTGGGGTCGGTGGCACGGGGCAGGTGGATGCCAGCACCCACCAAGGCAGCCTCAGCACCGCGGGACCCTCTCTGAGCTGCTAAGAAACACAGAGCGTAGAAAAGCCTCGCAAGGGCTTTTCTGTCCATGACCAAATATTTTCAGCTGGGGCGAACGAGACAACGGGCGGTTCAACCTCCTCCAAGCGTCCAGGGGGTTCTGGTGAGGCTGGGGCTTACTCTCATCTCCATGGTCTCTGCACCCAGACTGGATGCGAAAGGTGCTCCCAACTGTTAGAGAGTCCTCCTCAACAGCACAGAGCAGGAGGAAGCGAGGGGGATTTGGACTGGAGGAGCAGAAAATCTCTATACCTTTTATTCCCTTCTAGCAATGACCCGGGGATGGAACAGTCACTTCCCACCACCGTCTCTCCTGCATCCCACCATCATCTCTCTTGCATCCCACCACCGGCTCTCCCACATCCCATCACCACCTCCCTGCAGCAGCAGCTCCATCTGCCAGACTGCAACCCGTGCTGGTAATGGTACTGAGACAACCAGCCCAGAGAGGGCAGTGCCGAGGGCAGGGCAGGGCAGGGCAAGCAGCCCAAGGGGAAAGGGCATGTGTGAGCCTCACTGCTCCCTCCTGCCTCTCTCTGCTCCCCACAAGGGCTGGGACAGGGCCGCTCTGGCTGTGATGTTGTGGTACCAGAAGTTGTGGTACCCATGGTCGGGCTGCAACGGGGAGATTGCAGGAGCTGGGGCATGGTGGCTACGGCTGGGCAGTGCTGGAGTCCAGGCATCCAGCCACAGCCTTGCCAGATCACATCCAGGAAACATCTCTGGGGCCAGGGGATGAGCCCAGGTGCACTGGAGGAGGCAGCGTGGGCCATGTCCAGCCAAGTTGGAGGACAGCGATGGGTGCCAGGGGTGGGGCTGCCCTGCAGACAGGAGGAGGCCTGCAGGAGAGATGAGCCCTCCCGCAGCTCCTGCCCTTTTCTCTTCAAAACAAACAGAGCTCTGGCCACTGCCTCCCCATGTAATGACTCCACGGCAGTGAAGTTTAATATTCCATGGTGAATGGCTCCAACGAGGAGCCCCGTGCGGCTCACGGGGGCACGGCTGCTCCTGAGTGATGGCTCACACAAAGGGAAGGGACTGTCTAATCCCCTGGGACCATGGCACCTGCACCCCAGCCCGGCCGGGATTAAAGGGGAGTGAGCTGGCCTCTGCGAACATCAGAGGCTGCTTTATAGGGGCCTTGAAATAGGATTTCCCCAAGTGATAAGGGGCAGGGTGGGAAGATAATGGGGAGGGTGGGGGGGTGGCATCAGTACCTGCCCCATGACAACATCAGAGATGTTTTTTGGGGTCATCTGCCTTGAACCTGGTGTATCAGACCAAGAGGGAGGAGGCAGGGGGAACCTGGGCACCCCATTCCCCTCATCCCAGGGATGGTTGGTCCCTTCCTGACATCTCTCTCCATCTCCAGCACTGCTTAGGCAAGGATGGGGCTCGGTGCCCGACTGCTCTCTGCCCTCGGCTCCAGGGACTGCTGTCCCCTCTGCAACAGACCAAGGAACTGCAGCTGCTTCAACTCATCTTCACCTCACCTAACTCCAGAGTCCCTCCTGTTAGCAGCTCCTAGTGCCTGATTTCTGCTGATTTCAGGCATGAAAAATTGTGGAAAACTCCCTTTGTGTATTTTCCAGCCTCAAAGAAGAAGAGAAACTGCTGCCACTCACATCAAATCCGGGGGGGAAAAAACCTCCAAATCAGCCAAATGAAGGCTGAATGGAATAAAACACCCACGTGCTGCTCGACAGGATTCACTGACACCTTTATCTGCACAGGAACAACCTGTCACCACGAGATCGAGATCCCGATCCCTCGCCCCGCACCACAGCCCTTCGAGCACCAACAGCCCCCAAAATCCCCCCAAGAGGGAGATGAACCAAGCAGCAGGAGCAACAGTGTGGGTGGGACCTCATGAACATCCACATCGTGTCAAACCCCTTCATGTTAAATCCCTCTGACTATGCTGCCCGTCAACCCCCCCCATCTTACTGTAAATATACCGTTGCTCTAATGCAATTAAATATTTAATACTCATGGACAGAGGGAAAAAAGTCCCATGCCTGCTTGTCTCTTTCAATAATCATTTTGGTTTAACTCACAACGTCCATGATGTGCTTCATTTTCAAATCATGCAAAATTAAAGAAAGTATTCCAGACTCTCTGAACGTCTCCCCTCAGCTCCCAAAATAGCCTTTGCCTGTTCAGGTGCTCCGAATATAGAGAACAGGAGAGCGCTGGGGTCATCGTGAGCCCAGTGAGATGCAGTAGTGACGTGCTGTTTCGGGCTGCTGCTCAGAAATGGTTTGCAGAAGGAGCACAATGAATCTCTACTTAGAAATAAGTCTCCGTGCCCCAAGAGGACACAGAGCTGAGATGCCCAAGACCTCGCGCAAAAGATGTTCTGCTGGACAGATCTGCCATGGATTCGTGCTGGGGGGTTGAAGCCATCGTGCGCCTGTGCCAAGACCGTGGAAGGAGGATTGTGCTTGAAGGAAGGAACGTGATATGTAAAGGACAGGAAAGAGCAGGAGCCAAGCCAGGGGTTGTTTGGGCGCTCACCTGGGATGGTCTTCAACGCTGGTTTCTCCATCCCCAAACATTGCGCTTTGGAGGCAGTGTTGTGCAAACTGAAGATTTTGTCATGGGGAATCTCTGCTGCCCCTCAGGTTTAACATCCAGGCAAAGCCCCGTGCCGGGCACTGGTGTCCTGTGAAGAGGAAAAGGCTGTGCTGTCCCCACCACATTTCACAGATCCCAAAGTCCTAAACTCGTCCCACATACTGGCTCTGATGCCTTGGGGACCTGCCCCGCACCTTGCAGTGTCCAACATTCCTTGCCCAAGGGGCAGACGAACCCTCTCTGCCACAAAAACTCATGCAGACAGTGCTTAAACCACTTTGGTTTTGGGATTAAACTTGCCCAGGGCTGAGCAGGAGACTGGGAGGCCACAGACTTGGCTTGAAGGCATCACAGTGGCTTCCAAGCTGTCCCATGCACTTAAGGCAGGAGACACAAGGGAGCTGCCCACAGACCCCAGAGTGAAATGTGACGTGTCCCTGGGATGGGACTGGCCATCCCACCACTCCCCAGGACCCCCTGGACAAGCCAGAGGGCAGGATGGCAGCAGGGCTGGAGCGGGATTTGGAGGAATCCAGAAGCCACCAGCCCCTTGTGAGGTGCCGAGGCATCTCTTTGCCTCCTGCCCTGCCTCTCTCCAGCCCGTGGGCGACTCACAGCAGCAAGAAGTTTAATGGCTGCGGCCCCTCCGCCCAGAGCAGGCAGCAATAATGGAAAACAAATTGCTGAACTTAGGAGCGTTTCAAGCACTTTAGCCTTCCAGGACACCAGACTGCTGATGAAAACCCAGCTTTGCAGGCACCATCTTAATGACAGGCCAAATTTCAAAGGCTTGCAAACTATTTCTTTCAGTGCCCCACCCCCTCAATAAAAGGTTGCATCAGAAAGAGATATTTCCATAATTTATAGTACGGGTATTTCACTGGGGAGAGTCGCTAATCTGTACTTACAGATACATTTAAGAAAATGCATCCTCCCACAATCCTGTGCCATTTACGACTATTGGCACAATCTGTAATACTCAGTCTTCAATTAAGGGACACCTTAGGGTTCATTATCACACAATTGCTCCCTGTGAACCATGCCAAATGCTGTTTTGGCACAGAGCTTGGGAGATGAATTAGAAGGAAGTCTTCTCGGTAATGCCCGCTCCCAATTCCCATCAGCAGCCTTTATGCCCTCCTCTAGCCATTTTTTCTCCCTCTCCCCTCTTTCCAAGTGGCTTTTACTATCCCATCTTTCACTGTCTCTCTTGATTCTCTGGAGGTATATTTAGAGATGCTACATCTCCTTGTCTTCCGGCTCTCAACATGCATCCCGCTCCCTGCTTTGCAGATGGGATCCTTCCTCCCTCCCCCAGTCCATGACTCCCTCACAGCTGGGGAGCAATGGACAGAGCTATTTTAGGTCAGAGGAGCACAAAACTCACAGTTTTAGAAGAAAGGGATCTCTGAAGGGGCAGAGTTGGCCTGGAGAGAACTAACAAATAGATGAGAACAGCCAGAGCCACGTCCCTCTGCACCTCTCTCCTGCCCTGGGCCAGAGCTGCAGGGGGAGTCCTGGACAAATTCAGCCACAAAGACAAAGCTGTGGAAGAGCAACAAGTTCAGGGGTTGCTGCCTCCTCAACAAGCAACAAAAACCATTTATATGGCTGCAGACCCCCTGTCCCTCTGGCTTACAGAAAACTTCCCTTAATTAAAACAATCACCCTGGCCTGAACAGCTCCAATCACAGCACCTCACTGGGGAAATCCGCAGCCTCACGGTTAAGGCTCACGCTGGACTTCTCTGATGTCCCCAAACGAGGCGGGCGACAGCGCGAGAGCGAGCGAACGCGGGGTCTGTGGGTGCCGGATCAGAGGGAGCAGACAGAGTAAACCAGACTGGAAATACTTCACCCACAAGACACCTTGTGGGAATTTTATTATATAGAGTGTAAAATGCAACTGTCAGTCAAATAAAAAGAACACTTTTTTGTTGGTTTTTTTTTTTAAACACCATGCTCAACATTATCCAATCGCGTTTCTTTATAGTTAGACATTTCAAGCATAAGGAAAAAATAAGGAAAGAACCCAAGAACAGTAACTTCAGTACATTTCAAAACGGAATGTCCCGCAGGGCAATTAAAAATGCAAGAAAAAATAGCTTCAATTCAGTTTTTCCTTTAAAAATACACTGTTATCTGTACAAGAAACACTACAGTAAACATTGGAAATCATATTATCCCTTTTATTAAATCAAAATTATTTAGCGCATACTGTGGTTAATACTAGATTCATTTCTTTCTCTAGGCAATTTGACAAATATTAGATAAGAAAATATTTAAAAGAAATGAAAAAAGCAAAAAACACCTTGGAATTAAAAAATAGTTACTACCTTTTATATGGTTTTATGTTCCACAGTGTTTGTTAAAGGTACTAATAGCAGATTCATTTTAATATTAAAAATAACAGTATTTATATTTCTGAGAGCATAGAGGAAAGTTTATTTCTTTTTTTTTTTCATTTTGTTTCTTTTTTTAAACAAGCTTGGAGGTCTTAGATCCATAAATGCAACTAACAATGGAGACATGAAAAAATGTATTGCTAAAAAAATTAACACGTTTTTATATTACCCCTTTAGACTCTAGAAATTATACAAACCCTACAAAAACGTCCCCTCCCATGCCCATAACTTGCCTGACAGCAAACCAGGAATTGCCTCAATACAGAATTCACATAATTAATTACAATACACATCATAGCTCATTTTTTTAAAAAAAAACGCAATAAAATCAAAAGACAGCCAAGATACAAGAAATTAGAAGTAAAACATTTAATGAATTTACATATTTAAGAATATTTAAATACTGTTTAAAATTTTTCTTTCCCTGTTTAGGATTTGTTACATACCACCTAAGACTTCCAAGCCACTCTTTCTGTCGCAACAGAAAAGATCGAAAAATGAGAAAGGAAACAAAAAAAAAAAGCCACACACACAAACCCAACATGTTGAAATGTCACAGCTCTGGGGTGCGTTTTGGTGCCTGCAAATTCTCTGGCTTCTCTCCAAAAAGAATCCCGGAGGTTTTGTTTATTTTTTTTTTTGTACAAATTTGGAAACAAAATTACCAGCGTGTCCATGAGTTTAGTACGTTACTAATTGTTCCTGATTCTTAGAAAAGTTCAGTATCGATTATCCTACAACTAGTGTTTCACAAACAAACAGAAAAGTCTTCATCAAAATGGTTGCAAATCTAGAAACCTCTGTTACAAAAAGGTTTTCTTCCACAATGATTCCAAGAGAAAAAAAAATTTGCCACGAGGACCTTGTTCTACTGCTCCTGGAGAGAGAAGGGAGAAAGGAAGAGTTACTCGGCAGCAGCAAATTCTCCAAGCTGTCTCCGTGCTCCCCCCACACAGCCCGGTCTCTCGGTCCCGGTGCAGCCGCTCAGGGAATCCACCTCCAACGACGCTCGGAACCGCTGCCGAGGGGATCTCTGCCCTAACACCCGCTATCCCTGAGCTCTCCTTCCAGGAGTTCGTGCCTCTTTATCGAACAAGATCTCCCTTCTCTAGCGGGCCAGACTTTTGAGAGAGGAATGAAGAGAACTGCCTTTTATCACCGCTTCTCGGTCACACTTGGCCAGCGCCCGCGGCGAGCACCGATCCCCGCGCCCGGCTCGCCCCGCTCGCCCCCGGCGGTGCCGCGGAGCAGGGGCTGCATCCACACCAGCGCCTCCTGCATCCACACCAGCGGCTGCTCCCGGGAGCCAGAGGGAAAACACGGCTGAGCGGGGACAAGCGTCCGACCACGCTAAGGCACACGCCGTGCTTTGCGCACACTTCTTGCCAAGCACTACCATTTCCCCTCTGTGAACCTCACCCTGCCAGTACGATCAGGATAAATCTGACACAGCCCTCCGGTGGTCCCAGTGACAGGTGAGGTGAGATTGTACTTTGCAGCTGGTTAATCCAAACTAGGTTGCAACAGCTTTCCACCCCATTCCAGGACAGGGTGCTCCCTCCCGAGGCAAGCACTCAGCTCCTCTCCTAGCAGGAAGCTTGCAAGAGCAAAGGCAAAGCCTGCACAAACAGTCCTGGACTGTACAATGTGACAGTGCTGTGCTGTCTCGCCAGCCTGACTCCATCACTTCTTTTACTTTAATTCCCCAAAGCCACCAAAGAGCCTGGGAATTATAAAGGCCCCCAGGAGAAACAGTCCCCGAGTCCTCTCCTGAAATACCCTTATAGGGAATTAAGACTCTGATGTTGTGACAACCACTCTGTGATTGCTTCCTCAGCCAACAAATCCGCCTCTGCTTCGCTGTGTGAACCCAAAGCAGAGTCCCCACACCAGGACAAGGCCAACGCATCCAATTCCCCAACGGAAAGAGCAGTGGGGCTCAGGAAATATGAACACTGACCTGGCTGTGGGCCTGAGCCTGCCCTAGTGTCTGCCCGTAGTAAGCAGCCTGCTGTCTGTAATACTCTGCCCAAGCCATCGTGTAGTCCGGCTGGGAACTTGCCTGAGAAGCAGCACTGGCAGCATGACCTGGAAGGACAAGGGAAAAGGGAGAGGTGAGCAATTTAGTAAGACCAAGCTCAGGCTTAGGATCTCCTTTTGTAAAGCTTAAAGGAGAGCCAACCCCCTTTCCAACAGCTGCAGACATCTGAAAGAGCAAAACCAGGTATTTGCTGTTTGGATATGACAGGAAAAGCTTTAAGCTGGCTCGCACGGGACAAGCCGACAGCAGCCAAAAAGCATCGAGAGACCTGCACCCTTCATCCTCGGCCCAAGGGCTCCAGCAGCATGGTGTCAAAAGCAAATCTGGAAGTCAGCATCGCACGCTTCTTAATAGAGTGGAGAATGCCAGGTCCAGGTTTTCTCACATGAGCAGAGCTCTTCTACCCTCTCAACAACCCAGCTGCAGCTTCCTGGCTTTTGTTACCATCCATTGTTGCTGTGCACTGTTTCCCCCGGGCAGACCAACTGCCAGTGTGGACACGAAGTCTACTGTGGTCTGTGGTTCAGTGGGAGCAGGAGAACTACATGCACTGTCACCAACAGGGGAGGCCCAAAGGGGTTTGTAGAGGACTGGAAGCTAATAACAGCAGGGGATGGAGACGCGAGTCATCAGATTAGTTAACTCTGTTTACTATAAGAGCTGATTCACCTCCAGTAGCCCTGTTTCACTCTGTTTTTTGAAATATTCCCATGCTTTGCTGTAATCGGGATGGCTGTTCTACTGCTGGGTGTGTGGCTCTGTGCAGAGATGACAAGGGGCACGTCAATATGGAGCAGGTGATAGCTTCCAGCCATGGGACAGACCCTGCAGCTACCTGAGTTACCCAGCCTTCACACTTCAGCTTCCACCCTTCTAAAGAGTTGGGCGTTCAGGGAAAACCAAGGAAAACCTTAAGTTCCTGATTTCACCTCACCTGTGCCCTGTTACCCACAGTTTGAGCAGAGAACCCTCAGCAAGACACAGAGAAAACAAAACCAGCCCTGAACAGAAAACACAGCAATTAGAAAACTGCAGAAGGGGCAGGCAGAATGAGAGCATGAGTGCTGAGCACGAGCCACTGCACACATGGACAGCAGGCAAGGGAGACACGGAGGAGAGCTCTCCCCAGCCCATCCAGCCTGTGCTTCACGTACAGCTCTGCCCCGCGACGCCGGCCAAAGGGGGGCTTTGAAGTGGGGGGAAGGGGGAAAATAATACACTGCAAGTGTGAAGTGGGTGGAGGGAACAGGGCAGCAGTGTCCTGTCCAGGGGCATAAAAGCGGGTTAAAAGACTTGACCAACGCTACAAGTCAGGACCTTTTCTGGCAGAGGTCAAGGCTGCCTCAACTGTCCACCTGCTAATGCCAACAAAGGGCCTCCTTCAATGCCTTTTCTTCTAGGAGAATTACAGTCCGCAGCAGGCTGAAAGGACACGCAGCTAAATGCATTTCACAGCAAAATGTTTCCCTAGCCAGTTAATTTATTTAAGATGGGGGAAGTAATTAAAATCTAAATACATGTGTAGGGGCTGGGGGTCTGCCCCTCCTCCCACAAGGAGGACACTCTAGAGTCTGTCCCTAGGAAGCCCGCTTGGAAAACGGCTCAGTCGGCTCTTTGACAGGGCTATAGCAGAGCTGTGAACAAACAGGCTGTGGCACTCAGGGAAGGGACCCTTCCCAAGACTGTTTTTAATTTAAAACTCGAAGTGCAAAAGCAGGTATTTACCCAGTTTCTTATAATAATTCTCCCATGCCTCAGAGAGCTCCGCTTGGCCTGACTGGGCACTGTTGCAGCAGGAGACGAACACGGTGAAGGCTGCTTAAAGTACAGTATTATCTTGTCTGTCCTCTCTCCTTATCAAGACTGCCTTCAGCATGCCTGGCTACAAACAGGAACACGGAGGATCCTAAGTAGACATGGAACTACAGAGCTAACATTTTCCACCAGGTTCAACCACAGCAATAAAACACCTGCCTCCAAAACACAGCCTTGTGGGACTCATTCCAAGGAAGGATAATGGCAAGGCAAGATGCTTCACTGGTCTCGGAAGTCACCAGAAACCTGACAAACCCAAACCTGGCACCTCAAAACTTTTCCTTTACACTGGAGTTAATAATCTACTTCATTGGTAAATCAACTTTAGCATTGAGAAGTCCCTGCCCTTTAAAATTAACTCCCTGTTCTTCATGTTCACCTTTAGTTTTCACAAAACCAGGTCATATTTCCTGAAAAATTGTGATGGAAAAGTGTCTGATGGACATTACTGCCCATCTCATGAGCTCTGAGCTTACCAAGCAGACTATGAATCTGCTTTGTTTAGGGCAAAGACACAAGATGATGCAGTTACCAACATCACCACCAGCATTTACTACTTCAGGTATTCTGAAAAGGGGGACACCCCATTCCAAACTGCTGAAATTTGACTAAACAGGGTTTTAGGGAGAGATGACACTTGGAACTTTGAAGAATCACAGCCACCCTGACTCACTGCTAGTGGCTTGAAGTGGAAAGCCAAGCAGCAGGGGTGATTTGGGTTCAGTTTTTTAATTCAAGACTAAGGACATGTGCATTGTTTTGCGAATCTTCTTCGCTTTTTATTTATTAGAAAGGTTGTTATTCCACTGACCTCATTCTGAGCATTTAGCACTGCGGAGGCTGAGCACTTCTCAACTCCCAGAAGGAGACAAGGGGACGCTGCTACAGCCAGTGTGGATGAATCAGGATAGAAGCCCTGCCTATCCTTTCTTCCATTTTCTGCATCTCCTTTCCCAGTCTTTCCATCAGACTGGGAGTTGAACAGGGAGAAGAGCTCATAAGGAACATTTAGGAAAGAAAATAAGCAAGAACTGATAAGGTCAATAGCAAAGAGATGAGACGGCTCACCACTAGACACGGTGTGCCTGTAAGGGGCAAGTGGGGTTGGCATGTGCTTGCCTGGAGAATCCTGACAGAAGAAAGCCTAAGACAGAAATGTTTTTGTTGGAGAGGAAGAGAGAGCAAGGACCAAGAGGACAGAAACCAGCAGTAAACAATTAAGTGTACAAGATTTCAGCTCATTCCAAGCCCCAACACCACAGCACACTTCCACACACCTCTGCTGCTTAGGAAAGTATTTTGCTGTTTTCACACAAGTTGTATCCTGAGTGAACCTGTGTTTTGCAGGCATGAAGCGGCGATTGCAAAGGGAACACTAATCCTTCTCCAAACCAAGCCCTAAACACTTACTTGGGACTTGCTGTCCAGGCTGCTGCCACGTCTGGTAGGTACTGCCCCAGCCCTGCGTCATGAACGCCTGAGGACCACTGCAGAGGACAAAAAGACACGCTGAGGTAGACAATTCATAAAAAGCCATATACATGAAGCTGCCCACAGGAGTCAAATTGCTACTTATAGTCAGCAACTGGTAAGCTAACAGGTGAACATTGGAGCAAAGGAAACTGTAGGTGTGACTGCTGACTGTCTTGATATTGGCCTGTTCATGAAGCCAAGATGAAGACACATCATACTAAACAGCACCTCATAATCTACGCAGTTCAGGCTTCTTTCCATGCTCCCACTGCACTTGAGACAGGTCTTTTGGAGATGCCAATACTCACCTTGTTTATTATCTAATAGCTAAAATCCTTCCTGCAGTCAAGCATAAAGGTTTCATCACACTTGCTTCCTAATGCTCAATCTTTAAAAAGCTCCATTTCTATACCACCCCTTCAGGACCCCCCATCCTTCTCCCAGGGCTTTTATAGCTCCCAGGCCTTTCCCACAGCCCATCCCTGATGAGATGGAGAAGCTTACTTTTGATGAGGTGTAGCGGGTGCTTGGCTGAATGGACTCTGACCAAATCCTCCAGGTCCACCCATGCTGGTACCCTGTCACAGAACCCACAAACACTTAATGCCCGCTCTATGAACAGGGCAGAGGCAGCTAGTATGAGCAGTAAGAAAGGGGTGAAGACAGTCTGGGACATGATCCACTAAACCTCAGCACCTGAAAGAAGTGACTGATTCTCCAAGGACAAAGTTTTCAGGACTGTCAACAGGCTCCAGGCGCCCAGCTTCAAAAGCATCTCTGGCCAGCCCACAAAGTGGCTAAGGGGACTATGGCACAGTGGGAAGTTTTCCTTTGAACAGCTTGGATCCTGAGGCTGGGATCAAGCCTCCTCCTCTCAAGCAGTTCAGCATAAAGGTCGCTGTTCAGCTTTACCATGCCCCACGTTCATTATTGTCCATACTTTCTTTTACCCAAGTCTCCCCCTTCAGTAATACTCCAGCCTGACATTATTAAGCTTCAATACCACAGCACTGCATTAAGTGAAAGATAAAACTCATCCTGGATTTACTGGAGCAAGGAGCTGTTATTCCAGGATGATGATGACAGGATGGTGTCGTTTTCCTTCAAGAAATCTCCTTTGACAGCTTTCTCATAGCTTATTGCTGTTTTTCCCCAATATAGCTGCATGCTACTCTTAGCAAAGAGTGAGATCCTTCTGGGACCACAGCTAAAATTAGTCCAATGGATGTTGGAGGGCCACCAAAGATCAAGACAGCTGCTAACAGGCAAATGGTTTTGAAGCTAAATAACGTAAGCGTGTGTATCCTGTGCAATCCTGTAGGTCCAGGTCTACTTGTACCCAAGAGTGAAAACACCATGTCTAAAAGAGACAGACCAAGACAAACAGAGATGGGACTTACACCAACTTTCTCATCTATGAGATGCCTAGCAAGTTCAATTTGCTGAGGGACTCCTCTGATTGTGAATATTCGTACACCAGGGTCTGTGTTTGGAGGTGGGTTTCTCTGGAGCTCCACATGGGCTCCCGACTGCTGATTTATGCTTTTGATGTTCTCACCACCTGAAGAAAAGAAAACCAAGACATAAGAAGGGATATTCAGCATCTCTTTCAGTAAAGCATAACAAAGTCAGGTTCTGGTAATGGAATACAGTTTTATCTACTTTCTGTGTGCCTCAAGGGTGGTGGGCTGGGGGTGGCAACACCAGCCACAATACCCGAGCTCATGGTGCTTCTTTAAACTGCCTAAGCATGACCTGAAATTGAGTGACTGCATCATTTTTGGGAGCCATGCATGTTACAGTTGCTCTCTGTGCACATTGCTAGGCTCCCAACAAAATGCAGTATGGCTGAGACACACTTGGACAAGTCAGATGCAAAATCTACTGACTGAATTCTGGTGCTTTTACAATGCTGTTCACAATCCTCAAGAAAAGAAAGTCACCTGCAACTGAAACATGCTTTTTCTTTATCCCATGAGGCTTTTTTCCCCCCTTCATCACTAGACATTTCATTCCCCTAAGGCAAAAAGCCACCAGTCGCATACCTTGTAGCTTAAAAACAAAGCTTAAGCTTTCTCACAATCACGTGCTGCTCAACAGCTTATTCCTTTAAAGAAACCTCGCTTACCACGCTCTCTATTGACACCAGAGCACACACTCCCCACTGCACAAGTGCAGCAGTGCAGGATTCCAGGCAGTGTTCTGCTATTTCAGAGCTAGTTGTGCATGCAGTGAACATATCTGGCTGGTTTGCCATCTGGATTCACTAAAGCACAGGAGTGCTTCAGGCAGGATGCTGCAGGGCCAGCCAGAGTAGATCCGATTTCCCCAAGACCTGCTAGGTCCCAGTCTCTTAATGAAATTTGCTTAACAAAAGCCTCAGCCAATGTTACAATGGTTCAATTCTTCTTTTGGAAGCTCACACAACTTACAGACCAGCTCCACTCAACTGGAGAAATTAAAGGGTGTGGGGAAGGAAGGGGTTTTGCAACTTTTAAATCACAAACCAAAAATCACCAGCCAAAAGGACACGGAAAGCAGGAAAACAGGCAAAGGGAAATAACTGGAGGATTTTGCTTGGTTTTAATTAGAAAGAGTCTCCAAAAATAATCTCCTCAGTTTTCCTTGCATTTCCATCTCTATACAACCAGCACAACTTCAAAACAAACTGTGGATGTTGCAGACACTTGTTCATTTCATTGTAACAGACTCGTGACCTTTTTAACATTTTAAAGCCTTCTTGGGGAAGGGAGGAGGAAAAGTTGCCAAAGGGCAATTAACTCTTTCTAAATGAATTTTTGAAGATGCATTTAACAAAAGATAATCGTGTCACATCCCTGAGCAGACAACAGCGATTGTACTGTGCAGCCAAAAGCCAAGCCACTTATTTTCAGTCAAGCATGGGAAAGCGGCAAGATGAAGTTTCAAAACCAAGAAGTGGGGTTTTTTATGCGATGCTTTTGTCTGATGCAGACTTGTTTGAAGCTCTGTTTTTACATATAGAGGTGAGATCTGAATCAACAGCCATTTCATCTGCTTAAGGAAAACAGAAGACCCTTTCAGACAACACAATTTCGATCATGAAGGAGTGGAAGAACTTTATGGGGTGACAGAGACATAACCGTAGGTAGCTACTCACACAACAGACTAGGTTTCTCCTTCCAAAAGGGAATTAAAAATTGAAGCTTTCTCAAACTGGAAGCAAGAATAATATAGATTTCAAATCATTTCACCATTTAGCATTCAGTGCCAAGTTGGTGGTAGCTGGGACTGTTTCCACATCAGCTCCCTCCTAGACAATATTGCAGGATCAAGTTAGTTGGCTCTCCAGGTTTGGTCAGAGGCTCTTACCCTACACCAGGACGTGGTGCCCTTCTCCTCCCTACCCTTCAGTATGGTACACACTGAAGTGCTCCCTCCCATCCAAGCTATCCCAATTCAGCCTCCGGAGCATGCAAATGAAGTGACGCAGTCACCATGATGCCGCACGGTGCCGGAAGGAGTTCACCTTCCCCCACAGCGAGGTGACCCCCTTGGCACATGGTGGCTGTCTACAGATGCATTCAGCAGCCTGCTCCATTCTTCTACCTGATGGGGGGCAGAAGTGATCCAAGAGTGGCCCCCCAGCTGGACGTGAAATCGTAAAGCAATTAATCAAACCTGCTAAAAGACAGAGCTGACAAGAGCCAGGCCGGCCACGTTATCTGTCAATATTGCTGTATTTATCATGGAAATCCAGCGGGGGCCCAGAGAGGCTGTGGTTTGTTTCCAAGCACCACCAAACAGAGAAAGCTCTTGACATGTGTATGGCGCTCGTCTCCACCCTTCCTCAAGTCTTTCAGAAAAGAAAAGCTGCACCTACCCACCCTCTAGAGGAAAAAGTTACACACATGATTTGCAGGGAGCCAGGCACTTCATGTCAGCTCATAAAGGCTGGCACTCCCAAGCTGAGAAGCGATGCTCAAAAAGATCCCAGATCTTCTATCTGCAGAAATTGAGCTGAGAAGCTTCCTTATCTCCATCTTTCCCCCGCTTCCTGAGCGGTGATGTGGAGCTGGAAGCACAGCAGCAGTGACCTGGCCATTGCACGGGTGCTCACCTCAGAGACTAAGCCACATGTGCCCAGAGGACTCAGATTTTACAGTGGGGCAAACAGCCAACTCCTACATCACAGCGAGAGGGTGGAGACAAAAAGGCAGAAATGGCTGGAAACTGCTCGGGAACTAAAATGGGGAGCAGAGGTTTTACAACTGGTCACTGCTATAAACATTTCAGTAACACTCCCTACCCTCTACACTGCCCCACAGGCTGTGGGAGAGGAAATTAGAAGAATCAGGTGTCTTGCATCAATATATAGAGAGCATCCTGGTCCAGGCCCCAAAAGGCAACGCTACGGCCATCACTCACTTGACAAAAATGAAAGCTGCAATAGACTAAGAGCACAGGCGCTGTAAGAACACTGATTACAAGCTGGTATTACAAAGCTACAAGCACTCAAATCACCATACAACTAGTAATTAGTCACTCCAGAAAGCTTCTGATCTGGCTAGGTAAGAATCCCTATTTTGCTGTTGTGGAAATAAAGGTAAAAAGCTCCCCTTCACCCCCACAGTGAGCCTGTGCCAGGCCTTGCGCTTGAATGCTAGGACATCCAACTCTGCTACCTGCACTTATCTTTTCAGCACACAGAGCTCTCTGTAGTCACAAATGCTCCACTTCAGTGCACTGCTGAACAAGTGACCTTTTCTGATCCTTTATTAAGGATGACTAATGGATACAGCAATAAAGTTTCATTATAATTTGATTTTTTCCATACATATAACTCTCACTTGTGGGCTTAAAATTTGCCTTGCTTGATCTTTTGCCCAACTGGACTGTTTAGTGAGAGCAAGCACAATGGCTCTGCAATTTCCATATAATGGGGAGTGCAGGTGTGTTTTCACATTGAAAAAAAGTTTTCCAGTTTGTGAACAGGTTTAAAACAAAGAACAACACCTGAAAGTGACTGCAGATACACTGCTGAGACATCCACGTCCCACCTCTGTGCTCCTTGTCATCCAATAAGGCAGGAGTTCAGGGGGTGATGGGGCCAGACAAATGGAAGGGAACAAGGGGGACACAGCAGGGTTGTGCAGCTGGGGAACAAGGCCACAACACGTTTCATCACAAGCTCACTCCTGCCCAACAGGACAGCAGGAAACTAAATGTCACTGAAACATGGCACAATGCCCTCAAGTCTCTGCCTCCTTTACTGCTGTAGCTAATCTGCTCCTATTCTGTTCCCCCTCATCTCTGCTGAGGCTGAAAGCCAGTTGTGATTACTTAAATGCCAGTTAGGGAATATGTCATTCTTTCTGAACTAAGCAGACAGAAAAATTAAATACAACTCCTTTGATACATCAGTGTATTAACTCAGAAGCATCACAACAACTCAGAGTGATAGAGCTCTTCTATTCCTAGCTCTAATCTAAGTACTGCCATTATCTGACGTGTAGCTCATGCTTTATGACAGAGACTGCTGCTGAGGCTCTGGTTTCAGAACTGTCTTGGTGCTGCAGTGGTTCTTGAGAGGAAGGTCCAATGACTCCATATCCAATTCCTTAGCATGGAGAGATTCAACGGCTAGGGGAGCCAAGGGCCTCCACGGCAGTGAAGATGCTTGTCCGAGTGAGACAAGGTGCACCAGCCTGCTCTGCAACAGGCTCGGATACAGACAAATCCTGCTGCTTCACTTTACTCATCAGACACTTCAGGTACATGGCTGGAAGCAGCTACTGTTATTACCACATTCAGAGACCTTCCATTTTATCACACAGCACTCTCAGAAATCCAGCATGACGAAATGACTGTTCTGCTCGTCCCTGATAAACTGTCCTTTAAACAAATTCTCTATAAAAAGAATCCACAAATGAACACACTTTTCTCAGCCAGCTACTTGTAGTAACAAGCTTACTTGACAGCTCTGCATGAAGAGCCTCTCTCAAACATTATGAACAAGAACCCAGAGAGCACAATTATGAGTGAGAGAACCACAAAGAAAACAACCACAAGTGCTTACAGCTTATTCCTACGCTGCATTCACCGGCCACTAAATACCTGCAATTACAGAAAACTCCAAAGCTTCACCATCAGGCAGCAAGAACGTGACCATCCCAAAAGAGAAAGACAGCAAGCTCTGGTATTTAGCACAGGACCTACCTTTGCCTATAACGAGACCACACTTATCGGCTGGCACAGTGTAGGTGATTTCCTGCATGCCCCCAGGTGTTCCAACATTCCAGTCCCCACGGCCACGACCCCTTCCTCGGGCGACAGCCAAACTTCCAAAGCCATCTCGTTCCTTGGAAGGCAAAAAAATTTGTATCAGTGTTTTCTTGCTGGTCCCAATGTACATTAAAAACAAAATAAAGCAAGGTAAGTTAAACTGCATTATAATCAATAGCACTGAATTAAGATATTCTTGGACTTCAGGTTCACATTCAAGATTTTGAAGCACTTAAAAGAAATGCCAAGTAACGTAGGTTACAGTTGCCTTCCTGACTCAGGAAGATATTTATATATTTTTAAATGCATGCCTTTATATCTGCTGAAATAAACCTATAAACAAGCATCAACTGCTAAAGGACTTTTAGTTTGTGATGGGAGCTTTCCTTAGAGCAACCAATAGATCCTGGCAGACACACACAGAAGCTGCTTCCAAATCCTTTCAAGTTTCATTCTTTAAAGAACTGCTGGAATTAGTCAGCTGAAATGTACATTTTCCAAAACTTCCAAAGGAAGCTTTTAAGTCCAAAGACTCTTAAAGGACATACCTACTTTGGGCAACTGATATCTCCAAACGCAAAGGCCACGGGAAGTCAGAGGCTACGATGAAAGACCTCAAAATTTAGGTGGATGATTAAAAAAAATTGCAAAATCAAATATTCAAACTAGACCTTCAGGTAAGAAGTGATACCAAGACCTACTCTTGATGGAGAAATTATGCTCAGGTATCTGGTCTGGAACAATCTAACATCTTTACTTCTTATAATACAAAGGGAATATACAACCTCCTTCGTGACTCTGCCCTACTACTTCACCCATCTTTGTACTTCTTGCTCTTGGGTCATGCAATGTGTTGGTGTCTTTATCAGAACACAGTGACTGCAGACGTGAGCATTCATTGCCCTCCCCTGCCTCCCACAGCTGTCAGACCAGAGGACTGAAGTCTGAACAGGAGGCACCACCAAGCACTGTTATTGCTCTGCTGTCTAAGCACTCCTCAGCCCCACAGAGCAGAGCACGCAGTCACTGTCTCCTACTAGTGCTGGACTCTCTTCTACCAGGTTACCACTTCCAAATAACTTAAGAACAACACATGGGGTAAGCGTGGAGTTACAATGAGGCCTCGTAATACTGCCCAAGAACAGGAGACCTTCCCATAGCTCAGACAGCCCATATCACACTAAAACACCTAAAAAACCAAAACCCCAAATCTAGCAGCTCTGTCCTGGGCAGCAGCACATGTGACCTACCAGAGGGAAAATATAACACTGCCGTTCTTCTGACAGCAACATCCATCCACACAGCTGCGTGCAGGCAGACTACATTCTCACACACACACTTTCCTCCCAGCAGCCTCCAGAACCCACCTGTGCTGTGAGAATGAGCTCACTGATGATGTGTGCTGCGTGTTGACACCTATCGGGAAGCCCCATGACCTGTGCGACTCTCTCAGAACTAATCCCATCATCTGTGAAGAGAGATGGCAAAGACTAAATTAAAAGGAGAAAAGATCCACCCACCAACAAAGCTTCCTTCTATCCCACTATTGCTAGTAGCATTTTCACATAACTACCCCAAAAGCTACCTCTTCCCTCCACCTTCAGCCCTTCTTTCCGTGTATCAAAAGAAGACAAACCCCACCCCACACTGCAGAAGGAATAACGTTGAAAAGGCAACACTTTCAAATGTCAAAAAGCCACGAAAAAGACTGCTATAATTTCAACAGGACAAAGGCAGCTTTGATAGGTGATCAGACAGCCAAGGACCCAGAGACAGTTGCTTAGAATTAATCAACTCCTGATCCCCAAAGGCTTTAATGTCCTGACCAAGCATTCTTTGACGGGAATTAGGTTTTTTGTTTTGTTTATCCATAAAATTACCACTCAAGACAGGACCGTTGTGACATTTAGTATTTGAAAATGGGCTGTATATAGTCTTACTCTCTGAAAAACAGACAGTGCATGAGGAAGCAGCACATCATATTTAAATGTGTTTCAGAAAGAAAGACAATGCACTTTTAAATTAGGAAAGCCTAGCTGTTGTAACCTTAAGATTACATTCACTTGAGCAATCCCAGACTGGAAGGCTGGTCAGAAAGTAATGGCTCTCCATCCTCACACAAACCTGGTTTAAATTGAATCCTAACTCCAGCATCATTCTGAATCTTTTTGATCATTTCTCCATTTCTTCCTATCACAATTCCAACAGCAAATCTGGGCACAGAGACCTGATGGGAAAGGCAAAGCAGTATGAAAGCTCAGAGAACTAGACTGAATCACTGATTTTACAAGGAGGCACTCTTAACTATAAGGACAGGCCACCTTAGGCAGCTCTAGGCTACAGAACCATATCCCTTAAGAAAAACAAACATGTGGCCACAAATCCCTTCCCCGCTAAATGAACTCTGCACTCCAAGAATGCAGCTTAAAAAGACAATTAGAAAAGTGCCATCTGGGAGTCCATGAGAACTCCCTTCTTTGCAGCCGGACTCGCTCTGCTGGCAACAGAACACAATGCATTTAAAAAACAAGCTTACAGGTTACATGTGCAGTTTGATGACTTCCACCCACTGCCCATCCCACAGGGAGGTTAGCAGAGTACTCGTGAAGAAAACATACCTCTATGCTGCCTCCTCCCATTCTAGAACTGAAATCATTGCGTACGCCTCGGAAGTCTGCCTGATCTTTCTCTCGGATGATCTCCAGTACCATTTCCCTCGCTTGCTACATGGGGAAAGAAGTTACAGTTAGCTTAAAATTATTCTGCTTGCCACCTCGGTTAGGGCCACAATGGTGGGTAATGGTCAGGCTTCAGGCAAAGTTATTTCCATCTGCTCATCAGAAACAGTATTCTGATTCAAAATTTTTTACCACCGTCAATGGAGATCTGTTCTTGATGGCATCTTCCACATCTGACAAAACCTGCCACGTTCACAAGGTGGCAGTTTCTTGCGTGCAAATGCTGCCTTCAGTATTTCAAAAAAGCCCTTTGGTTTTTAAAATATCTTTGAACTGTTTTGTTTTAAAATTAAAGGAAGAGAAGGCCCTTTCCTACTGGATAGAACTGAAACCAATACAGTAAGGTAGAAGCTGTGGTAGCACAGGAGAGAGAGTGCCCACTAGGAGCGAGAGAGCACACAAAAAGGAGGCAGGTAGGCAGTAGTGAGCTTATTGACACTCAGAAAAGTTAAGCCCAAGCCTGCAGTAATCTTGCAAGACATCTTCTGAGTCAAATGAACATTCCTCCTACCTACTTGCAGCCCTCAAGGCCACTCACAAGTTTGCATGTGGCCAAGCTATGAAAAGTGTACCTTGGAAATAACCCAACAGCAGTCACCATTAAAAAACCCCTGCATGTCAAATCCAAAAAGCTTTTGTTTCTATGTGTTACCAGTCAAGCTCTGGACATTTTGGTTCTATTTCCGATTTTGAGAGACACTGGTGTCTGATTCCTTTCATAATTTTACGTATTTTCCATGTCCCCATGGTATTTTTTTTACAGAAGGAATATTAAAGACATTTCAGTGATGCCAAGCTGGCAATAAGGGTAGAGGAGAGATTTCATAGGGATCTGATAGAGTTAAGAAACAGTGTTGCAACATCCACAGAATCCCACCAAACCCAAGGATTCTCTGAGCAGCTTAAGTGCTTTCTAAGCGTGCTCAACTTTTCTAAGTGCCTTAAAGACCTTTCAGCCTACACAGTGTCCACATTTGCTTAGCATCATTTATGGCACAGAAGATTTGACAACAGCAAATCTTGCAAGGGAAAAGAAATCACCTCAGAAGCAGCTGCACTTAAAGTATAATTTGTTTAAGAGCAGCAAGATTGCCATTAAACTCCTTTTCTCATGTCTATACCTTCACAACAAAAAATTTTTGTGAAAAAAACCAAAACCCAAACGTAGAAACCTAAAAGGCTACTTGCATTAAGAGGACTGAAAAACACAACACAAACTTGCTATCCTTGAGCAACATCAACCTTTGCAGCAATTTATGATTAGAGAGATCCTATGAAACAGAACTATTTTATTAGACAAGAATGCTAAGCTAGATTTAAGTACTTAACAAGGTATGAAAAGCACTTGATGAGAAGTGTCACAGCTAAACCTGAATTCTTCCATTCAAGCATTCCCATTGTACTGCAATCTCCCAGTCTCCGGCTGACAATGGGGTTTTGGTTTGAACCGCAGGCATGAACACATCCGTAGAACCCTGACACAAGGAGGCTGAGGTACCAATATTAAGCAAACCCCTTGGTTTCAGGAGTTGTCATGGGATATTTTTTTTAATTACCTGCGTCAATTGGCTGTCTGAGATTATGAACTTTCTCAAATGCAGGGTTAGGTTAGTGAATAAGAACCCATTTGCTCAAGTAACTTACAGCTAAGACTTTTGCTTCACGGCCTGGAAAGCATTTCAAAGCTACTTTCTCCAAGCCTGCCTCCTCATCTGTTCTCCTGCCCACATCCAATATCTACATGGAGTGAGGGCTTCTATGTTACACTGTAAAATAGCCAACACTCGCTAGTCAGGTGTTTTAACTTGCTCTACTCAAACTTCAACCTTACAGAACAACCAAAACCAGCAAGGATCATTACATTTACAGTTGGATTTGACTCCCATTAGATGCTCACAAATACGTTAAAGTTCTCCTCTGTTCTCTAGGGCAACTGCTTACTTTTATTACATACCTGTACTTTAAATGCATCTCCAGTAATACGGAGAGGTTTATCTGCTCCAGTAGGCAAAGGACCATCTTGGATCATAATCATTTTCACACCTGTTCGCTCCTGAAGAAAAAGCACAGAGCACTTTGCTAAGCAGAGTCCCTGAAAGAAGGGGCCATATTTTGGTTACTAAACATTACGTAGGTGAAATCAGCAGCTTTACAGAACGCTACTTTAACTCTTCGCGGGTACTTGTAGCCCAAATTCAGTGATAGTCCTAGAGTGTAAAGGATTGCCAGGAAGTGTGCTACTACTGAAGTTCTCAAACAGTTGAATCCCTTGCAAAAGGAGAACCCCTCTACCTCAACAATTGATTTTTTCAGACCTTTTCAAAATCTGTAGCTGTCTGTATATGACAGTAATTAAGATCACCCTTGAAACTATTGGATGACAGAGGCCTAATGAGGGCACCTAAGTGCTTTTCTGAAACCCTCTATCCTTTCGAAAACTTGTACCAGACGGAGGAATAAAGAATGTCTAGGAACATAGCTTTATACATAAAATAACACTTTTAATTAGAAAAGGGTGGGATGAGAAAAAAAGGAAGACACGCCAGCTTTATCACAGAGCAGCAACAAGAGAAGCACAGCACTCTACAACAGCATGGCTGGCATTAAAAACTACTGCAGCAGTAGAGTAGAGATAGCCTTTTCTTGGCTACAAAGGATCCCCTCCTAAACAGCACGCATCAAATGTTATCTAAAGCACACGAGTTTCTTTCACAGTTCTGGCAAAACTCCACTCCATGCGTAGCTGGGGCCAAACCGATTTCTTTTTTTAACACAAGATTGGATTTGAGTCCAGCTCTCCGAAGGCAGAAGAGTAGTCCCTGCAGTAGAAGGTTAGAGCATTTAAGGCTCTCCACTTCAGCACGCTGTTGTTGATCTAGAGAAGCTGCAGTAGGGAAGAGAGCCCTAAAGTAAATGCATCTTGCGCACCTGCAACTGTTTTATTGTTTCACCTCCTTTGCCGATGACTAGACCCACTTTGGATGCCGGGATCAAAATCTCCTGAATCGTACTGTTGCCATCAACATCGTTGTGAAAACCAGGTCCGTTCCGACAGCGATCTACAATCTGCCCCAGTAGCCGTTTTGCTTGTCTTTGGAAAAGAATCGAGGGAAACAACCATTAGACAATACTGTTCCATGTGACCAAGAGACCAGGAACCATCGGAATGGGAAGAAATTGGGGAGAGGAGAAGAAGTGAAAAGATGAAGGAAACAACAGTTAGCATAATGTTTGCTTTTTTTTTTTTAAATTTTGACATGTTTTCCCCTATCATGATTACTTATAAGCAGTTTGTTTTTTGAAAGGGGAAGAGAGAAGGAAGAGCAGCAGCATGCTCTGACCTCTTTGGAAGTTAAGGATAACAGTTGAGCTTTAGCATTTGGACTGCTTATTGTGAATGAAGATGCTCTATGCTCTAAACTTCTAAACTTTAACATATATACAATATTTGGTGAAACTCAAAACTCTGTTCTCCTTGGTCAAGACAAAATACACACACTATTCTGATACTAACACAGATGTTGGTTAATCGCTCTGATCAGTCACAGACAACTGCCTTGTTCTTCTCTGCCTGCTCTTACCAGCAGCACCAGAACATCGTTCTAACACAGCCTCTGCCCCAAGCAGTAGGTGCTGAAGCTACACTGTGAAGCGAGGCAAGGATATTGCAGCAGCAACCAGTGAAAGACTGGGTTCTTCTAGTCCTGGTGAGAAGAGACAGACACAAAGAAGCATTTGGGAGATTAAAGATACCTCTTCTAAAATCTTTAGCACATCAGAGGTAGGAGATAAGGCTTCCCTTTATCTTCAAGACTCCTAATACTAACACTTCTTTCCTGCTCTTTTCCCATAACCCTTCTCAAAGTAGGTAGAAGAAAGGCACCAATTCCCTACTCAGTGTAAAGCAGCATCTTCCTCCCTCTCCAGTTCACACCAAGCCATTCAGACACGCTAGGAGGACTGTCTTTCTCTAGAGATTTGTCTGTGAGGGATGACTGTGTACTGCCTCTTCAGACATCCACCCACGACAGCTCAGAGGGTGGCGATCTGAGCCTGCACACAGATCAGAGCACTGCTTTCTCTCGACTTTGCTCACAAACAAGGCAGGAAGTGGAATTTCTGGAAGCATGCTTCAAATATTCGGGAAGAGTCTTAAGAAGCTTGATTGATCTATCTTTATATTTCACATAATGTTCTTTTAGTGACAATATAGAGACTACAACAGTTAACACACAATGTATTTCAGATGCAAAGGGGTCACCTGGAAATCAACCCTAATTAGTTTGTCACTGGATGTAAGTAGTGGAAACACTCCTCTCATAAAAGAAGTCTGACATCTAGATTGGTTTCCTTAATTTTCTTTTTCTACAAGTAGCCTGGAAAAATATTTCAGAAAACCAACTTGACAAGAATTGCAGCCCAAAAGTAAATTAAATCTCGCTTAGTTCCATGTCCTTAACACCTTATTCTGCTTCACAGATTAAGCATTCTCATTTTCTTTTTTTGAAATTTATTTATATTTTATTCAAAGACAGCCTTGGACATGACTCCTTTAAACTGCTTATCAAAACTATGAAGTCTTAACTATACGTCACATCCACTTTCACCCCCAACTGCATCTCATCAGGCCCCTCAGCTTTTTCATATTTCACTCTTGTTCTGAAACATCCTTTGCTAAAGGGGGAATAGCGCTTCAATATCAGCAAGAACACACTGCCTACCCTATAATGTGAGCTCAGTGCTCGCAGTATTGTGGCAGAAAGAGACTTAAGTACCCTTAGATCTCTTAGGAATGGAAGGATGATGAGTGTCTTCTCTTTAGAGAGTCTTTGCGCCCATGTATTTTCACTATCAAACGCAACTCAAAGATTTCCAGATGGATTTTAAAAAACCCACCTACCCAAAGGCTGGGGAGAGAAAGAGCAGCTCCATATGTTAAGTGTGTTCCTGTAAGCCTGAGGATCCTGGATCCAGTTCCAGCAGGAGGTCCTCAGCTGGTTTGTGAGAGTCTCAAACTCAGCTCCTGGGAAGGGGGAGGGAGGAAACACTGTCCCTAAAGTTTCTATAGGTCTAAAGCGTAGAAACCCCTGCTGGCTGGCCACATCTCTACCATGCAGGGATCAGAATTCAAGACTTTGGTTCAGTCCTTTGCTTCTTGTTGGCAGCGATGCAGAGGCATGCACACTCATGGGCCTCATGCTGGCTCTGCAACAACACCAACACCTCCAGGTTATTCTGAAGTGGCACTGACAGGTTTTGGAGGCCTCATGCAGCCCTTATTCAGCTGGAAAGACGGTCACCTCAATAGGAGTGGGGAAGCAAAGGGGAGAAGAGAAGTGCCCTTCAACAACTTAGCTCAGTACCCTGGAAAGCAGCAGTTAGAAAACTGCATCCTAGGTGCCCTAAGAGCAACCTTGCCTTGCAGAAGGGAATTCCATGGACATTTCCACAGAGGGTTCAAACTGCAGCTGGAAAAAAGCCTTTGAGGGGCACAGTTTAAAGCATCAGACCAAGAGGTTCTATGCTCCACAGACCCTCAAGTTTCTCTAGGCCAGCATTTGCTGCTGTGGCTGAGTAGCATCACTGACAGAGCTCAGCATTAGGGAGAAGAGAGAGAAGGAGGAAGAAGAGAAATGAAATCAGAACTCACTCAATGCTCTCTGGTGTCCCAGTGAGTACACAGGGCCTCTCGGGCATCCCACCACTGTCTTCAAAGGAAACAAGAAGAAAACTTGGAATTAAAAAAAATGACACCTGTTTTGGTAACTATCAAACACTAACAGAATCACCACCACCTCCCCTCGCCCCAAGCACGTTAATGAACTCAAAGACATCCAGAGCCAATGTATTTTAAATGACTTGCAGGACCTCTACTTTCTTTGCTGAATGTCCGCATTCTTTTAAAGCCTCTCCAAGCAATTAAATAGAAAAATAAGAACTCAGATAATATTCATCATCAGTTTCCTGCATAGCACAGTAGTACAGACACCCCCAAAGCAAACAGGCACTGGCACAAAGCAAACTGATGCTCCCATTTTTTCGATGCAAAGTAAGTTGCACGAAGAGCTGCTGTCACCCTCCTGAAACGCCTTCTGCCAGGAGTTGGAGTTGACCACACTGATGTGAGACACAGCACGAGCTGAGCAAAGTGGTACCACCAGAAGAAAACTCAACGGTTGCAATTTTGGGTTTAAGTACAAAACGGATTGTCCATTTGCACTGTACCCCTCTGTTGGTTAAGGACAGTTCCTTAGGGGTTTCATTCCCCAAACCTGTTTCCCATGCTAGTTGGGAGGTCAGTCCTCCAACAGCTCTCCCGTGTGTGTTATTCCAGTGTGATAACACGTCCTGGTGCCTGATCTAACAGATGCAACATTTTTCAACATTAAAACCTGCTCACCTGCCACACAAAGAGGCTCTTACCTGGAGCAATTTGAATTTTGCAGCCAGACTCTGCCTGAATCCGTGAGATCTGTTCACCTCCCCTGCCGATTACTGAAATGAGTTCAACAAGCGTCAGAACATACCATTTTTCCGAGTAACTGCAGAGCACCTTCTCCCTTTTACTCTGCTGCAGCTATCTATAAAGGAACAGTTTGACTCCAGGATTGCAGAAAAGGCATCCACAGCATGACCAAATTTATCATAGCAGAAAAAACATTAAGATACTGCTGAAAGTTATTCTATTTGCTTGGGGGAAAAAAACCACAAACAAAAAAGCCTATCTTGTACTGGAATGGCAACACATTGTATGGAAGAAATAAGGCAGTAGTTTGAGTGCTGCTAGAAGAGTCATTTAAGTATATCTTTTTCAGCCTGAGCCAATAAACCAGTTATTTGGGGCCCCAAAAAAGGCAAAAATCTTTTGCTTTCATTTCTTCAAAATTCATATTTTACTGCCTCTTTTCAAAGGAGATGCTATTTGGCTGGTCTGCAATCAGATTTGCCTCATACTGAAATGCTCTATCAAACCTTAAGTGAAAACAAATACCCATCTCCCTTAACTCCTGGAGCTGACACACGGTTGTTTCCTGAGACATACTGGGAAGCAACTATATGCCAATCACCATTCATACTCCTCTCTGACTGCAAAAAAGAGCAAAACTGTCAAGTCAAACAGGTGTGCGTGGCTCAGGATGCTCCCACAGAAGCATCTCTAAGCTGTGGGTTTGCCAACCTGCTGCACGTGTCTGGCCCTGAACCAGGATTAGATTTAACACACAGAGCACACAGGCTCCCCTCTTACAGAGCTGCAGCATCCCCCCAACACGCCCCACATGTGTGGTACCAGCACCAACAAACAAAGGTCTGGCAGGAGGACAGCAAGCATTTCTTTTGCAGAAATTCAAGTTACAGTTTTAGAGTGACTTTAGAGTCAGGACAAAACTTCACGTGCTAAGGGGTAATTATCATGGACTATTATTTTCCTTTTTACTCTCCATATATCAAATTGGAAGAGATACACAGAGATTCAGCAGTGGAAGAGTCTGTGCAATCACTGTAGTAACACATCAGCAGGAGGTGCCATTGAAAGGAAGAGTAATGATCCTCGAGGAAGAGAGGAATTAGGATCAAGCTTGAAAGAGAATAATATCAGGAATGCAAATCTAGGAAAAACTCATCTAAGCAATGCTGGTTGTGCTTCCCTGCGGCAAATGTGAGTTAAAATTCTGTTAAACTTGCCTTGAGTCAACTCTTATTTTAACATTTAAATATTTTCCTCCCTCAACTGACAGAGTTTTGCATATTTTAGGTAAGATGTTTCAGCGAGGGGAAATAAATTCCTTTTTTACTTGCTTATGTACTATACTATTGGGAATTTAAAGAAGAGAATCACAAAAACTCTGTAGCCTGCACCACACAGTCTTGTTCTTATTACTGGGACGCAAAAGTTTGTCCATGCAGTTTGCACCTGTATTTTAAACACAGATCATCTGGTCCCTATGAAAACAGGATTAGTCAAGGCTTATCCAAGGCTAGTAAGCAGAAAAACTCGTGAGCATGTCAGAAAAAACAGCATTCCCACACAGAAAACACATCAAGAAACATATTAAAATCATCCAAGGTACTTACTAAATCCAACCATTTTATCAGGCACTTTGAACTCTTCGGTTATTACAGCTCTAAAAGAAAAGGAAGATAAAAAAATCAAATAGTCATTACAAAGAACAATTTGGAAGACAACTCTGTCTGTGCCGTGGAAACCAGGCACAGCAGAAGGCTTTTGCACACACAAGTAAACACTACATCAAAATCATTTGTTTTGAAAGAGACCTCTCGTGGTCACCTAATTTCTCCTGCGCTGAATAAATTTCCAACCTACTCTCCATTATCCTCAGGGAAGCTGATAGAAGAACCTCTTTTTGTCATTCTTGCTCCAGACAGATTGAAAGGAGCAACAGCAAAGTTCCGTTAGTATTTATCCTAGGCCTTCCAAGCTGCAGTCTCTGCCTACTCCTTTTGAATTCAGGCTTTTCAGGCTCACCAGTTCCCTACATGAACATCTCTCCTTGTAGAAGAGAGGTGGCAGGTAGCAGCTGAGGAGACAACACTGCCCACCCTTCTCTGTGCTGCCCTAGGGGACATTACCTTTACCTTGAATGACTAAAAAGTGAAGATTTGACACTCCACTTGCCCTTTCTGCCAAGGTACCCAAAAACCAGCTGGTTATGACGGAAATGCACTACTGTCAGCTCAGAGGTGAATCAAGCTTTAGGAATGCTCTCCCCCTTCCCACTCAAAACAAGACAGACAACTCCTTAAGACCAGGATTCAAGAAAAACTGAGAATTTCACTTCTGTATTAGTTGCTAAGACATGCTGCATGACAACCCATTCTTGCTTCAGTCTCCCATAACCATCTGACAAAGGAGTCATCTCAAGTCATCTTATACCAACCAAACTAAATAATAATAAGAATAATAAAGAATCTACCTGCCCCTTTAATACTTCTGTTTAAATGCCAGAGCATTTTTTACTTTTCCTTTCTCCCCTCCTACCAAGGCAGGGGATGGGAGGAGAGACTTTATTCTGTTCGGTCCTGCAGATTTACTGAAACTAAATCCAAGTTCCACATCAACTCTTCTTTCCTCATCACAACAAACACTCCTAAAATGTTAGCAGAAACCTCAGCCTGGAGAAAACCTAAGCTGACAGTTTCTCCATATTCTCAACCTCTGACTTCCTAACACTACTACAGATGGTGGATCAATAAACAATTAGAATTGATCAATAAATAATAAAACATAACCCACTGCTTACCTTTGATGTACCAGGGCCCCTAACTGGTTACCTACTGTGGCAGAGAAAGGAAAAAAGGAAAAAAATCAAAGCATTAGCACGGATAAACTAACTTCATCCCTACAGAAAAAGAGTTCTTACCATTTCATCAAAAAAGAAAGAAAAGCAAAACAGTAATTTAGGTTCAGTGGCTGAAATGAATGCGTTATGTGGTACAAAACAGGAGGGGATTTCTTGATCAACACAGACCATAACCCAGTGTCCAGCTGAACACAGGATAGGGAATTGATCCGCGTCTCCCCATGCTGAGAGTCATGGGAGAAAATCCTGCCTGCTCAAATCCAAATCCCTGTAACTAACCTCCCTCCTCCCCAAATTAAGCCCAAAGTAGTGAAAAAAAAAAGGGGAAAAAGGCAGAATGGCAAGGGGAGAAAATAAATGTCAAAGCGGACTGGTAGGTATTAAAAAAACAAACAATCCAAACCAAAAGCTGAGCTGACTCAGAGATTTATCCCAGCCAAAAAGCATTAAAGACTGCTAGCACATACTTCTCTCTGTGTCTCTTATCTGTGCTCCATGGAGCCCACTTCCGCGGAGACCTGTTAAAGGAATAGGTCTGTTAAGTAACCTTGTGGCACCCAAATAGTATTTAAAACAACCAAATCCAACAACCAAACCTATTTTACAGAATACACACATTCCAGGCAATATTTTGGTGTTGGCCAGTGGTCCACCTATGCTTCACAGTTCCTTTCCCAGCTGAGATCCCTCAAACAGATTTCTCCCCTCTAACCCCAACAGATTAGATCTTTCTTCCAAATGTTAATGGGAAAAATATCATTAGACCACCTCGTGCAAAGTGGGAACACATGCCCTGCTGGGCTTCCTCCTGCACTCTGCCTGCAGCAAACCTGCTAAAAACCAGACCATTTGGTCCTAACAACCAGTTGAAAGATTATATTGCATGCCTGGAGGGCACAAGTAGAGAAACAAATGAAATCGGCCAACATGTGAGCTGGGATAATAAAGATGCTGTTTCAAACCACCTTGCAGCAACCTGCACATTCTTTGACCTGAAATAAATTGGCAATCGGCTGGCAGGGTTAGAAAGCGGATGCATCCCACACTCTCTAAATCCAGTAGAGAAATGCATAAAGTTTGTGGCTGAACACTTTACTCAAGTAAAATAGATAAAGAGAGTAAATACCTTACTTCTGTCACGTGTCAATACCTTCATAATAGTTCAGGACCAAAATATTGACAGCATATATATTTTATTACTCTCCCCCGCTCAGTGATAAGGCAACTGCTGCGTTATTGACTCTGTTAGATTTGTCTTTGCATATTCTCCCCCTGAATATAAAAGAGCTCTAATTTGATAACTATCAATACTGCGGTTGAAAATGGAAGGTGATGTAATGGGGAATATTCACTGTAGCTGATAAGCTACCACTGCTGAAAAAACACAACCAAATAAATGCAGAATCTCACCATCTTCCCTCAAAGTGTGCTCCAAATATTTTTACTATCTGCAGTAGGTCTGGTGGCTATTGCTGTAAAACAGGATTTCCCTTGCCATGGACCAGGCCACTTGTTATCCCAAGACACCAGAAAGAGCAATCTTAACACTACAAGGCAGTATTTAAATATCCACTTTGCATTTCAATTCACTGTAACAGCTCTCTTAGCAGCCCGTGCTGCTGCAGTGGCTGCCCACAAATTATGAGACAGATACACATCCTATAATCAACTTCTGAAGTTCACCCGAGGAAAGGAAGAGCCTTCATTTTGTAACACAATCCTACACTTGAAAAAGACAACTTCTTAGGGGAAAACCATATGAGAACAAGAAATTAAATCAGTCAGGGAAATGATGCCTGTAGCAATATCTGCAACCCATTTTAAACACTACACATACACAGTAAGTCATTTACCACCCCAGGAAGATATCAGTCTGACTGTATATTAATTGTATGTATTAGTTTAAAAAATTAGGCCACAATAACTTATGTGCAAGCTCACTCCTTCCACATTTCACAAATAATCTCTCTATGGCAGATGGAGAGAACTGAGATTGATTTACTTGTCAATTATGATTTCTCTGTTTTTTTGGGAAAAAAAAGCAATGACATGGCCCCTGGTTCCCACAATCCAAAGGTCCAACCCTTCTCCCCTGCCCAGTTTGCTCCGAAAGACAGGGACTATCAGAGCAGCAGGGCTGGGACAGACTGCCCCCGCTGCAGTACTGAAAGCAGATGTTCTGTTCCACCATCTCCCTCTTCGCATCGGGGAGGGGGCTGAACTCTGACAAGCCACATACACATTCCCCGTTTTACATCTATTGAGTACAATTTAACTGTAACTGCAGTCATTTTACTGCAAATAAGGAAAAATACTGAATAAAATCAGCACAATTTCCTATTAATGGCACCTGCTGGTTGATAACTCTTCACTCTGCTTCAGGCTTCACCTTAACTGAATTCTACCTAACAGACACTCAAAATAAATGTGGAATTTTTTTCCACCCCATAAAACAGAACAGTGCCTCCCACTAAATTAATGTGCATGATGGGAATATACAGTCTCATCGAAAGTATCTTCATGGTTAGAATAAAATCAGAGTGATGCATCACCTGGGAAGCAGTAGAACAGGGTTGCATTTCAACCAAAATGGGATCATCATAAATTTTTAAAAGCTATAAGGAAGAACCTATTTACTCTCATTCCTCAGCATTACATTTTGCTAGGTTTTTCTTTCAATTAAATGGTCAAAACCTAATAATTTTTGTGTCTGCTTTCACTGTAAATCTTTATAGGCTTCCTCCTCTCTCCTTAAACCGCCTTATTTAAAAAATAGTGATCTGTAAAGCTGAGATTTTGAAGACCATTGGCATTTTGTGTATTACACTAAACCTTTTGCCAAGAGATCTGGATTTTTGCCCTCATCCTACTGCTGCAGGTGTACCAAGGAACATCACTACTAACTTCCACCACCAGTAAGACAGGGACATGATTTCCTTCCGCCATTGTTATTCTCATTAAAAACATGTTGGAGCAGAAGAATAAAGTATTCGGTTGAACAGGAGCATGTTGTGTCTAGGGCACTAGGCTCTACTACAATCAAGCTTTTTCACACCAAAACAAGCCGTCTCCATATCTGGACACACCACAAAAGCTTGGAAAAGGCAGAGAGTAGAGAGAGAGGGATCACCATGAGGCTCCTCTACGTTCTCTAATCTTTGTCTCCTCAGTCTCCAGCCTTCAGCTGCAACACTGCTGCGTGTATCACTGAAACCCTCTTCGGAGCAGTCCAAACAAAGGCCAACGTTCTGGCCATCAGTCTCTATCCAGCAGACTAGATCCCTGCTCCCTTTGGACAAGGAGGCTGGCTTTTAAGGATTATTTAGCATTAAATAAACTTATTAAATTGTACCGGGAATTAGAGGGACATTAATTAGAATGGAGGCCAGGAGCAACCATCGACCATAAAAGTAGGGCTGAGATCTGTCCTCAGCCAGGAGCCAGAAGCAAGATACCACCAGGTCTCTCTCCAGCTCAGCTCTAACCCTACCCCTTTGGAAGGTTTGCTGAGAAATATGAACTGATCCAAATGGCCATGTAAACGCTGACTATGAAATAAACCTGAAGCCCTCCGTGCACTACAGTTATTTGCAGGATTACTTTAAAGTTGTTTCTAGAAAGGGGAAATAAAGAAGCCAGGGAAAACATAAATAATCACTTTCAAGCTTCATCTAATACCAACAAGCCAGGTCACCAGGGCCAGTTCCTAGCAGCTTTTCGATTTAGATGACGGTTATATTAAGGGAAGTGCAAAAGGCACTCACACGTTCTGGTTTCCAATACTATGACAAATCTATTTTTCCTGGAAATGCTCTAAAAGCAGCTGAATTGGTTTTGACCAGCACACTGTCACCCTGTCTTAAGACCACTTCCTAGCTGACATCAATCAGCCACACCAGCAGCTGTGTACAAAAACAGACAGGCAGAATTAGATTTTTCTGAAAGACAGACAGTTTTCTTGTCACCTTAAATACGTCCTCTGGACCCAATTTTTTCAGGAGTATTAGAAACAGAAGTAATTTTCTAACAGCTACATGGGGATAAGTACGCAGCAAGACCTGCACCGAGCCATGAGCACACAGTACACAGAGGTAAACAATCAAGAGATTTACCACCAGATGTGTTTCCAAGCTATCCAGAGGAGCTGAATGTATCCAAATCCCTGCACTAGAAAATTTGTAGAACATGGGACACTATATAATTAATTGTTTCTTCACATCAAGGTCTCCAAATCGTGGTTCAGACAAGCAGAAACTGGAGAAAACCGTGAGCATGGAATCCCAACACTTGTTTGCTAACTGAGAACTAAAAGATCTTGCAAATGGGAAGTGCTTTCCTAATGTAAGTGTCCTGATAAAAGCAACTGCCATCTTCCAGATGCTTCAAGCTAAAGCTGCATTATAGACTTTTAATACCATTGCAGCAAGTGTAGGTAGTCCAAGCCTAAGGTATGGATCATGCCACAATCAAATACAGAGAAAGCCTCACTCGCAGCTTCAGGAGTTGCTTTGCCAGGCTGCAGGCCTGGGTATGCAGTTAGAGACCAGCACAGGAGGATTATACAGTAAGGTGGAAAACTCACATAACTGTATTTCAGTATAGGACTTACTAATGCCATTAGGAATAAAATCCAAGATGACCAAAGCTGAAAGAAGTGATACAACCTTTGCTCCTACCCTGGCAACGTCTTTGTGAAACTCCGGCCCTTTAAAGCATTGTTTCCATCATTTATCTTTTCCTCTAAGATCTCACAGATCAGATTTTTGGGAAGGGAGTTGGACAAGACCAGGTTCAAGGCCAGGCTGGATGAGGCTTTGAGCAACCTGATCCAGTGCGAGGTGTCCCTGCCCATAGCAAACAGGCTTGGAACCGGATGAGCTTTGAGGTCTATGAAGAACCTGAGGGCAAATATAGCTCTTGGAGCTACTCTAGAAACAGTTACAAACATGGCTCGGTGCTGCACAAGCACTCAGGTCCAGCAGACATCTGCAGGTCTTTATACCAATAGAATAACCGCCAGTACCACACTCAAGAGTACAGCCACTCTGGAAAGCTCTGTTGGAAGGGGGACCTCTTCCATGCAGGCCTTGTCACAAGACAAGAAACCAGCAGTACTGCACATTCATAGCCCAAACTGCAACTGTATTGACACGGTATGTGTCCACACAAACATGGCTCACCAAGTAACAGTGCGCACCAGGAAAAGTTTAAGTACAAAGTCTAACTTGCACTGTCATTAAGCATTACAACAATTTCACATGTTAAAAGCTCATAAAAGAAACATTCAAGAGGTCAGATTTCTCAGCTCAGTCTGAGGAATCAATGAAAGACACAGGCAGGAATAGCGTTATGAATGATTAGCTCCTCAAAGGCTACTTTTATTCTGTTTCACATACAGCCATTATCTCAGCTATTCCACACAACTCAAAGTTGTTCAGCATTCTCCAACGCTCAACAGCCCGTTTGACAGCTCAGCACCTTCCCAAGCAGGAACCAACACATACCAGTAATGCCAAGCCTCTGGCTTCTCAGACGCAGCAATGCGTCAGCTTGAGATGAGGCACAAGGGTTCACCCACATAAACCCAGCATTTCTTAACACGCCAAACCAAAGCAGCAACCTCTTGCTCAAAGCCAACAGAGAACAGAGTGGGTTGTGGCATGTGTTCAGAAAGCAGCAATGTTAAAAACACAGAGGCTCCACATGAAAGAAGCTTCTCCCTGTGCCCCAGCATGGTTTTTTTTCAGAATGAGCAGCAGATGCGCAGGATTTTCAGCATTTGTATCAGACAGAAAAAATTGGTTTCATAATGAAGTGCTAGGCAGCAGCCTTGCTTGTCTCCTCTGTACTGAACTCATCTGTGGGGGAAAGAATCACCCTGCAGGGCTACCTGTGTCAGTAAAAGTATTAGAGGAAATAGGAAAAAGAAGACATAGCCACATTCCTTTTATAACCAACCACAGGAAAATGTGAGCTTCTTGCATCTATACAGCAGCCAATAATACAGTTTAAACAGTTCTTGTAACAGTGCATATTAAACTTGTTAAAAGGAAACCACCTATTCCCACATTTTTGTTGTTCCCACCAAAAATAAGAAACTAATAACTCATTTTAACCTAGTAACACTTTATACAATATTAACTCATTACAGTTACCAGATATGGTCGACACAATAAATTATTTTTTGGCTGTGGCCAATGTCAAATGCCTTAGATTTAAGAATTCCCAAAGAATAATTATGAAAAAATCTAAGCCTAACATGAGGAGTTTCCTTCCAACTTGCATCAGCATCTTTTCTCCTTAAAATTCATGTACAAAGCAATCAGAACTCCTGACAGTGACTCAACCACTGTGCTGTGACCCTGATCCACATGGAGAGGAGAATGCGTTAACACTGTTCCGTACACTGCCTGCTCTCAGAAAGTAAGGGTCATGTGGGAAGAACGGCTTTACTATGTACATCTGGTGCCCTACACACAGCCTCCTGCACAGTTCTGATAGGCACAACCTCCTCCTTCCCTGCCCAGCTACCACAGAAGAAGATTTAAATTACAGTTTGTTTGCTCATTTTCAGAGTTCATGAACTAAGAAAGAATGGCTTCACATTAATACTACTAATGCCCAGGAGCACCACGCTATCTAGACAAGACTGAACATCACAGGGAAACTTGTATAAAGTTTCTACGGACAGAAAGATGCATTTATTTCTGTCCTTAAAGCAGACATCTGCCTCCAAAGATGAATTTCAGGAGCTGCATGCAGTAGATTGACCAATCATAGCCAGCTTACCTCCATCATCCAGGGGCCGTTTCTGCACTCCATAACCATAGACAGATGGGTCCACAAGTGTTGTAGAGTTATTCAAGTGAGGAATATCTCCAATTTTAGCAGCAATCTATAAAAACAGGGGATAAAAGCATGATTAGCAAACCTGAAGTTTCAGCTACCACACTTAAACACTCTTTCTTCCCATAAGGCATTCATCCCAGCCCAAACATCTCTCAGCTGTTTACTATATAGGAGGTTTGATAACAATTCCAAGACAGAAGTGCTTCATCTGTAAAGTCAACAATTTTCTGCTTGCTTTTTATGTTTGTTTAATTAATATCACATTTACCTAGTTCCTCTTCCTGATCATTAATGGACATTTACTCCCTAGAACATTATATGCAGGTTTGCTCACTCAATGGACAGCTGACAAGCTACATCTTGCAAAGAGGAGAGTTCAAACAAGCTCACCAACTTTGTCCTCAAGAAGCTGCCACCACCATAGCCATGTAGGAGGACACACACATTTGTACATATCCAGATACACAGAAATGCACGCTCACATCAGTGGAGGGAGTGGAGGGAGAAGAACATGAAACCATACAGCACAAGGGCAAGTTTGGGAACTCCTTGTTGAAGAGACTGGATCAACTTGTATTTACTTCACAAAGAACAAGCCAGTGGGCAACTATTAGCCCAGAACTAGCTTCTATTTCCTGCAGTGGTCAATACAGCACAAACATGGCTATGCATCTGCTTCTACCCCTTAAGAGAGGGGTAAGAGCCATTTCCTGCCAAGCCAGGATGCATGAAGGATATTTACAGGAGTCAGTCAAGTATCACAGTAACAGGACCAAGGTAAGCAAACAAACTGGGCAAGAGACAGACCTAAGGAGCACTTAATAAAAGTGAAAAGGCTATGATTGTCTCTAATGACATGTGGGAGACATCTATACAGATGTAGCAGACGCAAGCTCCTTCACTGCTCCCCAAGCTCACTGTGTCACCCACTGCAGAAATGCAGAGGTGTGTTACCTTGGAGCAGGACCTGAGCTCACAGCCCCTTCAGGGATGGCAAACTGCACAGGCATAGCACCCTGTGCCTACAGAAAGCATTTGGCTACAATAAGCAAGGGCAGAACAAAGCAGTTACAGAACAAACATAGCATGGTGTATTCTACAGCATTTGCTTCCTTTTCCAGCAAAAAGAAAATAATTGACAGGATCTTTACTAGGAGTCTGATCTCAGCCTATTATAACTGGGATTTTACCAGAGAATAAGCAACAGGAACAGAAGAAAGAGCATCTTTAAAACACAGGTATGTTTTAAATGACAAATATAACTAAAGGTATTTCTAAAATTTGAGTTTTACTACAACAGAAAGACATTTATTGTAACTCTGGTTGTTGACACCGTTGGCTGCTGCAGTGCAATAAACAACTGCCCAAGACTCAGAACCACAGGGTACTGAAAAAAAGCTATTTGAAATAATCTTGAAAAATTGAGGGCACTGCTTCTAGAAAGAGAATAGAAAACATTCTCTTCAATGCCTTGCATGAAAAGGGCTCCAAGTTTTAATGATTTTCTTCTCACAGTCCAATCCTTCCTTGTCCACTCCATACTAGGGAGTGCCAGGTGATGCCTTGCTTTTTTGTTGAAAGCCATACTACCTTCACCATTCCAGCCCTTTGTCCACATGCTTCCCCCTTACATCTGGGGTGCAGAGTGTTTTATTGAAGGTACAAAGAGCACAGATACTTCCTGATCACTTCAATGCCAAAAATTAAATTTACAATTTATTTTAAATCAATCTATTAACAGCTTTCACATAATAATATACAAACATATGCCAAAAGGAACAGTGTCAGGTATAACATACCCTGGCGTGGTTTGGAACATCTGATTTTAGGATGTCCTTTATTAACTCTCTTTCAGTGAGCAGTTACTTACTTGAAATAAAAAAAACAACTAAGTTGTGGGAACTGGAGCTGAAACCACACACCACAGGCTCAAGGGAAAGAAAAGAACAGCCTGTGGATAGCAGAAGCTGGTCTACCAAACAGAGCTCCCATGGAGTACACAGGTGGGCAGGAACAGATCACCAGCACTAAGGCTGTCTGCTCCCAGAACAGGTGAGCTCTGCAAACCCATACTCGTGCCTTAGCACACAATTATCGATCTGGCACAGAACCAGAAAAGGGCAAAATAAGAGAGTCAAAGCAATCTTTTATATTATCAGCTTTTGGGACATTTTCCCCCTTTCCCCCCCTCTCCTTTATTTAAACTCGCACCCTTATCTCTAAAGCCTCCCAGCTGCCTCTGGGTTATAAGCAGACACGACACCCCACAACAGCAAGAAAACATCCTGCAAAATTAAAAGCTGAGCTTTTTAAGTAGATGTACGAGTTAAACCACATTTTAACTTCTTACATCCAACTTAAAATGGGAACCTCAGCTTTTACAATAGGTTCAGCAGGGAGATAAGCACAAAAGTCAGAACATGGCAAAAGTAAGCAGACTTAGCCCTTATCTGACGAAATGACCTTGAGTAATGTACTGCCAGCCACTGCTTTTGTCCTGCTGTATGTCTGCCTGCATTTTCCTCCTTTTTTTCCCCCCTAAAACCAACATATCCATTTTACTGAGCTCTTAAATACACTTGAAAAAGCATCACTACTACAGAACTGTGTCTGCACCTAATTTCCCCAAAGCAAAGCTCTTTGACAAACACTTCAAAGAACACAGCACAAACCTGAGCAACAAATTGCAATGGTAAAGCCAAGCCAAACAAACAAAATAGCCCACAGTTGTGTGAGGAACACATGCTTTCCTATGCCTCGCATTTCTGTCCTCCTATAATTTTAACACCCTTTAAAAATGCCAAAACACTTAAATATGAAGCTTCTTTGCTAGGCATAGCATGACTCAAACATTGGTATCTGCAGAATTCAGCTTTCAAGAAAAAGAGCCTCATTTCTGGAAGAATCTCTCCATGCTGTCCTATCAAAGAACAGCAACTGATAAAATAATCCATACTAAGTATTAGCAGGATATAAACCAATAAGGAGCTGTTACCTGCTCCTTAAGACAACTCTAGTGCTTCTGCTGCTCTTTCCAGTCATCAAGCAGAATATTTGATTTTGTGTGACAGCCACTGCTCCAGAGCTCTGCAGGACACAGTGAAACCATCCTCAACCATTTAAGTGTCACATTCCAGGTGTTTTTTGAGAATACTAGTGATTGCACACCCCTAAATCTATTTGAGGATGATCTGAATGAGTACTGTGCAAGGGGATAAAGAAAGTCTTAAGACCCCTCCATCCCCATGGAAATTAGAAATCAATAACAGAAAGGGATTTCAAACACACAGCCTCTGTTGACTCCCAGTGAGTCTCGGGATATCCATCCCAATATACTCAAAATGTCCAGCTACAGGCTTACCATGCCACAGCCTTTGCTCTTCATAGCACTCCCAGAAATTCGGTTTCAGCGAGGACATATGGCAAGTTATAAGAAGAGCACATGTATGAAGACGGAAGCAGTACTTGCTGCAAACACATTTACTGAAAATGAGACTGCCACGAAGAACCAGAAACCGTAAGAACAAACCAAGATGCTGTTTTGCCAATAGACTCAAGACAGAAATCCATTTTTGATCAAAGCACAGGCAGCACTGCTTATTTTCTGATCTCCTTACTCAAAAAGGGAGCAAATATCCTCTCTCTCTCTCTCTGCCCCCCTACTCCAAAATGCCACAGAGGAAAAGCTGCCCTGCCTAGGAGCAGCCGGACAGATCAGTCACCACCTATGACCCATAAACTTGAGGCGTGGTACAGAAGATGCAGAACAGACCATCTCAAAGCCCCCAGAATTCACTTGGAAAAGTTATTTTTGATGCATCTCAAATATTTGAGTCCACAATACACCCCAGAAAAGTCCAACACAAACACTGGACGCAATGTAGAAGTAATTTTTTTCAAAGGTATCTCACGTCATCACACATCCTGGTGATTTTGAGGAATGCAGTTACTGTGACTGACCAGGAAAGTCTTCCCTTCCCTGAATTATTTAATTATTAATAACTAAACACTGTATTCCACAGCCTGATTTTAGGGTTATGGCTCCCATGAGAGCTGAATTTAGTAAATTTGATTACTAGTCTTAAGTGTGAGATTAAACTTTGTAAGAGTTCGAATGCCAAGCCATGGATGCCATACAACCCACAATGCAAGAGCTATGACTGAGGTTTTTTCCACTGCACCCTCACCACCTTAAAGGAAAAGTAATACTCAAAAAAAGTAATGGCATTGGCCAGAAGCAGTACAAAAGCCGACATCAACTGTGCCAATCAGTAACAGACAGGAAAATACAACATTAAATACACTCGGGGAAAGCTCTGCCATCATGTCCAGTGAAGTGCTAGGTGTAACTGTCTTTACATTCCATTGGATTCTCACCCAGGAAGTTCCATCACAGATTGCTTGGGTGGTGAGGTATATATCCATCCACTGAGCATTTAAGAACAACTTCATTCACATTTGGTAACAAGTCATTTGCAACAATTCAGCCCTGATCTTCTGTGCAGGAGACCACCCACTCCCTTACAATACCTCTATGGAACTAGAATAAATCCAGTACTTTTGTAGAGGTGGGACACAATTCTTTTAATCCCACAAATACTACTGGAAAAAAAAAAACCTCACATCCAACAGGCAGCACATAACTCGCTGCATAAAAACATAGGCCACTGCACTCCCACAAACACACGCAGAGCACACATTTCTCGATACACTTGTTTCCAGTGTGAAAAGACAGCAGGAAGGCTGCTACACTGCAGTGCCTGACCCAAAGTTGGCAGCCTGGGAGAGTCTGAAATCTTCCAGTTCAGACTAATTTAAGCTGTAGGCTCATGGAAACCAAATATATTCTTGCCAGTGTAACGACCTTATGACCAGCAAAGTCAGAGTCAGTCAATACAGTCAGGTTACAGAATTATTTAAAATTCCCTCTGCTTCACATGTGGGTTAAGGGGCTTCACATATTCACTCTACAAACATGACAGCAAGCACGCAACACCTATTCAGACCCATTTCAGCCTGTGCTATGTTTTAGTCTAATACCACCTGTGGCATCCCACTGTCACATCTAACCCACTGCTGATCAGATGAGCGCCACACACTGTGGTGCTTCCAACATACCCACAAAACAGCTTCAACAAGCTGCAACTGACCAGAAAATTATTTTCTTCTAATAACCAGGTTATTCAAAGATTATTCAACTGCTAGAAGATGGCAATATTACCAGACATTCAACAAGATATTTTTGCGATGAGAGGCCTTCAGTAACAACCAGGTCAAGACAAACACAGCTGAAACACCTGTCAATGTAACTACATCCCGTGGATACCCCTGGCCTAACAGCAAAGCTTTCAGACGTTACATGCCATCGAAGCAACGGTGCTTTGTTAGCCACTGAAAAAAGCATGGCCTCATCCAGGAGGCAACCAACACGCAACATGCTGCAATATTAATGCTAAGAAAGGCATCAAGGACCAAAGAGCAAACCACCTCATGATCTCCTCTGGGGAAGGCGCAGGATGTTCACCAAGAAAAGCGAGCACTGCTGTATGGGTTGGTGAGGACCGCACAGAACTTGCTGTCACACTGATTCACGAGTGAGCTGTGAGTGGCAGTAAGCAACTTATGTTCCACTAGAGAGACTGCTTGAAAGCTTACAGTCCAGCTTAGTTTCTTCAGAAGTTTCAGTGAAACGAGAAAAGTGAGTCTGGGTAACAGGAGATTTCTCCCACCTGGCCTGTAACATTGGAAAGAATAAAGGCAGGGTCTTTAAGCATCAGTTGGGCTGCTGTCCTGGTATTTAGCTGCAGTGCATCTTGTTAAAGTGCAGTTATTAAGCACAAGTGAAGTGCAACCTGTTCAGAGACGGAATAAACACCTGCGGCAGACATGGCAGAAGAGGTGAGATCTGTGCTGTGAGTAGCAGCTTCTTGTTCCTGGAGCCACCTTCCACAAATGCAGGAGCACACAAACACTTGGAATATCCTGTATTGAAGACAGGGGTGTTGATTTCTGCAGGTCTGGGTGCTGTCACTGAAAGTTTCCATTTTAGTGTCGTGTAAGCCCAGAGATTCCTTTGGGGAACATTTCACTCTCCCCTATCTCTCCCTCCAAGGAGAGAATGCAAAGCTCCCCCTCTGCCAGGGTTTCTATTGATTACCCTAACGCACAATTAAGGACTTATTTAAAAATGGAATTAGCATTAAACTCAAGCCTACTCATTACAAAGTGCAGGACGACAGCGTTGCAGATGAGAGCTCCTGCCGGTTGCAGACCGCCTCCTTCATCGCAGAGCAGACTTTTCGCCGTGTCACAAGCCCCGGCGCCACCCGCGCCGGAGGGGTCTGTCAGAAGCTCTATCACTGCCGTCCCTCATCTCTCCCCGGAGTCCCGCCATCACCCCCCGCCGCTTTTCCCCAGTCTGTCAGGAGCCCCCACCGCAGCACCCGGCCTGGCAAGAGGCCTGGCATGAGACCCGTTGCCGCCCCCCAACCCTCCCCCAGCCTGTCTAGAGCTCAGCCACCACCCTCTCCCCTCTCCCCAGTCTGGCAGGACCTCAGCCGCCCCCCCAAAGCCTCTCCCCAAGCCCCGCCGCCGCCCCCCCACCTCTCCCGTGCCTGCCCGGACCCCCACCGCCACCCCCCGCAGGGCCCAGCCCCGGGGCTCTCGTGAGGAGAGGGGCGGGGGCGCCGCGGCCCTGCCTCTGGCAGCGGCCCCGCCTCAACTCCGCGGCCTAGCGGCGCCCCGCGGCCTCCTCCCACCCCCCGCCGGCCGACCCTCACCTGCCGGACCCGGTGCAGCGCGTCGACGAACCCTTCGGGCTTGATCCCCACGGGCGCCGCGCTCTGCCCCTGCGCCAGCTCCGCCATGGCCCGCGCCCGCCGCTCCGCCCGGGGCCCCGCACCCGGAAAGGGAAAGAACCCCTCACTTCCGCCGGAAGTGGTGCCTGGGGTAGGGGGGCGGTGGCGGCGGGGCGGGACCGCTCACGTGCTGGGGTGGGCGGAGCAGAACTAGGGATGAGGCGTGGCCAACACTTGGCCCCGCCCACCCATCCCGCCCACGGTGGCGAGAGACCATGGAGAGGGGTTTGGTGATCACACCCCTCCATCCCGGGAAGCTGGAGAAGGAGGAGAAGGAGAACCTGGGAGCAGAAGGGAGAGCCTGGGAGGAGAAGGAGAGCCTGGAGGTGCAGAGTCCAAGGGAGGCACCGTGGGTCCCAAAGGAATCGGCCGTGGAGATGCTTAAACCACCATCCATCGTATCTGATAAGTCTGGGGATGTTTCCACTGACTGGGAAAGAAAGAGAAAGAAAGAACTTGGAGCGCTGGCAGATGAGCAGCTCTGTGCTGTTCATGACACAGTGCACAAAGCTTCCAGACGCAGGCTGAACCTACGCTCTGGAGATCTCTGCCCTGCTCCTTAGAGACCTGTTCTGGTGGGAATTGGAGCTCCAGAAGATGTCTGGGCACCTCTCTGTCCTCAGAGCCAGAGCCCCCCCCCCGGGTGTGATTCAGCTCTCAGTCACAACCCTCCAACTGCAGCAGACCAGCAGGAGACTATAGGATGATGCAACAACCAGTTAGTCAAGGATTAATGCAAAGAGCATGCCAAGTTATTCCTCGAGCAAGGTGCTTCTGCATGGCCCCTGCCCAGCCCTTACATCCCAGGATGTCTGGGCAATAGTAGTGCTTTATGGGGGCTGCCACCAAGGCTGCCACCCAACCTGCTGTCCATGTGCAGACCCCCTCAGGTGGGGATGCACGTCTCCTATGGAGTTGAGCATTCATGTACCCTCTAGGATGGGAATGCAAGGCCTTGTCGTGGGATGGTGGCACAGTGTATGGCCCAAGGTGGGACAAGAGGCTGTGGGACTCCAGAGCAAAAAGGAAGGGTCAGTGGTGGGGGCCCAGGTTGGGCAATTGGCCCCCAAGCCTGGCAGCATGGCAACTTTGACCTAGACTTTCCCATCCAGGTGCAGCTGCATGAATGGGCAAGAGATGCAGGGGAGGTTGCGCCAGAGGAGGTTTAGTTTGGATATTAGGGAAAATTTCTTTGCTGATAGAGTGGTGAAGCACTGGCAGAGGCTGCCCAGGGCAGTGTTGTAGTAACCATCCCTGGAGGTGTTCCAGAAACATGTAGACGTGGCACTTTGGGACATGGTTTAGTAAGCACCGTGGGGGTGGGCTGGCGGTTGGACTGGGTGAGCTTAGAGGTCTTTTCCAACCTTAATGAATCTATAATTCTGTGACTCTGTTTTATAAGATGTTATCTCCCAAACTGAAGCCCAGAGCACTGCCTGGTGTGGCTGGGTTTGCCCACTGATCCTGGAAGCGCAGCTCTTGGTTGGCTGAAGGATTGGGTGCTGCAGCTCCTGCCGTCCTTCATTCTTCCGTGACAGGGATGGAACCATGCATCAGGAGAGTTTGTGCCTACCGAGTTTCCTCCCTGGTGCTGCCACCACAGCCTGCAATAGGCCAAGTTTAATCCCAAAGCCACCCAGTATTAAATTCAAAATTTAAACCATGACCCAGGTTCTGTTGCATTCCTTCTCAGCTGTTTCTTGCTCTTCCCAGTTTTATGCATCTCATTTGTGCCTACATGAGGAGGCAGGAATTGCTGAGGCCAATGAAATTATTTGGTGGCTTTCCAAGAGCAGGGAACATGCTTCTTCACTGGGATGTGCAGTCTGCTGCCGGTCACCTATGTTACACCAGTGGGTTTGCTGATGATCTTCTTTCATAAGTTCATATCATTTTCTTAAGCAAAACACCCATTGATTTTAAGAGAAGGAAAGGGGGAAAGATTTTAAGATGATCTCTGTCACCGCAGCCTCCCCATCATCTTCCAGCTACAGTGGAGGCAACTTCTCCAACATGCCCACACTTTGCTTTTTCCTCTCTTGCAAGCAGCCTGGCAACTTCGCTGGATTCAGGGACTTTTCTCCCTCCTAGCCCTGACCTGGAAGACCCAACAGGCTTGGCACCAGCTGCCCATTTCCCTCTACTCTGCTCTCACAAAACCCCACCTGGTGCCCTTTGTTCAGTTCTGGAGTCCTCAGCACAGGAAGGACATGGAACTGTTGGAGCAAGTCCAGAGGAGGAGGACATGGAGATGATCCAAGGGCTGGAGCACCTCCCGTGCGAGGAGAGGCTGAGAGATTTGGGGTTGTCCAGCCTGGAGAAGGGAGGGCTCCAGGGAGACCTTAGAGCAGCCTCCAGTACTTAAAGGGGCTGCAGGAAAGCTGGGGAGGGACTCCCAGCCCACTTGGCTCTCAGGAATGCCCTGCAACCCACCAGCTAAAGCCAACCTCGAAGTGGCTGCAAAAAACAGCAACCAAATCTGAAGCCTAAAGGCCCTAAAGGGACACCGGCAGAGAGAAGCACAGCACTCAGGGCTCTGAGAGGTGAGTTTTGGCAACCTCAAGCCCGGGCAAGAGATGGAAGAGCCTCCTTGGTGCTGGACAGGACTGGGGCCAAGGAACAAGGATGCCGGGGTAACAGCAAGCTCCAGCACTGGATGGGCAGAGACAGCCAAGAGGGAGCCCAGTGAGAAAACATCAGGCATCAATTGAAAAGAAGGAAATTACAGGCCTTAAACACTTCCAGAAACAAATTTATGATGTAAACCTTCCTTTTGAAGAAAAAAAAAAATTAGGAGTGATTTGATGCCTCCACCCCCCCGCCTCCCCCCACCCGCAGCACACACACCTTCACACACACATGCGCTGAAATTAGTTGTGACAGCTGAAATTCTCCTCTCGTCGGACGCCGTTTGACAGGGTACTTAGAAAAGGAGGAGGGATAAAAAAAAAAAAGAGGAGAAGAAGAATAAAAGGGAAAGTGGTTTGGTGTCACATGGGGGAGGCGGAGGGGGGTGATGGGCTGGGGGGTTTCAAATGATACAAGGCGCATAATTCAGGCTTCTTGGATTGCAAAAGCTCCTCTTACCTAAAGGGCCTGCTGCCTTTATTTTTATCCAAATGGCTCAATTACTGCAAAGCCCCACAGAGAAAATTATGGATGTTTGCCTCTATTTTTCTCCCCTTGTCTCGACAACTGTAGATATTTTGTTTTCCTTCTTTCCATCTCTCTCTCTTTTTTTTTTTCCCTTCCCTGTGGTGGTGGGTGCGGGGAGTGGAAGGTGGCCGGGGGATGGATGGGGAGGTGCTGGGGACCTGGGGTGAGGGACAGGGTGCTGGCATGTGGTGGCACTGCCACCATCACAAAACTTGTTCCTCTCTTTGTCTCCCCTACACCACCTCATGCCTTTGGCTCCTCACATCCCCCTCGTCCCTGTGTTCCCCACCCTTCTCCCTTCCTCCAGCCCTCTCTCCCTCTCTTCTCCCCCACCTCCCTCCTCTCCTTCCCCCTGCTCTTCTCCCCATCACCCCCTCCCCGTGCCTCTCAAAGCCACCATAATAGCAGCTTGTTTGGCACTTCACTTGGTCTCAATGAGAAAATTCCCCCCTCTCCCTCTTTTTGCCTTCGTTATTTCCAAACCCTGCAATAGCTCCTTTGCTCAGGGCTGCGGGAAGTGCCCATTTTTCAACACTTTTCTTTGGCTTATGTTTGTCATCCTCTGAATTACCGCACCGGGGAGTCCAGTCAGCTCGACACCGGGCCTTGCTATTCACGCCTCTCCTGCTCCTTGAGATCATGTAGGGAGAAATTAGTTATTTATTTCGAGCACCACTGCAATGCACTTCTCCACAGAAGTGTTTGTTTTGATCCCTTGCTGGAAAAGGAGGCTCTGTGGGGAGAACAGCAGGAGATGCAGTGAGAGCAGAGCAGGGTGCGGGCAGCCCTGGGGAGCGTGGAGACCCCCAGCCAACATGTGGCTCATGAGAGGGGTCCCCACCATGCTGGGAAGCTTCCCCAAGGCTCCTCCTGGAGTGGATGCTCTCTGTATATCCCAAGCATTTCCAGGTGATGTTGTCCCATCAGGAAATCAGGTTGTCCATGGTTTTATTCCTAGGTCAGGTGTGCCGCACCGAGATGGATCCCAAGACTGCATGGTGCTGGGGGAGCATTCCACTCCAAGGTGGTCCTAACTGCACCAGGCAGTGCAAGTGCTAAAAGGCTGGTCAGATTTGGTGACTGGAGGAAGAAACCCTGCTTCCACTCAGCCCATGGTCGCCAGACACAGTCCCTGCCCCTGCTCGCCAACTGCTGTTCTGCCCACCCTGGCCCCCTTTGCAAAGTGATGCTAGCCCAGCTTTTTGGGCAAGGACAGCGTGGATGAGCAAATGTTCACCAGCTTTGGGAAAGGGCAGAAGGGGGAAAGATGCCACCTATCCAGGTAAAAGCCATCCTTGGAGGTTTTAACTCACCTCCCTGTACCAAGGTCAGGAGTCAGCGAGTCCCATCACTGAGCTCACCAGTAGCACTGCAGACTGGGCTGGCATCGCTGCAGGTCCATAGTCGCCTGGGCAGCAGGGATGCTGGCAATGCCCAGGAGCCCTTCTCCTTGCAGAGATGCCACAGGCAGCACCGGCACTGGCAGGCTGCCAGGGAGAGGGCCCAGGGAGCTGCAGCCTTAAAGAAAGAAGAGGAGCAGCGGGAGGAAGAAAATGCAAAACTGGCCCAGTGGGTAGACCTGCTATTTAAGTGCAGTTGAGAAGCGAGCGGGAGGAATTACAGGAGAAATGATAGTGCCCTGACAGCTGCCATTTCCCACCGCCCGTCTCCCCTAATGGAGTCCTAATGTAGTGGTGGGCTCTTCGCTGACAGCCCAGCCCGAGACAGGGCTCATCTTTGTGCTGGTGACAGATGGGACAGTCCGGCAACAAACCTGTAATCCACTGATTTCTGATGGTGCTGCCTCAGTTTAACCCCTTCTTCCCTCTGGCACCACCTCGCTGCCCAGGTGAGTGGCTGGTGTGGGGTCCCACCTGCCCCCAGGGTTGCCCATCAGCCACTGCAGTGGTCCTGGGTCTGGCAGCACAGCAAGGTGCTGGGAAGAGGAGGCAGATGCCTGCAGCTCAGGCAATGTTGCTTGGCTGCTGCTGCCTGTGGCAGCACAGCACAGGCTCAGCCTTGTCACCAAATGCAGCCGGAGCAGGTGACACTGTGGCTGCCTGATGGGAAAGCAAAAAGCTGGACCTGGTTCTGCCTGTGTGACATTTAAGTGGGCAGGTGACTGCGGACAGGTGTGCTCTGCAGCACGGGAGGGCTCTGGGCTGCCTGCCCTGCACAGTGCCCGCTGGAAGCTTCCTGCTACTGCTGGCTGCCGGCTCTGGCACTGAATCTCCTTGCCTGCCTCAAATTAGCCCCAAGCCAGTGTAGGATTGAACTGTTTTAAGCTAAAAGGTATGACAGTTTCACTCCTCAAGACCAGGCTGTCTTGACTAACGTGCAGGAAAAAGCTCCTGCTCCCCAGGGACGCCAGGGGTGACAGTAGGAAAAGTTGATGGAGTTTGTCTGCAGAAGAATAAATGCAGCTACTCCACACAGTTCTCTGTCTGCTGCAGGGAAGGCTGGGTGGGCTGGGGGACCTTCTGTGGCAGAGGGATGCCCTTGCCTCTGGAATCTAAAAGAGGAGATTAACCACCTGCTGATTTCTTCTCCCCCATCCCAAAGGACCCAAAATCCATCCCTCAGGAGAGACTTTTGGGTGCTTTTCCATTCAGCAAAGGTCCAAGCCCCTCTGTCTACTTCCCAGCATGGAGCATCTCTCGCTTTCACCCTGTCTGCCTTCCAATGAGTGTCTGGGTCTCCATCCGCTCCAGTAAAACCCAGCAGCATCCTTCCAAGCTGCAAGGTTGCTCTCTCACTTTTGCAAGGCACAGCCAGCTGTTCTCAGCCTTCAGACACAGAGCCTTTACCCCACGATCGCAGGCACTGAGCAAAAAATCATGAGCCCAGCGGGGTCCCAGCACCCTTCTTATCTCCCTGCAGAGCTCCCATCCCACTGGAAGTGTGCCTGCCTCTGTCCTGCCTGAGCAGGTAGGACAGAGAGTGCCATGCAGCTCTGCTGGGTCCATCTGCTCATCCATCTCACTGCAAAGGAGGGTCCTGACCTGAGCTCTGCGACTGATCTCTCCATGCAATCGAGACACAAGGCCACAGGGAATAGGAACTCCCCCATCCCGCAACCCTGCCCCACCAAACCCTGGGGAACAGTTGAGGCCCCCAGGACTGATCCTGGTGGATGCTGAGGGTCTCCATCACTTTCTGCTTGGCAGGGAGCCCTGACCCTGGCAGCATTAGACCCTCCTCGGCAGGAAAGCGCAATGCAGTGCGTACAGGTCCTCGGCACAATTAGTCAACAAGTGGCTGTTTTGTGAGGGATTGTTGCTGATGTGTTTTAAGTGGCTTTCTGAGTGGAAAATGTGAGGCGCTGGAGAGGCCAGCAGACAAAGAAGGGGATGCATTAGGTTTTATTAGTCTGCTTCGCACACATCTGACATCACTCCATGGAGCAAGTTCTGCCCAGCACTGGGGAAAATGAAAAATAAAGCAAGAAAAGGGGGCCGAGGGTACCAGGGTGGGGGGAGGCAAGAGTGATTCAAGCAGGCAAGTGGGGACTTAATAGCAGGAGACACTGGAGCAAACTGTGTCAACCAGATGGGACCCGGGTGCTGCGGGAGGAGAGGGGAATTAGCCACCCTGTGCTTTGTTCCAGCAGAAAGCACGGCCCTCTCCCCCCAGGAGCTGCCTACATGTGATATAATACAGCCCCTTTCAGCCACTAAGCTGGCCAAGGACAAAAGTCACTGATAAATAGTGAGAGGGCGAGGCTAAAAGCAAAAGGCAGAGTTACCAAGAGCTTCTGCTTTCTCCTTGGGCTGCTCGTGTTGCCGTGCATCTGCCCTGGACACTGGCACAGGGAGCTGTGGGCACAGTGGTGATGATGGGGCTGGGGGGGTGCTGTGGGATAGAGGCGATGCCATGAGATGGGGATGGGGTGATACCGTGGGATGGGGCTGAGGGGAGATGCTGGGGGATGGGGACACCGTAGGGGTTTTAGAGGCATAGTGCCTTCAGCAGGAGTGGTTGCAGCCTGTGTAGCATTCAGGGTTGTCTGTATTTTCTCTGCTTTGCTTCCCTTAGCCGAGCTGTAAGAGCCAGAGGCACTGTGCCTCGGGCAGCTCTCAGTCTGTACTGGAAAGGATTGGATGCTGCCATGCCAGCTGTGTCTCCCCCCTGCCCATGGCTGGGCCTTAATAAACTAACACACATCTTTTGTCTTCACTTCCAAGCTCCTCTAAAAGCACCCCCAGCACCAAATAAATAGCTCAAAACCCACTCATCCAACCTCAAAAGCCAGGCAGACTGAAGCAGACCATGTGCTCATGGTCATCCATGTCCCTCAGTTCCTCAGCCATTCATCCAGAGCCTGGCGAGCACTCTGCACATCCCCCCACTAATGCCACCCTTCAGGGTAAGGGGCTCAAGGGCTGAAGCCACCCCATCTCCTCAGCTTTTGGACCCAAGCACAGACCGACCCTTGCGCTACAATGCAGAGCTCAAGACACACAGACATTTGCCCAAAGGAAACCTCAAATACCCCTGGCCTGAGCTGGCACCCACAATTTGGGGATCTCGCTCTCCTCCCAGCTCAGCCAAGCACTAAACCAGCCATGGGGCTGTGCAAACAAGCAGGACACCCCATCCCTCCTCCGCAGAGGGGTCTTCCTTCTTCTAATGGGAATATTGATCCAGATAAACCAGGGAGATGCATTAGGTGCCCTGGGGGGGGTCAGGAGATCATTGGCTCAGCTGGCCGCCTGCTGCCCCGAGCCCACGGGCTCCAGGATGGGCAAGGGAAGTGCTGAGGCTTCGGCAAGACCCTTATGCTGCCAGGGGGGCCGAGGCCAAAGTGATTTTGCCAAGGGGAGGTAAAACAAATCAATGAGAGGCCGCCGTGACACACTGACCCTGGTGCTGAGCCCTGGTTTGAATGCATGACAGTAAATCTGGGTAGGGGGCTCTGAGGCAGACGGCTGGAGTGGTGAGATGGGACAGGGCACTTGCTGGTGGGACAAGAGAAGTGCAAGAGCTCCCAAACCAAGAGGAGGCCGACAGAGGCCCAGGGGGAGGGAGAGGAGATGGGAGAAGGTGGCTGGATATGAACACGGGGATGGTAGTGCCTCTGCCATGACCTCTCATAGCTAAGCATCACTCCTGAGCGGTCCTTCCTGTCATCACACATGCCCTGGTATGTCTGGGAGGGCTGTGGAGTGCCAGAACAGAGTGATGCTGAGGCTTTCTCCAAAGCTATTTTCATCCAGTCAAAGGGAAGCATCCCCTCCAAACGGAGGTCTTGGTTTACAGCCCTCAGCCCCTTGCTCCCACTTCCCATCTTTCACCCCTCACCGAAACCATAGGAGAGGGCAGAAAGGCACCAATGGCTGCAGATCCAGTTACCTGCTGCCAACAAAACCTACCTGTCCCTTTCCAGCCCCCTCTCTGGAGCGATGAACCAGAAAGACCCCCCTGGCCCTCCCTGAGCGTCGCCAGGTCACTGCCCACCGCAATCGAGTGACCAGATGGATGGTGGGCTCACACCGTAGTCTCCTCTGTGGGTCTCTTGTCCCCCTCGGAGCCGGCGGAGCTTTGACGCTCTGTCCCCCCGGGGCAGCCTTTTGTGAGGGGTGTGCAGAAGGGCCCCTGTGTCCCTCTGATCCCCCCCCCCCAGGCCCCATGGCCGCCGTCCCCAGCCAGAGCATAAAGCTGGCTTTCAGGGAGCTGCGTTGGGAAACTCCCGGGGAAGAAGCAAGGGAGCTTCTTGTTATATGGGGAGACAAAGCCACCTTGTTAAGGGGTTTACAAAGGCAACCATCTCCCCCTTGCCTGGGAAGCTCGTGGCCGGCAACTCCCAACCTCACCAGGGGGATGACTTTCCTTTGGAAAGATGGAAACACTTAATAGCCATGCTGTGCTGCACCCCTGTGACCCAGATGCTCCCATGAACCCACTCAGAGCCGCATCTCCAAAGGAAAACAGGGACCAAATGCTCATTGTGGGGGTCTCCTGTGATTTTCCCATGAGGGCATCACTGGTAGTGGTGTCCCTGCTGGGGAAACACCATCCTCAGCACTGCCAGACCATTATCAGCACACAGGGACTGCCCAAAATTACATGATGTTGGGTAGCACGAGAGGATTTTCTGTCCCTATTTTGGAAGATGGCGGCTGGGGTCTCCTCCCACACACTGCACAGGAGGCGAGATGGAGCCCCAGGAGGGGATATGGGGCGAAAGAGTCCCACAGGGCACAGCCACACAACACCTCTCTGGTTTTCCATCACCTCTTTTGCTCACATGGACCTTGTGAACCCTTTTACCACCAATAAAATAAAGTTTAAACAAAAAAACAGCAGTCCCACAGCTGCTCCATCCCCCTTGGGAATTTTTTCTTAACATCCGTCATTCTTACTGCCTGTTGCAGGAAACAATCCCTGCCCTGAAAAGTGGGATCTTTTGCATGGCCTCCGTGGGACTGGACGGTAGCTCAGCTTCAGACAAGCCTCAGCAAGCCCCTGGCACCCCCTGTTTTGCAGACCACATCTGGGGGCTCCTCACACCATGGCCACATCTAAGCCTTCAGGACTCATTGCCCAAACCTGTGCATTGTTCTGAGTTGTTCTTGGCAACACTGGCGCTACAATCCACATGGCATATCAAACCTTAAACCCAGTAATTACCTCTACTTCCAGAGAAACAGGAAAATTGATTTTGCCATAGTGATGCAGCAGGCTGCAGCCGCCGCTGCTGGCTGGGCAGCTTAGGAACACTGAGGTATGTGCAAAGCCCGTCTGGATGCCATGGCTGGCTCTACAGGGGAAGGGAAGACCAATCCCTGCTAGCAGTCCTTAGGGATGGGCAAAATGGGCCAAGCCCCGTGTGGTGAGCCCTGCCAGGCAGCAAGTGCATTGCAAACAATACCAAATTAACAGCAAGGAACTTTCCCTGCTGCTTTTCCCCATGGCACATGCTTGCCTCCCACCTACGCTTGCAGGTGGCACTCTGAGAGATCCACATCCCTCCTGGCATTGTCCCCACATCCTCCTCCTCCTGTCCCTGTGGAAATGTCATCCCCGAGTGAATGAGGCTGGAAGACACACCACCTTCTCTGCTTTGAGCCAGCAAATGTGAGCTGCTGTGGCCATGCGCTGTGCAATGCCACCCTGGGTGCTGCTCCTCTGCTGGGACGCTCCGACCACAGGTCTGCACCCCATGGGACCAGGCTGGAGGCAGCTCTCCCTCACTGGGACCAGCAATAAATTGGACTGCTGCAGCTTTAAAGAAGCATGTCTGCTCCTTGGCTGGCTGCAGGGCTGGTGGCAGCAGGGAGAGCCGGAGGACACCTGCGGAGATCCTGTACAGCTGGGGAAGATTAGCCTTTTCCACTAGACAAGACCCATTACCATGTTCCAATATACCATCACTTCCGCTAGGAGAGCCTGCAGATGAGATATCGATTGCAGTGACCCCGGACAAGCTCTTCCCCAGAGCCTGGGAGGGTGGCAGAGCAGCCCCACGGTGCAAAGAGGGGGTACAGCTTCCCAGGGGCATCCCCAGGGACCCCCAGCCCCAGGGTAGTGAGGGTCTTCCTTCGGCCAGGTGACGGGTGATGCTGCAGGGGGTGCACAGAAGCACCCCACTGCTGATGCTCAGCAGTGATACAGGTCACTTCCTGGGGTCCCTCTAGGTTCTAGAACCCCCAAGCCCATGCTCTCTGCCCTTATAACCACATAAGTATTGCAGAAATAAGCCTGCCACCTTGAAAGCCCAAAACTTTATACCCCAAAGGTCTCTGCCAGGGGATTACCAGGCGGTTCAGGAGCTGCTCACACCATGCTACTCACCCTCCTACTTCGACAGGAAGCCAGGAGCAGCAGGGACTGAGTGGGGCAGCCCCCAAAACACCACCTTGAGACACCCCAGGGGTGGAAGGATGCTGGGAAACTGAAAGGGGGGCAATGAGGAACAATCAAATCATGGGAACTGGAAGTGCTGATGGTAATTAAAGTAGTAAAGTAATTAAACATGTGGTGGTTGACTCAGAGCATCCCATCACTGCAGCCCCCACTACCTGCACCAAGGGGCAGGCACTTGCTGGGTCTCTTCTATCCTGTGACCCCATGACTTTCAGGAGTTTTTTTCCCTCCCGCAAGACTCACATCTGGTTTGACTTTACTTATTGAATACACCAGGCTCTACTTTACCAGCACAATGTGCTTCCAGCCCAGTTGGAAGCAGCAGCTGGAGGCTGACACTCTCTAGTCTTCCAAGGCTGACGACAGCCACGTCTTCCACCAGCTGTGAGAGAGCCCTGCACTGCCAGAGGAATTGGAGTTGCCGTGGTAGACAGCATCCTCTACCCTCAATCAAAACCTCATTGCACATCCCAGGGGGTGTGGAGTGACACGGGCAACCAGTCACCCTCATGTCCATGCTCCAAAGTGCTGAAGCACGAGTGCTGGAGGAGATTCAAGGCCTTGGGGTGAAATGGCTTTTTCCAGCTGATGCTTTAAGCACCGCAGGGAGAGATGGCCCAGCTGGTCCCATGAGCCCTCCCCAAGCACGTCTGGCATTTCTCAAGGGTTTGAGCACAAGAAGCTCCTGCTGTGACACTTCCAGAGGCAGAGGAGGTAACACTCACAGCTCACAGGGCTGCCTGTTGTCCCATGGGCCGGCACAGCATCCTTCCCCAGCATGCGAGAGGGCAGCAGCTCTGTTCCAATCTTGTTCTTTGGATGATCCACCAAGGACATAGCTCCTGAGAAGTTTCAAACCCTTTCCCTGACCTGGGAAGAGGATGCTGTGGGAGGAGTAGGGCTGGCTGGATACCAGGCACCCGTGCCAGGGTGGGCTCAGCAGCACATCCTCGCTGACCATGATCACCACCACCACTGTGGGGCTCCAGGATGCTGCTCACGAGGGACCCCCACGTGTAGCTGCACTTTCCGCACGAACCTGCTGCTGAAAGCAACGGGATGTAGGGAACAGGGCAGGTCCATGCAGCATCCCCCCTCTTGCACCCCACGGGGTTCAGGCAGGCTCTGTTAACCCAGAAAACCTTTCCTCTTGCCTTGCTTGACAGCCCTGCACTGCTTTTTCCTCCCAAGATGGTCGCTGCCAGTAATAGCAGGGAAAGTCACATCCAAGCTGGGAAAATAACATGTTATTTTCCCAGCTGTGATGTCAGAGCTTGTCACACTTGCCAGCTCGGCAGCAGGGTGGGCAGGGCACGCCTGGACATCCCCAAACGGCCATTGGGCCTAACTGACCCCTCCCCGGGGTTGCAAAAAATGTTCCCTGTTTTGGTGGAGCTGTTTTTGCTCCCCGAATGGGTGGGAAAGTGACACATCCCTGCCTTCACCGAGATGGGGCTGCCTGGTGCTCTGCAGCCACGGGGCATGCATCGCTCCCAGCCCCTGGAGAGCATCTCTGCTCCCAGCCTGGGGACACCCACCAACAGAGACATCCCAAACCTGGTCCCCCCCCATCCTTGGTGGTGGTTGGGAGCAGCAGCACATCCCAGACATTTGCATGGGTTAGAAAATGTTTTCTTGCTTTCCTCTTGCTTCCACCGTACATTTCAGAGAGGTTTCCCTCTCGGAGCCATCCTTGCATCCCAGCAGAGAGCTGCAGAGGAACACACAACTCACCCAAGCACCATGGGAGAGAAACCCTCTGCCCAGCCTGGAGGAAGTGCTCCTCTCCTTGCCTCCTGCAACACCATCACAGGATATTTCCCTTGTCTTTTCCTTTTCAACAAGCCCCGAGCCTGCTCTTAAAACACATTAAACCAAACTAAAACCAGGAAGGTCCAAATCCTTTTAACCCATCCCTGCCACCCAGCTCGCCCCTCAGGCCCAGCACTGCGAGCAGGTCCCCTGCTCCCCACCTTCACAACAAGGTACCGGCAACCCCCTCCCTGTCCTTCAGAGGCACTTAATCCATTACAAATTTCACAAAGCCTGGCTCGGGGAAGCGCTGGGCCAGAAGAGCAAACAAACAAGGCAGGAATAAAGCCCGGCTCTCAATGAGCAGCCCCAGCGCGTGGCTGGGTTTTATTTCTTTCCCCACTTCTCCTCCGGCCAGACCACCTTTTTTTTTTTTTTAATGATTGCATTTCACTTACCACCCCGTAACAAAGCCATCACCTCCGCCGTGACTCCGTGGAGACGAGTTACAATTACAAATTACCACCACAATTAGTGCTAGTTCTTAGAGAAATTAGAAAGGGGAGCGGGGAGGCTCGCACACGATTGATTGCTATTCATCCTGCTTTACGGTGACCTTGCTCTGGAGACGATGATATTCCTTCAGCCTGGAAACCAGATTAAAAAAAAATTAATTGTAAATTAACAGTAATAACACACATTTCCTTTCAATTAATTTAAACAGAATGAGGGGGCGTGAAGAGCAGGCGTTTGTTAAGGCCTGTACAGTTTAATTATTTTTTTTCTACTAGATAATGTAATTAATTTATCTTAGAGGGGTGGGGGGGATATGGCAGATCGGGAGAACAAAGCAGTTAACAGGCAATGGAAAAATTAAGAGCCCATTATGTAAATGCACCGTGTTTTACAGCCCTGGAGTTGGGGGTGGGGGGGAGTACGGTGGGGTCTGAGAAATAAGTAAAACAACGAGAGTGGCTGTGCTTGGGAAGGCTGTAATTAGATAGGGATGGTGCTGGGGGGATGCTGGTCACACCCTGGAAGCTGGAGGCTTTGGGGGTACCTTGGTGCACCCAAGAGCCTGAGTGGGAAGGGGGCTGCATCCCACCAGCCAGAGGGCGCTCCCAGGGGCTTTCCCCACCCCCAGCCCCACAGACCTCAGCGAGTTGATGTTGATGAAGCCGGTGGCATCAGCAGGCTCATAGTCCCCTTGCACATTCATGCTGCAGAGAGAGAGCACTGTTACCAGGATGGGGTGTCCTGCAGGGAAACTTGGAGCTCCTTTTAGGAAGGGAGAGGATGCAGGGGACAGAGGAGCTGGTTAGTCCCCTGGGTTGGTGCCCACTGCTGCCTCTTCTCAGCTGTGGGGGGCTCAGGGCAGGGTCCCTGCCAGCCCCCAGGGAAGGAGCGCGTGGCCTTGGGAGCAGCGGAACCACGGGAGCACCACGATGGCCATCCCTGGGCTCCCCAGGCCCTGCTAGAGACACGGCCCCATATTTTCCTCTGCGGTCTCTCTTGTGCATCGTCATCCTCCTTTGGGTCTTGCATCCAGCAGGGGTGTTCCCCATGCTGCAGAGCTGTCCCATGGGTATGGCTGTCCCGTGCCAGACAGGGACATTGCCCTGGATAGGAGACAGGGTCTCAGGTAGGAGACATTGTCCTGGGCAGGGGAGTGGTGCTGGAGGGCACCTCCAGGACTGATGGGGTTTATGCCCGTGGCAGCCAGTGTCTTGGTGCAACACCAAACACATCTCCCCGTCCCCAAATCAGCCACCACCCACCAAATCCCAACTCCGATTCCAACATCCCCAGAACACACGGCTCATTTCCCAGAAACCACAAACCTTAAAGGAGGAAGAAGGGGGAAATAAAGAAAAAAAAAAAAAGAAAGAGTTTACAATGATTTTACCTCCCCTGACGGGCTACAGAAAAACCTCTGTGCTTTTATTTTTGCTCATTCGAGTGGTTCTGACCTGCTCTATAATTACGTTACTTTCTACCTACTGTGCAGAGGCATTTCCACACAGTTCTGCCTCTCACAGCTTTCTCTTGGGTTCCTGTGACGCCGTCACTCAAAGGCTTTCAAACCAGCGATGTAGAAATCAAAAAGAAAAGGAAAATGGTTGGAGACGCAGGGAGAATAAGTGCCCCTGCTTTTCTCTCCTTCTCTCTTTTTCCTCCGTCCCACCCCCCTCCATCCTCCTTTTTTTCCTTCCCTCTTTTTTTTTTTTTTTATACTTTATTCATTTAATCTTTCCAAGTGAGAGCACGAAGCATAATGAAGGGTTGGGACGGATTATTAGGAGCTGTTGATTTTGAGGGGGAGGGAAGGGGGAAAAAAAAGCCAGAGAAGAGAAAGAGAGAAGATAATTTGACATTTACTCCGACTGATCTAAACTCATTCGGGTGTATTTATGGCTTATAAAGTGTTTAGAGAGATTGAAAGGGGTTGAGGGTGGGTTGGACGGGGGAGTGAGCGAGAGGGAAAACAACGTGAAGAAAAGGGAAAAGCCAGAGGAAAAAATAATATTGACTTAAAAACATGGCTCGTGCTTTGGCCAGGGGGACAGAGTCACCAGAATCACTGGGGATAGGATGGAGTAGGATGGGATGGGGTGAGATAGGATGGGATGGGGTGAGATGGGTTGCTTGCTGTCATCACTCCTGCCCACCATGGCCCCCCAAACTCCACTCACCTCACCAGCTCCTCGTTGTAGAGTGACCGTGGGGACTCCCTGCCCAGGATGTAGACCTGGCCCTTGAAGACGGAGAGGCGCACAGTGCCCAGCACTGCCTCCTGCGAGTGCCCGATGCAGTGCCGGAGGAACTCACACTCCGGGCTGTGCCAGAAGCCTGGGGGCAGGAGGCAGTGTCAGCAGGGCCGTGAGGAGGCCAGGATGTCCCAGGGTGCCCATGCAGAATTGTCCCCCCAGCCTACGTCCCACAAGGCAGACCTTGGGTATCTTTCAAGGGAAAGGATGAAGTTGCAGGACCAGGAAAGGGAAATGAGGTGCTGGGAACACCCAGGTTCAGCTCTGAGGGATGGAGGCCCCATGTGTGTCCCTTCCTGTTGGTGGCACTTGGGTTCCCACCTGGAGAGGAGACTGGAACTGGCTGCTGGAGAGGAGGCAGTGGGACCATTCTCCTTCCAGATCCTCTCCTTTCTTAAGTCATTAAGTTATTATGAAACTGCCACTCAAAAACCAGCATCTCAGGAGGGTCAGGTGGAGACAGACACGCACACACGGAGCATCTGGGGGTGACCACCTCCCAGTCTTCTGGGAAGGGGACAAGCTGCTCTCCCTTGGAACAGGCAGGGCACAGATCAGCCTTAAAGGGTCAAATCTGACCACAGGCTCTGCTCAGAGGACACAGCCCCTGCAGCAATGCTTCATCCTGGAGCAGCCTTGGGAATGGACACACCCTGCAAAGATGGGGGGGGGGGGGCAAGCTGGATGGCCCCCCAGCCTACTCCCACACCCCATCCCAGTGAGATGTGGAGCAGAGTGCTCCCCCAGATATCACAGCCCGTGGTTGACCCTGGGGCTGTGTTGGGCTGAGTGCTGGGGCACAGATGTCTCGGCAGCCCCAGGTGGGCTCACCTCTCTGGCCCTTCCTAGGGCAGAAGGGCTCTGCTTTCCCTTGCCACCGCACTCCCCCCATCACCACTCAGTTTGACTTGTTCCCCTGCACCCCAGGAGCAAGGGACAACCCTCCCAAAGCTCCATCTCACCATGACCTCAGCAAGCACCTCCCCTCTGTCCCAGCTCTGGCCAGCACAGCAGCTCCCCCAGCCCCCCTAGGACCCCAAGTCCCTGGCAGCCAGGCTGAAGCCCAGGCTGGGTGTTGGGGCGATGTGCGGTCACCCTGCAGCCCCCAAAACGCATCCTGCAGGAGCAGCCGTCGGCATTGCCATCCACCGAGGCAGTCACGGGTGCACAAAGGGGCCACCTGCTGCCACCCTGTGCCACTCCTGTCCCAAAGTAAGGTAATTAGCTGGGGAGCCCTTGGAGACCTGGAATAAAGCCTGGGAGATGGAGAAGAAGATAGAGGCAGAGGGAGAAAGAGCCCATTCACCACCCTCCGGTCATCCCCAGGTTTTATCTCTCCCATCGCTCTCCTGCTCGGCCGCACACCGGTGCCCTCTCACCTTTCCCTTCCCAGCTGGGCTCCAGGGCCGAAGCCATTAAAGAAACAAACAATTTCTTTTGTTGTTTGGCCTTACCAGCTGGAGCAGGGCCGTATCCTGCAGCCTTGCCCCTGGGATCTGCATAGCTCTGCTCTGAGGCTCGGCATCAAAACTCTGCATCCTCCCAGCACCAAAACCATCTCCCAGACCCACTTGGCCACTCCACCACAGCATGGCCAGGGTGTTCAGGAACCCTTCACCGCAACTGGCACTGCCATGCCCAGCTCCAGGCAAATACATTCCTCTTTTTGGTAAGCACCTTTCAGGTACAACTCTTCAAGCACCAGGATTGCTGTAGGGCTGTTGCATCCCCGTAAAAATAAACCTGAGACACGTTAAAATAATAACCAGCTGCTTAAATCCAAACTCTGACAGCTCCAGGTGTGAGGATGCATTCCTCCTCCCCTCCTTGCCCCCTGCCACAGACCCATTCCCCACTGGAAGCGATCCCCCTTCATGACCTTCCTGCTTTGTCACCACCATCCCGACTTAATCATGGCTCAGGTAGGGGGACAATGGCATTTCCACACCTGGCCGTACCTGCTGGCTTCAAAGCCACCCATCCACAATGGGATCAATGGGGACGGGGAGGAAGATAAACACTAATTCTCCTAAATCAAGGACTGGTTGCAATAATGAAGTGTTAAAGAAGGGCAGCTTGAAAGCCTGGCCTCTGGCAGGGGGACCCACGGGTGCTGTTTGCACCCCAGTGGGGTTCTTCCTTGATTTAGTAGTAGACTGGTAGGGTTAGACTTGATGATCTCAAAGGTCTTGTTCAACAAAGCAATTCTATGATTCATGCTTTGTTGCCAGGAAAGCACAGAGCTAGAGTGAAAAATCCATAGGGATTCAGCATCTGGAGCCAGGGAAACAGCAGCCTTTGCTTGGCAAAAGTGGGGAGGGAGAGCAAGACTACTATTCCCTAAATGGCTCTTTAAGCTCGTGGGTTCTCCACAAGCAAGAGGTTAGCAATAAGCACACAGGTTTATGCTTAAACTAAAAAAAAAAACAAGTCAAAATAAAGGCAGCCCAGGACAAAGTCTAATAAAAACAGTGAGAGGCTGTGAATTAAGGCTGCGATTCAAGGGGAAGGTAATCAAGACTTCTGTGGCCCCAGAAGCACTCACCCTCTTGGGGCCCTAAAATACAGTTTCATCGGCAAAGGGGTTTGGGCATCAAATGTGAGGAAGACACAGAAGGGAAAGTCCTCAGAGGAGAAGATGCCAAGGATGAGCACAAGCAGCGGAAAATGCAGGGGAGCAAATAGCTTGACCCAGTCCTGCTGGATTTGCTGTGGATCTGGATCTCCCCCAAGTCAGGTTGTTTCCAAGGGATTTTCCCAAGGAAGTGCTCATGGGCACCATCCCAGCCCTCGCAGTTAGAGAGCAATGCCTGAAAAGTGATGGGAGGCTGAGAAATCAGGAAATGTGAAAGAAAAAAAGTGTTGTTTGTGTGAGGGGCAGGAAATCCCCTCATTGCGGGGTCTCCAGAGACATCAGCTCTGAATCGGACAGGGGAGGAAGAGCCAGGCCACTGTGCTCAGAGCAGGTGCCCAGGTGTTGCCACCTGAGTTTTGAACCTGCCTATCATATTTTGGGCTAATCCTGCTTCCCTCAATTTAGCACTAGTGGCTGAGTAGACCACAGGGTTGTGTCCCATGGGTGCCATTCCAGACCCCCCAGGGGCAACTGCTTCCTTCTAGCTGGCTGTTCCCTGTGTCACCCACCCCAGCAGCACGAGGGGACCGAGCTGAGACCCCTCAAACTCAGCCCATGCAGATGGCTGAGCAGACCTGAGGAGGAGCCCCTGGGTGCATCACAGGACAAAGGGCAAAAGGCTTCATTTCTGTCCCTAACTGTGGGTGCAAGCCAGCATCACCTTGTCCCCTATGGCTCCCAGCAGCGCTGTCCTTGCCCTAGTCTGGCTGCACTGGGAGCTGCTGGAAGCCCTTCCTGCAGCCCCCGGCAAAGGCACAACCCGCAGTGCCGCTGTGTGGGCTGCACACCACATAGCACAGCCAGGACCCTCTGTCCCCTCCTGCAGCCCCTCAGATCCCAGTGGCCAGGGCAAAGGGAGAGGTCTCCTGGCTTCAAACCCCACCGTGGGGATAGCCATTCCAAGAGTGTGGATGCTTCTGTGCCTCAAATCCCAGTGTGCTCCAGTGGGGTGAGAGCAGAGACACAGGGGAGAGCTGGGTGATGTGGGGGGGATAAAGGGATGGTGACCTGGGAAACATTCAGGTGTGCTGGATGGGGCAAAGTGTTGGCACTGGGCTGGGAGAGATGCCAGGAGCATCCATCTCCCAACAGCCCTGTGGAAGGCGGGCATGGAGCCCCTTCAGTGTGAAAACAGACGGGGTGCAGGGCCAAGCTCATCCCTCGGCACGAACAAACCCATCTTTTCCCCCATGAGTTGCCTCAAATCCCACACCTTAATTTTACAGCCCTGAGCACAGGTACCAGCCGGGACCTCCAGCAGGGCAGGAAGGTGAGGGCTGGGAGGATGCTGTGGCAGCAGGACCAGGTGGAAGGACCGTACATACCATTGTACACCAGCTCAGAGAATTTCAAGGCAAGCCCCTGCTTGATTTTCCGTACTTCCCGGTCCATGGTGAAGGCCTCGATATCTAAATGCGCGTGGTATAGGATCGTTCCTGCTGGGGTCTCATAGATACCTAGCCATTTTTCCAGGCAGGGGGAAAAGCAGAAAAAGAGAAAGAAACGAATGAGACCAAAACTGTCAGCAAATGACAAAAAATAATGACTTGGCTGACAGAAGGAGCTGTGGTCGAGCGCATTCAGTCCCAGCTTGCTGTAAAATGCATCTGTCATTATATTCATGCTGGGGCCGAGACAGTCCACTCCGCACCTTGCGGAGAAAATTTCTAGATTCCCCTCTTTGAAGAGGCACTCTGACGAGGCTAAATGACAGGGTTTGGGAACCGATCCCCCCACCGATCCATGCCCAACGGTCTGCGGCTGAAAACCTGTAATTAAAGGAACGACGCGGGGCACAGGCACAGGGAGCAGAGGGCCTCAAATACCCTCCTTTCCTCTCGCCTGGCGAGAAAGAACCTTGCGTGGCCACTGCAAAGCAATGAGGCTACCTGGGGGATGGGAGGGCAACCTCATTTGGGGCTGGAAGCCCCCCTCTCCACTCCCTTCCAGCCTGCCCCCAGCATTGCACCAGGGATGGAGGGATGGTTAATTATTTTGGCGATGGGGGCTAATGCCACGGGTGAGCTGCTCCCTTTGTTTCAGCTGCTCAGGGCTTATTTGCTGCATAACTTGTTTACTTGGTGTTTAAATGCGATGGCAGCCACGGGCTGCTGTGCTCTGGGTTGGATGTGGGAGAAACACGGAGCTAATCTGGCAACCAACACACAACGGGCAGGGCTGCAACCTGCCCACGGCCAGGGCTGCTCCACCAGCATGTCCCTGTCCCCTGCCTGCGGGGACCGTCCCCTCCCAACACCAAGCATCTGTGCTATGGCACGGTTATGGGAATGGCAAAGGGCATCCATACGTTGGGTGTTGCTGGCACACAAAGATACCCCATAGCAAACACTCCCCTCCAAAGGAGATGAGCACAAGTCAGCCAAAACCCTGACAGGGTGAAGGGAGTCCCAGGGCCTGTCACAGGCTCAAACTCACACCAGGCTCTGCCCACTCATTGGAGAGCAGCACGTGCTCAAGCGTGTCCTGTCCCACGATGGACACGGGTCCTGCAGACGCAGCAGGAGTCCTGTTTACCGTGGCAGACAAAATCACTTCCATCAAACCTCATTCCTACCAGGCTCCCACCAGCTCGGGTCTCAGTCAACTCTCTGTGAGAACAACTCTAATCCTAATGGCTCCTCATGAATACTTGTGTCTATAGAGAATTGTCCCTTCTTGCACCAGGGCATCCACCTACAGGCATGGGATGTGTCTCCATTCTAAAGGAAAGTGATCCTCTCCTCTCAGGCCATCCCAGTAATGTTGCAGCCCGGTCCCTGGGGACAGGTCCTCGGGTGATCACCAAGCACCCTCCCCCATGGGGCTACGGGAGGAGACAGCCAAGTTAACATCAAAACCAGCAGTACCCACGGGCACAGCGATGGTACAGAGGGGTGTTGTTTACCCACTCCAGACCCCGACTGTGAAGCCAAGCCTGCCACTAACACAATTAATATTCCCTTTCCTTCCCCTTAGGAGGCATTAAAGCCAATTTGTGCTGACCAAAGGTTTGGGTCCATGCCTTGACCCCCACCTCCTGCCTATCTGCCTGTGCCCCTGCCAGTCCTGTTTGACTTGATGGTGGAGTATGGGGGTACCAGAGCCTGACAGCCGGGGCGGAGGGGAGCTGACAGCCACATTCCCAGCCTTGCCACCGAGGAGACAAGAGACACCTTCAAAGTGACACTCGCAGCGTCTCCAAGTGTCTATTTTCATCTCCCCATGTTTACAGGAAAAAGACAGAGGTGTCAGCACTGCAGCCTGGTGAAGCTTCAATCACCCCATAATTACTGCTGGGGAAGGAGGGGACTGGAGCTGGGAGGGGGGGGAAAACATGGGGGGCAGCCAAGGAGACAGCTGCTGCTGCTTAAAATTTTCTAATTTGTAACCTCAGCTGTCAGTTCACCTCCATCCAAGTAATTTTGCTGTGCTGAGTGCGGGCTGTCATCTGTGGGATGGGATGGGATGTGGTGGCTTCCCAAGGGGAAGAGGATGATGATGCTGCCCATGGGAAGATGCTGCCCAAATTTCTCACACTGGTCCAGAGCCATGGCTGAGCGTGGCCTGGTCTGGGTTCATCGCAGGGAAGGGGTTTTCTACTTTCTTCCTCCATCTGCTCAGCACATCGAGGGGACGAAAAGGGAAAAGGAAGGAGAGAGCCGAGGGGAGGAAAAGTCTCAGCCCAAGGCAGCACTCAGCTCTTTTGGCAGCAACTATCCCCTCCTTCCCGCTTCCTCCCCACTGATTTCATTTACTTCACTTAATTAGCCCCCCTTCGGAGTTAAAAAGATAATTTGATAATGAGGATGTGAAAAGGCAGGAGAGGCAGGGCCATGCTCCTGCTCACAGCCAAGAGCCCCGGCTGAGCCGTGGCCCCCCCAGCCGGCTGCAGCACGGCTCCCCAGCACCAGCACCGCTCCCCAGCACCCCATAATTACCCACCCTCCTCCCACTAAAACAAATAAGGCAAAATTGAGTTAATAGGGCTTAAAAGGCTGGCGCGGGCACGCTCAGCTCGCCCCTCACCCATTAGGCCTTAACGAAGTTCAATTAGGAGCTTAGTAAAAATCAATGCAAATGAATTTTTCCCTTCCCTGACTTCCAGGTCTGGGAGGTGAGGGAGAGGAGGCACCTGGAAGAGCCTTTGCTGCCACCTCTATGGCCGTGGAGGGCTCTTGCTGTGCTGCTGACCGCCTGTACGTCAGTTTCCCCTGGGGTGAAGGGGGCCCTGTACTGCCTTGAGGACCTGCAGAACCCCAGACCAGTGGGATTTAACGGATCATCTCTTTTCACCTGCATGCCCAGGTCCCATCTCTTGCCCTGTTGACCCTAATGCCATTAGGGTCCAAACTGATCCTGCAGAGCGGTGGTGATGCCACCCTGACCTGCCCTGCACCTCAAAACCATATCATGAGGCGGGTACTGGCAGCACCCTCCTGCTCCAGCCCTCTCCCTGCAAAGCATCTCATGGAGAGGTTTCTTCTAATCACAAGGAGCAAAACCAGGGGCAGAATCCTGCTCCAAACAAGGAGGTAAACCCACAGCCAAGGTCTCATCCCCGAGGCGCGTGCACCCCCCGCTGTCCCTGGGAAGCCCGGTCCTCCCGCATCTGCCGGCGCACAAACACGGCAGCGATCGCTTGGCGATGTCACACAGGAGACAGGCGTGACAGTTAAATGGGGTTTAGGGAAATTATTAAATGCTGGAAGGGTCACTAGAGCGTGTCAGCGGCTCTTAAAAAAAATAAAATAGATTTTGACAAATTACTCAGCACCCCGCATGCAAATGGGCAGGCTGGGCTGTGCCGTTTGGGGTTGGGGCTTGGGTTTTTTCCCCCTTCTTTCAGTTTTAATTTGATTATTCAAACACTTCTCAAATGATTTGGGGTTTTGTTTCTCGCCTTTTGTGGCTGATGCTCTTGCAAAGGGGCTGGTGCCCTGCGGTGGGGAAAGAGACTGGCTCTTATCAAAGCATTTGCTGCTGCCCTGCACAGAGGGCGAGTTTAAAGAAAGGGAGCATCTAATTAGTTATGAACGAGCTTTAAAACAACAAAATTATGATGAGCCACCTCGTTACTTAGTTCTTAGACCTTAGAGCAGCCTTCCAGTACTGAAAGGGGCTCCAGCAAAGCTGGGGAGGGGCTCTTGATCAGGGAGCGCAGGGATAGAATGAGGGGAAAGGTTTTGAGCTGAAAGAGGGGAGATTGAGACAAGATCTTAGGAAGAAATGTTTTCCTGTGAGGGTGGGCAAGCCCTGGCACAAGTTGTCCAGAAAAGTTGTGGCTGCCCCATTCCTAGAGGTGTCCAAGGCCAGGTTGGATGGGGCTTTGATCACCCTAATCCAGTGGGAGGTGTCCCTGTCCATGGCAGGGGGGTGGAACTGGATGGGCTTTGAGGTCCCTTCCAACCCAAACCATTCCATGATTCCGCACGGGGCAGCTCGCTGCCTCTGGAGATTTCCAATGACACTGATCCTAACGGATGATCAGTACTAAGAGTCACAGCCTCAAAAGTGCATAGATAAATCAAAGAACTGGCTTTAAAAAAAACCCTCAGTGACTTGCACCAGCCTTCTACACTTTATACTATGTTATAGAGCCTTCCAGTCTCCAGGAGCTTCAATGAACATCCTCCCATGCAAGCCCACAGCTTGGTGGTTTTCACACTCCAGACAGGTTTCTCTCGAGACCTGGAGTCACCAGTGGCACTGGAATCCCAGAGCTGGTGCAAACCATGGCACTGGCAGAAAGCAGGCAGCTGCTTTCATTAGAGAGCAATGAGAAGTCTTTGTCACAGGGAGATCTTGGACGAAAGCTGATGGGTAGGGAGCAGCTGAGGGCTGCTGGTGTGACCTGAGCCAGAGTACCCCAATGATGCTGGGCACCTGCCCCATGCCACCAGGTTTTTCCCTTGTTTTGCTGTTTTTAGGGTAGGGATGGCACTGCTGGCAGGTGACTGCTCACCTCTGGACTTCATCCCAACAAAGCGGTTCTCCACGATGTCGATGCGCCCAACACCATGCTTGCCCCTGCAAAGGAGAAGAGATGTTGCAGCAGCCACAGCCCCACAGTAGTGGGGTTGGAGACGAACCGGGCCCTGAGCAGCACTGGTGGCCACCAGCAGTGATCCCCAGATAGGACAGGTGACAAGGAGATGGATTTTCTCTCCTTTTCCCCTCCACTTCACAGTGCCACCCTCGATCGCTGATGCAGCTGCCGTTGCACTTGGGCCACCAGAAAATAGACCAAGCAAGGGGACAGGCCATGATGCAGCTGTATTCCCAATGGCTGAAGTCATTTTAAAACCACTTAATTAACATTTAAAAAGCAAACTACATGGAAAAGTTCATTCCTATTCAGTACCAGGGGAGATAAAGGCAGAGGCACAAAGGATGATGGCTGGGGACTGGGTGGCACTTGGTGCAGGGCAGGAGGAACGAATGCCCTCATGGGTGCTGCCACATTTTTTGGCAACTCCCTGGGGATGGCTGTGCCCTGGTGGCAGCAGAAACTGGGCGTGAGGTGGCACACAGCACAAAACCCCAAAGGAGCGGCTGCTGTGGAGGCAGGGGGAAGAAACGGTGATGGACCTGACCAGTAGGTCTCCATGCACCTAAAAAGTAGACTCTCTGTCCAAAAGGAAACACTGAAGCCCCTTAAGACAAGGCAATGCCCTCACCCAACTGTGCAGCTGGGGCACACAGTAAATGCAGAGGGCCTTAAAGAGACTTTGTAGCTCTCCTCATGCACAGGGAGAAAAAACTTAGGTATTCCCATGCTCCTGGCCTCGGTGCTCGGCTCTGCTTGCTGGCATGAATAGCACAACTGGGACCCAGCTGGGACCATCCCATCCTCATGCTGCTGACCACCGTTCCTGGGCTCGTTGGGATCTGCTTGCTGTGAGCATCCTGCTTCCATCCCACCCTGGGGAACCCAGGAATGCTGCCCTTGTCCCTGCTGCCAGCCTGAAACAGGGGACTCTTTGTGAGGGAGTGCAGGAATACGATGGAGGGGAAAGGTTTTGAGCTGAAAGAGGGGAGATCTAGATGAGAGCTTAGGAAGAAATGTTATTCTGTGAGGGTGGGGAGGCCCTGGCACAGGTTGCCCAGAGAAGTCATGGCTGCCCCATCCCTGGAGGTGTTCAGGGCCAGGCTGGATGGGGCTTTGAGCAACCTGATCCAGTTGGAGTTGTCCTTGCCCATGGCAGTGGAGTTGGAACTGGATGGACTTTTGAGGTCCCTTCCAAAACAAATCATTCCATGATGCGATTCCACGACAGCATGGTACTTACGCTATGTCATTCAGGTACATGAAGAGCTCCAAGGCTGAGGAACGAGTTGCTCCATCTCCGGTGTTGGTGACCTTCACGGGGACACCTGCAGAGGCAAGGAGGGAGGATGGGCAGGATCAGCTTGTGTCAGGATCCCCCTGGAACGTCACCCCGCAGGCGTTAAATAGATGTGACAGATATGAACTCTAAATAACTTCTTAAAAAGGCATATCCAAGCTGGTGCTGGGGGGGAGGTAAGGGGAGGGGGACCCACCTCGGGAGAGAAGTGAAATAAATAAATAAAAAAGACCATAAAAACGTCCCCCCTCCTTTTCCCCTCTCCTCTCCCTCTCTCTTTTTTAGGGCCTGTGAAATTGCAACCAGGCCCTTAACTAATTGAATTTCACGCTCCACAATTGTCTTATGGCACAGCACCTTCTGTCCCACCAGCCCCTGCTACGGGAGGGGCGCTGACAAATGTCTTCCCCTCCCTCCCCAACCAGCACGGGGGGTGTCTGGGGGGGACCCCCACGCCGGGGCACGGCTGCTCGCACACGCACGCACACGCACCCCGCGGCGGGGTGCTCCCCGCCATGAATTAATTATTGCACCTTTTATGTGTGGGGTTTTTTTCTCTCTTTTTTTTTCCCCCCCCTTAATTTATTTTTTTTTAAAGGGTGCTGGGCAGGAGCTGGGTGGAGGGGGGGGGGGATGCTGAATAGAAAGAGGCATTTTTCTTTAGCGGTGTGAAATGAGCAATAAATGTATTAGGAAGCTGACAAGGGGGCTGCGGGGCCCACAAAGAAAAGCAGTGCGGAGTTGGAGGCTAATCCCCCCTCCATCTGCCCTCCTCATTACCATTTAACGCACTATCAGTTGCCAATCAGCCTCAATGCCTCCCTTTCTAGTCTTTATTATTGAGGCGCCCTGTCTTAGTGATGGGGGCTGTCAGGTCCCCGTCCTCCCCCCCAAACCCTCCCTTAAACCCCCTATTTTCCAGGGGTTTATAAACTCAGTTGTAAATTGCTATTAAATGTAACTCGCGGCAATAATGAACCTTAAGCTGCTTCTCGGCGCGGGCCCCCCCTCTGCGCCCTCCCCTCGCCTCAGCTTTTTCTATTCGCATCCTCTGCTGGGGTATTGGCTGGGGTCTGCTCGGCAGAGAGCCGAAGTTGTCGGGGCTGTTGTTGCTGAAAGCTGCTTAGCCTTTAAAATAGTTAATAATTAGATTAAAACTTCAAATAAATTAACTAGGGCCTGAATGGGATGCTGGAGGAGGGGCTGCTCCTTGGGGGGGGATTATTAGAATGGAGCAGGGATGCTGGCAGCAGGGGGGCGGCGGGGAGGGGGATGCCCATACCAGGGTCTCGTCAGTGCAGGCTGGGATCGCTGCTGCTGCCAGGGTGGTGCCATGGGGATGGGCCGTGGCTGGTGCAGGTGGGAGATCGTAGGATTGTAGAATGGTTTGGGTCAGAAGGGACCTTAAAGCCCATCCAGTTCCAATCCATGGCGGGGACACCTCCCACTGATCAGGGTGCTCAAGATCCTAGTCCAACTCAGCCTTGAACATCTCCAGGAATGGGGCAACCACAACTTCTCTGGGCAACCTCTGCCACTGCCTCACCACCCTTATTGTGAAGTTCTTCCTTATATTTGATCTGCCCTGTGTTCTCTTGCTGGGCAACAGGGCTGGGCCCTGCCATGCATCCCCAGGGATGGAATACTGTGGCCCTTTCTCTGGCCGAATCCTGCTGGAGCATCTCCCCAGCTGTGACACTGTGTGCCCCCAGGGCCATCCATGTGCCACCCTGCAGGACAGGGGTCCTGTGCCCACTGTGCCTCGACAGCTGGGGTGGGGACTTGGACGCCTCTCCGCTCGCAGGGGGGTCCCAGCAAGCCTCCTGAGATGCACCCAAGCTCTCTACATACCACGCAGAGCCACAGCATGCTGCAAGCACCATTCTAAGCCCCGATGCCATGAGTTGGGGCCCACCTTGCCTGTCCCCACCCTGGGATGCTTCTGGTTGCCTTCACCCCCTAGTCCTGGCTAAGGAGTGGGGTTCAGCTTTGAGGGGCAGAGAGACAAGGGGCTGGCTGCAAGAAAGCGCTTACCCCGCTCAAACTCGATCTCCAGCACGTCGGGGGTGTCAGGAGAGATGGCTGGATCGCGGGTCCTCGTGTAGAGCCCGGGAGGGGCCTGATTCTGTCAATGGTGGGAAAGAGAAAAGGGAAAATCAGTGGAAATCAGTACTGCCAACTCTGCTGGCAGCCCCAAACCTAGTGTCCATCCTCCATCTCTGGTCTGCATCCCCATCCCAAAGTGTGGGACTGGCACAGCCCAGCACCATCGCTTACCGGGGCGCTGGGAACAAAGGGGTTGAAGGAATCAGCCAATTTTTCCCCTCAACTTGATCTCATCTTTTCCTCCGACGCCTCCACAGCTGGAGGTGGGATGGCTGCAGAGAAGCAAGTCAGGCAGGGAAAAGCGGGCCGACGGCAGCGAGCGGCAGGGCGGGCGCCTGCGTGTCCCCGCGCCGCGGCCGGGCTTATTTGGCACTGACCGAAAAAACTAATGAGGAGGCCTGACCCCAGCAGGTGCTCCAGGCGCACCGGCTCTTTCATGGTGTCCCCGAGGTTAATACACATGGGGGAAAATAGAGGAACAAAGCAAAAACCCATTTCAGAGCACATCAACCTTTATGTATATTTTTTTTTCTAGATTTATAGGAAGGAGGCATCTTATCTCCGTCAGAGCGGGGCCACTGGAGGCTCGGGTGCCGAGGATGAATTGCCGCAATTGAAGCGCGTGCCAGAAGACAGGGGGTGAAAATAGAATGAAAAAAAGCTTTCAGTCCCAGAGAGCAAATGCTTTGCAATTTCACGTGGCCCCGCAGCACTCACGCACGACGTGGCTGCGTGCGCTGGCCTCAAAACACTTTCAGAGCAGCATTTGCAAACTCCTGGCTCTAAAGAGACCCAACCTAGCACAGGAGGCACAGGGGAGGGAAACTGAGGCACAGAGTGGTGGAAAGGCAGAGAGCCCCCACAGAGCAGGGCTGGGTCAAGGCTGTCCTTGGCCAACACTGGAGAGAACACGCAAAGGTGGCTCCAGCTGAGGAGTCCAGCAACATAAACACCCCCCCTGTGCAGGCAGCTTGAGTGGAGTTTCTCCCAACTGAGCCTCTCCTGTAGGTGGTTTAAGGGATGACAAACTGGTATATCCCCTCAAAAACCCAGCTGGTGAGAGTTGGAGCTCTGGGCATCCCAGGGCCCTGTCTGCATGATGCACCTGCAGCCTGGTCTGTGCCCTCTTTCTCCTCTCCTTTCTAAAGCACAACTTTTCTGCTGTTCACTTTTCCTTTTCCTCCTTTCCAAAGAGGAAAACAGGATAAGGTAGAAAGGAAGTTGGGAGGGGGAGGAAGGAAAAATGATTGCTTTAAAAAAAATATTAAGCTTTTTAATGAAAAATTAATTTCTCTGCTGAAGTTTTCATCTAAAATTTTAAGAGATGGGAAATAAGCTTTATGATGAAAATTTCTTTTAATAAGAAACAGCAAAGCCAAATCGCTGCCAGCATCCGAGGTCAGCCCAGCCAGCTGGGAGCATTCCTGCCACCCCACACACTAGGGGAGCCTCCTCACCTCACCCCAGGCCCCAGGGTGCCCATCTTGGCAGCAGCCACAGCCAAGTCCTGGGAATACAGGCATTACTACCCCAGCACACGCTCCACCAAAACCACCCTCAGTTTCCCATTTTCTTCTCGTTTTGCCCCTTTCCTTGTTTTAAACAAGAGGCGCTCACACGCGCGCCTCCCCTGTGCCCCCCACGCGCGCACGCACAGATTACACGGGCTGTGGATTTCAATTTTACATCGTCTGGCCTTTCCTAGCCCTGATCACACTTATTAACTAGATGAACCCGCGAGAGATGATGAAAAACTTTGAGTTCAAAAGGAAAGACAGGGGGAGGCGGGAGGGGAAAAAATACTGGAAAGTATTAAAAACTCTTTACTAAACATTGGAAGTCAAAGTCAGGTAGTTTCCAATTTTCCAAGCCAACTATGAAAACCTCTATTAAATAAAATAACTAAATAGAAATAAAAGTGGCATTTGGCTTGCATTCCATCATTACTGTGCGAGTCTGTCCTCTTTTTATTCTCTCTCCTAAAAGCACAGTTCAAATGACAAATAGTTTGTTGCAGTGTATCAATGCCTCCTATTTATCCCTCCCCGCAGGGGGGCTGGTCCTGCAATGTCATCTTTAAAGGGGAGAGAGGATAAAAAAAAAAGGGGGGGAAGAAAAAAAAAGGGAAGAGTGTGTGGAAAGGGAAAGAGGGAGGGGGGAAGAAAGAAGCAAGAAAAACGGGGCAAGAAGAGAAGAAATTGGAAGCAAATGGTCCATGAAGTAAACCATGATGCAGAGCTATCGATGCCGCAAATGGTTTATTCATCCGGCTGATATTGTTGTGCCCGGGACTGAATGAACTCTTTCAGAGTGCCATATGAAGTTAAAGCAAGTAAATTTCTATCTTTCTCCGCATTAGCTGCCTCATTGCCCTTCAATCGGGCCTCACAGAGGCAGAAAATAGCTCAACCATCTGCTTTCAAATCCCTGCGTTTGGCAGGTCCCAGGGGTTTGGGGAGGGGAGCTCGCCGTGCCTGGCACCCCGGATCCTGCTGCGGCTGCCCCAGTGCCTGGCACCGCTTCCCGTGCCGGGGAAAGGGACAGCGGTGACACCGCGCTCCGAGAAGCCACCTCCCGGTGATGGCAAAGGGAGAGGTGCCTGAGCAGAGGATGCTCAGGGATGGGGTCACGGCTCTCCGTTTGCTGCCAAATTGGCCCCATTTTCCAAGCTGGCTTTGGGAAGGGCTTGGCAGAGCCTTGGGACTGGGGAGTCTTCCCCAAACGGAGAGGTGCTGGGTGAGGAGGGGAGTCAGGATGGGTGCACGGTGAAGGTCAGTCCCTTGCTAGCTCTGGCTAAAGGCACCAAACCCAATCCCTATGCCAACCGCTCTCCTGGAGGAGACCTTCCAAGGGCTTGGTTCTGCAAAGCCCAACCTGCAGCCACTTTTTGGAGGACACCGAAGGGGGAGCAGGACCCCTTCTCCACCTTCTCCCTTACATCCCTGCCGGAGGCACGCGCCAGCCCAGCCACGGCGAGCCGGCTGTGGGCTGCTGAGCTCCAGGCTCCTCTCCCTCTCTGCCTGCCTCCCCCTCCTCTCCCCAGATTGTCTAATTAGCACTGATGGATAGTTTAAGTAGCCACCAAGCATCGCGACCCGCTGGAGCGTGAATGGTGCAGGCAGGGGCCAGCAGGCAGCCAGACCACAAGCAGTAGCTGGACCACAAATACCATTTGGAGGCAGGCAGGGATGGACCCACACCTCCGGAGTGATGTGCCACGGCCACCGGCAGCACCCAGTCACAACACAGGGCTCTTGGATGGGAGTCAGCAGTCCTATGGATGCCCTTAGGGTCTCCAAGCCTCCCATGCAAGGGGAGTTTTTACCCCATTTCTCCTCAAATAATGGAGATAGGAAAGTAAGGAAAGATGGGCAAGATTCAGGCATGGGACCTGAGCTACAGGGGCCAGCCTGAACCTTCATCACCCACCATCAGCACCTCATCTGTCTAATTGCTCCTTTATTGCTGCCCCCTGACATTGTCCCCTCCAGTGGCACCCTGAAATGGTCCCTTCCCCTATTCATGTCGGCAATTAACGTGCTGGGAGAGGTGGAGGGGCCAGGGTGGGCGGCAGAGCCTCCCCATCGCACACCGCCTGCCGTGAAATTTCCAATTAGGCTGCAAATACATGAGACGCCCTCAACCCTGTGGCTGTGATTGATTACCTTGGGGTTCTCCAGGATCCCAGCTTCGTAGCTGTCATGGGGAGGGAAAGAGAAAGAAGTCATTGCAGTAGCTGCAACGCCAAACCCCACCAGGATGACCATCCCACTCCCACCACCCCATGATGATGAGCGTAAACATGTGTTATGGAGCTCCAGGGCCTTTCAGCAGCAATTCTGCATGGATTACTGCTCTTGGGAAAGCCCAAGAGATGGATGCTACCATGAGGAATGTGGACAACAGGGCATGAAAGGAGGCTGGAGGTTTTGGGGTCAACTTTGGCCAGCACATGGCAGGGCAGCCTGAGGCTCTGGAGATGGGAAGGGCTGTCCTAACCATGTAGGGTGGGCAGATCAGGGCCCCAGGCTCTGGGTCTTCACCTGACACGAGCTCTCTACCCACCCAGCCTCTCACCTGATGTGCATGAGGTTTTCATCCATGCTCCACGGTGTCTGAGGTGTCACAGGCACAGGGATCCCATTTTTCTGCCGAAAGAGGGGAGTGGAGTTGAGTGAACCCATGGAGAGAGACAACTCCTGCCACCACTGGTTCCTGCCCAGATCAATCCCAACAGTGCAAAGACACAACCCGTGGCCACCAACAAGGCAGCAGAGAGCAAGGCAAACACCTGTGTCCCCGGGCAACATCACCTCCCACCTCAAGGGGCCCCCTTGATGGGGGGACACATGGGGACACAGTGCTGCCGGGAGGAGAGCGGACACCCCAACCCCACCATGAGTAGTGAGGAAGCCCCAGAGCCCCCCATGAACCCAAGCGATGCAGATGTTGGCACAGATGTTGTGTGCTTTTCCTAGGTCCAGGTCCAGGATGGTGCTTTCTCCTGGCTGAGCTCCTCACCAAGGTCAGGTGACACAGGGACAGAAGACCCCAAAACCACAGGATGCTCTCCAGCCTTGGCACAAGGGGACAACACACGCATTCCCACAGCCTCGTGCAAACACGTGAGACAGACACATGGGTGACAGGCATTCCCCTGAGCCCACCACCCCGAACAGGCCGTGCCCAGGGGCACATGGCCCCGCACGGCTGCCTCCCCAGCACAGCGCCGAGCCCAGCTCCCTAACAAGGTCACGGGCACACTCAATTATCCACTGACATTTCAATGGGGGAAATTGCCTGTGAAGACGAGGTGGATTCGCGGGGGAATTAGCGGGAGAGGCGAGAGCAAGCTCACAACTGGAGCCAGCGGGGACGTTGCCCACCCTGCCGGCACTCCAGGCCACAATGTCTCTGCTGTGGGACAGACACAGTGAGCCACAGGTAGAGGTGGAAGCAGCTGTGGGTTCCCACCACACCTCAGTGTGTCCCTACAGCCCACGTATCATCAGGCTGCTCTGTCATCTCAGCGGCACCACAGCAGGGACATCAGCCAGGGGCTCAGTCAGGAACAGAGGAGCAGAAAGAGGGTCCTTGCTTGCCAGGAAGAGGGGGAGGAAATGCTTGTGGTTTTTAAATCATGATCTCCAACCCACCACCTGACACAGGAGCAAGGTCCTGAGACACCTCCTAATGCTGCAGAGGGACTATTCCGGGGGGATAATTGCCCCAGGCTTATGGGTCATGGTTTGCAGGTCCCACCCACACTGTAACAGTGTGAGATCCCCCCCGAGACCCCCATCCCAGGTTTTGGAGGTGATTGCTGGCAGCTTTCACCTCCTTGGCCCAGGCTCCTCTGCAGGGATGCTCTCCCACCCACAAACCTTGCCCATGGGGGAAAGCTGGCAGGACATGTCAATGCTTCATGCAGGCTTCAAGGCACAAGCTTGGGCTTGCTGGGAGAGAAAAACACTGCCTGCTGATTGCAAGATCTGGGATTCGTGTGACTTCTTCAGGAAGGAATGAGAAGATGCCTCTCCCCGCCCTGTCCCTTGGACATGGAGAGCTGCAGGTGCCTTCCAAGCCGCCCAAAACCAGCACGAATAATGCTGGGGGAGATGGAGGGCCGGAGAACAGACCTCATCTCTGCCTGGGGTGAGACCACGCTCCCATCAGCACCTGCCCTCTTGTCTTCATTCCTCATAAATGCTGATTTACTTTCCCAGCCAGCCCTATCCTCCCTCTGCCTCCTCCTGACAGCCGAGGAAGCTCGTGCTCCCCAACCTTGCCCAAGTCAGCACTTCAAAGGGGCTCCTCTAAGTTCAGATCCATGCACAAACATCCTCCAAGTCCAGGCAGCACAAATGTGCCATGACCAAGGAGACATCTTCTTTTCAGGGCACAGCCCCTACAGACTCCATCCCATGTGGCTCTGCCCAAGGGAATGGCTCATCCTGAAGCAACATCCAGAAAACCTTCACCTTTCTCATGAAAGGTTGCAGGGTTGATGTGGCTGCTGGAGTGGATTCCTGCCGGAGCAAAGCTGTCTGCTGGGCAGCAAATCCACGGCAAGACCTGCATCACAGCGGCACAAATCCCCACTTTCCCCAGCAGCAACCAAACCCCAAACATCACTGCACTATAACTCCCTGCATCCAAGCACTGAAAGGACCTGGCCAAGCACCCCCCTCTCCTGAGTGTCAAAAAGAAGGGAAAACACCCTTTCTTTTTTTAAATGCTGAACATAACCAGAGACCGAGAGGCACTACAAACCCTCAACCCCAACCTTTTCTCTTTGAACGGGGCCCCAACCCATTTCATTTCCCTTCATCCCCCTCCAAACAACAAAAAAAAACATACCCCAAACAAAACCCCCAAACCCTAAACACATGTTCCATTTTTTCCATATAATAAAACCGCGCGCTCTTAATAACTCCCTTATTTGACAATTTGTTTGGCAACATATGGAAAGCTCTCGTAAACTCGCCCCTTCATAATACAACAGCAGATGGCAAACACAATCCTCAACACACCACTCTCGGCGGCCCTAATGGGCTCAGAGGGCTCCTCACCCCACACCGAGTCCCTCTGGCTCCACACCTCGCCTTCCCAGAGATTACTCAGGCAGCCTCGACGGCAGCTATTTAAAAACTGAAGCAATTTTCTGGTTTATGCACAGAGCTGCCTTTTCCCTTTTGATTGATTGAGCCGAGTTGTCAAGCATTTCCATGAAGTCGCTAAAAAAGAAAGGTACCCTGGTGGGCACGTAAAAACCTGATGCAAAACTTCTAATATGTTTTATTGCAACTTGTACTTCAAAAAGGAAGGGACAACAAAGGCAAATGTATTTATCTGCTACGCAAGTCAGGGAGCTGGGACCTGTTTCCTTGGAAAATGGGTTACAATTAATAGCCAGGTAATTATGAGGCTTTTAGAAAGGAAGGAGAAAAAAAAATAAGGGGAAAAAATATCCCTGAGAAGAAGGTTCCAGTGTGTTGCTGCAGGGATGTCATACAGGGCTTCCTATGGCCAACACCATGCTGTGAAAAGCATCCCACAGCCACATCAAACACCCCATGTCTGCCCTGATAATCCCATTGCCTCCTTGAGCATCCTGCAGCAACTTTGTGATTCCTATGGCTGCCCAGAGCATCCCATAGCTGCCCTGAGCATCCCATGGCCACTGCACTCTTGCTCCTACCTTGGCATAGTCCATCAGCTCGCGGCGCCCAGGGAAGCGCTGGTAAAACTCGGGCAGCCTCCATGGTGCAATAACCTGATGAGAGGGCAGGAGCATGAGACAAAAATCCCCAGTCCTCTTGCAACCCCTGGGCCCCCTTTACCTTTCAGCACCCCCCTGGGTTTCCGCCAGGAGAGGGTTCCTGGCAACCCTGGGGAGCCAGGACCCATGAGGTGTAGGTTCCTCATCTGAAATTTAATCTCCCTGCAAAAGAGCTGAGTAACCTCAACTCCTGACCCTAACAAGGCACTGGATGCAAGTGGGAAACAGGCAGCATCGATTATCCAGCAGCTGCCTTGGTTCTATTTCCTCTGTGGCCTCATGGTGTTTGGGGTAAAAATAGGTCAATTAAGGATCATTACAGCCCCCTCAAATGCCAAAACGTCACTTCATACAGCTGGCAGCTTGTTAAAGTGAACCCTGGCCACTCACATAGGTGTTAAAACAGAATTCCCCACCAGCCATGGAGGGGGCCAGGAGCCAGGACCAGTGGGGTCCCAGGGGACAAGTTTGGGTGCCTTACCTTGATGTTGGGACACAGGGCGTAGCAGGTGAGCTCGAACCGAACCTGGTCATTGCCCTGAAACATGAACAGGAGATGCTGAGGGGTCACCCCACACTGGGCAGGCTGGGAGGTGGGTGCCCCCCACTCTGATCACACTGGTAGGGGACCCATCTATCTCCTCTGTTCCCCCAGCAAGGATGGTGGTGAGAGGGGATAATAATGGATGACAAGGCCTGGGCTGGCTCTGTCCTGCAGGACCACTCTTGGTCCCTCTGCGTGACTGGTTTGAACCCAAACCCACCTTCCCCGGTGCTCCTGATAGAACTGAGCACTAAGTGAGCAGTCCCCTGATGCAACTCCTTCACCCAGCTCTGAAGGAGCTCAGCTGAACACAGGATCACCCAAGAACCGTGCTCTCTCTCCTGGGCAGGCACTCCTTAGAACTGAACGAGCAGAAGCCCAGATTTGGGTATTTCCCCTCTCCCAAGCATTGGAGAACCCATGGAGAAGGGAAGAGGGGAGGAAAGCTATGGTGTCCAGGAGGATGCAGGGGCTCCTAATTAAACAGCTCTGAACCTCCCTTTATCTTAATTGGCCCATGCTGGTGAGGTCCTGCTAATGAGGACAGGTAGTCAGGAAGGGGCAAGGAGCAAGCCTGGGAGTTATTAGCACTTCCAAGGGAATAGCGCTCACCAAAGCCTATTTTCCACTAGCACCAAGGGGTGTAGGAACCCCCTCCCCTCCTCTTGGTCCCAGCCCGGAGGATACATTTACAACCGGGCTGGTTAATCCCCAAGGACTATTACACGCAGGCGAGTACATCCACCAAAGCACTCATTTCCCTCACAGGCCCAAAACAAGCCCATCTGCTCAGGCAGTGGGGACACCGCAGATGGCCCGCATTTAAGGCGCCGCAGCCGGGGACGGGGCGCAGCGGGGTCAAGTTACCCACGGTCGGTCCCCGCCTGTGCCTGTGGCTTAATGGCTTGGGGAGCAGGCAGAGCCTGGGGAGCAGCCAAGGGTGCCCCTGCGAGCAGGGGTGGTGATGTTGGTGGTGCCCAGGTGTGGAGGGGACAACATTGCGTTGTGGGTGCATCAACCCTTGAGTGGGAGCTTCCAAGAGGTGACCACTGGGGATAGGGGAGATGGGCAGGGAAGGGGTGCGGGGAACCCTTGCAGCAGGAGCAAGAGTTGTTTTCAGCCGTGAAGTCCCCCAAGCCCCTCAGCTGTCCCTCTGCCCCATGGCCTTGGTGCTAGCATACCCTTTGGTGACAGCTGCATCCAACATCCTGGCTGCATCTACACCCCCTTTGCTAGAGCAAGGTCCTCTGCCATAGCCAAGGACCCCCAAACCCAGCCCCTTGCACCGAGACCCATCCAGGTGGGCACCTCTCCTTTGCCCCTAGGCCAAGGTGGGCACAGTTTTGCTTCAGATCCCTGCAGGATGAAGAGGAGGAGTCATTCGGCAGGTCACGGGTGTACGCACAGCACCCAAGGGACTCACAGAGCCACAGCTGGGCTTGTGGCCTCTGGAGACAATGACACCTTACCCCAGGTGTTCCCATGCCGGGCTACGCAGCATGCGGGCAAGGGATGGAGGTGCCAAGAGTGGCCCGTGGTGGCCACATCGTGCAAGTCCTCGGATCCTGGTGGAGGATTCCCCCCGCTGCAGGCAGCAGCTCGCTCTGAGCATCCTTTCCACGGTCTCTAGCTGCCTCTAGTGGCAAAGGGTCCTCCCTGCGACCGGCGGCGATGGATGGGGACAGGGATGGGGATGGGAATAGCCACATCCCACCCTGAGTGCCCCAAAAAGATGGCTCACCCCCAGCCCGGGAACCCCCGGACCCATAGCCAGCTCCTGACCCGGGTATACCCTGTCTGCAGCAACTTTTAGAAAGCTGCGGCCAAAACCAGTGTGTACCAGCGTGACCCGAGTCTTCCCGGCAGAGCGAGGGAACCGAAATCAGGCGCAGAAATCCCAGAAGCGAGAAGGAAGTGTTGAAACACTTCCCCGAAAAGCACCCACAACATGCCCTGCGCACGCCTCCTGGCACCCACACCTTGGTCAAGGGACTGACTGGGCACCTCCCAGGCCATCCCTGCCCCCACTGCCCCCATCCCCCTCACCTTGCCAGTGGCCCCGTGAGCAACGTACTGGGCTCCCTCCCTCTGGGCGATCTCCACCAGCTTGCGGGCGATGCAGGGCCGTGCCAGCGCTGTGCCCAGCAGGTATCGGTCCTCATAGAGAGCGTTGGCCTGCACCGCCGGCCAGATGAACTCCTCCACAAACTCCTTGCTGATGTCCTCAATGTAAACCTGTCAGGATGGAGGAAAGTCCATGATGGAGGAAAGCCCATGATGGGAGGGCTGGATGAGGGGAATCTTGCTCCTCTGGGGCTTCGGGGACAGCATGACAAAGGCACCCTTTGCCTCCTTTTTCCTAAGTGCTGCTAAAAGGCTTTGGTGCAAAACCTCTGGAAAAGGGAGTCCTCACTGGCACTGTCCCCTCCTTGTGGTGACCCCAGCCATGGGGATGTGCCAGAGCCCAGGGCTCAGCCCCACAGCGGGGAGCAGAGGGAGCTCAGACCCCTCCATGCACTGAAAGGGAGGGATTGGTGTTACCTTCTTGGCCCTCAGCGCCAGCGCTTTCTTTCTTGCTGCCTCAAAGTCTTCCTTCTGCCCGATGTTGGCCTGAAATGAAGGCAGAAAACAAGGCTGAGTTTGAAAGGAGACCACAAATCCAACGCAAGGCCAACATGGCATGGGGCATGGCCCAAGGCACCATACAGCCCATGCTGGCTGGGCACAGGGCCACCCAGGATGGCATATCAGGGCCATGCCTTCCTCTGTCAAGCCCCTTGGCTCTGCCCCCATGTGCTGCCCTCATTAGCACAGGGTCATTTGCTGGCAGGGACAGGCTGTGCCGCACAGGGCTGGCAGCTCAGCAGAGCAGCACCCAGGCCGGGTGATGGTTAACCAGGCAAAGTGGGGTCACTGCCATAGTCACGTACAAACCAGGACCTCCATCACCAAACCAGGTCCCCAGATCCATAGCCCAGCACCCCCTTCACCCCAGCCCTCAGGGATGGGGTCCACATGCGTCTCACCAGGTAGGCAACGACATCGTAGCCCTGCTCCTTCAGCCACACCAGAATGCAGGAGGTGTCAAGGCCCCCACTGTAGGCGAGGACCACTGTGCCCTTAGGCTGAGCCATGGCACTGGCAAACCAAAGAGAAAGGGGTTTGTGATGGCCCAATCCTTGCCCCGAACCCTCAGCCTGCTGTCAAACCCTCCCTGGTGTCTCTGAATTGGCTATGCGCCAGCTGGGTGCTGAGGGCAGTCAGGGTGAGGGCACTCCTGGGAATGGGATACTCTGGGAAAAACAAACAGATTGTCCAGTGGATGAATAACCAGGAGGCAGGAAGCAAAGCCCATGGCAAACTAAACACTTGGGGCCAGCAGCAGCTTGGGTGGGTAGAGGAGCACGTGGTGGAGCTGGTGGTGCCAGGACAAGCTCTCTGATTAAAACACAGGCTCCCAGCTCTGTTCTCGTTCATGGGCAGTGAAGGCTGGTGCCATCAGGTGCTGGGTGCTCCTGTGGGACCAGGGCCACGGGCAGCACACCAAGCTGAATCACACTCAGCCTAGGTCTGGTTGAGCCTTCTCCTCTGCCAGGGACAGTGAGCGCAAGAAGGAACTCACCGCAGCATCAGGTGGACCAAAAGCACTCCCAGCGCTGCAGGGAGCAGGAGAAAGGACTGGGGGCAGGAGGAAAAGCCATGGCACCAGAGCCAGGCAGTGGATCTCGGTCAGGGAGGGCACCCTGCTCATGTACCGGCTGGTGGGTGATGGAGGGGACCAATCAGGGATGCTTCACTCCTACCTTTGCTCCACGTGGCTTTCACTCTGGCAATACAGGCTGCTCCACGCTCTGCAAGTGCCCTGCAACACCGGGGGTGCAGGAATCATACACAAGTGCCTGGCTGTGGTGGAGACGCAGCCCGATGCCTTGCTCGGGCATGACCTGGCATGGCACAGCCCTGTGCTTGGGCTGGTGCAGAGGAGCTGCTGTTGCAGGGGGTGCACCACCCACCAGCACTGCCAGGTGTGTGATTGCTGCAGGGCTGGGGGTGCTCAGCAGCATCCCCCACAGCCCAGCTCCAAGTCTAATTAACGTTTATTGGGCATTTGTCCTAATTATGCTCTTCCCTGCCAGCCTGGGGATTCACAGAATCACAGAATGTCCTAAGTTGGAAGGGACACACAAGGATCATCAAGTCTAACTCCTATCCCTGCACAGGACAACCCCAAAATTTACATTGTGTGTCTGAGGGCGACGTCCAAATTCTTCTGGAACACTGTCCAAGCTTTGTGCCATGACTGCTTCTCTGGGAAGCTGTTCCAGTGCTCCACCACCCTCTGGGTGAAGAACCTTATCCTAAAATCCAACATAACCTTCCCCTGGCACATCTTCCTGCAGTTCCCTCGAGTCCAATTACTGGTCACCAGAGAGAAAAGATCAGATTCGATACCACTCACCCTTCAGTCAACGAGATCAAGGACTTCAGCCAACAACGGGAGATGGCAGAGGACACGTCAGCCCAGAGCTCAAGGGGAGGGATGGGGGTCTCACTGTGAGAAGGTGCCCAGGGCTGTCCCTGTGGTCCCTGCTCCAGGCTGTAAATTCCAGGGCCCTGAGAGGAGGCTATGCCGGCTGACCTTTGCCCGGGGAAGGCAGACAGCAGAGCCAGACAGATCTTGTCCTGAGCAACTTCTACCAAGTCAGCACAATCCTGGCTCCTGCTGGCAGGGAAGGCACCATGCCCAGCCCCTCCAGGTTGGTGCACCCAGCACCTTTCACAGCAGGATGCGTCTATACTGGGGTCCCTCCCAGTATCCCCATCCTGGCAACACAGTTTGGGGCCAGCAGCTCACAGGGCATCTCTTGGAGCCAGGCATGGTGCAGGACCTGGCCTGCTGCTGCCAGTTTCTTGCTGAAAAGCAAAAGGGTCTGAGAGTTCCGTAACCATAATTTGGCTTCCCGCACCTATCGTTCTCCCTGGGCAGGGGTCCAGGCAGCACCCAGCACCCAATTTTTGCAACTGGCATTTCCCTATCCCCAGGCCTTGTGGGTGTGCCGAGCTGGGTCCCTGCCCGGGGAGGCTGAGCTGTTCCTTTCTTCACTGGTGCATTTACAGGAAAGCAGCTGCAGTTCCCAAAGGGGCTCAGCCCAAGCATGACGTTGCACCTGCAATGGGCAAAGTCCCTTTTTAACCCCCAAACCAGGCTGACTGAGCACCTCTGAGACCGGGCACGCTCGCTTCACAAGTGGCCTGGCAGCAGTTTGGAGGAGGCATCTCCAACTTCTGCCTGTTCAGACACGTTGCACTGCGCACACGATGCCCAGGGTAACCGGGGCACCTTGCCTGGGATGCATCCTGTATCCCAGAAACAGTGCAGGGCCACCAGTGTTCCCAGCTCCAGAAACAGGGCTCGTGCCAAGCCTGCCTGCTCAGGAAGGGAGAGCCCCAAAGTTTTGGCATTGTGTTATAATAAATCAGAGCAAACAAAGCTCAGTGAAGAGAAAGGTTGAGGGACTTTCTCAGCTCTGATTATTATTCTGTAGCAATTTCCGTCTGAGTCGGGGCAGGGTTTTTACCAGAGCGACTCTGACTGTTCCGCTCGGCAGGAACACTGTGCTTTTGTTCTTAAAACCAAGAGAAAAGTAAAGAAGAGGGAATAAAAAGCTTGAAACTTTAGTACAGGGAGAAACAGCCTTCACCAATGGGGCTGGAAGAGCAGTCCCTGCTCTGGTGAGTGCTGCTGGTGGGTTGGGATGGGGCAGGCAGATCCTCAGGGGCTCCTGTGGCAGAGTCAAGCAGGGATGTACTCATTCGTGCTGGGATTTGCCTCGACATCGCTCCTCCACTTTGCAAGGGTTCCATCCTGCCCAGCACACACTGAGCAGGGCAGTGAGGGCATAAGGTGAAGCCAGCAGAGGTTCCAGCTCCCATCCCTGGGAGTCGCCAAGCTCAGGGTCCCCATCCGGGGGATAGAACTGACTTGCAATCCCCTCTTTCCAAAACTGAGCTAGAAGAGGCTTAACTGCCTGTACCTCCCACTGCTGGGAAGGGACTGGGATCTCCCCTGCCCTGCTCCTGCAGGGATCAGCGACCCTTCTGCAGCACCCATGGGTGGAGGAGACCCGTGAATGAGCGGAGAACAGCCAGGGTCAGGGGTACAGCTCCCCTAAGACAAAGGTTCCCCTTTCCCCCCCACGCACTCACCCGCTCCCCGGCTGCCCTCGGCGCTCTGGTCCGGTGCCTGGAGCATCCTCTTCCTCCTCCTCCCTTATAGCCGGGGCGTGGGCAGGCGGAGCTGCCGCAGGACTGTCCCCTCCGTGGGCACCGTCCCCGGGACAGGCAGAAACGCTGTGCGTGTGTGTGGCAGCTCGCACCCCGAGCTGGGATGGAGATTGTCCCACCTCACTGCATGGATGCTCTAGGCGCCATCACTCGTGTCCTCCACCCCTGACCTCCTCATCAGCATCCACAGAGCACAGAGGGAGTGCTGCCTCCCAGGACCCCACCTGCCCCGAGAGATGGGTAATTGGGGGGCAGAGGAGAGCCAGCACCCAGCTGCTCTGTGACCACTGGATTTCCACCCTGGCAGCGTGACAAAGGAAGGTTGAATTTATTTGAAACCCCACGAGGAAGCAAAGCTGGGAGATCCCAGAAAGGCTGGATGCAGCAGGAGAGGATGCGTCTAAAACCTCCTCTCCCCTCCCGTGTGCACAGGGGAGCCCAGAGCACCAGCAGTCCTGGCCATGCCCGGAAACTCCTAACTAAAAGGGCAGGGTGTTGTGGGGGGCACCTCTGTGCCCCTGCGTGGGTGCAGCAGGAGCAAACTCCAGCAACAGGATCTGACCATGGCACCCTCACTTGGGTGCATGGCCATCATCAGACCCAACAGCCCAAACCTGGGGACCCATGGGTTCAGGTCCTTAGGGCCAGCACCCCCATCCCTCCAGCCAGCACCATGGTGTAGGACAGAAATGGAGGTTTTTTCGGGGAACATCCTCCACCTGCACCCTGTGCAGAGAGGCCACAGCCTGCTCTTACTGACCAAGCAACCTGACTATGAGATGCTGGACATTGCCACATCCGAAAGATTTTCCTTCTATGGTCCGAGGCCACACAGGGAGGTGCCCAAGGCCCCAGGAAGTCAGGGCTGGTGCAGCAGCCTCCTGCATGTTGAAGGAAGCTGTTTTCTTCAGGCATGGCTGATGTTTATCCACAAAACACCTTTATTTGGAATAAAACCATAAATAAATAAGTGTGCGCAGAAACCAAGTGGATTAAAAACAAATTGAACACAAGTCTATTTCAATTTGATAATTGGTTAATGTTGGGTGTTCTGTGCCATCCCCAGATGGGGAAACCCAGGGGGACCCCTTACTGGCCACTGTCACCAGGCTCATCCCCCCCTCTATCTTGGGGCTGATCTTGGCCAAGGCCGTGCAGAGCTGTGTTTGCTCCGGGGTCACTGTTGCAATAAAACTTGATTGCAAGAGGCTGGTGGGACACCTTGTTCCCTCCAGGACCCTGCTGAGTCAAGCAGTGACCCCAGGTGAAGGCAGGGGCTGGGGAAAGCAAGGGGGTGGCCAGCAGGAGAAAAGAAAGGTGCAAGCTCAGCCCTCCCTGAGCCGTCACCAACATGGTGATGAGGGACAGGAGGAGAAGTGACCCTACGTCCCCTCCTGTCCCTCGGCTGTGTCAGTAGGGGTAGGGCGAGATGGAGATGATGATGAAGAAGATGCTGGGTGCCCGCCGCCCACCCGGGGCCAACGCCTGCACCTGGAGGCGGTGGGTGCCGGGGTCCTGCAGAGGGCGCAGGGTGGAGATGATGCCACGGCCCCGCTCGGTGCGGAGGGTGAAAGGGCTGCTGGGGTCCCGCTCCAGCAGCGTGAAGATGGGGCGGTGGTGGAGGGCAGCATCCGGGGCGAGGTGCACCACGTCACGGCCAGCAGCGATGCCAAGGGGCAGGGTGAGCAGCTGGTACTGCAGCGTTGGGGGGCCAGCCGAGCCACAGTCTGGGGTGCAGCGACCGACACACAGCCTGCACGAGAGCCAGGGAGGAGATGGGATGGGGCACGAGTGGTCCCATCCTGAGGCAGGGGACAGGCACCTCCAGCCCTACAGACAGACTCACCCAGGGCTGGAGCTTCTCCGGTACCCAGCTGGGCATGGCACATCCACACACTGGGCACTTCCACGGGTGTTGAAGCACATCTGGCCTGAGCCACACTGGATTGTGCCCTCTGCACACTCATCTGTGTCTGTGGGCAGAGAGGGAATGGGTCTGAGGGTACCAGGGCGCCCTTGTGCCTCAGGCTGAGATGAGGATTCAGACCTCAGTTCCCACGCCTTCCCACACCCTGCCTGGGGAGTTGGACACTGGGCAGCAAGATGAAAGCACCCAGGCTTGGCGGGGTGCTGAGCCTGAGAACAACCCTCCCCGGGAAGGAGAAAGACTTGCAGCCCCAAAGGGATGACATCCAGGGCAGCATGGGGACTGGGTTCACACCCTGAGGGACACAGAGGCAAGGACATCCCCCCCCCAGCACTCCCCCACTGACCTTGACAGCTCCTCCCATTGGGCAGCAGCCGGTAGCCAGGGGGGCAGGTGCAGTGGTAGCTGCCCAGGCTGTTCGTGCACTCGTGCTGGCACTCTTTCAGCACCTGGCACTCATCAAGGTCTGTGGGGCAAGAGGGGTAAAGACAAGTGCGGAAGAATCAGTCTCCCCGTGCCCACTGCCCTGCAGCAGCCTGGTTCTCTCCTCCCCTTCCTGGCACAGCCAAGCCTGGGGAGATTCCAACTGAACAAATGTGAGTGAAAGAAAAATGGGATATAAAATCACTTGGTTGGAAAAGACCTTTGAGATCTGAGTCCAACCACACATGGAGCAACAACAGGCACAGGAACTGCGTTTTGGGCACAAAGTGGCCTCCAAACTCCCTGCAAAGCCCATCCCGTATATTTCCCCCAAGCACACTCACCAGTGCAGGTACCATTCCTCTTGACAAAACCCGTGGGGCAGGGGAGAGCCCTGGCACCCAGCCCTGCAGCCTTTGCCACGCGGCGGAGGGCGAGCTGGGTGAAGAAGGATCGACCCCGCGAGCGGCTGCTTGGCCCCAGCCAGCGCAGGAGGGAGTCCCTGGGGATGCTGCCTGTCAGGTCCCCTCTGTCTACCTGCACTGCACTGCACTTGCCACCGGGCAGCAGGGTGCTGCTGGGAGGGCACAGGCACTCGTAGGAGCCCCGCAGGTTGCGGCACTCAAAGGCACACGGTGAAGGAGACTGCAGGCACTCGTTTACATCTGGTGGAGGAAAGAGCTGGGAAGTTGCAGCTGAATGGGGAATCTGAGGCTGAAGCAAGGCTGGGGAGTGACTGTAGTCTGGTGGCCTGTGCCCAAGGACATGTGCCCCCAGAGCGCAGCTCATACCCAGGCAGGGCCAGCCAGCCCCCAGCGAGCGGAAGCCGGGAGGGCAGGCACAGTGGTATGTCCCTGCGGTGTTCTGGCACAGCTGGTTGTAGCGACAGATGTGGGACCCCGTGGTGCATTCATCAACATCTGGAGAGCAGGGGGCGGGACAGGGTTGGAGAGGTGGCACCACATAGTAGGTGCCCCTTGCCATCCTCACATTCTCCTCAGGAAGGGTCCTTACCAACACAGTACAGTTGCTGAGAGTTCAGGATGAATCCTGGTGGGCACTGGTCACTGTTGGCCCCTGGGAATCAAGCAGAGATAAGAGACCTGTGACAGCAGGGATGTGGCCTTTGTACCTTCACAGCCACCCAGGGTCAATGATGGAGCCCAGCACGCCCCTCCCCAACATCTTGTTACCTGCATGAAGTGAGGCACGGAGCTGGAAGCGGAGCTCCCCAGAGGCTGGGTTGTAGGAGGCTTTGACAGCGCTGGCCCGAATGTGCTGCACCCGGGGGGGCTGCGGGCCCACGGGGGGGTCGTACACAATGGTGTGGTTGCAGCGGGCACGGGAGACGTGTCCATCCCGCAGGAAGCTGTGCACAGAGCTCCCCGAGAGCTGCCCCACACCCGTCTGCACATAGCGCTCGCTGAAGTCCTGGGGAGAGGACAGGAGGGGGCGGCAATCAGGCCATGGGACCCCCCAAAGGCTCCCAGCATGGAAGTCACAGCCCCACGGGGAGGATGGGAAGCACCGGCACCTGGAGCAGCACCGCAGCCCCGCCGATGGTCTCTGGCACAGAGCCACTGATCACACTGTCCAGCAGCAGAGCGCCGGTGGCATCTGTGCCACGGGTGATGTGGGTGACCCGCAGGAGCTCCCCTGCCAGGGGAAAAGTGGTGAGCCCACGGCACCCCGAAATGAAGCTCCATCTCTGGCTGTGTAGCTCAGCCCAGGGGATGCTATATGGAGGAGATGGAGGCTGAGCCAAGCATCACAGACCCTACCAAACCTGGAGCTCTTGGCACCCCTCACCTGTAGCAAACTCCAGCTGGGACTCATGCCTGAAGGTGCCCCCAGTGAGCAGGAACCCACTCCCGGCCTCCCCACCAGTGTGCACCAAGGACCAGTAAACAGGGGCGATGATGGCAACCAGTACTCGCATCAGTGGCCCTGGGAGTGAGGGAGAAAAGATGCCACCACAAAGCCAGCACCTTCCTAAGTAGGCACCCAGCCTTCCCTGGAGTGCTCAGCACAGGAAGGATATGGATCTGTTGGAGTGAGTGCAGGGGAGGCCACAAGGATGACCCGAGGGCTGGAGCAGCTCTGCCATGAGGACAGGCTGAGAGAGTTGGGGGTGTTGAGCCTGGGGAAGAGAAGGCTCTGGGGAGACCTTAGAGCAGCCTCCCAGTACTGAAAGGGGCTACAGGAAAGCTGGGGAGGGGCTCTTGATCAGGGAGGGTAGGGATAGGATGAGGAGGAACTGTGTTAAGCCAAAAGAGGGAAGAATGAAATGAGATCTTAGGAAGAAATGTTTTCCTGTGAGGGTGGGGAGGCCCCGGCACAGGTTGCCCAGAGAAGTTGTGGCTGCCCCATCCCTGGAGATGTTCAAGGCCAGGTTGGATGGGACTTTTAGCAACCTGATACAGTGGGAAGTGTCCCTGCCCATGGCAGTGGGGTGGAACTGGGCGATTTTTAAGGGCCCTTCCAACCCAAACCATTCTATGATTCCCCACCAATCCCAGCCCCCTCACCCAGGCACAGACCTGAGGTGCTGTCTTTCAGATGTTGAGGAGAAACCTTCACCCCAAGTTTTTCACCTGACACAGGTCAAAACCCTCCGTGGGCTGAGTACAGCGGTCACTACCTACCAACCCCAGGCGAGATGTTGCCGATGCTGCTCCGGATGGTGGCAGTGCTGGAGTGTGGGTCATTCATCACGCTGGCATCAAGGCTGGCAACGCCGAGCTCGTGGGTGTTGATGATGCCAACCAGGCTGCCCCTCACCCGGCGTGGCTCCCCTGGGGTGAAAGGGACAGGAGCAGCGGCATTGGGGCTGCTCTCCCATGGGAAAGCAGCGTGGTTCCTAGCTTCCTCTCAATATTCCGTGCACCAAGACAATCTGATTTGCTGGAGTTGAAAGCAGCCAGAACCAGGCAAGCAGCATCCCAACCCAGCTGCAAGCAGAGTCCCCCCACGGGTGCAGGCAGTGCGGTGCTGTGCCAACAGGGGATGCTGTGAGCATGGCCTTGTGTCTTGCACACACTGACCTGTGTCAACACCCCCAAACCTGCTCTATATCAACGCCCAAGGTCCTGGCTACAGCCCCAAGTTTTTATTTGCTTCTCCTCTGGTGCGCTTGGCAGCAAAATGCCAGCAGCCATGCAGGGGGCACGCAGGGCACTGGCGCTTCCTCCGCACTGCCAGCCAGCCTGGCCCTGTGCTCTGTGAGAGGCAGGAGAGGATGTGCCTGGGCATTTAACAGAGCCCCTGGGAAATGGGAATTTAATCATGGGCAGTAAATGCAGGAAGGCCAAGAAGTGAGGGGGTGTGGGCTGGCACGCAGCAGCTGCTCGGGTTGGGATTTGCCTGGACACAGACCTTCAGAAGAGCAGTTGGAGAGAGGAGAGGGCAAACCAGAGTGTGAATCAAGGGCTTTAGAGCAAGCAAGGAATGACACTATCCCCTTCAAAGCACTGTGCAGGAGGTCCTGCCCCAGGGTGTAGTGGTACTGCAGGCTGCCCCAGACCCCCTGAGCCAAGCAGAAGCCCCCAGGCTCCAGGGAAGACACCCACCTTGGACAATCAGGGAGGCATGGGCGGCAGCAGATCCCAGGGCGTTGTGAGCTTTGCAGGAGTAGCTGCCGGCATCGTGGAGGGCAGCGGCGGGCAGGAGCAGCGTGGCGTTGGACAGGATGCGGGTGCTGGGCCCCTCAGGCAGTGGCTCCCCATCCCTCTGCCACTCCACGGAAGGGGTGGGCTCCCCCGACACGGCACAGTGCAGAAGCACCCGCTGTCCAGCACGCACCACCATGGCCTGTGGCATCACCGCCACCGCGGGGGCACCTGGGCAGGGAGAGTGTTGCTGGCAATGCCACAGTATCCCAGCAGTGCTGGCGCCTTTCCCCAGGGGTTTGGGGTCATCTGGGGGGCTGAGAAGTGACAGTTTGCAGTCCCTCAAAAGGAGGGTGCACAGGAGAGAAGCACTTACTCTGCAGGGCCAGGGTGACAACCTTCGCCGCCGTGCCCGCATCATTCTCTGCCACGCAGCGGTAGTGCCCTGCGTCCGGGCTCTAACAGGACCAATGCATTAGCACAGCACTCAGCTTTGCCGTGAAAGCTCCCCAAAATATGCCAGCACCCCCAGACCCCACTCACCCCCACAGCATGGATGGCCAGGGAGCCATTCTGCAGCTGCCGCAGGCGCCCACCTTCTGCCACCGGCACCCCATCCTTGCTCCAGCGGACAAGGGGTACAGGGTGACCCCAGACATCGCAGTCAAGGAGGGCATCGCCCCCGGGGGGTTCCACCTGGTATGTGCTGGGGTCCCCCTGTATGATGGGTGCCTCTGGGGAAGGAAGAGGAATGGCAGAGGAGAAGGGCTGGTCAGGCACCCCTGTTTGCCCGCTGGCACCTACCTCTGATGGAGACGAAGGCGGTGGCCCTGATGGCACCAGCGCTGTTCTCAGCATGGCAGGCGTAGGTCCCGCTGTCGGCGCGGGATGCTGCCTCCCGCCTCAGGGTGCTCCGGCCGCTCTGTCCTGAAACACCATCTGTGGGGGGCAAAACCCCCAAATTGTGGTTGGGACCAGCTGGTCATAATCCCACACAGCCAAACATGACAGCAACACCAGGGACCACGAGAGGTGCAACAAGGACTGGCATGGCATCAGGATAAGTTCCTTCCCCCAGGCTCAGCATCCCCCTGCTGCCCACGCACCGGTCACAAGCTGCTCGTTGGCTGTCCAGGAGATGTGGGGCTGGGGGCTGCCCGTGGCAGCACAGGCCAGCTCCAGCCTCTCGCCCCAGTTCAAGGTGACATCTCCGGGCAGGTGGGTGAAGGTGGGCAGGGTGTGGACAGAGAGCGAGAGCCGGCGGACAGCCCTCCCAGCCGAGTTCACCGCCGTGCAGGAATAGCTCCCAGCATCTCCTCCCTGCGTGGGGAAAGGGGTGGGTGAGAAAGGGTCACAACTTGGGTCTGGGGTCCAGCTGCAGCCCTGGCTCACTGAGCTGCATCTCTGCTGGCTGCTGAAAACCCAAAAAGCCATGGCTTGGCCACGACCACTTTTTCCAGCCCATGTTAGCGAACACTCTCTACCCAACCCATCAGCCTGTTGCAAAGGACTGATCTGGGCTCTCCCACTGCTAAATATTTTGAATGCAGCCAGGACGTGGATTGGCTCCGACACCTCGACCCAGCACCCCCGACCCAGCACCCCCGACCCAGGCAAGGCACAGAACAACCTGGGCTTTCTTTTCAGTAGCAAGAGACACTTGTTTTTCAGCTTTCCAACATCAGAGCTACCTCAGCTGCAGGAGGGGATGGTGCGCACCTGGACATCCCGGAGCAGCAGCTCCCCAGAGGGCAGGATGGTGGCCTTCTCCCCACCACCCCGCACTGGGGCTCCCTCCCGGCTCCAGGACACGCGAGGCTCAGGGATACCATGGGCAGCACAGGGCAGCAGCACCTCCAGCCCCTCCAGGACATGCAGCTCCTCTGGGCTGGCCGCAATGACGGGGGGCACTGCATGGGGCAGGAGTATAGGGACTTGCTCACACCTCGACAGCCGCCACTTTTCACTGTGAGGTGTTGGGAAGGAGCTGAGCAGAGGAGGGGGGCAAGTGCTGGGGCCTCAGTCCTGCCTTACCTTGCACGATCAGCCTGGTCCTCCCTGCAGCAGTGCCCGAGGGGTTCTGTGCCACGCACAGGTAGGTGCCTGCATCCCCTGGCGAGGCCCGGAGGAAATGCAGTTGCCCATTGGGGAGCACCTTTATTCCAGCCCCTGCAGAGTGGGAATGAAGGTCAGGATGGGACAGAGCAGCCGTGCCGGGGTATGGATGAACAGTGTGCAGGGACTGCAGAAGTGCCCCTTTCTGGGAATTACCCGGGGAGAGGCACCAGCGGCTGCCACATCCACCTTGGATGGCAACCAGGAGAACCTCTGCACAGTGTCACCAGCACCTTGCTGGGATGCCTATAACCCCCAGGCACCTTGGTCACCCAAATCCCACACCCCAGCCAGGGCCTGGCAGGCAGCACGGGCTCTGCCAACCTCCAGTGCTCTCCCACTCACGTCCAGCAACACCGACACCGTCCTTCTGCCAGGTGACCTGTGGCCGGGGGACCCCGGTGGCCTCGCAGGACAGCACTGCGCTGGTGTTGATCATCACCATCACCATGCCAGGCAGGGGCTTCAAGGCAGGGGGCTCTGCAAGTGGCAGGGTTGCATTTCCCACCAGGTCTCCCCCAAGATGGGTCAAGGCACAGGGAGTGGGACCTCTGGGAGTGGCACAACCAGGAGCCATGTGTACCGTGCACTGTGAGCCGGAGGTGTTTCCGGGCTGTGCCAGCAGCACTCCTCGCTGTGCAGGTGTAGCGGCCAGCGTGTACAGGCAGTGTCTGCCTGATCTCCAGGGCCCCTGGGAACAGAGAGGACAGAGGGGAGGCAGCGGGAGGGCTGGCAAGGACCCACCACTCCACTGGTAGTGGACCCACTACACCTGTGCCCATACCTGTGGGCAGGACATGGTAGCCCCCTCCTCGGCTGCCCAGCTGAGCCCCCTCCTTGCTCCATGACACTGTGGGTGGGGGCACCCCGGAGGCGTAGCAGGTGAGGAGCGCAGGGGACAACCGGGTAACAACCACATCCGTAAGGTCGTCGGCAATGGTGGGAGGCACTGGAGGGATGAGGGAGGTGAGCAGGGCTGCATGGAAATGTTGAATGGGACCCCATCCCCATGCACGTGGGCACAGATATTCCTTTTTTCCCCTCCTGCCCACCCCCATGCCAAGCATCTAGAAGGAGCCCAGCCCAAGGGAGGTCTGAAGAACACCCACGCCACACCCAAAGTGAAAAGTCACTCTTGGCAAGATCCACACTCCGTAAGATCTCACCGTGGATGGACACAATGAAGACCTTGCGTGCCTCTCCAGCAGCGTTGGTGGCGATGCACTCAAACCGCCCCTCATCCCAGGGACCGGGGCTGGTGATGAGCAGCGACCCTGAAGACTGCAAGCTGTGCAGGCAGAGCACATAGCAGAGTCAGCTCCTGCCCCACGGGGAGCAGCAAGAGGGAACAAAGCCCACTCTATGGTGGAACCCTTTGGCAGGCAAGGTGGCCAGTGCTGAGGGTACCTGTATGCACTGGGCAGGAGGTGGCCATCCTTCTCCCACTTGATGTGAGGTTTGGGGGTTCCCCAGGCATTGCAGCTGAGCGTGGCCGGTTGCTGAGCCAGCAGGGTGAGGTTGGAGGGCCCAGGGTTGATTGCAGGAGGGACTACAGGAGAGCAGCAACAAGCAGAGGACAGCAGCACATCATTACACCAGTGAGAGTAGCCCAGGAGTGGTGGGTCACAGGCAGATGAGCCCAGGAGGGATCTGTCTGACTCTTCTGCTTACCTAGGACATGAAGGTCCAGACCTCGCCTGTCGGAGCCGGCAGGGCTGGATGCCATACAGAGATACGAACCTGAATCCTCAACCTGAACAGGGTCAATTTGCAGGGAACCACCTGGCAGGAGTTGCAGCCTGGGGAGGGAGAGCAAGGGAGCTCCGTGGGAACTCTCATGGCCAAACTATAACTGAGTGCCAGCTCTCAGTTCTACCAACCCATACAGCCTCCTACCTGTTGCTCCCACGGAGAGGCAGGAGCCGCCCATCCTTCCGCCAGGTCACCTGGGGCAGAGGCCACCCCTCTGCCTGGCACGGCAGCACGGCTGAGCTGTTGAGCAGCACCTTCACCTCCTCAGGGCCCACCTGGATCTCGGGGGCCACTGCAGTGGCGCCCAGTCAGCACCAAGAAAGCCAGAGACAGGACTCAGGGGATGGAGAACACCAGCCCAAACCTGGAGGTTGGGCACCATCCGAACCCACCTTCCCATTACCCCAACCGCAGGACACCCCATAATATTGCATAACCCTGAACTAACAGGGAAGGAGCTGCCACTCACAGCCAGCAAAGCCCCGTGGCAGGGTGGCACTCACCGTGAACCTCCACCTGGGCACGCAAGCTGGTGTCCCCCAGGGTGTTGGTGGCCCTGCAGCTGTACTCACCACCATCCGCTGCCCCCACAACCTGGATCTGCAGAAAGCGCCCCCCGGCCAGGAGCTGCCTGCGGGCATCCTCCTAACCCCACCCCCCAAGGAAGCCTTGGTCAGCAGCTCTCCCCACATCACCCCCACCATGAGCACGATGGGGCTGGTGAAGGTGGATCCCAGCACTGACCCAGGTCCCAGCACATGTACCTGCAGTGGGGACCCTTCCCTATGCCACTCAATGTGGGGGGCTGGCACAGCATCCTCGGGGCACTCCAGGATGAGCTGCCCCCCTGCTACAGTGGTGATGCTGGGGGTCTCTTCAACACTCATGATGTCAAGAGGTGCTGCAAGTCACAGGCCACGTGGGTCAGGGCATTCCCATATCTATATTCACCCACTGCCCACCCCTAGAAGTCATGCATAACTCCCCACTCCGCAGGACCACCAAGCTGTGCTCCAGACACCCCTCTTGGAAGCTTACACCCCTGTAGCTCTCCCCAGCAACCCAAGGATGGGTGCATGGGATGCTCTGGTTCTCTGGTCCCCAGAGCTCTGACCACAGCACCCCCTGCTTGTGCCCTCTTTGCTGCTCTGCTGAGGCCACAGCACCTTGGATGCTGACGTGGAAGCTCCTGCTGTCCTCCCCAGTGGGGCTGGTAGCCAGGCAGGTGTACAAGCCAGCATCTACCACCTACACAAAGTCAGGAGAAGGAAAAATTGAGACACAAAATGAAAACAGAGGTAGGGAAAAGGGGAGACCCTACCTTTGTGCTCTCGATGTGGAGGGTGCTCTCATTCCCTGACACAAGCCAGGGCCCTGCCAGAGGCCGCCCGTCCTTCTCCCAGGTGACAGTGGGCATGGGGACACCTGTCACCACACACGTCAGCTCCAGCGGGGTGCCCAAGGCGATAGACATCTCGGTGGGATGGGACGCAGCCTCAACGCTGGGAGGCTCTGCAAGGTGCACAGTGAGGCAGGTGAGGTCTTCCCCTCATTGGTCCCACAAAATTGGCCAGCTGACCCTCCCAAATGCCAGGGGAAAGACACGTACCCATCACCAGGAGATGGAAGGCTTTGCTGGCCTCTCCCACCTCATTGGCCACCAGGCAGGAGTACACTCCTGTATCGGCTGGCCCCACGGCCACCAGGCTCAGCTGTGGGCTGCCTGGCACCTGGTTACTCTGCCATGCCAGGGGTTCACCGTCCTTCAGCCAGGTCACCACCGGTGTTGGGGACCCCGTGGCTTCACAGGTGAAGGTGACATCGGAGCCCTTGGCCACCACCTGCTCCTCGCTGCTCTCTGGGCTCTCCAGGACAGGGGGCACTGAGGAGGGAGGAATTGTCCTTAGAGGGAGCAAATCTGGGTCCCCAAGTGCTGGGGATGGTTTTGCCAACCCGCTGGTGTCCTGTGAGCACCTGGAGGCAACTCAGCCTCTCTGCAGGTTGCTCTGCTTTCAGACTGGTCCTGCCTTGATCCAGCCTCCCTGAGCACACCCCAGCAGCCAAGCAAGGACTGGCTTAGGATCCTACTTAGAGCTGCAAAGCATGATGTGCTCTGCCAGAGAAATTGGTGCTCAGATGCCCCCCACTCTGCTTCTCCCCAAATCCCCAGCTCCCCCATACCTTGTATCTGCAGGACAAAGCTGCGATCGGCCACCCCTGCCTGGCTGGAGGCGATGCAGGTGTAGAGCCCAGCATCAGAGATCTGTGCCTGGGAGATCCTACCCCACGGAGCAGGGCATGGAGATGGGGAGGAGACGTCACCTCCAGGTCCTGTCCTGTCCCCTAGGGACTCCATCCTCACACACAGCCACCTCAGGGTGCAGCTGTGGCCATCCCAGTGCACATTCCTGGGTACCAGCCCCAAAGCCTGCTGCCAAGCATCACTCTAGGGTCACTTCTTACCGGAGGACACGCCCGGCCGAGAGCAGGGTGACACGGGGGGACAGGCGCAGTGGCAGCCCGTCCTTCAGCCAGTTCACATGCAGAGGAAGGGATCCCCGTGTCTGGCACTCCAGCATCACTGCTGTGGACAGGACGCCACGGACCACCTCCGAGTCATCGGCGCCTCTCTCGATGGTGGGAGGGACTGGGCGAGGGGACAGAGGGGCTGACGGGGCTGCTGGCCGTTGGTGGCTTTACTGCCGCCCCGTGGACCCTGGTCCCACTCACCCAGCACTCTCAGCACGTGCAGTCGTGCGTCTTCGCCCGCGCCGTTTCGGGCCAGGCAGGTGTACGCCCCGGAGTCGGCGGCTTGGAGACCCTCAAGGAGCAGGGAGCTGCCATCTGGGGACAACCTGCACAAGGAGAACAGGGCAGTGACCCGTGTGCCCATCTCCAACGTCCCCACTGGACAGAGATGCTCTCTGCTCAGTTGGAACCCAGGATGCAGGTTTTTGGGGCACACTGCAGTGACCATGCCAGGCTGCAGCACCACCCAGGACACCAGGGCTTAACGAGGATGATGTTTCTCACACAGCTGAGATGAGAATAGAGTCATAGAATCATGAAGTGGTCTGGGTTGGAAAGGACTTCAAAGCCCAACCAGTTCCAACCCCCTGCCATGGGCAGGGACACCTCCCACTGGATCAGGGGGCTCAAAACCCCACCTAACCTGACCTGGAACACATCCAGGAAAGGGGCAGCCACGACTTCTCTGAGCAACCTGTGCCAGGGCCACCCCACCCTCACAGGAAAACATTTCTTCCTAAAATATCATCTAAATCTCCCCTCTTTCAGCCTAAAATCCTCCCCCCTCATCCTATCCCTGCACTCCCTGATCAAGAGCCTCTCCTCAGCTTTCCTGCAGCCCCTTTCAGTACTGGGAGGCTGCTCTAAGGGCTCCCAGAGCCTTCTCTTAGCATGTCCCAGTCTAAGAAAGGAGAAGGGGGAGAAGCAGCAGAGCTCAGCTCACCTTGCACTGCTTTTTCACACATGGGGAAACTGAGGCACAGACATGGATGTGCCATGGGGAGCCCATGGGGTGGTTCCCCCCCCACCCCAAACTCACCGGGCGTGCGAAGGGGTCTGCAGCCCCAGGGGCTGCCCATCCTTCAGCCAGGAGATCTGGGGAGTGGGCTGCCCCTCTGCCTGGCATTCCAGCCTCACCCCTCTGCCCTCCAGAACGCTGTGCTCACTGGGGACTCCTGCGCTGGCGATCTGGGGTGGCACTGCACCAAGAAGAGAGGGAGGCTGAGGAAGGATCCCCTTGGAGAGAGAGCCCCCAGGGACCCCCCTTGCCCTGGGGAAGCCCTACCTCGCACCCGCACCGTGAAGTCCTTGCGCACCTCGGCACCTGAGCCCTGTGCCAGGCAAGTGTATCGGCCCTGGTGGGAGGGCTGCAGGGGGCTGAGCTGGAGATGGCCCCCCCTGGCCACCAGACCTTGTTTGGGGCTGCTCTCTACAAGGAGATGCGGTGAAGGGGGCTGCAGCAGTGCTCCTCTGCCAAGCCCTTCACAGACACGTTGTCACACTCCGCTGTTCACATCACCAGGACCCAGGTGTGGGGCCGTTGTTAAGCAGAGGTCAAGGCTCTGCAGTGCAGGGTGTTTGCACCATGCATTGCAGGAGCACTGAACCACTGTTTCGGCAGCAAAACCCCATCCCAGCAGGTACCCCAAAGGCTGGTACCCCAAAAACTCCCCCCCACATCCCTCCATCACATCCTAGAAGCATCTTAAAAACATGCAGGGAAAATGCCAGCCTCTTCCTGCACTGCCTCTTCCCTGTGAGACCCTGCATATTTCTTGCAACAGGATTAGAAGTGGGGAAACTGAGGCAGGATTGCTTCAGGTAGGGGGGCAGTGAGGCTCGGGATGTCCCCTGTGCACATACCCAGCGGGCTCCCATCTTTCATCCAGGTGACAGCGGGCGCAGGCACTTCACTCGCTTGGCAGGTCAGGACCAGGGGGCTCCCCATGTCAGCATCAATGGCCTCCTGCTGCAGGTCCTCAATGCCAGGGGGCCCTGGGGAGGAGGAGCAGGGGTGGGGTGGGTGAGCAGTAACACACAGGCCAGTTTCTGACACCAGCTCCTCGGTGTGTGCTCGTGGGGCAGAGCTCCCAGCTGAGCCCTCACTGCTCACCATGGACGGTGAGGATGAAGGTCTTCTCATCCCGTCCAGCCTCACTCAGTGCCACGCACGTGTACGTGCCCGAGCTGGAAAGCTGCAGACGAGGGAGCTGCAGCACCTGTGAGCCTGGAAGAAGCAGACAACAGGGAGTCAGGGCAGGTGGAACAGAACCAGGTTTGGGGCACCGTGCCAGCAAGCTGACCCATCCACCAGCAGCTAGCCAAGCTACACCTTAGAGGTGCCTGGCCATCAAAATCTCTTTGAGGTCTGAGGCCTCACTGTGCATAGCAGAAAGTGCTGAGATTCTAGGGAATGGCAGCACAGAGTTTGCAGGATGCAGCCCCTCATCCTCTCCAGAAAGGATCACTGTCAGTGAGTTGTTAGCGTACGGTTACAGCTGAAAGGCTGAGCTCGAGGCCCATGTGTGGCATCCAGAAGGGCAGTGAAGGAACGTTAGAACACGCTGTCAAGGGCTGGTGGCCAAGCCAAGTCTCAGGGCACCAGCTGTCACCCCTGTTCATCCCAACGTACCTGGGGCGATGGTCACCTCTTCACTGAGCTGCAGAACACGGCCATCCTTGTACCAGGCAACCTTCACAGCAGGGTGGGATTGGAGGTCGCACACCAGTGAGATGCTCCCATTGACAATGCCATCAACGCTTTCAGGGTTCGCAATCCAGGGAGCTTCTGCTCAGCACACCCCAAAAACAGTCCCAAAGGGAAACCATCATCACAGAGACTGAGTTCTCCCCAGGGGGAAACGTGCTCCAAGCATCTCTCCTGCTTGGAGTGTGTCAGCACCTTGATGCCCTTGCACAGGGTGAGTGTGATGAGCACAGGAGGACAGTGACAGCCACACAGTTCAGGAGCCAGAGGAGACTCCAGGTGGCAGAGGAGAAGAGAGGTGAATCAGTGAGCCAGGGAAGGGCTGGTGGGGATGCCTTACCCTGCACAGTGAGCTCAAAGTGTTTCTCAGCTGAGCCAGCCGGGTTCTCGGCCACACATGTGTAGCTGCCAGCATCACCCACCTCCACCTTGGCCATCTGCAAAGGGGGAGCAGAGCCCTGCTGGGGGCTGCCCTAAGCCAGAGACCTGCTGGAGCTCCCTGAGGATCTCAGCACTTGGCAAGACCTGAGCAGCCCCCTCCCAGGGGAAGGAAGGGTGCAGGGTGCCCTGTCCCCTCTGCCTGGTGACTCCAGCCTTGCCCCCCAGCACAGCTACTCTGCCCAGAAGGACACTGACCTGCAGGACCGTGCCACCTTCCAGGAGCTGGTGCCGTGGGCCAGCAACAACAGGGACATCGTTCCAGAGCCAGGACACCACGGGCACTGGATGCCCGGTGGCTTCACACTCGAAGTGGGCGGTGCCATTGACGGTGGCTGTCACCTCGTCGGCCAGGTCCTCCGTGCCACCGCGGATGGCCGGGGCGGCTGCAAGCAGGGGCTTAGGGGGCTGCCACGTGCTCCTTTCACCCCCAGCCCAGCCCGTACTCACTCAGCACCTCCAGCTCATAGTGCAGGCGGTCCTGGCCGGCCGCGTTGGCCGCCTCGCAGGTGTACCTGCCCGCGTCCTCCTCCCGCACCGCCGTCAGCTGCAGCACCCGGCCCTCTGGGAGCAGAGCAGGGTTGGGGCAAGGGATGGAGCTCTTAGGGTCCCCTGCAACCTCTCTCTCCCACCCCACTGTGCCTGAGTGCCAGTGCAGCATCAGAATCATAGAATCCTTTGGTTGGAAAAGACCTTTGAGATCATCAAGTCCAACCATACAGCCTGGCTCCTGCAGGTCTCCTGGGTGCTGCACGTGCTGACGGGAGCAAGGGGGCAGGATCCAACCCCCTCAGGTTATGGATGCTTTCTACCCACAGAGCTGCTGCAGAGAATCCCCCCAAACCCCACACAGAGGGGCTGTGCCCATTACCTAGCAGCAGCAGCACCCCTGGGCCAGGAGAGAGAGGCTCCCCATCCTTGTACCAGGTGAGTCTGGGGGATGGGATGGCGTTGGTGTCGCAATAGAGAGCAGTGGGCTGGTCAAGGACAGCCTGCCGGTGCTCCGTAACCTCCCCATCCTGGTCTTCCTCCCGATAGAAGATCTCAAGGGCTTCATTGGGACTTGTCTGCTGCTGGAATAGTGGTGGCACTGCAGGGACAGGCCGTGGTCAGCTGTGAGGAACAGGGACTCACATGCCCTGCTGCAACCAGAGCATCTGCCCATGCCTGGCCAGGGCCAAGGAGAAGTTTGTTTTCCAGCAGTTACAAACCCTCTTCCTGCTCTCTCTGCCCCGTTCCCACAAGGGACCCCACCAAGGGCCCCTCCTCTTTCTGAAACACCCACTTCTCCAGGCACCCAGGGCTCACCTTGGACATGCACAATGAAGTCCCTGGCATCTTCACCCACAGCATTGGTGGCCACGCAGGTGTAGTGCCCTGAATCTGAGACACCAGCTGGTTGTATCTGAAGGACCTGCCCATCGTTGAGGATCTGGAGGTGGTCAGTACTTTCCAGGAGCTGCACAGGGACCCCAGCCCCAAGGCAGGGAAGAAACAGAAGGGTGGGAGGAGGATTACACACACAAGAGTGTGAAGGAGCCACGTATATAAAGGGTATTTTCACCTCTATCCACCTGGAAGGGCCCCAAAACCAGCAGCTCCTCCCTGGTGGCAGTTACGGCCTCACCTGCTTGTCCTTGTACCACTGGATGGTTGGCTCAGGCACAGCCCAGGTCTCACACTCCAGCATCACCGTGCTGTTGACCTTGGCTTTCACCTCTTTCATGGCAAATTCCCCCAAAGGGTCATCTCTGGCAATCCAAGGAGGAACTAGTGGGGAGAGGAGACACGGCTGGGATGAAAGAGCCTCCAATGCTCTGTCCTAATCAGCAACAGGCAGCCTCCTCAGGGTGCTGCTGACATCTCCAGATGCACCCCTCTGCCCTCCCCAGAGTAGACCAGAGGATTTTGAGGGGCCACATGCCAACTTGTGTGTTACTGAGCACCAGCTGCAAGAGGTGCAGCTCCCAGGGTTGAAGACACAGGATGGGAAGAGGCTCTGGCCTCTTCAGTGTGGTCACTGCAGGAATTAGGAAGGACACAGAAAGTTCCCGCACCCAGGACCTTCACAGCATAGTTCTTCACGGCCTCCCCGGCTTCATTGGCCACGATGCAGCTGTACGTGCCCGTGTCCTCTTCCTGGGCGTTCAGGATCTGCAGCCCGTGGCCATCTGGGCAAAGAGGGTCTCCTGAGAGGGTCGCCACTCACAGCCACAGCTGTCTACCCCCATGCAGCACAAGAAGGCATCACGAGGGCAGGCCTGGTCTGAGGGGTTCTGGTGCTCTACTAGAGCCCCCTTTCCAGGCTTAGAAAAGCCAGTGCTGCTTCACTGATGCTGCTGAGGAGGCCCCAGCTATTGTTGTGAGATGATGCAGCATGTAAAAGAGCAACATCCACCTGATAGCCTGTGCCCCTAGGGTCCTGGCAACATGACGACTTCTCACCATCCCACTGCCCTGAACCACTGTCAGGCCCAGAAAAGGCCCCACTCCCACGTTCCCTGGCCATGTAGCATGTGGCCACCACAGTCACAGAGAGTCAGTGGACACCAGCACAGTACCAGGAAGCAGATGGATGTTTCTAGTCTCTTCAAGGGGAACTTCATCTTTGAGCCAGGTGATGTTGGGAGATGGGTATGACTGAGCCTCGCAGACCAGGGAGATAGGGTTGTTGATGATCACTGTGACTTCTTCTGGGGTGGCATCGTGGGCATCGTGGGCATCTCCAGCAAATGTAGGAGTGGCTGCAGAGATGTATTTGCATGGCAGACCAGCATTAGCACCCATGGAGGCTTCCTAATGCTTCATCCCCCCACCAGAGAGCATGATCCAAGTTCAGGGAGTAGGGCTTGACTGCAGTGAGTAAAATGCACAGCATGAGCCCAGCTTCAGACTCTGCCCAGTCTTGCTGCCCTCCAAAAGCACAGGGGACACCACGCTCCCCCAGTTCCCACCAGCCACCATCAGATATGGACCATGCACCACCAGAGATGGATCCTACACTAGGTGGGCCTTTTATGTGCCTCAGAGGAATCTCACAAGTGCTTTCTGGCAGGTCCAGGATGTCTTGCCATGCTGCTGGCTGTAGGGTTAAGGGAATCTCACCACCTACCTGAGACAGACAGTTAAAACACCCTCTAAAACAGTGTCCCCTGGCGACACCTGAAACTCTGCCTCCCATCAAAGCATCTCATACCTGAAACATCCAGCAGGTAGTGCTTGGTTCGATTCGCCACAGCGCTGGAGGCCACGCAGGAGTAGCGGCCGGCAGCGGACAGGGAGGCTTGGGGGATGTGGAACACGGTCCCATCAGGAGAGATGGAGAAGGTGTCCTTGCCAGGCAGAGGGTGGTCGTCTTTCAGCCAGGTGATCTTAGGCTGGGGGTTGCCTGGGTGGGGTGGAAAGCAGGTTTTGGTCTTTGAGCAAAGTTTTTCCGTGCATGAGGACAGCCTGACCAGGGTCACTGTGCTGGAGTTTTTCTGGGAAGCAGGGACATCAAATCCAAAATTATCATGATCTGGATCAAGATTTTAGAGACTGCTGGATGAGCCAGCAAGAAGAAAGAAAACTGTCCTGAGTAGGAGGTGATTAATTATTCCCATCACTAAACAAAAAACTAGATAAGAGGAATTTTAGCTCCATTTGGGAAAGATTGGAGCTTACGTAGTGGAACAAGCTCTCCGCGTGGGCCCAGTGCTCCCCTGACAGTCCAACTGCAAAGCCAGGAACCATCCTGAAAAATCTCTCCAGCCAGTTTCAGCTATTTTCACATCAGCAACTGACGCCATCCATTTGCTCCACACCCCAAAGGGCAATTCAGGTCCCTGAACCCCATCTCCCACCTGCTCCTTCCACCTCTACTCCCTGCGTGATGCTTACCTGAAGCCAGACAGGACCAGGTGGCAGGGTGACCCTCGGGCACTCTGATGGTCTCTTCTTCATCTGCGTTCTCGATGTAGGGAGGAACTAGGAACACAAGCCCCCAGGGACCTCAGCAGCTGGCCAGCTTCACTGAGCCTCCAAGCCCACGTGCTAAGGCATGAAGAACTCCAACAGCTCACACCGTGCCCACGCTTAACTCATGACTGTTCCTGCAAGGGCGAATCTCTGAAATCCCACCAGGAATCCTGCAGCAGGTGGAGGACCCCTCCTTACCTAGAATGTCCACATGGAAATGCCTCCTGGCCTCTCCAGCTATGTTGCTGGCCAGGCAGGAATAGTGGCCACCATCCTGAGCTTGTGCATGAGGGAGCCTCAGCACCCAGCCTCCTGGAAACATGAAGCAGAGAAGTCTCAGGGCCCTGATCCAGGCACCAGCCCATCCCAGCAGTGTTCCTGCAGGGCTGGAGCTCCACCACCTTTAAACCCATCAACACTGGAGCAAAATATGTTCCCGAAGTGCTCATCTCTCGCAGCATCCTTGTCTTGACCCTGACCTGAAAGCACACGTGCGTCCTCACTGGGGGTGACAGGAGAGCCGTCCCTGGACCAGGTGACTTTGGGCAGGGGAACACCAGTGGCCTCACAGGTCAGCATCAGGGCTTCATGCAGAGACACACTGATGTTTGTCATTGAACCTGATCCTTGAATGAACTCAGGAGGCACTGAAGACACAGGAAAGGATTGACGTCTATTTGCAAAGCAGTAGCCAAGACGGCAGAGGAGCAATGCAAATTGAGGAAACCCAGCTTGTTCCCACCCTCCTGCTTGTAGAGTTTGAGGACACAACCCCTGAAGGACAATAAGCATCATCTGAACTTTCCAGCTTTGAAGGTGTTATGGGACAGGTGACTTACAGCAAGTATGTGCCTCCTAACAACACCCCCAAGCCCACACTTAGAGTTGCAACGCCAAGTTAGCCACAAACCCTGAGCAACGGCAGGACTTTTCCAGCTGAAGTCCTTGGTACCTTGACCCATGAGTTTTCCCCAAATCCTTGGAAAGAAGGTGGCTTTATGAAGTGTGGGATAGTCTGCTCTGGTGACTCCAGAAAGCAACTCCTGCCTGATGAAGCTTGTTCTACAGCAATGTCTGAAGGATCTCCCTTCTGACCCAAGATCTTCTGTGTGCTGGGATGTCCATGTTGTCTTGTTCTCCACACTTGTGCTGTGCGACCACCACCCTCCCAAGCCTGCCTCCATCCATACCCCCAGCTTCCAGCCCTCTCCCTCACCCTACCATGCACCACAACGTCGAACTCTCGCTGCTCCTGCCCTGCAGTGTTTTCCACTTGGCAAGTGTAGCGTCCTGCGTGGGCCACCTCCGCCTTGAGGATGCGCAGCCGCCTCCCCTGCTCCATAACCAGAAGCCCATTCCCGCTGGCCACGGGCTGCCCATCCTTCATCCACATCACTGTGGGCAGTGGTGTCCCCGTGGCTTTGCACTCCAAAACTGTCTCGCCAGCCTTGATGACAGAAACCTTCCTTGGGGCTTCGCTGCTGCCCTGGATCCTCGGCAGCGCTGCAGGCAGAGAGACACAGGGTGAAGGTGATGCTGTCTCAACTCCCGTGGCTGTATGCAAGTGGGCATAAAGCCACCATTGGTTTGAACTGTGCAGCAGGAGGGCAAAGCAAATGTGAGCAGATGCAACTGGTGGGACTGGACTGCTGGAGAGAAAACCAGCTGCGAGCATCTTGAAGACAAGAGAGAAAAAGGAAGAGCAAAGCTATCCCAGCTAGTAGTGTCCTTTCCAGAACAGCCCAGGCAGCAGACAATGGCTATGAGCCTTTGGGTCCAGCTGGACCTTGAAATGAGAGAGATCATGGCACCTTCATCCATTCCCACAGGTCCTCTGTGTCTCTGGGCCCCTCAACTCACCGTTCACCTCCAGGTGATGCTCCTTGCTGCTGCTGCCGGCGGCATTCCTGCACTCGCAGGTGTACGTCCCCTTGTCCACCAGCTGTACCCTCTCAATGTAGAGCATGCTCCCTCCCGTGGACACCAGCTTCGGGCTTCCAGGGTGGGTGGAAAGGGGCTCACCTGCCCGGGGAAGGGGACAGCAGCCTCCTCTCAGGCTCCCAGCAGGACCAGTTCCCACCCAGAAGCTGGATACTGCTCAGCACAAAGCACTCTTTGCCCAAGGAGACCAACCTCTGCCTGGTGGGTCAACATACGTGTGGGGAGGGACAAGGCTGAGGAGTAGGACCCTACCATCCTTCCACCAGCTCAGGGTGGGGAAGGGGATCCCGTGGCACTCGCAGGCCAGCCTGATGGACTGCCCCTCCAGCACGGACACTGTGGTGGGCTCTGCCAAGGAGGACGGGGGCACTGCAGGGGATGAGAGGAGAGGAGCGGCTCACTGGTGGTGCCAGATGAGAGGAGAGGGGCAGCTCCCTGCTGGCTATACATCACCCACAGCTCTGCTGGGCTCCTCACAAAGAACCAGCAACGCTCCCCTGCACTGGCTCCATGTGGAAACAGTAATCTTCACTCGTTTAATAGTGGAGACTCATGCTATTAATTGCACGTGGCCTACAGCAGAGGACTACCGAGCATCCTGTGCCAACCACACAAGAAGGCCAAGCCCAGGTTGGCCAGACACAGCCTTATTAGGTAGCACTGCTCCCTGGAAAGGTTACCTAACTCTTTCCATTATCAAATGCTGTTCTCAGTTGCTCATAAATACAGCTGGCTGGAAAACGGTAACTCCTTCCCATAAGGAATATCAGTTTGTAGAAGAAAAACCCCAACACCCAGAAACCCCTGAAAAACAAAAACAGCAGAACCCAAACAATCCACCCGAGCCAGGACACCAGACGTGCAAACGTTTCCCTGGGAAGGGATCGCAGGAACAAGTCTGGATCAGGAGAACTGGATTTTCTCCACTCCCTGGCCCCCTGCCTGCAGGATTTCCACCAGCTGGCCTAGAGCATCCCTGAGAAAAGCCAGCCCCTGGCTCAGCCCCTGGTGCTGTGGATGTGCTGAATAGGAGACTGTAAGGATGCTCGAATCGAGCAAGCAAGAGCAGCCAGTGTCTGGCAGAGGACCAGGAACCACTGCTGGCATATCCCGACTTGGGCAGGGAGAGAGAAGGGGGATGATACCCGCAGTGACTGCCACAGTAAGTGCAAAGAAGGAACGGAGAGACCCCACCAACGGCAAGGAAATCCCTTCCCTCTGCTGCCTGAATTTTGGAAAGACATCTCTTCTGCATCATCACTGAGATCTCCCCCCTAAGACTCAGGCAAACATTGGCTTCTTCCGTCTGATACCCCTTCTGGGGGGGAGGATTCCCCACCACCTCCAGCTCCATTATTTTGCAGAGGTTTAATATTTTGGTCTTGGAGTTTTCCAAGCCAGTCCCTACCCCAGTCACACAGCATATATATGAATACATGGTATATAAATATGCTCTATTTTTGCCCCTGGTGGGCTATTTCAGCTGCAGTGGCCCTTACCCCACACCTCGAGGTTGTAGTGTATCTCCGGGTGCCCGGGCACCTGGCACGTGTACCTGCCCGCATCCTGCACCGTGGCTCGCCCGATCTGCCAGAGCAAGCACAGACCCTGAGATGTCCTGCAGTACAGCTGGACCCATTCAGCCCCAGTAGGCTTTTGTGCCAGGAGAAGCCATTGAGGTGGGATCAGCATGAGGACGGGATGGTGCTGAGCCATGGGCAGCAGCGAGCGACACCCCATCCCTCTGTACCCACTCTCTCCCAAGGGTGCAGAGGGGGAGACAGGGGTCTTCACAGCCCCATTTCCCTCCCACCCTCTGCAACACTTCAAAACATCACCTGGAGCACGGTCCCCTCTGCAGACAGCTGCACATCTGGCTGTGGGGTGAGCAAGTTCCCATCCTTCAGCCAGCGGGACCTCTGAGTGAGGCCCCCAGGATCCGGGCACCCCAGGGTCACTGGCTGATTGACAATGACAGAGATGTTCTCTTCCTTGGCCAGTGTGGTGGGAGGCACTGGAAAACAGATCGACAGGGCAACACCTTCCCCTTTGGTAGCCCTCCTCAGGGTGGGTCCCAAAGCCCCGAGCATCACCTCCAGCCCCACAGCCACCCTGGTGTGAAGGGCCTGGGGATGCAGGGGGTACTTACACCGCACCTCGAGGGTGGCCTCACGTCTGTCCTCGCCCGCAGCACTGCTGGCTACACACGTGTACGTCCCCGAGTCCTCGAGGTGGGCGGTGGGCAGGGACAGCACGCGCCCGTCGGAGAGGATCTGTGCTTCCTGAGATGCAGAAAGAGCCCAGATAAGCATGAAACAAGAGAAATTTGTAGGCAGCTGGGCTGCAAGCCAACAGGCAGGAACAGGGATGGGTGGGCATAAGCCTGCCTTGAGCCAATCTTTGTCACATCCTATGGACCCCCTGCCCACCCACTCAGCACAGGGCTGAGCAGGTCCACGCTCCCATGGACAAAACGTGGGACAGGTAGAGGCAACACAGCATCTGCTCAGCTCCAGCAATTGTTGCTTCAAAAGTCAGAACAGGAAAAGGAGCAACTTCCTGGAGGAAGATTCCCAGTGAGCCTGACTCCACTGGGAGCTGTCTCACCTGTGCACCATCTGCCACCACGCTGGGCACTGGATTGCCATCCTTCAGCCACAGCAGCATCGGAGCTGGGGTCCCTGTGGCATCGCACTCCAGTGTCACTGGCTCGTTCACCTCCACCGCGAGGGGGCTGGGGGCAGCCGTGATCCGCGGCGGCACTGGAGCAGCAGAGAAAGATCACCAGGAGTAGCAGGGAGCAAAAGGGCTGGGTGAGTAGGAAGCACTGGTGTGGACCAGACAATACCCACCCATGGGACCATGGCTTTCTAGGATTTATGGAATATTTAGGATGAACACAGAGGACTGGATGGCTGGAATTGCAAGTGGAACAGAGGATGGGATTCTGCTAAAACTACCTTCCAGGATGTGTCCCAAGAGCTGGGACAACCCCATAGGTCCCATGCACACACGAGAGGTGCCAGTGAGGAGAAAGGGTCCAGCTCTCAGGGCAGTGCAGTCCTTCCCCTGCTCACCATGACTCACCAGTGACCTGCAGGCTGTACCAGAGCTCAGTGACACCGGCCACGTTGGAGGCCATGCAGCGGTAGCTGCCAGCATCTGAGAGCTGGACATGCTGGATCTCCAGATGCTTCCCATCCCTAGACAGGGTCCAGCCTGGTCCAGCTGAGAGCTCCTCGTGTCCCTTGAACCAAGCAATGTCTGGAGGGAAGCAGGAAGCTGAGCTGTGAGGAGCGAAGCTGCTGTTCCTCTCATCAGGTAGACCCAGGGAGAGCCCCAGGGATGTGTGAGCAAGAGGTGAGGAAGAGGAAAGACTCACCTGGAGAAGGCAGCCCCGAGGCCAGGCACTCTAGGGACACTGTGCTGTTCTCCAAGACGGTCAGGTCCACCGCACTGGGTTCGATGTTGGGAGGCACTGCAACCCAGCACATGTGGTCATCAGCTCTGCACGGCCCAGGCAGCTGCAGCCACCCAGAACAGTGCTGTGGGGCATGGTCAGAGCCACCAGGCGTTCTTGGCATGCACCAAGTCCTGGGAGAGCAGCAGCCAGGACTCACTCCCTGATCTAGGAGGCGATCACATCACCACATGGTGCCACTGCTGCTCTCCCAGTCAGCTGGCAGGTTTGTTCCCCAACCCAATGGGATATTCATCCTTCCCAGGCAGGGTTCTCCACTCCCTGCCTGTTTTCTCAGCCAAGACCTTCAGCACCACATCCCGCGATACCGACACAGGGATGCTCTGGCCAGGGGGTAAACAGGGCTGGGGATGGATCCTCCACCAGGAAGCATGTCAAGGATGGATACTATGGCTTACTGTGGTGCCAGTGGCCTTCAGCTCTCAGCCTCATTGTCAAAGGGCAAGATCCCAATGGATCAAGATAATGACCCCACACCTCCCCAAAAGCAGGACCAAGAACACCGATCCCTTTGGCCAGTCACATTCTCCCTGACATGTGGGATGGATAGAGGCTCTGACCCCAAATGCTGTGTTCACCTTGCACTGAGACCTGCACCTCCGCCTGGGCCACCCCTGCCCAGTTGCTGCCCTGGCAGATGTAGAGCCCTTCGTGACCAAGCCCCACGCGGGCGATCAGCAGAGTCCCACCATCCTCAGACACCGCCGCACCATCCTGCTCACCCAGAGGACGCCCATCCTTCAGCCACCTGTGAGGAAGAGGACAGGCAGAAAGTCCCTGCTCTGTCCTGCCATCATTCACCTCCCATTTCTGCCCACCAAAGGAGTAAACAGGGGAGTGCTGGCAGAAAATGCTGCCCCTTTGCCACCTGGAAGGGGGCTGGCAGTGCCCAGATCATCGGGCAGAGCAGGATTACAGGGGCAAGGAACAGGAACAGATGTGTCCCATCTTAAGGGACACCTCAAGCTAGAGGTCCCTATTGCCCACCCTGAGCTCCCATCCTGCATGTTGGGCTGCAGTACAACCCCAAGGAGTTACATAGCCCGTAATGGAGCTCAGGGGACCACGGGCAGGACCCCACCCCTCTGCAATACTCACTGGATCTGGGGTGTGGGGACACCTGTGGCATGACAGTGAATCCTCAGGGAGTGGTTGGCGACAGCAGTCAGGTGACTTTCCCCATCACTGATCAGCAGCTGGGGAGGAGCTGGGGGGGGAAGGGGACCTCAGGCTAGGACCATCCTTGGATCCCAGCACAGGGGTGTGGGAGCAGCCAAGGGCTTGGAGAGTACAGAACCCCAGAGGTACAGGAAGACCCACAGGAGCATTTTAACCAGTGGACATGAACCTTGGACGTGGAGGCTGTAGCTGAGTGAGGCATTCCCTGCAGCATTCGTGGCGGTGCAGGTGTAGAGACCTGTGTCCATCACCTGGGGCTCTGCCAGCCGGAGGGACCCCGAAGGGAGGATGCTGTAGCTTGGGGGAGAGGGAACAGAAAAGCTGGACGGGCATATCAGCTTTGCCATCCATCACCCAGCCCTGTGCAGAAGTTAAGGCCTGAGAGCCCACCACTGCTTTGAGACAGCTGAGAAAAGGTCCCCAGGGCCACCTCCTGCACAAAGAGCATGGCAGATCTGTCTGTGGGTGCAAACCTCCTTTGCTCAGCTCCTACTCGAGCTCAGCATGAGGCAGCGGCACGAGCCACCCACTCGATGGGATGAAGGGGGATGAGGTTCCCCACGGAGCACAACCCCTGCAGCTGGACCTGGCCATGCTTTCACTCCCAGCACTGTCTGTGCTCCACAGACATAACATCATCTCAGCCCATGGCTGCAGATTCCTCCTCATATGCTCCCATAAATCATTTGGACGTGTGAGGATGAGCCAGCTGAGATGTGGGGAGCAGCTGTAGGAAACCAGTGAAGAATGAAAATGCAACACTGTCCCTCAAGAGGGGCAAAACCAAGATGCCTTCCTGCTTCCCCAGGCCACAGCAATTGCCAAGTGCAGGGAAAGAATTCATTAACTTCAAGATCAGAGTCCATGATTTTAAGGAGCATGAGGATAATGTATTGAGAAAGCATGTCCTGTTTCCATGGGAGAGAACCAAGATACTTGATAAACACATATCCAACCACTCTCCAGGTTCTTCTCCCATCAAATCACATTAAATGACCACCTCAGGGCTGCCATCAGCCTGAACACCACCACCACATAAATTCAGCCCTCCAAAAGTCACCTGTTGGAACATATAAACAGCCTTTAAACCCAGCCTTTAAAGAAAGGCACTGCTGGGCTCACAACTGCATTTCTGCCAAACCTTGACCCAGCACCATTTCAATGCCCAAAACCCATGAAGTCACCCCAACACATGGGCTGCAAGGGGCAGTGGAGGCTACAGCACCCTCAGCCTCCCTGGCTGCCTGTCCTCCTCTCCATACTGCTCTCCTCCTACACCAGGCCTCAAAATTCCTCTTCCTCCGTGCCCTGCAGCCACATGCGCGTGGAGCAGCATCAAGCCCCAGTCCGACACCTCCCACAGGGATCCACCATCTCCAGGCACATCCTTGGCCTCGCTGCCTCCAGCACAGTGATGGCACAAGGCAGGAATGTGCATCAAGGCAGATGGGCGAGAGAGGCCGAGGAGTTGTGCTGGCGCTGCCTGACCCCAGCCTTGTGTCCAGGGCAGGCATGCAAAAGGTCAGGAGCAGCTGCTCCATCCAAGCAGATGTTTGTATGATGGAAAAAGAAAAAGTGGCTCTTGCTCTGCTCCCCTTGAAGAGCAGAGCTCCTGCGTATCACTGGTCTGCCTCAGCTCCTGCCACAGCAATGAGGATCAGCCACTCGATGCCAGGGGTGCTCTTCACATCTCCCCACCAAGCAGCCAAGTCCCTTAATGGACCTGACATCCCTCAGGGGAGACACTCAATCCCAAGAGACCATGGTCCTGGCACCCACCACTCACCTCTCAGTGGCAAGGGGCAGAGGCTGGGACTCCTGGGTCCACACCACCAAGGGAGGGGGATAACCTTGAGCCTCACAGGGCAGGGTGGTCTCCTGTCCAAGGACAGCCAGGATGGTTATGGGCTCTGACGTCTGTGATCCATTCATGCTGATCCTGGGCTTTGCTGGGTGGAGAGGGAGCACAGCTGGTGCAGGAACCCTTCAGGTGCCCCACAGCCCTAGGTGATGCTCTTCCCATCCCACAAACCCATCTGGCACATGGCTAGGTGGCCCAAGGAAGCCAGGAGAGTCTCCAGGTGATTCTATCCCAGTCAGCCACCCTCTGAAGATGCTTTACTGGGAGCTGGTGCCAGGACCAATCCCAGACACTCACTGATGATTGAGAGCTGCATCTCCCGGATGGAGAAGCCTGCTGTGTTGGTAGCTGTGCAGAAGTAGGTCCCAGCATCCTCAGGGGAGGACGAAAGGATCAGAAGGGTCCCATTTGGGTCAAAGTGGTAGCGTGGGCTCAGTGAAATGGGCTCTGTGTCCTGCAGATGAAAGAGAAGGGAGGAAAGAAGACAGCAGAGATTCTCCCATGATCTGAGGACCCAAGAGGCAAGAAAGCGGCTCTGGACCCACCAGAGCAAGTTACCTCCTGGTCCCAACTTCCCAGAGCACTCAGTGCCAGCTTCCCTGGCAGCCACAGCCACACTGGTGAGCTGTGTCCCTTCCAAACACGTTAGCCCACACCTGAGGGTAGCCCACAGCCTGCCCAGGGTAGGGATGGCAGCCAGTCTGTCCCTGTCACCTACCTTTGCCCAGGTGATACGAGGAGGTGGCACGCCCGTGGCATTGCACTGCAGGGTGACGGCTGCTCCCTCGGTGCCAGTGATGAGGACAGGGCCAAGCTCAATGCTGGGAGGAACTGGGAAAAAGAAGCACCTCAACCTGCATGGCCAGGATCACATTCACCAAAGAGAGCAGTGCTTTGCTGCTTAAGGAGTGCAGAGGGCACCAACTACCACCCACACCACAGGTCAGGGATTCTGAGCATCCTGACGCTCACCATGGATGACCAGGGAGATGTCCTGACTGTGTGAGCCGAGGGCATTGGTCACCTCACAGGTGTACCTGCCCGCATCCTCCTGCGCCGCCTGCTCCACGTGCAGGCTCCCATCAGCCTGGACAGTGTAGTGGCCACCTGGGGCTACCTGGGCACAGACAGAGGGCAGAAAGTGGGATAAATGGGGAGGTCAAACATTACAGTATCACCGTGTCTTTGAGGCATATCTAGAAACTGATCCTTCAGCAGCAGGAACGTCCTGATGTGGTGATGAGGCCACGTTTCCCTCCCAACCCAAATGCTCCCCTTGCATCTTCCACCAGCAGCGTTGGCACCAGAAGGTTGGGGCACCCGTCCTGCGGCAAAGCCCCTCATGCAGGGCTGTGCTTGCAGCCACCCACCCACCCACCCACCATCCCAGAGGGTGTGAAAGCCTCACCAGCTGCCCATCCTTCAGCCAGCGCCGGGCTGGGAGCGGCCGCCCAGCCAGGATCACGCAGGGCAGCGACACCGGCTGGCCTGGGAGTGCACGGACCACAGGGGAGGAAAGAGCTATTTCAGGGGCTGCTTGAGAGAGGGGAAAGGGAAAACAATGCTAGTTAGAGCCAAGTTGTTCAGGAACGCTCAGGAGAACAGATCTGGATTGCCTTTCTTCCAAGGTCCAGACCTTGGCTCAGCACAAGCCACCTCTGACATTCAACTCCCCACAAATTTGGGGTTGTTTGTAGTTTGGGTTCGAGCACATATCATTGAGCCAAAGAGGTGGAAGGGCGTTATCTGAACTCTGTGCTGGGAGGGCGTTGCTAAGTATCCACCCTGGCTGGCTCGGAGCAGACGTGGCTGCACGACTCCACCACTCACTCCCCACCAGCACGGCCAGCGCCGGCCACAGCCACGACCAATGCACCAACAAAAGGACATAAAAGCAAACCGTGTCCGGTGACCGTGAGCTTGACCTCTGCTTGGATTTTCCCAAACTCATTCTGGGCTTTGCAGATGTAGACAGCTTGGTCATCCACAGAGGCACCTGGAGCACAGTGGAAAGAAGTCTGAACCCAGCAGTGCCAGAGCACGGTGGGACTGGAGAGCCCCGAGGAGGCTCCAGGCAGGGTGCCCATGCTGCCCACCATGCCAGCACATCTGGTGTGCTCAGCTCTTACTGTCAATGAGGAGCTCGGCAGCCTCCAGCTGGCTGGAAACACCATACGGTCCGTGCCAGCCCAGCAAGGGCTTCCCATCCTTCCGGGACCAGGTGACCCATGGTAGGGGAGAGCCCTCAACGCGGCACAGCAGGCTCACGCTTTCCCCGACCTCGGCCACCACATCTCCCAGGGGTTCAGGAAAGTGAGGGGCAGCTGGAGGAGAGAGAAGCAAAGAAGGGGCTCAGGCAGGTCTGACATACCAGCTTTCTGTAGCAGGCTGTGCACACAGCCAATGCCCAGAGAAGAGATGGGGCTGCAAAACCCATGAACCAGGTGTCCTGAAATGTTAGGGAATTGACTTGAAGTGTTTGGTGTTCTGTCAAAGCTGTTTTAGCCCTTGCAGCTTCCATCCCTTCCAGTAACTTCCTGGCTCAGTAAAACCTCTCGTGCTTTTCCACCATTAACCACTTCAAGCCTCACTGCCCCCAACCCTGAACCACCTCTCCTCTCCAGGCTCTTCCACCCCTTCTGGCTCCGAGGGGAAGCCCAGAGCACTGCTTGGGATACCTGGATTTAAAGACACAAAGAAGCTATCTCCCACCCCTACCTAATCCCACTGATTGAATTTTGCATCCCCAGTTTAGTCCCAAGCTGCCAAGTCCCTATGCAATAGCATCTGCACTGGTCTTCTGCCACTTATTGAGCCTCTTCCATCTTCCTGACAACCTTTGGGAATCCTGCCAGGCTTCAGCCTGCTTGTGCTGAGCACTGACACCCCCAGTCTGGGAAACATGGGAGCTGGGGGCAAGAGGAGACTTGGGAAGGAGCAACTGGGAGCTGAGCTGGGAGGAAGAGCAGTGGAGATAGCCTTGAGCGTTCAGTGGCACCGAAAGGAGAAGGAGAGACTTACACCCCACGTCCAGCACGGTGCTGTCGAAGGCAGTGCTGGCCTCACCGAGAGCCTTGCAGACGAACTGCCCCGTGTCCTCCTCTCGCACCGCCTGCAGCCGTAGGACAGCGCGCTGGGTGCCCGGCGGGAATGTCACCACCACCTGCTCACCTGCCCCGAGACCCCACCGTGTCAGCACCCCCAGTTCTTCCTGGGCCCCCTCCTGCCATCGGTCTGGGGAACCCCACCTTTGATGTCCCGGCAGGCAGCGGAGGGCCCCCAGTGCGCGGAGGGGGTTTGCTCCCCATGTCCATCCCAGCCTCACCTTTGTACCATGCAACGCGGGGTGGGGGGACCCCCGAAACCCAGCACTCCAGGGTCACATCTTCTCCCACCAGTGCCTTCACGCTGGGAGTCACTGCCAGGATGGCCGGAGGTTCTGTGCCATGAGGACAGAGATAGCTTTGGTGACTCCCTGCAGTGCTGGATGTGGTGGCGTTCATCCCAAGGTGACCCCGGAGCCCCGGGAGCTGTCCCCCAACCCCCTCCCATCACAGACAGCCCCATTCCAGAGCTCAAATGCCACAAGGTCCCAGCTGACAGCAATGAGACAGCAAACCCAGGCTCTTCCCAGGATGCTGCTGGATGGTGGGGAGGTAATACCAGTGAACTCCAGGGTGATGACTTGCTCGTCCCAGCCCAGCACGCTGCCAGCATAGCAGCTGTAATTCCCTGCATCCTCTGGGACAGCATCCCTGATGTGCAGGGTGCCCTGAGTATCCATAAAAATCCTGCAGCGAACAGGGAGAGAGAAAGAAATGAACGCTGTGAGAATGGGAGCTGGTGAAAAATGCATTGAAATAAATGAGCAGGCTTAAATCCAACCCACTAAAGAACGTGTGATAAGTGCTGGACATTTGATAGATGTGCATTAGCAGTTAAAAACAGCAGCTGCAGGGAAGGACTTTGCTGTGAACCAGGGAAAAGCATTAAGAAATGTTTTTTTTTATCTCCAAAATAAAAAATCATCCTTCTCCAAGTCCACTCCAGCATCACAGCCTGACACAGACAAGGAGGGTGGAAGCCAAAAGCAGAATAAATTAAGGGGAAGCTCAAGGAGTGTTTTGAGACTTGAGCACACACCAAGCATGCAAAGCACCTCAAGTGCTCCTTGGTGGGGATGGTGACCTGGATAAGGCAGGATGGCTTAAAAATGAGTCTATGAAACAAAGCCCAGCAGCACGGCAACCATCCCTGGAGCACGGATGGGGCTATTGCAATGCTTCCCTCTTTCCAGAGCTATGGAAAACCCAAGCCCCTGAGTTCATGGACTGTGCAAAGGTAGCACCATCCCCAGTGGGAAAAGGAGGATGAAGACAGTTCCCTGGTCCCCATGGACTACCTCTCGTCCTGCTCCAGTGCCCAGCCCCAGCGCTTCCAGGTGACGTGGGGCAGCGGGTGGCCCCCGGCCGTGCAGTTCAGCCGCAGATCCTGGCCCCTGCTGAAACCCTGGGGGCTGGCGTCGACCTTCACCCACGGTGCCTCTGCGTGGGGTTGAAGAAGATCTCAGCCCCTGGGTGCCATCCTACGGGGCAAGGCGTCACCCGGGCCAGGGTCCCACGTGAGGCAGAGCCTACCCTGGACGAAGAGCCAGAGGGAGGCGGTGGCAGTGCCGTGGGCGCTGTGTGCCAGGCACTCGTACAGGCCCTCATCCGCCGGCTGCACATGGCTGATCTCCAGCGAGAGGTTCCGCAGCAGCCTGGTCCGGCCGTCCCCCGGCCACGCCGCCTTCCCATCCCAGCTCCACGTCAGGTTGTAGGGCACATCGCTCAGAACCGGGCAGGACATGAGCACGTCTTGGCCCACTGAAGCTGTGATGTTGCCTGGGGCTATAAGACGCGGCGGTGGCTCTGCAAACACGGCACAGCAGGGTGAAACGAGCCCTTGCTCAGCTGCAGAGGCAGCACCGAGGCTCAGCATGAGCAGTCCCCACCTGAGACAGAGACGTAGGCACGAGCCCGCGTCGCCCCGACTTTGCTCGTGGCTGTGCACTCATAAAACCCTTCATCACTCTTGGACACCGCAGGAATCAACCAGCTGATGTTCCCCCAACTCCTACAAAAAGGAAGATTACAGGGTCACCCTCACCCTGGAGCACTGGAGCTGGGGCTGCCGCGCTACCACCCTGCTCCAAATCCCTAGGGCTCTTTTCCGGCTGAGTCATGTAAACAGATGCATGGCCACCAGTGGCAGCATCCCGCAAATATGTCCCTCAGGATTTTGCTCTGCTGCCTTGGGATGCTCAGGACTTGTAGGCCTCCAACCAGCACAATTCAGAGGGCTGTTGCTGCCCACGTGGATCCATCAGGGAGCCCACTGGGCCAGACTGGGTGCTCACCTGAAGAACCGTTCTTCTCCAAGCTTCACCCTACCCCGGCTGAGCTGCACGCGGAAAGGAACCTCACTCCACACAGAGCAGGAGACCAGCTGTGGCTCGCGGTTGTAAGCCTGGATCTTGCTGGAGAGGTTCACTTTGGGTAGACCTGGAGGTAGTTGAGGATATGCACACATATAACACTCCTCGGAAACTCACCAAGAGCTGCACTGGGACACAGGATAAAAAAATAACCCAGCAGAAACCAAAGCAGAGGCAATGCTGGAGCCTCTGGTCCCTTTTCAGCACCTGTGGGGAGCGTGGGGACCACTCACCGGGGACCACACTGGTGTAGGTGACCCCAGAGAGGCGGTGCACAGCATGGCCCTGGGTGTCTTCACCCTTCACCTTCAGCAGAAAGTCTCCCAGGGGGACACGGAGCGGTGAGCCCGCCCAGAGCTTCCCTGAGGAGTTGTTGGAGAGAGGTCGCATGGGCAGCGAGAGGAGGGCATGGCCAGAGGTGTTGAAGAGCTCGATCTCCTGCAAGTGCCCAGGCGGCTTCAGACCAGTACAGTTCACCACCACGGAGATGGGCAGGCCTGGTGGGAGGGAAGGGAAAACCACACTGGACCACATCCCCAACTGGAAAACACCCAGATGCAGCATCCACGTCCACCTGGCAGCGCCAGCCTCACCGTGCACCGGTCGCTCTCCAGGCTGGCTGGCATCAAAGTCTGGTTGGGTGGAGAAGCTGGCTTGAAAATTAATATTGCTGATGCCTGTGATCCTCAGCGAGTGGCGGCCGCTGCTCTGGGTCTGGAAGTGGAGCGAGAGGCATGTGCTGAGGGCAGGGGAAGGAAGAAAGGGTGGAGGCAACAACTGGCTCCTTCTGGCATGTTCGCATGGCCTTTGCCCAGCTGGAGGTGGATGGGGGAAAGCCCACAGCTGACAAAGCCTGCCCGGCTAAAGATCCACCAGGGAATGGGTAGGAGACAACGTGCAGGGTCTGCCAGCAGCCTACCGTGACCAACCATGTGCCTGGCTCATGGGGCTCCACAGCCACCACCATGGCTGAGTTAGGGATGCTGAGCAGTTCCTTCAGACCCTGGCCTTTCTCGAAGACTTTTCCTGCAACAGTGAGTGAACCTCTGGGATGGGCAACCTGGCTGCATCCTGCGGTCCCTGCAGCCAGCCAGAAGACCCCTCCCTCAGGGCTCCCCGTGGTGCAGAGCCCATCACACAGCTTTAAGGGTCAAGGCACAAGGAAGACCTTCCTAAAACCAGAGGCAAATCCAACCCAGGAGGGCAGTAGATCAGATACATTTGGTGCTTGATGAGGGCTTTACATCTCATTTCTCTTTATTCAAGTTTTCAGTTCAAGGTTTGGCCATTCCCATACCTGCAGCCTCCTGTTTGTCCTGACCTACGGGGATCCTCTGGTCACCCTCCAGAATGTAAAGCATCACCTCCATTCACTCCTCTCCCCTGGACTCCTACCTGCTGGATCCCGGACCTCAATCCTTGGGGCTGGGCCACTCAGAGAGATGGTGACCTCCTTCAGGCTAGGGTCAAAGGGGACAGGCCACATGTACTCTCCACCATCCTCATGGTCCGTGGACACTAAGTGGACTTTGGAGGCTTGGATGGCTTCTTCCACCCACTTCAGCACCTGGGGCACATGGGGGAGGATTAACTCTAATCTCCCATCACCACCAGACATGGCAATTTCAGGAGTGGGACTGTATCACACGGTGTCAAAACCTAAGGCACAGCTGCAAACCCATGCCCAGGCGAGGGATCAGCCCCAGCTGGGTCCAGTGGGTGCCAGCATGGGGGTGGCATAGGGACAGGCAGGCAGGTGACAAACCCAGCTGAACACCCTTTGCTGTGAGCAGATGCAAAAGGAATTGGGTAATTTGGTGTAATTATTATTGCCAAGTGCCTTCTGCTCAGCCATTCGGAGCAGGGGTGTTGTTTACCCCCAGCCTGCTTGTGGGAATAGAAACCATTAAAACACACAACTGCCAAAGGCTGGGCAGGGGCTGGTGCTGGGAGGTGCTGAGAGATGCTGCCCAGTAACCAGCAGAAAATCACTTTGCTCTTCCTCAGGTCTTTGAAATTTCATGCTGGTCAAGATCTTCATGGACAGGGAGAGGTAGGGAGGCTCCTGTCCCCGTGGCCAGGCCATCTGCCTGATTCCTGGGGTGCTGAGAGCAACAGGAGTCCCCCAACTTCAGCCTCAACCCCAAGCAGACACCTCCCATCCGTGGGGGAAAGTGAGTCAGCTCATCCTCAAGGTAATACAAGCAGCCCCACAGCAAGAATAAGAGCAGCCAGCTTTCTCAATCCCTCATTTTGGTTTCAGGCTAAAGCTGTGGGGCTCCCAGAGCAATCTGGAGGTGCATTGGACACAAAGAGTAAACTCGAGAGACTGTCACAGCAGCAGAGCTGGGCTGGACCACACAGATCATATCCACATTGTCCCTGCTCACCTCTGTCACCTGCTGCTTGTCCAGGTGGAAGATCTGCCCGGAGCTGGTGGCTGCGATGCGCTCGTACACGCGGTACCCAGGGTGGCTCCTGTCCCCGCAGTCCCCTGTCAGCACGAACACCACCTGCCACAGCAACGTTGCGCCTAGCATCACACACAGCCAGGGGTCTGTCCGTCCCAGGGAGGGATGCAGCCAGCCCCCACCAGCCCCCAGTGCTTCGAGTCAGCCCGGGGGACGCAAAATTCACCCCACTGAGAGGCAGCGTGGAGGGGTTATTGCTATGGTTCATTGCCCGCAGCTGCTGCTGTGCCACTGCAGCGCCCACCCACGGTGGCTGTCACTGGGGGCAGTGCTGCTCACCTGGGTCTGTTTGTGTTGCAGCAGCCGCAGTAGCTCCTCCTGCTGCTCGTAGTCCTTGGCCCGAGCATCCGAGAAGACATAGATGAAGGAGCCAGGGTGTGAGACCTCCACTGCCAGCCTGATGGCTCCCACGCTCATCTCTGGACAGTCCCCTCCGCCCTGTCACACACAGCGAGGGATGTGGCACAGGCACCAAACTACCCAGTGCTCAACATTTCCATGCTGGACTCCCAGCAAGATCCCAGCCAACAGTCTGCTTATAGGGAGAATTGCACCTGTTCAGTGGAGTCAGTCCAAGCACAGCCAGAGCAGTGTAATTGTATCTGTCCCTGTCCCACCGCTAATGATGATGAAACCACCCATTTAGAGATCCAGACTCACAGAAGCCACTGACTTCCTACAAATGCCTGCAATGGGCACATTCATGCCCGTTCCAGCCCATCTCCCCCTTTCCAGCCCATCACCCCCCACATGCCTGAAGAACTGGGCACTCCAGCCAAGCACAGAGGCACAGGGACTACCAGCTCCTGCTTCCCTGGGGCTTTCCCCCCCCAAGGAGCTGTGAAATTATTTGCAGTCACAGCTTTACACCTCCCACCGAAACACAGCTGCATCTGAAGGGAAACACCATAGGGATTTAGCAGTGCACGAGGCAGGGCAAGAGTGGGGATGGATAAAGCATGATTAAACTCCTGGAGAGCATCTCAGCTGGCAGAATGCAGCTGAAATTGTTTATAAAAAGTCCTCAGTTTTCAAATAGCACTTCTAGAAGAAGAGGCTTTTGGTCCCATAGAAAGATTGCACAAACTCTCCCAGGAAAAGCATTTCCCCTTTGGGAAAAAAAGCAGTGAACTGAGAACACTTTGCTTTGTCTCAGGAGTCTAGGGCACCGTGCCAACGTCATCCATCCCCTCTGCTCCCACCCAGCAAGCCCAGCTCATCCCCGAGATCCCCACCACACTCCCAGGGAATGCCAGGCCCAGAGGGGAGCAGGGATTGCTCCCAGGACCCACAACCATGCAGGAATGCAGGGCCAGGCTTCCCACCAAGCCAACCACGGAGCAACAGTGGGAGGCTGAGGATGCCTACCTGGACGTGGAGCTCCCGCAGGCGCTGCTGGAAGAGCCTGGGGTCTGCAGTGAGGGTGGCAGGTCCCACTTCTGTGAATACACCAGCACCACTGCCTCAGCATCCCTGACCACTGGCACCAACCTCCTGCGGTGCCAGCGCTGCCAAGCTCCTACCCTGGCTTCAACACCCTGTGATACTCGGGCTTAAGCATTTACCCTGACTTGGCACCAAGCAAGAGGTGAATTTGAGCAGACCAGCCCCGTGCCCAGGGGCACAGCTTGCCCCAGGGAAGCTCTCAACCCAGCTGCTGCTGGAGGCTCCCAGCAAAGTGATGCAGAAACCCATTTACTGCCACTTTCTCCTTCCCTGTCCAGCTCCAGGGGGGTTTTGTTCAAACTCAGTGTTTCTGCTGAAAATAAAGCCTCAGTCCCGCTCTCCTTGCAGGGGGTTGGAGCTCTTTTGGAGAGCAGCACCTATTTATGGGTGTGCACAAAAATCCCAAGGCAAAGACTGGGACAGAAAGAAATGATTCTGACATTGCAGTAAATTAGAAAAAACTCGTAGCAAGTAGTATTTTTATTGAGGAAACCCGAAAGCACGCTGTGAACTTGTAGAGAAATATCCCCCAACCCATCCTGATTAGGCTGGGGAGGTTGGGACAGGCTGGAAATAGAAAAGCCACCCACAAGTGAGTGCCAGCATCACTGGGAACAATCCAGTGAGAAATGGCTTGCCCCGTGCCCAGCACTGTGCCCTCGAGCTGCGGCTCATCCTGTTCTGACAACCGCATCGCAGCAGCCACTGGGGCATTAGAAATGTAGAGAAGGGACAGTGCAGGCACTCGGGAATTGCACCCTTCAGCCCCAAGCCCGAGCAGAACCACACCCAGCTCCCTGCAGCCCCATTTCCCAGCAGGATGCACATCCCCAACCGTGCCCCAGCCGTACCTGGGTCATGGAAAGGGACCAGTGCGTAGTTGCTGATGGGCTTTGTGCTCCTGCCAAGTGTCCTCTCCAGGATGCGCGAGGCCCCATCCATCACCTGCACCAGGTCATCGTACATGGAGCCAGTGACATCAAAGACAAAAGCCAGTGTGGCCCCCCCTGAGCTGGGGGGCTGCTCAGCAAGACTGAGGGCCAGCAGAATCCAGAGCCCCACAAACACCCCTCCATGGGGTGGCATCGTGGGGGAGACCTTTGGGTGCCAGGGACACCCCTTCTGCCCTCACCCTGCTGCCCCGGGCACCGTCCTCACTCTGGGGAGGACACAGGGTGCAAGGGGACACAGAGAGCAGGGACCCTGGTCAGGGGACGCCCGCAGCTGCAGACCTGCTCCTCCAGCACTCAACTTCTGGGAGGGAGGGAAAACAGGACTTTTTGAGCCAGCAGCGCGGCGGGAGGTGGGTGGGAGTGGGAGGAAACTGGAATGGGGATGTGAGGATTGGGAAGCAGGTCCTTCAGCCTATAGGATTGTCAGAAACACTGCCCAGGCCCCCTCCCTGGCCTGGCCTACCCCCCTCCAGCTCAGAGAGCCCCCCACTCTGCCGGGGGGGATGGGGGTTAGGGGAGGACATGAGGGCTCACAGCTGAGTGCCTTCGAGGAATCCCTGCCAACCCCACAGCAGGAGGGAGCAGAGCCAGCTGCTACAGGGACACTGAGAAGACAACCACCCCTCTGCCCTGCAAAGGGATCTCCCTGGAATAAGGGTCTGCAATGGGGCTGGGGGCGACAAGGGGCTATGGTGGGTCCCCAGCACAGCTGCCCTGGGAATAGGGAGCAAGCAGCCACGTAAAGTGCAGACAAATCCAGAGTCAGGACAAGGGCTGGGAAGCACAGCCCTTGGCTGGGAGAGGCAGCCCTTGGCCGGGAGCTTCTCCTGGCTCCCCTCGAAGCGGAGCGCTGAGCTCATGGTTGCTCTGAAGCGATGCTCTGCTCTTGCTCAACTCCACCCCAGGGAACCCGGGCAGAGACCGTGGCCAAGGGCTGGCTCCAGGTGAGACTGTGCACTGAGAGCCAAATCCTGCCCCAGGCTGAGGGCCCTTCCTCCAGCCCCCAGCACCTCACTGGCATCAGTCCTGCTCCTCCCAGACACAGGGGCTGGGAGAGATTACAGACCACCCATCCCATATCCCCCACACGTAGGACAGCAGGACCCTCATGCATCCCTCTGCCCTACGTGTCCTGCAATCCTGGGCCCAGTGCAGTCCCAGGGTGGGCAAGGACACCCTATCCCACCGCCCACCTTGGCAGCAGGGCAGAGGAGACACCCAGAGAGCACTTCTGGGGTGAGTTGTGCTGGTGCTCTCTCCCTTCCCATATGCTTTTGTGTAGCCACTCACCTGCAGCCCCTTGTCCTTCTCATGCTTTGCACCACACTCACTGCAAGCTTGGGGGGGGAGTCAACCATGCCACGGAGCCACCAACCCTACTGCAGAGCACCCCCAGCCACCAACCCTGCACCCCTGCAGGGAGCACCTCCCTCTAACACTGCTGGCACCAAAAACTTACCAGCTTCCCCCCACCACCAAATTAATTCCAGTCAGCCCTTCCCATTTCCCCAGTGCTCCCAGTCCCAAGAGCACCTGCACTAGCTGGGCTTTAACCCCTGCCCTGCTGGGGGCTAAAGCACAGCAAAGCCAGGCACAGCCTCTGTGTAACTGCTGCTGTTCAGAGCCTGTGCCCATCCTCATCCACTCCCCAGCACCAGGGATAAATCCCTAGGTGTCCCCCACTATGTGCTGGCACACGGCACCTCCAAACAAAACCCCTGTTGCAAACACAGCCTCCTTGTTTAGACTGTTAGGGCATCTCCTCTGGCCTCTGGAAAATAATTAGTCAGCCTCATTAGGAGAGCAAATAAACGAAGATAGGCTGGCAGGGAGGTCTTGCAGTGCTTGTTTCCAGAAGACTTGGCAGGGCAGAATGGCAAATGCAACCCCGTGGCACGTGAAAATCCTAATGCAGGCTGTGAGGCCCCCCCTGCTCAGCCAGCCAGGGGGCTGCCAAGGGGCGCCTCCGTTATGGGCTGGGAAGCACAACCACGAAAGGTTAGTATCAAAGTTTCTCAGCAGCCATTGTGAGCCAAAACCAACCTGACGGGTCTCAGCCTGCTGCATCAACAAGGCAACTTGGAGGAGACAGGGATGGCACACATGGGCATGGCCCAGCTGCCAGAGCTTTGCTGGAGAAGAGATATACAAGAAAGGCTAAGAGGTGGAGTTGCTCAACCTGGAGAAGAGAAGGCTCTGGGGGGACCTTAGAGCACCTTCCAGTAATGAAAAGGTCTCCAAAAAAGCTGGGGAGGGACTTTTTTGTGAGGGCATGGAGTGATAGGATGAGGGGTAACGGCTATAAATTGGAAGGGAAAAGATTTAGATTAGACATTAGGAAGAAATTCTTCATGATGAGGGTGGAGAGGTCCTGGCCCAGGTTGCCCAGAGAACTTATGACTGCCCCATCCCTGGAGGTGTTCAAGGTCAGGTTGCATGGAGCTTTGAGCACCCTGATCCAGTGGGAGGTGTCCGTGGCTGGGGGTTGGAACTGGGTGGGCTTTAAGGTCCCTTCCAACCCAAACCAATCCGTGATGCTGTGATTCTAAGAAAGGATGTGAGTGCTGGGGAGGACAGGACCTGGCAGAAGAAAAGCTGTGTTTGTATAGAGAGGTGAAATGTGCACTGTTACTGGGGTGAACAATCCTTGATGTGCCTGGAGCTGAGACCTGGCAGCTCATCACAGCATGTGGGCACAGGGGCTCGCCATCTGCCTGCCAACACAGCCCAGTTCATCCCCATTTGCACTCACACTGGCATTGCCCAGACACCACTCGCTGCTGGTGCTGCTGCAGCCCCACGCTCGGGGCACAGGGCACTGGGTGGTCACACACGCTGTGCCCCCAGCCCACCTCCCAAACCCTTGAACACGGAGGCAGCTTTGGGGGCTGCAGAAGCCTTCAGGCCCGATCCATACCCCACCCAGAACCTGCCAACCTTCCCCCCACAGCGCATCACAGACCACGGGTGCTCTGTTACTGTCATTAAGCTTTTTATTTCCACTGTCACAAAGTTCCTGGGTTTTGTTTTCTTTTCTTTAGTTTTTAAACTGTTTTGTTTGCTTGGTTTGCTCTTGAATTCATCTCAAGACAAGGCAGCAGGGCATGCAAGCCGAGACACCGGCACAGACGCACAAACAGGCTCAATCTTTACACACAAGGCTCTTCGCTGGAGCTGCTGTTTCTCAGCCTGGGGCCCGGCTGCCCCCCGGGCAGGGGTCCCACCGGACACAGCACCCAGACCCAGGGCTGGAGCAGAGAGAGAGAGAAGGGAAGGATGGTTTTCCGTCCACTGGAACATGGTCGGGGCTGCCACACGTAACTGAGACCATAACTGCTCTGCAAGGTGACCCCTGAGCTGCTGCACTGAGAGTGGGGCTGTCAACTCCCTTCTTCACCCCCACCCCTCGCTCCTGCCCCACCGGCCACCACCACCATCCCAGCCAGTCCCCTCCTCTCAAACTAGTGATGGAGAGGTGGCTGATGCCCTCCCAAAATGTCCCAGATCCCCTCCTTACCCTGGGGCTGGGGATGATGGGATGGCGAGGTCAACCACCCCATCCAACCCCCGCCAACCCTAAACACATGGGAAGAGGGCAGCTCTGCCAGGGATTTTGGCTGCCCCCATGCCATGCTTGGCCCTGCTTCAAAGCCAGCCCTGCTCAACCCCAGATCCCAAGACTCTTCCACACCCTGGATTAGCACAGCCCTGTGGCAGCTGGTTACACGCATTCCTCCCTCACAAAGGGCAGCAGGTGGGTCTGGGATGGGGGCCCCACAGCCTCAGCCCCCCTCATCCAACTGGGTGTCCCAATGCCATGGCAGGCACAGCTGGGCACCCACTTCTGCATGATTGGGTGAGATGCGATTGGTGCTCAGCACAAATGGGGTCTGGGGTCCCCCATAAGCAAACATCCCCCTCCCAAATCCAGCAGGGAGTGATCCTGGTCTTGTTACAAATGGCAGCAATTAAAGGGCTGCTCCAGAGGAAAAAACACTTTGCTTCTCTCTCTCCTCAGTCCTGGTTTGTGCTGTGATGAGAGGGCGAGGGGAAATCTGCCCCCAGAGCCTTCTCCCACGTCTTTGCTCTCCGGGGGAAACAGCTCAGCCCAGCCCGGCCCCAGAGCTCAAGGAAAGACAGTTACAAAGCAGCGACAGTCAGCGCACAAACAGAAAAATGAGAAGAAAGGAAAATACAGACACAGATTTCAATGGGGCAACAGTGACAGGGACAAATGAGGGGGGGAGGGAGACACGCCGGAGCCACCGGGGCTGGACCCTCACCTCTGCCTGGCTGTGCTTCGGGTCCCCTTCACATCAGCAGGGCTGCAGCTGGCTTTATTCCAGACAGGCATTGGGAACCGAGTAGAAACAGAAACAAACCGGGTCTTGAGGGCTGGTCACTTTTAATGATGAGTAGGTGTGAAAAGAAGACCGAAATCAATTGTTCGGTGATGTAAACCCCGCCCCAGCAGTTCATGCCCTGCTCCCGGGGCTCCGGGTGTGCCTGATGGTGGTCCTGCCAAACCAGCCTGGTGGCAGCTGGGCACAGGCATTGAATCACTCTCTGGAGGGGGGTGACTCACTGGGCCATTCCACTGATGGGGAAACTGAGGCACGAGAAGGTTAAGGCCAACATTTCCAAGCGTGACATGCTTCAAGCCTTATTTTCAGCAGTACCGAGAAGCTTCAGATCCTGGTGATGTTCAGGAGGAGTCGGGGGGCAAAGGGAGGTTTAGAAGCATCCAAGCCAGGGTCCCTAATCTGCAGAGCAGGGGGAATACTGGCGCCAGAAGTATTTGCTCGTGGATGCTCAGCATGGCAAGAGTGGGGCAGGACAGACTCCACGCCGGCCCCAGGACAAGAGACAGCCCCAACCCTGCAGGAGGGGCCTCTGCCAAGGAAAACTCACCATTGCCACCAAACCAAGAGGATCCTTGTCAGGTAACACAGAGCTTCCGAATACAGGCCAAAACCTTTGTTCCTTTTCACTCCTTTTTTAAAAATTTTAATGTGCAAATATTTAACAAGAGGTGAGGGAAGACAAGGCATTGGGCTCCATCCCTGAGCCCACCAGCAGCAGCGGCAGCAGGAGGTTGCTGGTAGCGATGGCAGCGCTGGGCTGGTGGACACTGAATTTTGGTGTTTCTGGGATCTGAAGGTCTCCCAAGCTGATGCTGGTTCCTCACTTGACCTGTGATGGTGGCTGCAGACCCACTGCCCCCTCAGAGCTGCCTCCCCAGTGCGACATCAGTGAGTGCTGATGGAGCTCAAAGCATGGCAGATCCTCCAAAAATTAAAAGCCGTTGAGTGGCAAGTGTCAAAGAAAATGAGGTTTGCCTTTGACTGGGAATTATGCCAAATATTGTGGGGTACCTCACTTATCAGCAGAGGTGATTACAGCAGCGTCACATTCATTGGGAATGTTGATTAGCACCGGGAAGGGATTGGTCTGGCAGACAAGCATTAAAGAAGCTGGAGGCACTGCAAAGATCTACCCAAGAGAGTTGCGTTTTGGCCACAAAGCATCAAGAAAAAGGAGTTTCCAAGGGAAGGAGCGAGGTGACACCCTCCAGGAGCCCCCCACAATGAGACATGGGCACCTTTGGGGGCAGGAACCACAGAAGAGGCAGAAATATTGCACGTGGAGGTGGGGTTGGTCTCCTCGGGGCTGGGGAAGGGTGGTTTCTTATGGCAGCTGCAGTGCAAAAGGACCAGCATCATTTGGCCAGAGAGTCTGTCCCTGCCACTTGGGGAGGATTCAGACCCTGCTGGGGGACTGTCTTGTCTCCTGCATCATGGAACACCTATGAGAACATCCTCCACATCCACATGACCACCTCTCACTGCCACGGGGAGAGTCCCCTGGCTGGGCTTGGCCATGGGAGCTGCAGACATCCCCGCAGACAGTGGCGTGGAAGGATTCCACCACCATCAGCTGGACTGGAAATGGAGGGGGAGCCCCCAGGGTGGTGGGACAGCAGCATCGGGGTTGTTGGGCCAGGAACAAATAATGTCGAAGCAGGAGAGGTTTTCATCCCTGCTGGCTTTAGGGGTCCCACAGGCATCTTGGACTTTGCTCCCAAGGAGGTGCTAGTCTGTTCTTCCCCAGGGCAGGGACCAAGGCAGATGGAAAAGAGCTGGGACAGCATCCATGCCATGCTCATCCTCTAGCAGAAATGCCAACTGTGTCCCACAGAGTGTGTCCTGGCGGGGCTGAGCCCTCCTTGGGCGCATCCCCGTCTCCAGGTGCATTTCCCCAAGGCAGGAACATGAGGCGGAGTGGGTGCAACTGGCTCTGCTTTGGGACCATGCTTTTGATTTACAAAACCTCCCACATCCTAAACGAGGAGCCAGTGGATAAGGAAGCACCCCAAACTCCACATCTCCCCTCCCAGCCCAGCACCCCCAAGGCAGGAGGTGCTGCATCACCCCAGTGGGGACTGGGGGACAGAGTGAGTTGTTCCCTGTAGACATCCCCTCTGCTCCCCCAGCACAGGCTGAGTCACAGCCACCACCGTTTGCAAAACAGAAAATAGTAAAGGAATTTGCTTTAAAGCAAAATCCAGCTCTCAGCTCCATTAATACTTTTTTCATGCAGCGAGAAGATGAAAAAAATGGAAATAAGGATGTTCTGGTGCCTGGTGGTTTCCTAGCCTTGACTGGCTTAGGGATGGAGTGGGCTCAGTCCACTCAGAGCCTGGGCTGAACGAGCCCTCACTGAGCTTGGAAACAGAAGCGTGAACAGAAAATGCAGGGAACAGGGGAATGGGAAGAGGAAAAGAAGCTACAGCATCCCTTCACAACAGCAGCCAGCCCACAGAGCTCGGGATACAGGGGGTGGGAGGAGAGGAGAGGAGGGAAGGCAGATTTTTGGCTTCATTGTTATTGCAGGCTCCCGGTGCCCCGCAATAGCGCACGAGCATGTAAACCTTACACATCGTCACGGAGGTGGTCGGACACACGCACGAGAGACCAAACACGGCAGCAACATTTACAACAAATAAATAAGGATAGCGACCGTCGAGACAGCCATATTAAAAAAAAGCCTCACTTTTTTTCCACCGAAGGAAAAAAAAAATATTAAAAAAAAAGAAGAAAAAGCACAATACTGTCTCACCAACAAAAATAAAATAATAATATAATAATATATATCCCTAGTGGGCCGGGCCAGGCTGCCAGCGGCATCGCAGGTGACACCAGGACTGTGTTCCAAATCGCCGTCGGTGCCTCGGCTCCCCGGCCGCCCCGCGCAGGCAGTACCCTGGGGTGCAGGGCCCCCCCGGTACCTTTGGGCTCCGTCTCCGGCCGGCCGGTTCCCAGGCGAGGACCACGCTGGCGCATCCGCAGTCCCATATGTAAATGTAGGAAAGGGGGAGCAAAGGGGGCGAGGAGGCCAAGGGTGGGGGCTCTGCCTTGGGCGATGCTCGACCCGAGCCCCTGGCCCTGAAGTCTCGGGCGTTCGCTGCCGCTCAGACTGGGATCTGTCGCGGGTTTTTGTTTGGAAAAAGCAGAAGTTGGCAAATGGCAGCGGCTGGTTCAGAGTGCAGAGAGGGGGGAGTGAGCTCGCGCTTCGAGGGCATCCTTTGCTCGCAGAACAGAAAGGAAGGCCGAGAGGGACAGGCAAGCTTCGCGCGGTGGTGGTCGGATGGCACGGAGAGCATCTTCCCCCAGGCATCTGCAGGAGAGGGTGGGGAGAAGGAAAACTGGGTGAGAAGGATGGGCAGAAAGGCTTGCAGTCATCTCACACAACACCAGCACAGCTGGAAAGGTAAAGCTGGAAAGAAGATAAAGATTTTTAAAGGCTCAAAATTCCAACAAGGTTAAAAAAAACCCACCACCCATGGCTGGGCACTGCCACGGACCAAAATCATCCCAAGAGACATATCTGCATGGCTCCGTGAGGCATGGTGAGGGCCATAGGGTGCTCAGCCCCAGCATCCTCGGGATGCTGTGAATCACAGCGTCCTTGACACGGCCATGCCAAACCCTGCCAGCTCCAGGGTGTAATGTAATAAGATACAATATAAATAAAACGTAACATAATATCTCTCTGGAGCATCCCCATGCCCCCAGCACATCAGCCATCTCCCTGCCTCCTTTGCAGCCACGTGGGTTGTGCCACAGGCAAACACCTGCCAGCTGGGCAGCTTGACCTGCATCCTCGTGGGCTGCAGTCCTGGGGCGCCGTGTGGAACAGGGGGACTGGGAAAAAGCCGTTGGTATGGGGAAAACATCTCCCCACAGCCAGATTTCAAAGGGATGCCCATGCTTTGATGCTTCAGTACAGGAAAACCAGCCACCCGTCCCCAGGGAAGGTGGGAATAGCATGATGTGGGTGGGAGATGGGGCACCCCCAGATCGTCCCACACCGCACTCACCGCCGCTCGGCCCCGGGACTATACGAGCCCGTCGTAGAGGGAGAGCGCCTGCACGATGGAGGGGTCGGCCTTGGAGCCCTCCTGAAACTCCTGCAGTGTCAGCTTCCCATCTGCATTCTGCAAAACATTCCTGTCACAGCACTGCTTCACCCCAGCGAGGGAGATGCCAAGCACCCTAGGACCACACACCCCAGGACCCTGCAGCACCCACACCATCCTACACAGCACCTGGGTCTCCCCCACCACCACAGCCTCAGTTTCCCCATCAAACCACCCACACCTGCAGCCAGGGAGGAGTGCCAAGGAGGATACAATGCCACCCTGGGGACCCTGAAATGCATATAGGGATCCCAGTGGGATGCAGGCGTCTGCAGGGAGCCCAGCAGCTGCCAAGACCTTGCATTCACAGGGGAAGAAGGCACCCACAAGAGCCAAGACATGGCAAGAGAGTCCTCAGCTTCCTCCTAAATCCCTTGGCCCCAGGAAGAAAGAACACTGGAGTATCCTCACCTTATCCATCATCGCAAAAATCCGATCGACCCTCTTCTCGGGCGTGTTCTCCTCTTCAGGAAGCTCCACTGTGTTTCCCTGTGGGGGCAGGATGGAACCCAGTCACACACCCAGCTGTGACCTGCCTGGACGGTGTCCCCAGGTGAGGACACACACTTTGCCCGTGTCCCTCCCTACATCAGGACAGGATGCAGAGGGCTGGCATTCATGCCAGAGCCATCCTCAGTGGCCAGATCTTGACCCTGTCCTGGACACAACGTCCACAGCCTGACACCAAAAATGTCCAAGAAGGGAATCAGGGGTGTTTCAGCATCCTCCCCACATCCCCCCTGCCCACAGAGCCAGGCTCCAGCCCAAAGGGGACCCCAGGGGCTGCTCACTCCATCCCCCACCCCGTTGCTTACCACCATCTGGTAAATCGCGTCCACAATGTCCAGCATCTCGTTCCTCGTGATGTACCCGTCGTTGTCCAAGTCGTACAGCTTAAACGCCCCTGCAAGCCAAAGCAACACCAAGTTGTTGGGACCACAGTCCCCACACCAGACACCCACCCTTGGTGCCACCCCCAGCCCTCTCGCCATGCTGAGGTGGGGGCTGCAGGGCTGAGCCCACCATTTGGGAAGCACTTACACCTCAGCTTCTCGTCCAGCGTCCCCCGGGAGGTGACCGACAGCGCTTGGATGAACTCCGAAAACTCGATCCTTCCATCCTGGGGCGGGGGGATAAGGAGGGGGTGAGGGTGCTGCTGCCACCCCCGCCCTCCGAGCCCTCCCTGCCCATGCACGCCTGGTGTTGGGTGCTCTTAGGGGGCACAACCAAAAAGGCAATGGGGAAGGAGAAGTGATGTATGTTTATCTCCAGTGGCAAGATCCAGCTGCTGTGCCCAGCCCATGGGTGAGCATCCTGGTGAGAGCGACTCCGGAGCGCGAGGGGCACCGTGCGGGTGGCCTTTTGTCAGCAGCACCGAAACATTGCTTTTTTTCCTCTCTCAGCTGCCACTTCATTGCCTCTTCCCACGTGACTCTCATCAACTAAAATAAGCACCAGGGCTCACTCGCTCCAGCTGCGCCACGTTCATTTCACGCCCCAGGAAGCGCTGGGATATTTTGCTCCTCCGGTGCCACGTAGCCGCGTTACTGAACCCATCCCACCATCACCAGTGGCCCAGCCCCATCCACCCAGACCGTGCCTCTGGCTCGCAGACCTACTTTGTTCTCGTCGAAGACATTGAAAACAAAGGTGGCGAATTTGGTTGGGTCGCCGAAGGGGAAGAACTGCTTATAGATCTTCTGGAAGCCGGCGGCATCGAGCTGCCCGCTGGGGCAGTCCTTGATAAAGCCCTTGTACCTGCAGAGGAAGAGCAGAGGATGGGCACCAGGTGGGACTCCCTGCTGAACACAGCCTGCCAAGCCCTGGGGAGCCAGGACCCTGGGGCTGGGAAGTTCCCTGACTCCCTGTGTCACTCCCATTTGTCACTTCCCAGCACTGTGGGATGAGGTGCCTGTGGGCATCACAGTGAGGGTGGCAGCAAGGAGAGCTGGGAGATGCAGTGAGCAGCACCAGTGACACTGAGCAGTACCCACTGCACCTCTCCAGCCCTGCCACCAGCCCAGAAGTGGCAACCAAGCCACAGCCAGGCTTCTGTTGAACATTGTCCAGGACCTGGGAGAGGATGGGGACCCACCACCCAGTCAGGAGCACCTGGGAAAAGCCCTCTGCACAGTCATCTCCCACCAGCACGGCCATGCTGCAGGCAGAGGTGCTGGGACAGGCAGTGCCTGGCTCAGCCCTGAAGCTGTCACAGAGCCAGCAGCAGAGTGTTTATATCCCAGATCTTCGGATGTGTGCAGCTGCACAGCCCCAAGTGAAACCTGCTGAGAGGAACTGGGGGGAGCAGCAGGGTTACTGCATCCTCAGGGATGCCAATGGCACCTCCCAAACCCCATCACTGCTCAAACACCCCCAAACTCCTCAGTCCCAGCTCTGAATGCTGCAAAGTGCCACCCCAGAGGGCGCAGGGGAAGGGGCTCCGTGGGCATGGGGACTACACAGGGACCCATGTGGGGACCACGAGGGGTGCATGAGCATTATGCAACACGTCGCCCAGATCTGTCAGGCACCCGTTGCAGCAGGCCAAGGACTGGAGGAGGAGGGGAAGGGGGTGGCGAGGTGGGAAAGCGAAGTGCCGGTGACATCTTTTTCACGCTGCTGCAGCTATGACTCATTGGAGAGGGCGGGGGAAGGATGAGAGAAAGAGATAAAGAAAGCAAACCTTGACTGGTGGGTTAGGAAGATGAAAGGGAAGCGGTGGCTTTTCTAGGGCATTGAGTTCGGTGGGGTGGAGGGGATGGGGTGAGGGGACGCGTGCGGCTGGCGAGGCACCACGGCCCCAGCCCCTGCCAGCTTTCATGGGCCCTGCGGCAAACAGGGACACACTGGGATGTCACCAGCTTCCTAGAGCCAGGGGCATTGCCAAGCACTGGACAGTCCCCACATCCCCGCTCCCCTCATCCGCCAGTGAGAGGGAGCACACATCATCCCACACAGGCAGCTGAGAGCAGCAGGAGCTGAGCCCCACCATGCACGAGGCGTGTAGGAAACCCCCTCCATTTTCTGATTTTCCCTCTATAAGCTAACACTTGCATCCCAAATCAGGTGTTTTGCACACCCCGTGCTCTGCACGGCCAGAAGGGATGGTGAGCACCGCTGGCTCCCAGCCCCGCGCCCCAGCAGCTCACCACGGCGCCGCCACACTGGACACTCACCACTGCTGCACCTCCTTCTCAGTAACTGCAAGAGAAAACAGGAGAAAAAGAGAAAAAGAAAAGAAAAGAGAAAGGAATTTAGTGCTTTCCCAGTGACTGCTGGTTGTTGCACCTCACAGAAGTGATTTCCCTGGTGGGATGCCCCAGGGCTTGCTGCTCCAAGGCACTGCCATGTAGTACACACATGCAAGTGGCTGCCTTCGAGGCAGAGCCTGGGCCAGCCAAGGCAGTTCATGGGCCGAGGATGCAGGTTCTGGGGTCCCTCCAGTCCCCAAATCAGGGAACTCACCATATGATCACAGAATGGTTTGGGTTGGACGGGACCTTAAAGCCGACCCAGTTCCAACCCCCTTGCCATGGGCAGGGACACCTCCCACTGGGTTTCTCAAAGTCCCATCCAACCTGGCCTTGAACACCTTCAGCCACATCTTCCCTGGGCAACCTGTTCCAGGGCCTCCCCACCCTCATCGTGAAGAATTTCTTCCTAGATGCTACGGACCACACAGGGGCTGGGATGGTTCATTCCTGGGGAGGACCCAGACTCGCTTTCCTGCCTCCCCAGAGCCAAAACATCCCTGGAAACATCAGCCAAAACATCTGCCCAGCGGCAGCCTGGGGTTGGCCACTGCCACTGCCAGGCTGAATGTGGGCACAGGCACAGCAGTGCCAGGGCCAGCATCCCCTGGGTACCAGCTGCCTCTGAACCACACAGAGAAACATCATCACATCCATGCGAGGGCCCTGGGAATCTTTAGCAAGCTCCAGAGAAGCCCCAAAAAACGTGACAAGCTAGGAAATGGTGAGCGTTGGCAATCCCCAGTGTTCCCAGCTCGGGGACAGCTGCTGAGGCTGCAAATGTTCTCAGCAGAGGAAAGGCTCCAATGGGATGTGCAATGCCAGAGAGCCCGACGAGGCGGGGGGCTGGCACCCATCCCTGTGCATCCCACTGCAGGAGCAACGCCTGCCGGCACGCCAGTGGGGAGCCCGATGCCAGCAGGCGGGCGCAGGGGGAACGGCCTCATTAGTCATTTCCTTTGCATCGTGCATCTAAATACTAACAAAAAAGCAATAGGTCTGAAACGCGCTGGGATAATGAGGCGGAGTGAAGATGTGTCAATGTGCAAACAGCTGATAAAAATAGAGACCCAAGACACACCAACAGATGCCAATTACCTTGGATGGCAAATAAAGGAAAGCAATTTTCCATCAGAAAGATTTATAACGTGCCTGGCAGAAGGTGCAGACCTTGGCAGGCGAGGGCTGGCAGGCAGTGGAGTGGGGCAGCCGCGAGGGCAAGCACCGGCCCCCACCTCACAGCCAGGAGGGTGCTGGGCTCCCGCCTCCCCTCACGAATTCATAGAATCATGGAATGGTTTGGGTTGGAAGGGACCTCAAAACCCATCCAGTTCCAATCCCCTGCCACGGGCAGCGACACCTCCCACTGGATCAGGATGCCCAAAGCCCCATCCAGCCCAGTCTTGAACACCCCCAGGGATGGGGCAGCCACAACTTCTCTGTGAAACCTGTGCCAGGGCCTCTCCACCCTCATCATGGAGAATTTCTTCCACACGTCCAATCTAAATCTTACCCCTTCCAATTTAAAGCCATTCCCCTTCATCCTATCACTACCATTCCTTGTAAAAAGTCCCTCCCCAGCTTTCCTGGAGCCCCTTTCAGTATTGGGAGGCTGCTCTAAGGTCCCCCCAGAGCCTTCTCTTCCCCAGGCTGAACAACCCCTACTCTCTCAGCCTGTCCTAATAGCAGAGGTGCTCCAGCCCTCTGAACATCTTCATAACCTACTCTGGACCTGCTTCAACAGTTCCATACCCTTCTTACATTGGGGATTCCAGTACTGGACACAATACTCCAGGCGGGGTTTCACGAGAGCAGAGTGAAGAGGGAGAATTCCCTCCATAAGCTCTAATTGCTCCATCCTAGGCTGTACTTGTGCATCCAGGGGGTCCTCATCCCAGCTCTGGGAGGGACTGAATGTGCAACTCTCCCAGAAAGGGCCTGGCATGCAGCAGAGAGGCTGGCAGCCTCTCCCGTGCCTCCCCAGGGAGCTGGCAAAGGGCTGCAGAGGCCATGCCAGGACCAGTCATGCCAGGAGGGCAGCGGCACCCACTGTGTCATTGTCGCATGTCTAGAGACAGCAGCACCGGGGGACAGTGGGGAGAGACAGGCACAGGGATGCTCAGCACCTGGGCTGAAAGGCACCAAGGGCTTTGGCCACGCCACAGGAGGGATCTGGCAGGGCTGTCAGGCAGGAGGAGAGCAGAGAGGGGAAAGCACAGAGGTGTCCTGGCAGGAGGGAACTGGGAACGACACATCGTGTCCCACAGCTGAGCTGGGTCGGGCAAAACCAACCCCAAAGGATTCCACATCCCCAAAAGAATGGTTGAACAGAAACATCCTTCCAGAAGGAAGGTGCTGAGAGTTGCCTCTAACAAAAACAGGTTTACACACCCACATTCCCCACAAGCATCGAGTCACGAGCCAGGACCCCCCATCCCAATGATGCTCAGGGGATGCCCCGGGTACCAGTTCTGCAACCCCAATCACCCACAGGCGTGGATGAACATGGGTGGGAGGAGGAGGGTGAGCTGCAGGACTTCCCACAGCCCATGTGACAAGAGAAAGGGGCAATGGGGCCTGGGACTGCAGTCAGGGCTCAGCTCAGCTCGCTCTGGGCAAATCACGTCTTGCGCTCGCTCTCTGCCTGTGTTTCCCCCAGCGAGCTATTTCAGGCCCAGGAGCTGCCTTTCAACTCCAGCAGGAAACAATTAAGAAATCTGTGCCTTTTTTAGTACAGAAATGCTGGTATTGACACGCTTGGGCTGGGGAGGGAGGAGAGGGATGGTGTCGGCTCCTCTTGTGCCCGCAGGAGGGATGTGTGATGCTCCTAGGAGAGGCTCTTCCAATGGAGGGGACCAGCCCAAAAACTGGCACAGGGCTCCCAAGGCAGGATTTGTTCCAGGGATACCTGGAATGGGGCCATACAAAGCCCCATCCCTCCTCCAGCACACTGGTACCAGTGCCCTTCCTCCTGCCCTGGAGAAGCTGCAGGCTTTGCCCTGGGATGGGAACACGGCCCAACCTCCCAGCCCTTGAAAAAACACCCATCTCTGGGAGCATCCCTCTGCTGTCACCAAATCTTCCCTCTCCCTGGGGCAGAGCGTTCCCAGCGCAGGGAAACACCCTGGCCCCAAGCCCAGCATCGCTGCGGCAGGGCAAGCTGAGGCTGAGTGGGTACCTGCCTCCCCATATCTGCAGTTACAGATCCAAGAGAGATGACAACTTCACAGCTGCAGCTTTCCAGCCACTCCAGCCTCGCTAGGTGTCAACACTCCAACCAGCATTGATTAGTGATGCTAATGCCCAGCCCTGAAGCAGGGACCCACAGCCTGGGAAGCCTTGGGGACACGTCAATTTCCTGGCCAGGCTGACTCACCTGTCCTGGGACTGGGGACAAGGGACACAGGCAAGGGCAAGGCTGTCTCTCTGCTCTCCACAACCCATCCTCTGCAGCTCCCTGGCATGCAGAGCCCAGCTGAGCTCTCAGAAAGTACCTGTGCAGCACCAGCTGCTGCATTTCCTTCCCCTGGCATTGATTACGGCGCGGTGCTGAGCTGATGCAAATCGATGTGCAGCAATATAAACCCCAGCCAGGTTTGACCCCGAGCGCTCAAGGACAAGGGGATGACCCACAGTGGCCCTACTGCAGTCTCCCATCAGAGCAGGGCTGGCTCTTTCACGGTGCCCCTGCTGAGCCAGGGCTGTGGCTGAGCTCAGCCGCCGTGCCGTGGTCTGCAGGGATCGCCGTTCCCGCAGCCGCCGTCGGGATGGCTATAAATAGAGCACGTAGCAGCTTGTTAGTGGATGCAGCGTGGTCTGGCATCCTTGGGGATGAAAGGCACTAAATAAAGGGAGGGTATTAGCATTTGTTATGAACCGCAACGCTGGAAGAGGCCTCGCCGAGCTGGGAGCCCCGGCCACGCGCTGCGGATGCCCTCCCGTATGTACAACATCACACGGCAGCGTCTTTGTTACCACTGCTCTTAGCAAAGCGCAGGGGAATGGAGCACAGGGCTTGCACCTTGGGCAGGAGCAGGAGAAGGCACAGGGAGCACGGGAGCTGCCTGAACGGTCAATTTGTGGCCATGAGGTCTCACTGCCCCTTTGCAACACTGGTCAGTCCATCCCTGTTCCCATCTCGGCTGGGAGGAGGGTTCCAGCCACACAGCCCATGCAGCATGCAAGGTGCAGAAACTGCCTGAAGGAGTTCACTGCGAGCAGCCCCCAGCTCCCTCCTTCCAGCTACCAGCACCCATAAACCCCCCAACCCGCTACCCCCACCCTTCCATCAATCTCCAACAGCACAGGCGAGGACTGACAGCTCCATCACCACCCGCCCTTCACGTGCCCCCTCTCTTCCCACCACCCAGCTGCCACTGCAGCAAGAAACAGCTCTGGTTAATCAGTGCTTAAGCCCATTAATTTGTGTTTACCAGGCAGCGAGGAGAGGAGGGACCCAGGAATGCGAATCCCCATCCCTCACCCTGCCCATGGGGAGGCTTATTGCTCACTGGACCACGGCAGCAACAGAGCAGCAGGAGTGCAGGAGAGGTGGATGGATTTGGAATGGTTTGAGGACCCTTGTCCACTATGGGATGCATGAGGTGATGTGGTGCTGCAGCCCCAACAGGGCGTTTTTTTGTGCTGCCCTCCCATTCTGCAGCCACTCCCTCCCCTGTCTGCACAAGGGCAGGGGTTTAGCTACAGCCATAGGGCTGGATCCAGAGTGGGACCACTGTGCACACCAGCCTTGCCACATGTGCCACAGCTATGGCAAAGGTCTGTCTTCATGTGGGCTCAGGTTCCAAAATGCTCCACAAGCACTGACCCAATGCAGCACCAGCAAGAAGTCTCCACTGAGCCCCTCTGCATCCCCCCTCGCTCCAGCCACTACACCACCTTGATCCCAAGGGGCCATGAGCGCCACTACCCTATCAAGGAAACCATGGTTAATTATTTCCAGCCACAGAGCAGTTTCCCAGACACAGCAGGGCACTCCCGCTCTGCCAGGCCATCAGCTCCACTGCCAAACCACGGGCGACTGGTCCTGCACCACCACACCTTGGCACCATTTATTTCCCCAAAGCATCACTGCAGTGGCTCCTTCGCAGGTCCCCACGGGTCCCCATGCATCCTGGTCCATGGGACCAAGCACATTGCCCCTCACCAGGGCTTCCTTCTGGGTTTGGGGCTGCCTAAACCTGCTGCAGATGCTCAGTGGCACCCACACGTGTGCAGAGTGGGAGCTCCCATGTGAATTAACAGGGTGCCCATGCATGCACTAACTGGGCACCAATGAGCTAGATGGGCACTCATGCAAAAATTAATTGGGTGATGATGCGTGGAGTAACTGGGTGCTCATGCATAAATTATTTGGGTGCTTCTGGGTGAACTGATTGGGTGCTCATGCATGATTTAATTGGGTGCTCATGCATGAACTGCTGGAGTGCTCAGGCCTGAATGAAAAGGGTGCTCATGCAGGAGCCAGCTGGGTGCTCATGCATAAATTTTTTAGGCACTCATGGCTTTGTTTGATGTTCATGCATGGACTGAGCATTCCTGCACAGAGTCACTGGGCTCTCCTGCATGAACTAATTGGGCACTCAGGTGTAAATTAGTGCAATTAGTAGGTAACACACTTGTGCATGTACTAATTGGGTGCTCAGTGTGAACGGATCAGGTGCTCATGCATAAATTAATTGGACAGTCAGGTAGGAACTGATTAGGGGCACATGCACTGATTAATTGTGCACCCACACACCAAAAAACAGGGTGCTCATGTATGGGCCGGTGTGTGATCCAGTGGAAATTAACTGGGCACCCACGCATAAATCAGCTGGATGCTCATATGTAAATTAATTGTGCACTTGTGTCTGTATTAATTGGATGCTCATGCACGAATTTATTGAGTGCTGATGCAGAAATGACCAGGGTGCTGATGCATGAGCCCCTCATGCATAAAACACCACGGTGCTCTGGGGTGAACCCTGCACACCCTGCAATTCATGCCCAACACACTCCACCCCTCACCTCTGTGAAACAAGTATTTAAGAACTGTCTGCACACAAATTTGTTACAAACTCCAATTCCAATGTCATTACAATGTTAATATTCATCCATTACCAGCTCCCTCCTCTCCGAGCGGGCGATGAGGCTCAGCACCGTGTGCATGTGCTCCCTTGGATCTTACCCCTTGCCCCCAGGATGCAGACCCCCAGGGGCAGCATCACAGCCCGGACAAACACCCAGTGCAGAATGAGCCCTTGGTGCCCACAGACCAACCTCAGGGCTCAGTCCAGCACATTGAATGCATCCTTGGTGTAGACTTCACATTTTGCTCCAGCAAATACGGATCTGAGAAGGTCCCATCAAGTAATCATAGAATGGGTTGTAAGGGATCTTGAAGATCATCCTGTTCCAACACCCTTGCCATTGGCAGGGACACCTTCCACTGGCTCACAGACAGACCTATCCCCGGCGCCAACCCCCAGCCCCGCAGAGCGAATTACCCAGGGTAACTGCACTGTAATCCAAACAGTTATTATCAATTTCAGGCCTTGTTCCTACAAAACACATATCCAAGAACGCAGCAGCAGCTCAAGCTGTTGGAGATACCAAGGGCAGTAGCTGTGGAGCTTCCTCCAGACTCCAAACCGGCACTGGGCAGCATTTGCTTGGTGCAGCATGGGCATCTCCAGGGAGGGAGAGGAAGGGTGCCCCACGGGCAGGACCCATGCCTGCCAGAGATGATCTCCAGCTGCTGGGTGGATTTGTGCACAGAAGGGATGGGGGAAATACCCACTGGCCCCTGAGGATGGCTGGAGGGTGGGCACAACACTCCCCCAGCAATGTGCTCCCCAGCTCCAGCACCAAACCCCAACGCGGAGCCCAGTGTCTGTGAGAACTGCACTGGAGTGGGGGGGACGGGAAGGGGTAAAACACCCCCAAGGCTGCCGCGGGCTCAACCCACACCCCAGGATGACCCCTCATCCCATCTTAGGGCACTCCGGGTCTCCATTCAATGACAGTAAATTTTAAGACATGCTGCATGTCAGCACTTGGGAAATTTGGGTTGCTTGACCCTGGCGGCTCGGTCTCATTAAAAATCAGGTTTAAATACGTAACCAATGTCCTGGTTAAACATTGCAGAGCTCACAATCCTCCTGCCCTCATCAGGGCTTGGCCCCAGCTTGGGGCTCCCACACTGCCCACTCCAGCTCCGGGCTGGCACAGGGTAGGCTTGGGGAAGCAGCATTAAAACACGACCCCAGCGAAACCCAGCTGCAGCACTGGGGTCACCCCGATGGGAACAAGCACAGCAAAAGCCTGCCAGGTGACATTTCCTTTTGCTCCTGGAGATGACCCACAGCAGTTTGCCCAAACCACTGTACCCTCATCTCAACCCTGCACATCCCAGCAGTGCCCAGTCCCCTCTCCCGGCTGATCACCCCTGTGTCAGGGGTGTCCTCGTGCTGGGGTTGTCCCCACACAGGTACCCATCCCTGCAACATCCCAGGGATACTGGAGCAGCCTCGTCACACAGGCACCAACACAGCCAGAGCTGCCTACCTGTTGCAGCAGGACATCCCCATCCCAGCTTGCCCATGTCTCCACACACTTGCCCAATTTGCCTTCTCTCCCCATCAGACACAGACAGCACCAGCATCACAGCAAGTCTGGGAGCCTCCAAGACATCCAGAGCAGAAGCCTGATGCGGTTATTGGTGTCATTTGTTACTGCTGAGACACGAAACAATATGCAGAGAGAACTGCATGTGTGTTTGGCTCTCTTCTACTGGGTGGTTGCCATTAGTGGTCTGTCTTGCTCCCAGACTGGATAAACAGGTCCATGAGCAGCTCTGTTCTCATCTCCCTCGGGGCTGGTACCAACACGAAAGCCAATATGCAGTTAAAATCCTTTTTAGGCTTTATTAAATATTTAAGGGCCCGACATTAGGCTTTGGAAATTGGGTTCAGGGAAAAAGCGGCAGTCACTCTTTGCAGCAAAGGCAGCAGAGGAAGGGCAAAGGACGGTGCCTTCATTTGGGAAGTAATGAATCAGACTGAAACACACCCACAGCAGGAGACGGTGGCTGCTGCAGATCTACCCCAGGCTAGTTTTATTACCAGCTTCCCCATGAGCCAACATAGTGGTGCTCCATGGCAAGGCAGAGCATTCCCAGTGCTGCCAGGAGCAGGGATGGAGCAGCCCCACTGCCCTGGCCATATCTGCCCTGTGTCCTGCTCACCTGCTCAATCCTCCCCTTGGCCACTAGGAATTCATCAGGGACTCCAAGGTGCTGCTCCAGCCCATGGAGTCATGGCTTGCAGCACCACCAAGCAGAGGAGGAAACTCTCCTCCAAACCTAGCTCAGGCAGGAGAAGGGAAGTCTCTGTGACTCAGCCATCAGACCCTGCAGCCAAGGTAGATTCAAGAGGACCACTGCAGGGCAAAGCCTCTGGCCCCTTCCCATCTCATCCACAGGGATGGGGCTGTGCCGAGGGCTCACAAAGCAGAAGGTGCTGGAGGGACCAAACACCTGCTCCTCCATAAGGGGAAACACAGACACCAGGGCATCTCCATGAGGTCCAGCCATACATCAGGAGAGGCCAGAGAAACAGAGATGGACGAAGCACAAGCAGCCCTCCTTCCATGTAGAAATCAAAAACGTGCCTTGAAGGGAGAACATGCAGGAGGTGTGGGGAGTGATGGAACCCACAGCAGCAGTGGTGATGGGAGTGACGCACACATCATGCCCCAGGGTCAGCATCCCTCCAGCCCTGGCCACCCCTGCCCTCGGGCAGGCAGGGCAGGCACAGACCCTGCCTCCCTTTCCCATTCAACTCCCTAGAAGACTTGGGAGGACACGGGAGGATCAAAGCGACCCCACAAATGTCACCCCGATAACTGGGCGAGCGCATCTGCGGGCTCCTCCCTGAAGCAGTCGCTTCTTTTGATGCCTTCAGAGCTTCATGTTTCACAACCTTAATTATAGCGGCAGCAGCAAAGGTCAGGAGAGTGGTTAAGCAGATCCATTAACATGTCAGGGGATAAATGAAATGTGATTCTTCTGATGCTGGAGCAGCAGCAGGCAGCGGTGCGAGCGTGGCCGGCGGGGATGGCTGCTCCACTCTGCCGCAGAGGCAGCCCTCAGGGCCCTTGGTCACGTCTTCTCCCTCTCGTCCTTCCCATCCAGCATTGCAAGCACCTCCCAAGGACCACAGGGACACCCTAAAGCTTGCTTTGCTTGCATCTACCTGTGAAGAACCAGGTCCACGCACACTTGGGGTACCCAGACACAAGAGTCACTGGGAGCAAACTGGGATCTCTTTGGGGAAGGAGCTGGAGATACCTTCAGACCACCACAATCTCTGGAGGCAGCATATTAGGTCCCTGTGGAGCTCACAGTGAACCTGCACCATAGCTGCCACCTTTGCAGCTCTGGGTTACAGGCAACTGCAGTAAAACCAGGTCCCAACCAAAAGCCATCCCCCAAGCCTCCTTCCAGTGCATCCTGGCCACTGCCTGTGCTGTCCACTCCCCTCTCCACGGCGCATCTCCAGGATGCTCAGGCAGGTGCTCTTCTCCCCTGTAAAGCTCCCCTTTTAGGTTCCTGCAAATGCTATGACGTGTGGAGCATGCTTGGAGAAGGCAGACACTCTCACTAGGTCAGCTGGCCAGCAGGCACCCCCTCAGCATCCCAGTGCCCTGGAGTCTCCATTCCTGGAGCTATTTAAAAGACAGGCAGATGAGTTTCTCTGGGTTATGGTTCAGTACTGGACAGGTACGGTTGGACTCGATCTCAAAGGTCTTTTCCAACCAAGCAATTCTATGATTTGGGTATTTTACTCATCATTTGCCACTGAGGGATAACGAGTGCACAACCACCTGGCCAACTCAGCCTGCTTTCTGCTGGATGAGCAACAGGAGGGATTTCAAACCAAACCAACCTGGCAGAGAAACCCAGCACCCCGGGCCAAAAGCTTCCAAGGCTAAAAATAAACTGGCAGCAGGGACCGAGGTCCCTCCTCTGCTCTTGCCCACGGCCCTGACCAGCACATTTTCCCATCACCAGGGTGGCATGATGGAACAAAGCCCCAGCCTGATGCCCTCAGCAAGGAACTGATCCCTTTTCCTGGCTGAAAATGGCTGCAACTGGAGAATTTTCTTTCCTTTCCCACAGAATTCCACCCGCCGCCACATACCCCGCAACTACAATCCAATATGTTTGTAGTTTGCTCTTAAACTAATGCCCATTAATTCGAGGCATTACTGTTGAGCAACAGAGCCAATTTTGTGGTTTATTGTAAAAGAGCAGAAAACGATGCCAGAGTGAGTTTAAAATCCACAAAATAGATCACAGTGGGTGGGACGTAATTCTTGGGAAAAGAGCATCTTCCTCTCCCCACACCCACTCCGCAGCCCAGGCCTCCCAGCGCCGCAGGCATCGATTTGGCACCCTCACAGCAGCTCCCATGCCTTCCCTGGAACCTCGCTGTGGCCTCTGGAGCACCAGGACCATCATCCTGACCTCACATCCAGTCCTGGCAGTGATGCTGCTGCACCTACATGGTTTCAAGAGTGCCCGATTGCCCAGCTATTGCAGATGGCATTAAAAAAAATACAGCTTTAGTACCTCTGGACATGGGAAATAGCTATGAAATGCGAACGCTGAAATCCAATATCCCCTCAAAATGGCTAAAAACCAAACTCTTCTGAAATAATCTTAATTTTTAAGCCTGTTTAATGATTTTAAGCATTGCCAGTGCAGGCTCGGGAGCGCAGCTGCAAGTAGGGATACCCAGAACTGCATTTCTCTCTCAATTTTTCTACAAGGAGTCCACATCAAGCCTTTTCCACTGCATCTATTCTGCACCCACAACTGCCCATGTGCACTTGACACAGTTTTACAGAGGCTGCAGGGAGCAGTGATACCCCAGGATCTGCACAAATCTCCAGCTTAGCAGAACCCTCTGACCGCAGCCCCGTGAGGCTCTTAAGCACAATTCCAAATCCCACTGTGGTGCTGAGCTGCAAGCACCTGGCCCAAGATAAGCCCAGGCTTAAATCCCTGCAAAGAAGAGCCAGCAGAGACGATCCAGGGCAGACGGCTGTTCCTTCAAGTCTTGGGTGTTATCACCTCCTGGGACAAAACACCCAGAGGCCAAAACTGCATCTCCACGCTACGTCAAGGAGGCATTGGGAGGATTAATAAATTAATGATTATACAGCACTTAAAGAAGTTTTGGATGAAAGGTTCTATAGAACTACAAAGAATTACATTATTTATTATTCATTATTATTATTATCATTCAGCATTGGCTTCTTCCTCACACTCCTATATGGTACCAGCCTGGCCTCTGAGGAAGGTTAAATCCTCACCCCAGCGCCTGGCAGAACGGTGAGCTTTGCACTGCCAGATATTCCTGGGCACTCAGGTGCCCGGAGGTGCTGGAAGGCACATGGTAATGGGTCCAAATCAACATGACTTGGGCAGCCAGTACTTCAAAGAAGGCCTCAGATGTCCTTCTGCATCTTTAGGCATCCAAATGCCATTAAAATCTGGCCCTCAGCACCATAAATCAGGAGCAGAGCAGAGAGGGAAGCCAAAAGACAAGGTTTCCAGGCTCCTGCCCTTCCGTGTCCGGTTCCCAGCAGGGCTTGGGACAACCTGCTCTGAATATCTACAGTAAAATCATTCTCTCATCTCATGGAGGCTGCTGACAGCAACCCTGCAGCATCCCCACCACGACCACCATGCCTACAGCTGCTCTAGTCCCACACGCCTCTCAGGCTGCTCCCACCACCTGCTTTGTCCCAAGGCTGCTGCAAGCAAGGCATGGCCAGAGAAACACCACAAACAGGAGATGGAAAGACCAGGGGAGATGGAGGACAGTGGTCAGGGACAAAAGAAGCCACCGGACACTGGAAGAACACTGAGGGGACACAGCGCAGGCTGCAGGTCCTCTGTGTCCCACGGATGAGATAAATCTGCAGAAAAACTGCATGGGGCAGGGAGAGGGGGTGACATCTCCCGATCCCTCTGATCCTGCAGAACCAAGAAGGGGCTTTTTGTTATTTGCCTCATTTTGTTTGGAAATTGCACAAACTGAAAATGATGCAATGGAAGGAAATCCCATCACGGGAGAAACTCTTCACGTGCCACAGCTCGTGCTGCCATGAGAACCTCCCAGGGAAAAAAGCAGGTCCCCATCATCAGCTGCCAGTTAAGGGCTCGGGGAGACATCTGCCCAGATGTGCTGTAACTGCAGCAGGAACAGCACCATGCACAAGACACGGCCAGTGCCTGCTCAGTAACGTGGCAGCCAGCACGTGGGAAGGACACCACGTGCCAGGGATGCTCTTAAAAGGATGGTCATCACCGACCCACCAGAGAGGTACCACAACCATAGAATCACAAAATGATAGAAGGGTTTGGGTTGGAAGGGACCTTAAAGATCACTCAGTTCCAACTCCTCAGCCATAAGCAGAGACACCTCCCACTGGATCAGGTTGTTCCAAGTCACAGTGCTATGGAGTGCTGGAATACCACAGTGCTGTGGAGTAAAACCTTTCCCAAGCAGATCCCCAGAAATTCTTGAGTATGCCATGGATTTGGGGGCACCACCATCTCCTGCTCGAACAGAGGCACCTGAATCAGTCCCTCCCACGGTGCACAGTACAACCCTGCACTCCTACCTCCATCTCCTCTGCCTGGATTTCCCAAAACACAGAAGGAAATTAAAGCCTTTCCAGTCTCCCAGGGTCAGAATATAAATCAGAGGCTCTCAAACATCCCTGGGAGGGCCCTGTAAAGTGTTTCGCCAGACAACAGAACACGTGCCCGCCTTGACAGCTGCAGAAAAGGGGCAGAAATGCTCAGCAAAGTAATTAATCCCAGAGATGAGATGCGGAACGAGCAGAGCTCAACAAACAGAGCCTGGTATTAACAACAGCTCTCCTTGACAGGCAGCGCAACGCTGCCTGCAGGCTGCTGGGCACGTTGGGATGCTGCACCAGCTCTGTCCACGTGAAGGGCCATGGGCTGCCCCACAGTACAGCTACACGGGTGCTGCTGCCTCACCTGGTCTGGTGCACCTCAAGAAAGAGGTGGCAAGAGGCCTGGAGTGGGCAAAACCCCTGGCAGGCTGGGAACTCATCGAGAGAGCAATCAGAGGAAGGAATATTTTTGGAGGGGGTGTGGGAGGTGGAGAGGGGAGGGTATCCAAAAGAGAGGAGCAGAAAGTTGGGGATAAAGTGATTCATAAGGCATTGATGCTCTGCTGGCCTCATCCAGCAAAACACACATTGCTGTGCCTGCACACCATGGTTTCACCAGCGCCGTGTTTGTTTGGCATCAGTGCCTGTGCCCCCCCCCCACTATCAGTGCCCGTGTGCCCCCCACCATCAGCCCACTGGGGTTGGTACCTTCCCCACACAGAGAGGAGCCACCCCAGTGGTGCAGAAAGCCCAGGAGATCACCAACAGACAAGGCTGTGCTAGGCCTGGCTCTTCCCAGATTCTTCTTCATCAGAGGCTGGATCATCACGGTGCTGCAAACCGAGCGAGCGATTGCAGCACAGCAATAACCGTACCTGGCCCGCCGCGGGTTACGGCCGCAGCGAGGACACCAAAGCCCAGGGCTCAGCTCCAGCTGCTCCTGAGGTCCCTGTCCGACCGCCACTGCCACGCTCTCACTATTTCTTCACCCCGAGCACTTCAAGGAAGCCCAGATGGGGTACCCCGACCATCACTCGCGCTTTGGCTATGCAGAGGTGCCCCTCCTGCAACCTGCCGGCTGTGCCACGATGAGAGAGCAGCCCCGTGTGTGGGGTTGTGCAATGCACCAGTGTTGCCTCTTCTCGATATGGGAGAACTCGCTGCATCCTAATCTATTGCCTTTTTGGGTAAGCACTGCTGTGGGACTGCAGCAATGACAGCGGGGAGAGCTCGCAGGTCTGCTGCACGTTAGCACTTCCCTGACGAAGCAAAGCAAGGATATCTCCAACCTACAAGCGGAGAGGTAAACTTGAACCACCAAAGCCTTTGCTTCCTTTGTGCATCCTTCAGAAAAAAAACCCACTGATTTTGCTAAAACTGGCTGGCTCAGGCACCAGCCATGGTAATAAGATAACAGCTAAGGTTCAGCCAAGAAAGCCACTTGCTTAGAAAATCAGGTTATTAAACTGATACTGAGATACTCATAGGAAAATACTGAACTCGCTGGTGTCAGGCTCTTCAATTCAAAGCATAATAACAAAGGAAACCCCTCCAACTAATGCACCCAAACTTTAAAGCCACCCAGATGGCTTGGCTTCCTATTTAGGAGGAAGCTGCCTGACTCCAAGGAAGCAGCGAGGGGAGGACAACCACCACAGCCAGTCCCTGGGTATCCATCTGGCAGCGAAACCCTGGGGCCAGGCGACCCTGGGAGAAAGGATGCTCGGTGCAGGGGGGGAAGGATGTTCGGAGCCAGGAGAAAGGATGCTCCGGGCAGAGGGAATGGCTGCTTGGAGCAGGGGGAAAGGATGCTCCAGGCAGGGGCATAAGGGAGGGAGTCAGGAAAAGGACGGCGCATCTTTCCGGGTGGACACACTGGGTGGGAAGGATGCGGCCCTTGTCCCACGGTTACTGAAGGCTTTGAAATAGGCCACGGAGATTTGTTGTTATAAGTAAACAACGCGTTCCTCTGGCTCCCAACCCCTCTCCCTGTCTCTGCTGCCTTGTGGGGATTTTTTCATCCTCCCAGGCTCATCTTGGAACTCCTGCAACAAAGCCTGGCGGGGCCCGGGGAGCGGCCGTGCCTGGAGCCTGGAGAAACCCTGGCTTGTAGGGACGAGTCAGGAGAGGAGGAAGAGAAGGAAAGGGAGAAAGAGGAGGTGAAGAGGGGGGTGAGGAAGATGGGGAGGAAGAGGAGGAGGGAAGAAGGGGAGGACGAAGGGGATAAGGAGGAAGAAGGGGAGCATGAGGAAGGAGGAAGGGGAGGATGAAGAAAGAAGGAGAAGGGGGGAAGAAGGAGCAGAGGAGGAAAAGAAAGAGAATGAGGAAGACAGGGAAGAGAAGGGAAAGGAGGAAAAGGAGGATAAGGAGGCTGGGGCCAGCAGCGCATCTCCGGGGTGTCCGCGCTCCCCATCAGCCCCCCCTCACTCACAGTACGTTTTCCTGGTCAGCTCCTCCACAACTTCAGGCTTCAGCTTGCTGTTGGATTTGCCCATGGTGCCGGCGGAGCAGCCCCGGCCTCACTGCGGGGGCTCGGCGGGGCGGGGGGGCCGCAGCGCCCGGCCGGGCTGCATCCCGGGGGGGACGGGGGGAGCTCGGGGAGCCGGGGGTGTCTTTGTTAACGGGCTGGGCTGCGCGTGCGAGCGGCGCTGCGGGGCCGGCGGAGCGAGCACCGCCCTGGAAACGCGCCCCGCCCCGATGGGGGGTGCGGGACCGCCCCGCAGGGGGATGGGAATGGGGACTCCCAGCCGCGGGATGGGGTGGGGGGATGCGGGGGCGAAGGGGATGTGATGTGGGGGAAGCGGGGGGCGCGCTCCCGTATGGCTCTGTCAATCCGAACTGGGGCGGGGGGGGGCGGGACACGTCGCCGAACGGCGGGATCGGGATGGGGGATTTTGCGGGGGGGGGTTCGGTACGGCCCCTCCACCCCAATCGCGGGATGGGGAGTAAAGCCTCTGGTACGGCCCGTCCCCGCGGGATGGGATGGGAGCAGGAATACGGAGAGAAGGGGATGCGATGCACGGGAGCTCCGGTACGGCCCCGCCGCTCGGAACTGCGGGATATGGGGGGGGATGCCGGGCGGCTGCGGGACCACCCCGCCCCGCAGGGGCCGATGGGGAGGGGCTCCCAACCGCAGGATGGGGGATAAGGAGAAGGAGGGGGATGTGATGCGGGGGGAAGTGTGCTCCTGTACGGTCCCCGTGCCCCGAATCACGGGATGGAGATGGAGGGAGGGGGGAAGTCCCGGCATGATGGGGTGGGATGCAGAGCTAGTGCTCCAGTACAGCCCCTCTGCTCCGAACCGCAGGAGATGGGATGTAGGGTGAAGGGGGCTCCGGTACAGCCCCTCAGCCCCGCACAGCGGGGGATCTGCGTGGGAAGGGCAGCCCAGAGCAGCCTCCGGCACGGGGCTGCCCTCCACTCGCAGGGATCAGCGGGGAAAAGGCTGGGGAGGAAAGGGGGGAAATACTGAGTATTCCTGTCACTGGAGGTGGGGATCCTGCCTGGAGGGCAGCAGGAGGATGGGGAGAGAGGGCAGCTCAGGTGGGAACACACAGCCGAGCAAGGCTGAACACAGGGCCTGGGGTGACCTTAGGGGGACACCACCACCTTCCCTTGTAGAAGCATCTTCCAGCTTCTGGCTGCCCCCAGCTGAAGGCAAGACCCTGCTGTTCAACCCCAGGATCCTCTGGGCTCTTGTGAGCCTTCGCTCGCTCTCTGCAACATGCATAGAGAGAGCAAGTTCAATCTTTTCAAAAACCCCATGGATTCAACACACAGCAGGTTTTCAGCACAGCTGGGAAACCATCCCAGTGCTAAAAGCAGTGGCACTCAGTTCTTTCCCACCTCGAAACCATGCAGGGCTTTACATCTCCACAAAAGCTCTCTGTATGTGTGCACACATTCATTAGCTGTACCGATGCACACGATAAACAGTTTTCTTCCTGCCTGTGTTGCAATGAAGGCCCCGCTGGAGCTGCCCAGGCATGCCTGGACTTCTGTGGTAGCAGCCAAGCAGGGAAAAAGACTGCTTGGCTACAGTAAAACCTGGCTGCAAGGCTGTAGAAAGCACAACACAAGAGACAGGGTGTTTGCAGAGGGGACAAGGAGCACAGCTGATACAGCACTGGTCTCTGCACTTTGTTTTTGCCAGCCAAGGGCTGCCTGATGCTCACTTCTCCAGGGATACATTCCCCAGACACATGTTTCTAAAATGCATCATCCTCTGTTACCCAGCCTTCCACAAACGAGCTCATTAAGGCAGAAGAGTATAAAAACACCACCACCATGTCCCAGCTCGGGCACCCAGCAGCCACAAACCCAGGGGATGAACAGGAGTAACGGTGCTGAACAAGCAGGGATTTGCAGCACGTGGCTGTGAGAACCCAGGGAGGCTCCTGCCTCCCTCCAGGATCCCTCCCAGTTGCTACTGGTGTTTGTACTTCTTTAGGGACAAAGGCCTGCCTGTGCCTCAGATATAGAATCATAGAATTATTAAGATTGGAAAGGAGCTCTAAGCTCATCCAGTCAACCATCAACACAACACCGTCATGCCTACCAAACCATGTCCTGAATTGCCATATCTGCACATTTTTTGAACCCCTCCAGGGATCAAGACTCCACCACTGCCCTGGGCAGCCTCTGCCAGTGCTTCACCACTCTGTCAGGAAAGAAGTTTTCCCTAATATTCAATCTAAACCTCCTCTGGTGCAACTTGAGGCCATTTTGTCTCATCCAATCCCTTGTTACTTGGGAGAAGACCAACACCCACCTCACTACAACCTCCTTTCAGGAAGTTACAGAGAGCAATGGAGTCTTCCCTCAGCCTCCTCCAGGCTAAACAACCCCAGGTCCCTCAGCCACTCCTCATAAGAGTTGTGCTCCAGACCCCACTGGTTTGAGTTTGGTTCTCTAATCCACAGCAAAATGGCCTGTGCAGCTCCTTCCTCTGCTGTCCATCACCAAAATGCCATTTTTGCAGTATTTCCCTTTATCTGTGGTCACCAGGCTGTAACCTCGTTGCAGCAGGGGTGTCCTGCTGTGCGCAGAGCACGATTGGTCCCACGCCCATCTGGGGGGGATCAGCAAGGCTCACATCCCAAACCTTCCCTGCACAGCACAGGCCTTTTAACGCAAGCTCCCTGGATGCAAAACTGATGTTAAAGGGATTTAATTCTATTTAAAACTCTACCCTGCCTCCACTGTGGGGAACTCTGAAGAGAGCTCAGATCACACAGACGAGAGGAGAAAAGTAATCGGAAACTGTGCAAGCCAGTCACTTTCTCTTGCTAATTATTACCTTTAAGCCCATTACTGTTTAAATAACACCACTCGTGGCATTTTCTGGGAGGCAGTGACTTTTCTACAGCCAGAGGAACAGAGCTGCAGCCTGGAAAGATTCCTGAGGCTGGTGGGATTGAAATCTGAACTGGGTCACAGACCAAGCCTGTCCAGCTCAATGTGCTCAGCACACAAGGGAAGGAGCGGGGTTGTTTGCTAAGACAGAAAAATCCAACGCAAGGCCAGCCCTTAAGAACAGTTTTCCTTTGCAAATCTCCGTTCCAAGGCAGACCTCAGCAGCCCAGGCAGTGCTTGCATTTCCTCACCACAGCAGAAGCGTGAGCTTGCCCAGCCCCCTGGCCCAAGCTGTCTCCTTCATTAAGCGCCGGCGTGCGCTGTTCGCCGTGCATCCGCTGTCTGTTCACCATATGGCAACGAGCTGCCATGGAAATGACCATTCCCTGGGTGAGAGTGGCTGTGGCTGCTGCAGTCAGAGCTGGGTCTTGCTTATAGGGAAGTCGCTGCCTCTCCTGCCACGCCAGCACCAGAGGCTGGGATGGGATCCGAGGACGCTGCACGCTCTGACTGCGAAAAGCTGGGAGCTGCGTGGGCTGCGCAGCCGAGTCTGTGTCTGCAGAAAGCTCTTCCTTTCTCGGGTATTTACTTAGAAGCGTTGAAGAAAACCACTGAGCACTTTTTCCCCAGGACACAGCAAGGCTGTCGGGCTCAGCCACGCAGCCTTTGTTTCACGTGCATGCATTTAATAAGTATCTTTAGATGCCATCACGGGGGTTTTCCCCACGTGTCCTTGTTGGTTTAATTGCAGGGATTACAGCCACCTCCTGGGAACAGTGCTGTGTGCAAGCATGAGGCTTGGTTCCCCCCACTCTAGTGCTCTCTGCACTTCATTACAAAAGGTCTCTTTTCTTTCCCCCTTCCTCCCTCTTGCTGATGGGCTCAGACCTGAAAAATCCATAACACAGCCAAAGCACAGCACCCTCTGGCCCCCACCTGGAGCCACGAGTGGGGCTGGAAATTGGGGATGGGCCAGTATCCAGTATTCCCACACTTGCACTCTAGGATGTGCAGTGATGCAGGAACGGCCTTGGGAAAGCGAGGAGAGAGGCAGAGGATTGAACCGGGTTCAACTCAGCCCACTCCTGGCCTCTCTCCTTCCCTTCCCAGGGCTGGATGAGGCCCCACACAGAGCCCAGTCACGCTTCAGGCTTCACCAAGTCCCTTTTTCCTAGTGCATCGCTAAACCAACACATCCAGTCTGTAACTGCTGTCTCTGTGGCCAGTGTTACCTCCAGACCTGTCCAGTTGTGAACATTCCTCTTCCACATTCAACCACCCATAAGCAGGTTGAGATGGTGCTCCAAAACCACTGAACACACAAGCAAGGAATCTGGCATTGGGGACAGCAGCAGCAAACAGCCTTTGTGTGGCAGTGAATTCAATGAGCAGAGCACATAGAGCCCATATTTTGTGCTTTTCATGAAAAAGCCAAGTTTTGCTGAGAGCTTTCTTGTGCCAAAGCAAGGAGTCACTCAGCAGGAGGGTGGTGAATCCTCAAAGCCTAGGATGGGGAAAGAAAATACACACACATGAGATTAATTATATCATCTACAAAAATAGTGGCTATTTTAAGGTTAATGCTTAACTGATCCGACTCAGGCAGAAAAAGAGCCAAATAAATTATTGGCATTGGCACTGCCTGCTCCTCCACACAAGCCATGGTCACTGCTGGCACAGAGAGCCACCAAAATAGTTGTTTTTCAAGAGGTTTGAATAAAAATGCCAGTGAGTTCAACATCCTGAGGCAACAGCCACAAAAGGAGCATGCAGGAATGCATCAGCTCATCCTGGAGACATCCTCATCTGTGTCTCAGCTTCCCAGGCATCACCCTAATCCCAAATTACAATAATTTTACATATGTGGATGACTTCAAGACTGTGGGCAGCTTTAACTGTGACTCCACGTTTCAAGCTCATCAGCCCGTGGGTTCCTAAGGTCTCTGAAGCTTGACAAGATGTGAGCAGTGCTGCTCTTGCTTTGCCCCTGGTTTCACTGCAGGCCACAGCAAACACAGCAAAGATACCATCATAGCTGTTTTGATAACTGAGCTATATACAATCACAATCAAAAATGAAGGCATATAACCCAAAACACTGAGGCTCACACTCCAGCAGCCCTACTGCCTACCACCATTGTAAATTGATTTCAGATACCACAGTATTTTAGTGCCAATACATAGCATGGCTTTAAATAAAATGCAACAGAATGCAAACCTACCAGGTTTGGGGTTAAAATGCAGCAGGAATGGTGCCCTGCAGGCTCTTTCCCCAGGAAAGGGAATTGCAGATGTTGAAATGATGGCCAAATGCAGAGGAAGGTCTGGAAATCAGCACAACTGCGCCAAGGCTTTCAGGACTGACACGCAGCCGACACGCCAGGCATTACAATTCGCTACGCTATTAATTTCTCTGTTAAATTCCAGTGTATTTTTTTAAAGACTATATTCCCTCTACAGCCTCTGGGGCTGTAATTGTTATGCTAATTTCGGAACCTGGAAAGAGTGGCTGTGGTGAACTCATCTGCTCCTCTCCCGGTTGCCTGCCCTGTGGTGCCAGCAGCTGGTTGAGACAAAGCCAAGCAGGAGGAGGTGTTGCGCTCTTCCTTCATTGCACATCACAAATCACAGCTGGCAACTGCAAAGCCACCTTCTTTTTCTGTTCCTGCAGTAGAGGAACGGCAGAGCTCAGCCCAGCCACCTCAAGCCTTCAAATAAGGCTCGATGCGAGAAGCAGGCAGGACATTTGTTCAGGGACAGAAAATAAAAGTCTCCTCGTAATGACAACCAAGCAAGTGCTGCACAGTTGTGTCTGTGTGAGATAAGATCACAGTCGCAGAGGTAGCAGCACCTTTTGGCAGCAAAGATGCCCTGCAGCATCCCCCTGTGCTGAAGAAGGGGTTGGAGAGGCTGTTCTCTGCACTGCGAGTGATGCACTGCACAAGGTTACTTGAGCACCGTTCACCAGTTCTACTGCCCAGCTTCAGCAGATGATTTTACTCAAAGAAACCCCTAACTGAGAGAAAAGTGTCCCTAAAGCTGCAAGACTGGGGTGGAGCAGAACAGTTTTTATATCTAGATATATGTGTGTGTGTGTATATATGGATAAATATGTAAGAGCCTTCAAAATGAAGGGAAGGTCTCCTCCTCTGCCCAGATCTTGGCTCTGAAGGTAGCTCGGTGTCTTTGCCCACTCAGTGCTGAGCTGAGAGCACTCACAGCAGGCACAACGGAGCAGTTGTGGTGGTGGTTTGCACACCACGAGCCAGACAGTAGTCAGCCTCTTTCAAAGGTTGCTCATGAGTCACAGTGGATCGTCAGCCTCTCGATGTGGAGTCTGGGCACCACCGGGGACACCGCCACGGAGCAGCCCAAGGAGCAGCAGCCAGGGCTGGTCACCGCTGACCTGCTCTGGTTTTGAGATGAGATACAAGCCTCTTGAGTGAGCTTGGTAAGCAACTGCACCATCAGTGCCCACCCTGCAATCGCTAAAACAAATCCATCACCACCAATACCACCCCCAAACTCAAAAAATGTTCACCCATACAAAACCGACCTGTCTCTATTTTGCAAATTTCATTGCCATAAGAGGTTGAACCATCGACTCCCACAAGGCTGCTCTGATTCATGGCAATACACAGGCAACGTCTGCTTGGTAAATCCCAACAGATCTTTCTGCTCAGGTTTTGTAACAACAGAAACCCCCCCAACTTATCACAAATACAGATTGTACCAGATTAATTTAACATAGGACTTAGATGTTCCTCCTATGGAGGAGCCAAGTTCATTCAAGACATCTACAAGGTTTAACAGCAAAACATAAATGAGCCTCCAAACCAGAAATCATGCACACAAAACACCTCACACAGAGATAAGCACATGGAAAAAGACCAGTTTAGGTGTTCAGTGAAGCTCTCAGAGATAAGGGGTCGTTCCCTACAGTATATTTAGCGGTGACTTGTCCAGTCGACTGTTGATTATACAAACCAACACAGAACTGCCTCCATTTCGTCAGGGAGATTGCAGCCAAACCAGCAGAAAGTTTCTCCTCACATCTTAATTTCCTCTGCCTCCATCTCACCTCTCCACAGCTCAGGCTTGAGCCACACTAATTAATCCCCCACCCATTTCTGCAGTTCCCCCTCCCATGCAGCCATTTTGTAGCATTCCACATCTTCTTGGCTCTCTTTAATCATCACTTAGTCAGGCTTACAGCTTTAACTCTTGTAATCTGCTGTCATTGCCCAATTCTTTCATCTCAGTCACTCCAGCTGCTCTTTGTAGCCCCTCCAATTTGGCTGCTGTCTCCTCATATGAGATCCAACCCAAAACGAACAAGTTTGGCTCCTCTCAGGGGATGCAGATCAATACCTCCACGGCTGTGCTGAGTGTGGGATTCCTTCTGACTTCCCAGAGCTCCTACACAACAAAGCAGCTCATGGAAAGAGGCATTTCCAGCCACGTGGCAGCTGAGGCACTGCCAACTGTTCCTGCACAGCCTGCAGTAAGTGGTGGGTACAGACACATCCCTAGGGTGACAGTCTGCCCGTGGGACACCGTGCCACCCTACAAAAATTACTCAGGACTGCACAATACCAGCAGATCAGAACAGTGTCCTCAGAGACAGAACCTCCTTATTCATATATTTACCCTTGCCACAGGCATCCCTCACTGCTAACAGCTCCTCTCATTGAGGATGCTGGAAGTCTCTTGCCAAGCTCAGCACAATCACCCCAAGAGGGAGCAAAAAAAGCAGTTTTAAGCCACCCCCTCCAGCCTCACTCTGCAAACCTGTTTTTTTTTTTTTTCAGTAATACAAGAGCCATCTCAGAATCATTTAGGTTAGACAAGACCTTTAAGATCACTGAGTCCAACCATAACCCTGAGGTATCTCATGCATTATATCTCAGCCACCCCACTAAAAATACTCCACAGCAGAAGAGAGTCACAAGAAAGCAGCGTCACCCCAAGTTACATTATTTTGCATGGATAAAAGGGGAGAGAAAAAAGGGATGACATGCATTTTTTATTACTTAAGACACATGAAAGCCCTTGTCTCCTAGCTGAGGATCCCAGTATCAGGATCAGCTGCGCCAATACAAGCTGTGTTATTACCTCTTCTGTACAAAGCAATTTGGTTTTATTGACCATTCACTATCCAGGGCACTACAACACGCTCCTGCTCATTACAGTCTGTCAGTCAGAAGGCAAAGGAAGGTAAAAACAAGATTTAAAGAGAAGGCAGCTCTTTGCAGTCATGTAGATAACCTTGCTCTGGCAAGAGCACTGACAGCAGGCAGCTTGGACTGCAATAAGGAGCAGCAAGTGATCAAGACAGCCCAGAATATCAGGCACTAGAAGAAAATCCTTAAAGCAGGTAAAACAATTTACCTCCTCTGGACAGGAAAACACCTACAAATTTGCATCCAAGCACAGCACATTGGCAAAAGCTGCATTAGGGCTCTAGTTTTGTTTATTCTCTTCCCTATGTAAGTCTACCAGACAATCTCTGCTTGTAACAGACCTTCAATACTAAGGGCTCTGTGGCAAACAGGCCTTTTCTTCTTGTCTCTCCTTGGAAAAGACAGTCAGAAAACAAGATTCCTTTTCCCCCCCATGACCTAGATTTGGTTGCAATCTCAAGTGAGTCTTCCCACAATTTAGTCCCACTTTACACCCCCTGCTTCTCACTTTTCACTACAGCTGAGTGATTTCTTGGCCCAGCGCAGCCAACTTCGACCAGGGATGAGTTTGGCTGCTGTCACTTTAAGGGACAAAAAAAGCAGAGTAGGTTCAATTCAGAGAAACTGAACATCCACAAACTACCTCTGTGATATAGATGCAGGCTACCCAAAGTGCAACAATCAGCCATCAGCTTCATCACATGAAGTTTTGTTTGTTCTATTAGTCAGTCCTAAACCTAGGTCCTCTTTATGGTTTAGTTCCCTGGTAAAACACCACCCACCCAAAGGCTTCAGGTAACACAGAACTTGGGATTTGCAGGGTAGAGAACAGAGGCTATTTTTGACATTATTCCCCAGTGGTAGGATGAGAACTATAGGCTGAACTGTAAGGAACATCTTGGAAGACCTATGTTTTGTGATGAAGGACTCGTGCTTCTGAGGGTGGGGGATTATCAGGAAGAACACTTCACAGAAATACTTTGCCTTCCTCATCCCTGACAACTGAAAGCACAGTTAGATCCTGACATCTCAGAAAGAGAACAACTACAGAAGTCCCAAATGCCCCTCAGTTCAGTCTAAAACACACAGGACAAGGACTTGCCCTTTTCAGATAACGTGGCCTGGTTCACTAAAGATACTACATAGAATACATTTGTATGTGGTCACCAAAGTTCAAAGCACCAGGCTTCTTGTCCTCCCTTGCATGGCAAGCTGACACCAAGCTCTGTGCAATGAGACCATCAGCAGCAAGCCCTGGATGCACCAACCTTCCTCCCCAAGGCTACAAGACCATGAGAAACAGAGCTATGAGGACTGAGTCCATGAAGCACTGCAGAAGTTCAGCTTCTGTAAGTAAGAGCAGCAAGGCACACCAAGCACAGCTGTAGTACCTGGAGGTCTTTCAGCTCAAGGAAAGGCACCTCAGTGAAGCCCAGGGTAGGTTACTGACAGTAAAGCTTCTCCCCTAAATCCACACAAGTTTCTTCATGCTTTGACTCTATCCATGATGCAGGTGTAATGGCTGCAAATGGAAGGGAAGGGGAAGTGCAGACTTAGGAGGTAACAGGTCAGCTTGGTTGCCAGCAGTTCAGAAGCAGAAAATGAGATGCATTAAACTTCTTTCTGGTCAATTTTTATTTTACACGTTTGCATCACAGCAGGGAAACCAAGTTACACAGACCATCTTAATTTGTATCTACCTTGCTTCTCTTCAAATACTGTTTGTTGTTCTTTTATTAAAGTTTAAAAAAATACTGAAAAATCCATTTGTACACCTGAACATGAACTGAAGAACAGGATATTTACAAGTCACCAAAATCCCTGGAACTGGACCTTGCTGTACATAGGCAAGTCTTTTTGACTTGTTTTGGAGGTCATTTACTAAATGAATTCAAAGCTACTCTGTACAAGGTGCCCTAAAGCTGCTTAATGACACAAGAGGATCTATAATTAATTATTAATAGTTACTAAAGAGAAAGGGAAGCTATTCCGACCCATACTCTGTTTTGGCAGAACAGGTACCAGCCCAACACTCCAGTATCCTAGCTACAAGACAAAGTGCTTTGGATAACGTGGAGGACAGGCTCCACTTTATTACATAAAGCAGAACACAGAGTGAAATCCCAGAGGGAAATACTTATTAAGAATTGTCCTTTCTAAATGATAGCTGCAGTCAAAACAGAAACGGGTTCTTGAACCAGTCGACTTCTCAGCCACATTCTTCTGGTACTGTCACTTCACAAATAAATGAGTATCCCAGTGTTTTTCTTAAATCCTGTTCTGGCCACTTGCAAGTTCATTATCACATGGAGTTCTTACAGGATCACTGCTATAACCAAACAAGAGACTACAAGAGAGGAGAATATGCAGCTTCCCAATATTGCTAAGTAAAAGTGATTAATAAGCCCAATACAGCACCATACCCAGCAGCTACAAGAAAAGCCAGATTAATCCAATTTAGGACGTTTTCCAACAAATCAACCCCAGGGATTGGTCAAGTGCCTCTGGGCAGCACTGCCTCAGTTTTCATGAAACGTTTAGGTTGACTGAAGTTCCACTGTCTGAAACCTGTGACCTTCCAAGTCCCGTTATGTTTCAACCGTCACTGTACCTTCCACCTGCTGCAAACTACAGCTCCGTGCTCTTTTTACAAAGGTGAAAGATGGGGAAACGTTTTATGATTGAAGTGGAAGTCATAACACAGAATCAATAAAACATTTGCTTTAAAGTAACAGCAGTTTGTTAGCTATGACGACAGGTCAAACTGAAGGAGACAAATCAGGCAGAGGGAAGGAGGAAAGGCTTCCTTCCCTTCAATACCTGCACTGCTACTCGATTCTTTTTTTAATAGCTAAGCCACTTCAGTTCTTAGAGCTAAACAGAGCACACAAACACCCACTATTTGCTTCAAATGCAGCCAGGCAACTTTCAAATAGACAACAAAAACCTCTCCCTTTCTTGTCAATTTGATTGTCACTGGTCAGACTGCATTTCTCTAAGGGGAGCATATTGTAAGGAAAAAAGGACTTAACATACTAAAAATCTTCCATTGGACTTACATGAAATGTGCACACTGGAGGGATTAGAACATGCCTTTTTGTGGCCAGAAGGAATGTTGCAGTGCTTTAAGCACACATGGTGGATGCGCAATCATGCTCGAGAGAGAGTCCACTTAGCTTAGAAAAATACATCGTCCACATTCCTAGCTCCAAGACAAAATACTGCAATGCAGCAAATTTTTACAACATGCTCCTAGGGTTTGCCAGCATGGAAATCCAGGAACAGGGCACTCGGCTGGAGAGAAACACTGAACAATGCACTGCACAGATCATGACATGCTGAGCAAGATGACAACATGAAAGAGCATCTTAATAGGACAGCGTGTGGCTTCTTCAAACTCGAACTGCTACATTCTGAGCAAGCAGCAGCAACATTCCAGATGACCCCATTATGTCTTCTTGCTTTCTGTTAGTACATCTCTTGATGAAGCATCAAGGAAAAAATTTTCAAGCCTGGAGAATGCAAGTCTGGCAGTTCCTATGGAAGTTACTGCAGGAAGGAGGAATGCATCACTGGCATTTGCATGTCATCATCAATAGGGGTTTATTGGGGTGTAACCTGCATTACAACTGAAGACTGAACTAATCTCATTCATGTCTGCGGAGGGTGCCGAGATCTCCACTGCAGCAAGATATGTGAATGCATTCAAAACCATTTATTGTGAATTGCACCAGGCCTGCTCTTCCAGAACTCCATGATCACACTGCTGTCTGTTCACAGGCTGTTGGTTGCTCACTTCAGTAAAAGGCAGAGACAGGAAAGTCAGACTGCATCCCGAAACGATCTGTAAGCTCTTCTGTCTTCCCTCCCTGTGAAAGGCTGAGCTTCCTACCAGACAGACAGTTGTCAGCATTTGAAAGGCAAGCAGTGCAACCATCCTCCCTGCTGAGCTCTAAGCTGCTGCTTTTCCCTAGCAGGAGTGTGTCAGGCACTTGCCAGTCAAGCAGATGTGGGTTCACCCTGTGAGGAAGGGGAGGGAGCAGCCCTCCCTTTGATGCTCTGCAGTGCAGCAGACTGTGCTGCATGAGAAGACAACTGCAGCCACCTTCCAACATTCCACCCACTGTCCAATCCATTATACAACCTTACAAGACAAATTTTTCAACCTGCTCCAAAGAAATCCAAAGAAAGTGGAAATTTACTTTGGAAATGGCTGCAGTAATAACCTATCACTGTTGTTGACTTGTACACCCACACTCATTTTTTTTTACTAATGCTTATGTCCAACTCGTTACTGCTGTTAGCACCCTGCACTAAGTGTCTGCTGAAATTTGTTGTGTAGCTGACTGCTGAGCTGGGGCCCGAACTTGGAAAACAGCTCTTCCAAAAAACTTTTGAGTACTGCCATGGCTTTTCATGCTAAGACAAAAAGAAATCATCCACTTTTCAGACTTTGACTACTGAGTCAGGGACTTGGCAGATAAAACTACACCATACACAACTTTAGCAAAAAAGTGCATCTGAAAAAAAGATACCTGAGGCTAAGGTAAAAACATTTGCTAAGTTGGTGGCTCCAGTGATGCTGAGATATGAAATAGGCAGCTCAGCACACAGAGGCATCCCAATGCAGCCCCTCACAGTTTTGGGTGAAATGCCACATCCATCAGAATTTCACACCACTTTCGCAAAAGGTGTTAACAGGTTCACGCCAGCACTGTGTCCAGATTAACACTGTTACTGCACTTCTGTTCCTGACAGTAAATCCTCATCCCTTACAGACTTCAAGTCATATCAGGACTATTCAGAACAAAGTTTGCAGCTGTTTGAGTAACCCTTGGGATGCTGGCAGTGATATTCCCACAGGGACAGTGCAGAGGGAGAGGATGGATGTTCCAGCTATTGTGTTTAAGTGTACAATGAGCCAGGACTGCCTATGTTTGTTTACAGGACTTGTCACACCTTCAGCTACTTCATATGCAGAAGACATCTTCATACAGAAGGTCTAAAAGGCTCACAGGTCACGCAACTGTTTTTCTAGTGGTGCAGGCTCTCTGTTTGCACTAAAACTCTATCATTGCAAGACAATGACAGCAGAAGTCAGACTATCATTGCTGAGATTACTATGTGCTACAGCTGAGGAGGAAAATATAGAATACTCCGTACCTACAGAAGAGGGCTATTCTCATGCTTTATCTGCAGAAAAAACAGTTCCTGGTATCAAAGCAGGAACCAACACCTGGGAAGAGAAGTAGCAACCAGAGAAAACAATGCTGCTCTTCAAACAGCAATTTTTGGGACAGACTGCTCATTTAATAGTCTTGGATAGGGATTGTAGAGCTAAGGAACAAATTGCTCAAGGTTCCAAAGAAAAGTTCCCCCTTCTGAACTTAAAGAATAAAAAACATAGCGACTAACAGTCCTCTAGCCAGTCATGTCCCAGAGATATAGTCTCTTCAGTTAAAAAGCAATTCCTAAGCAAGTTTGTGAAAGATGTTGGTACATCTGAAGCTCTGAGATGATGTCTATCCCTGTCACCCTGACAGAAGCACTTTGCTTGTCAGCACCATAAATCAATGTCTCTACAGGAATATTAAGGCTTCAGTGGGTCAGTGAGTTAAATTTGATTTATTTTTCTGAAAGCTTACCTTTGTTACATCAGTGAACCACTTCCATCTTCCCCCAAATTAACAATCATCTCCTATGCCTTGCTATTACAGCTACGGGCACCACTTTGCCCTACTAACAACACCAGAATACTACAGATAAAACGCACATGGCATTTGAAACATGTCTGTAAAGACTCCATTGCAACTTTGCAGCTATTAGTAGAGACCTCTATACCTCCCTGTACTGAGGTTCTTTCCTGACAAAAAACATTCAGGACTGGGAGCTGCAGGTGCCTGGTTTTGATGGCAATACCATTTTGACCAGTTCAGCTCATCTCAAACAGCAGTATCATTAATCCTACACAGCCAGAAAGGTACAAGTAGCCATCCAGAGGGGCTAAGGAACTCAGGATAATGGTGAACCAGAGACTTACGCTGCAGTATGTTTGCTAGACAGACTGCCACTGGAGAGTCTGGTACTGCTTGTACTGTGCCAGAAAGGAGTGTCTTTTGAAAATGTTTTATAGAGCAGATCAAAGTGCTCTGGGTCACAGCTTGAAATTAAATGTTTTAAGATAGCCTGGCAGACCTCTAAAAAAGCAAGCATCAGTCTTACACCTCTTGTGTATTTCTTGTCAGATAGGCGTGAATCAAGAGCAACTCCATCAACAGTGGAGAATTTACCTTAGTGCTGATTGCACTACAGGCTGGTGTTGTTGTGGAGCACAGTCACTTGCTCCCTGGATAGCAACACATTTGAAACCCTGACACATTCAACTGGATACCCACACGGCTAAGACAAGATACTTATCAACCTTCCCACGGATGTGAGTAGTGGTAGAACTCATCCGATTCGATACCCCATTGAGTCTCTCAACTGCAGTTGTTTCTATTAATTTGTATCGTAGCCTTCTGTCCAAGCTTAAAGGAGCGTTTACAAAAAGAAAAAAAAGAATACTTACATCTCTTATCTTCTTTTCCCACATTCTGACACGCTTTGTAATTCCCAGCATGTTACATAGCAAGTGTGTTTTTACATATATATATGCGCATTATATAAAATATGTACCTTAGATACACACTACAGGTCTCTCCTCACATTAGCATTCCACATTCTGAAGAAGGCAACTGCAAGCAATTCTGAATACCTACCCCATCCAGAAAGGGGAAAAAAGAATAAGCTACCCAAAATCCCTAGGAAAGCTCCACACTCTTTGCAGGTACCAAGAGATCCCATTTTCTTATGATGAGAGGAATAGTTGTATCTCTGCACTGCTTTGCTCCCCTTAGACACACCCCACGCCACGGTTTCAGTGTTGGGAAGTGCCAGTTGCTCCCTTTCCACTGAGAGTAATATTAATAAATTAAAAAAGTTTCTCTGAAAGTGCTGCCTCAGTCCAGTCTGTCATGCCGTGCTTTCCCACTCGCCCCGTGGCTCTGCTGACCCATTCACCACTTTCTTGACCTTCTTCATGCCCTCCATTACTCCAGAAGTCGTCACCCTGGAAGAGAAGGGAGAGACATCAGAGAACGAAACCTGAACTGTAACATCCCCTCACCAGCCCAGGCCTACGTCCCTGTGCATATTAAATAACATTTCAAGTGTCTCACTACCAAGAGCTCTCAACATTCGGCCCTTCCTGTAGCCACTGTTTTGCAGGCCAGGTATCATCTTGGCCACAGCACTGGTGGGTGGTGGGAGCAAGGCCACTTCACTCGAGAGCCTCAAAACCTTCCTCATCCATCATTGAACTAAGTTGTTTTTGCTTATACTTGAGAGAAGAGAGCAGGGGTGGTTAAAATAGGTGTTCTTTTGCTAAAGTTTGCTTAAAAGCCATTTTGATACACAGCTGAGCACCCTTAATTCTGTGCATTAAATTCTTCTGCATTTGCAATGCTTTTAATAGGTACAATGTATTCTACAAATGCACACAGTGGACAGTGCCACAATGAACCTTATTAGCTGAAAGTGCACCAACTCCTGTTAATAACAAAATTACTCAATCAACAGCACCAGAAGAGAAGGCCATCCTTTTTATACCATCCAAGTCTGGATTCCTCATAGAAATCTGATCATTGGACTATAAAGTCTCATAATACCATTCAAACACTAGGCAGACTGAACTGTTTATCCAGCCAGAACAGCACTACTCCTCTCAGAACTACCCTGGTTCTCCAGCAAGCTTTTCAGCTCAGTAGCTTTTTGTGTTGCTATACAAAACAGGCTATTTGCATGCACAAGACGTTTGCTTTATTCTTTTGCACGATTCTCATTCCCTACAGGTATTTTTTTCCCCACAAATGTGCTGCTCAGGTTATTTTGGATGCTGAAAGCGAGAGTGCCAATAGCTCAAAGCGTTCACAAGGGATGCCTGGGAGCATACCTAAAACTGTCCTGTCAAAGATGCTGCTGTCAGTCTGCACGTGCTTTCCCCTGCTGTTTACCATCCAGGAATACTTCATTTGATCAAACCAGCTAACAACATTGTCACAGTACCACCCAAGAGGAGAAGTAATCTTCACTCTTCTGATAATCTCATACTCTTTGATAATGCCCTTAGTTCCACATTAGATCAGCTTCTGCTCATGCACTATAAAAGTAAATTTACTTAAACTGGTGTGTTCAGCAACTCTCTAGCAGTGGTAGTACTGGGACTGCCAGTGGTTTGGACACATTAGAGTAGGCCTAGATGAGCTCGTGTTTAAGGGAATAGGGTCAGAAGAGGACAGATCAAATAGCAACTTTATTCCTGATTTAAATTCTTTAAGAAAAAGAGAAAAAGTAAGCAGGTTACTTAGAGGAGGAAGATGGAATTAGCAAACATTTGCCTGGAAGAGATCACATCAAGCCTATTAGCACAGAGAACCTGTAGATCTCCCAAGTTCTGCCTGTTGACAAAGATTTTCCCACAGTCACATAGGAAAAAATCCAGGGAAACATGAGCTAGACAAAGCCACCAAAGTAGATGCATAACTAATTGGAAAAGCATACATTGAGATGGACTTAATGGTTTCCTGTCAAAAATGAAAGAACATTGAGCATGGTTCCAGAGGGGTCTGTTCTGGGTTCACTTCTACTCTGTATTTTCAGTAATTGCCTGGTAATGGAATAGAGAACTTACTTATTAGATCTGCAGCACTAAGAGCTACATTCTGAGAACAAGACTACAATGCAGAAGGATTCTGGCAAATCAAAGTAATGGTCTGAAAAATATGGGACAGCATAGCAAGACAACTATAAAGTTTCCTCTTTGGAAATAATCAACTTTATAATTACAGAACAAGGGGCTCAGTATCAGATCTTCAGGGAGGAGCTGAAGATTACCATGGACTACAAATCAAAAATGAGCCACTAACATAGCAGTGCAACAGCAAACTGGGCTATATAACAGGTGTTTCACACGTGCATGATGCCACAGTGGCCCTAACAGGACTCACAGCTGGTGAGATCCCACCTGGCACACAGTCGAGACTTTAGCACTGCACTTTAATACAACTGCAAACCCATCACACACCAAGGTGATGACAAAAAAATGATCACAGAGATTATGTCTAAGAGGGAATGATCCACTCCCACAGAGGAGAACGACAACCAGCAACCTACTAAAATTGGCCAGGTCAAATCACATCATTTGTTCCCAGAGAGGCCATTTACCACTCTCGCCCTGCAACAACAGCAAAGAACTGGGAGAGATTTTGGGTGGATTCCTCAACACTGGGAGCTGAAGACTTTCTGATGAGCACTGTTCTTGTCTCATGGCAAGTGTATGGCACAGGTCTTAAGTCACAATGAGGTACAAAAGGCATTCCCTGAACACTCCATTGCACAGTGGTACACGCTGCGGAAATTTCACTGGTGGCTTTCCACCCACCCCCTATTGTATCCAAGATACCAAGGAATGGCTAAACATTCATAAGCATTTTCATCCCTCCACTGTAGTGTATCTCAGCTGTCTCTTCTGGATTTTTGGTTTATAGTCCAATAAGAAACACTGTGATACTGGCAGCCTTTCCAAGTTATTGCAAACTGGAGTGAAAACTGATCAGCCATTGAACAAAAAAGATGATCTCGGCACAAGGAACAAGGTGTTAGATAAAGAAAATCACTTCTAATGAAGAGTTTCATTAATCAGTCTGCCATGAAGCACAACCTGAGAGAAAGCAGAGAAGAGCAGCCAACCAGGACTTGAAATCTCAGCACAAAACAGGTTGCCTCATGATACAGTGAGAAACTCCAGACCCAAAGGCATACGAAATGATAGGTCAGCGTTGCCACAACAGTTCACTAAGCTGAGGCTGTTTTGGGAGTTAAATAAAAAACAAAGTCTCCACGCACTCAGTAAGATGGATTTCCTGATCTGAGAACAAAACCATTAATGGCTTTTCCTGCAATTCCTCCTCCGGTGGAAATATCTTAACCTCACACGCACAAATGAATATCACTCCCAACCAAGATCCGTAGCAGAGCACTTTCCTACCTAACATTTAAGGCAAACTGACTCAGCTAATGAAATCAACTAATGTAAGAGTTAAAACCAACCCCACACTGCTTCCTTTCCCCTTCCTCACCCCACCTCATCTACTGAACTGTTCATATTTTTGTGTTCGTGCCCCAGAAATGGCATTAGGACTGGAAGCGTGACAACTCTCTCTGCCAAGTGTGGCTGCACCTTCTCAAACAGAGTACTTGAACCTAACAAACTGCCAGCATCGAGCCCACATACTGACAGAACAGGCTCGAGAGGCTGCCCAGCACAGAATGCACAGAAAGCCACTCTGCTGGTGACAAATGGCTATTGGTCCTTGTTGAAAAAGAACAGACTGGTCCTTGGTTCAGGCTTAGTCACACTTGCCTCTCCACCAGCACAACTTCTATTAAGTCTGGTATAACTGAAGAGAAAGTTCTACAGCATTAGTGGGTGCTTTCTCCCAAGACAGAGGCATGCTCATTGAAAAGACTTTATTGCAACTTACCTTTGCTGTTCTTGATTTATAGTTGATATTCAAAAAGTTACAAGAATTTACAGAGGGAGGATTTGTGCCTTCTGTTGCTCCTATCACAGTCTCAGGATTGGTCTTGAAACTCTGCAGATTGCCACGCTGTCCTTAGCGATATTTACATGTACTGCCAGACTAAGATTTGTACAGTTTGTAGTGCATGAAAACAGGCATAAACTAGAGAGCTGCACTTAAAGTGTCCTATTTTTTTGCTGGCAAACAAGCAAGCCTGGAAAACAGGCTTGGTGACCTCGCAGCTCTCCCCTCATTGGCTCATAGAAATGTTGAGTCTAAAGAAACAGAATGGTTCTGCAGCAAATGTTTTTAAGAGTCTGATTTTAACAAAAAAACCCTCTGTGAGAGGAAAACCACCATAAAACATGGCAATAAGACATAGCAGAACACCATGAAGCTTGAAGTTTGCAGGCTTTTAACTTCTGCCATGGCCTCTGAAGGCAAGGGTATTTATCACATCAAAGACAAAACATACTCGTACAATGGTTAGTCAGGATGCTGTCAGGCACTTAGTCACTTGCTCAAACAAGCCTTGGTATTTTTTCCTCCACAGAAAAAAAATTTAATATTTATAGAAGCAAAAATAGGACCAGCAAGACCAAGTCAACAAGAAATTTAATGCACTTTCATTGCAGTGCTTCACCTGTCAGAGAATTTGCACAAACCACGCTTTTCAAATGCATGCACACTGAACCTCCCTGAGGCAGCTGGAGATGGAAGGACAAGACTCTTACAGATTACACCCTGCCAAGCACTCAAATGGAGTAAAACTTCTGGTGAATCAGATGAGAAAAATTCAAGCCAGGCTAAGAGGAACAAAACCACAAGGCATAACAATGGAAACTCCCACGGCAAAGAGCAAAATGCCTTACTAGGAAAACGCTCACAAGGAATTCTGATCCTTGAGTAATGTCTACTTCACTATTGCAAGCCATAAATCACTTTATTAGTTCATTAAACTTCCTCCGGCTTATTCCTGGCAGATTCTCTTAAATTTAGAGCTTCTCCAATTTACTGAAATCACTGCATGTGAAAGGTGCTGTATTATTAGTCCTAAAAAAACCCCCAAGCACAATTTCATTAAGCATATCACGCAAAGTTGAAATTCAATCTAAAGGGCAATCTTGTAGGAAAAAAGCTCTTCTGTGCAATCACAAACCCTGCCACATCTTCCAGTTCATATGGTGCCTTCCTAATGTGGAAGTTGACTTTCCAGGTCCCAGACTAAAACCAGCTTCTTATATAAATCATTTAAATGCTTTTAACTTATAGTGCTTTTAGGGTCACTACCCACTAGTTGGATTCCACTTGCAACACTGACAGATTTTTATGGATTCAAAGCAAAAATAACTACAAATTGGAAAGATTTTTGTTCCTAGAGACATAACTGAGAAAAACTCCTTGTCTGACATTTCAGGCTGGATTTTACCTCAACCCTCCTTGTAGCAATTTCCCCATAAGCTCCATTTCTTTCTGAGTTACCTATGAAGGCAAACACTTCCTTTGCCTCCGCAATAAAAATTGGAGTGCTGATTTGTTTCACCCAGAATCAAGTAAAGGAGATTTGCCAAACTGGAAATAAACTCTTAGGAACAGGCCTCTGAGCCTGTACGTGAATTGCAATTATGCATGAAACACGTAACTACTGAAGAGATTAGGTTAGCTCGGCTCCTATTAAGGCAACAGAATCTGTGGCAATTATAGCTGTATTCAACACTTCTGGCATGCTGAATTTCTGAGGGCAGTTTCTATTATAGATTCAGAAATGCCACTCATTTTAAATCCCCAGAAAACCATTGCAAAGAAAATGACAGAGACTTAGGCTGAGCCCCACATTAACTCCTCCAGACTATCTCGGGTCCTGCTGCATTTGTGGTGCCTCACAGTTTAGCCACAAAGAATAGAACAGGGCAGAGTATTGGTAAAAATCCAACTCCTCAGCTCACTGTTACTTAAGATAAATTTCTGGAAGGTTACAGGCTGAACTTCATGGTAGAAGTGACCTTACCCCATGCTCATTTATATTCTGTAGATTGGTAGTTCGCTTTTGTCATTGGTTTGGTTGGTTGCTTGCTTTCTTTAAACACGAAGCATTAATGACAATCTGTAAGGCTCACTGGTGTTCAGCAACAGAAATTCAATAGAGGCATTTTCACGGGCATCTTTTTGCCTCATGGAAAGCTTTACTGGGTTATTCCATGTTACTGCAATACCCAACTCAGAGGCTCCAATGCATCTCACAAATCTCTTGTTAGTTTAACACACATCAAATAGACACCTGATCTTTAAACGTGTGGGCTGATATCTTAATCTTTTTCAAAGAAGGATTTAGAGAGATTAAACTGTTTTTAAACATTACTTTTCTCAAATCAAGTGAAGAGGTAAAAAAAAGGGGAGGAGGGGTTCTTACACAGCTTCCATCTCCAAGTCATCCTCATCGTCTTGAGAAAGCTGTAGATAGGGGTTATCTGATGCTGGACGGAACTTGTACCCAGTGAGGACAAAGAACACAAGTGTGGCCATTTCATCCAGCAGCTGCAGGTAAAAACACAAGATTGAAGTCCAATACTGTAATCCTTCATGGTCATAAAATGTTTCTCCTCATTCATAAGGTTCAAGATTTAATGGCCAAGAAGCCTGTGCTACAGCAGAAATAACAGAGTAATTCATGTCCTGCTATCATTAATCCCAGGCTGAAGTCTGTCAAGCCCTTTGTTCTTTCAGCCTTCCCTGTCACTTTAAATACAATTACAGTTCTAGCCATCACTCCAGTGATTTTAAATAACTATGGCAAGATTTGCCTTTTAATGAGGAAAAAAAGTAATCATCCCCAAGTTGTTTGGAGTTTTCAACAGTTAATGTATTCCAAAGACTCCCTGCACAGTTACTTGGATTATATGTTAAGAAACCAAGTATTTAAAAGTCACTAGGCAAATAAAGCTTGTAGACAGAAGAACGAAAGCCTATTTCACTGGCTCCCCGGGGCCTCAATTATACAGGGCAAACCTGACTAGTTTTTTTCTCCTTTGTATGTTCTTGATTAATTTCCTTCAGACATTTTTAAATTGAAAGACGAAAATCAATAACGCAATTACTTTCAGACACCTCATGTATAATCCAGCAGCCTTGCTGGACAAACACAGAACTAAATACATTCCTGTCATTTTAGGCACGTCAGTGATAAAGGCCAGGAGGAGATGGGGTGCAGCACTGTGCTTTGAGATGTTCTACTACAACATGAGGAACAAATTATAGAATTTTGCTACATTCTTATTTAGAAAATAGTAAGAAAACACAAGAAAAATCAAGGAAAGGATGTATTTTCCATTGCTGGCAAATACCTGGTACAGCCATTTCCACTGGAAAGGAACAGCAATCTTTATGAAAATTGCAATGATCCTTGTGAAGTAAATGTAACACACGATCTGGGAAGGAAAAGGAGAAAGCATGAATGAGAACAGCATCATCCTTATAGAACCTCTTTTTTTCACAGAAATAGCTCAAACAATTCCCAGACAGCTCATTATGTCAGATTAGCCTTATTATGCTCCTGGATAAACATGGAAGATACAGTCTGAGGGCTCTGCTGACTGTTGAACATCCGAATGACTCAAGCTGTTGCTAACATATTTAACTTACAGCTGGAAAATGCTTTAAGTATTAGAATTCTGTCAAACTTGAAGAATCAGGATTGTAATTTATTACTCTCATCACTCATAAGAGTCTGAAATGAGGCCGTTGGAAATTATTAAGAAGCCTGTGCTCTCTTGGGAGATAAGCTCAAGGCTCCCATGGACTTAACCAGAAACTGCACACATGCATCTTAAAGGCACCATTTGGTCCCACGTTTATTTTTCAGCAAGTTAACAGTACGTTATTCAAGCCCATCAATTCAACTGGCAGCTCAAGCTGTCTCCAGAGGAAATTAGTAAGCATTACAAATAGATGAATCCAAATTAAAGATAGAAGGAAGAGAAGGGAAGTTGCTTTGAGGATTATTAAGTACCAAAGCACAGCACTGCCACAGAACTAGGAACACTTCCCCCACATCCACCAGCCACAGCAGCTTCCAACAAGCAATCCATCAAAAAGGTCCAAAGCACTCCATATGCAAGTGTACCAGTGTTTTACTTACCATAACATAGTAATGTCTGAAAAGCTTCAGCTTCGCTAGGTTAATGGCAGCTATCAAGAGAACACAAAAGTCCATCAGAAAATTACAATGAGACAGTTTCTTTTGATGGTTGTCTACAAGGTAGGCAAGTGGTCAAAACCAGGACTCAGGTAATCCCAGACTAGAAGGTTTGTCCCACAGCCCATTGGGTGCTCTGAGGAGTGCCAGTCTGGCTTATCTACCTACTGGGCAACTCCTAGGCTGGGGCAAATTCCCTCTTAAAAAAGCAACTCAGTAACAGCACTTTTACACTAAATTTTATATTCACACACTCTGCAATACAAAAATCTTCCTCTAATGCTTATCTGTAAACAGTCAATGACATGCCATCACCTCAGTCCTGCCAAAAGGACCACAAGCCATTTCACGATGTCTCCTAGAAAAATTTGGATCCTTTCTAGAACAATTCCTGACCAGCTCTGTGCCTTCAGCTGACCTGAGAACTCCAAGGTAACTGCAGCTCTGGGAACCACCACATCTTGTTGAACAGCAGCAGAAGTATTTTAACACCTACGTAGCATCGTCTGTCATTCATAGCTCAAACATAACTTACAAGTGAAATGGAAAGTCATGCTAAATAGTTCTCATAGCAAATGCACGTTTCAGGCACAAGCTGTGCAAGCTAAGGCCCCAGGCTAACCTGCATTTACGGGACAGATTATGTTGGCTCTTGAGGAACAGAGCAGATATGAATATGAACAAGCAGAGGTCAGCAGCCGATGGAACAGCTGTCAGCTCTGGTTTGAGAGGCACAGCAGAATTACAAATACAGACTCCTGGTGCTTTTGTGACAACAGGAGAGGCGAAAAGCCCAAGATGTGTTGACAGCATACAGAGATACAGTTTAGAGTCAATGAACACAAGCTGTTAGTTAGAAAGCACTGCCACATATATACTGCTATTTTCCCCAAGCCCTCATCATTTTATCAGATATGAAAGCGCAATACATTGCGCCTAATTCCACCTGCACCCCCTCACAGAAATCACCCACCGCAAAAAACATATTTATAAAAGGCTGCATTTATTTGTACATAAGGTCTTCCAGGTTCACAACAGTGTAAAATATACTATCACACATCAGGAAGAGGAGGGCTAGGAGCTACCAAAACATGCTTTACTACTGGGGACAAAACCAATGAAGTGTTTCTCATGGAAAAGTGATGTCAAAGTCAAACTGTTACAGGTTCACACTACATAAGCTACAGTGAAGACAGACAACATTCTGTTATAAATCTACTTTGTACAATCCAGAGATCAAGAGTGACTTCTCAAAACTTAGCTTTAGCATTCCAGAAGAATCACTGAAAACTACGGACACTTTCAGACAGATACAAACCCTCCTCCAGCAGATGCTGTGTAACAGCACCCAGCTAACACAAGGCATAAACTGACTGAGGGGTAGACAAAACTAACCTAAGAGTAGTTAGATTTAGTGCTGGCTGGTGGCTTCTACCTGTTTCCAAATGGTATGTTTGACTTCTGACAGAGTACAGGGCATGTCAGTAAGAGAAAGCAGAGCCAGAGCTCAAGAGGGAAAACCAGCAAGCCCTATTTGCAAAGGAATACCAGGTTTGTTTCCATGCAGCTGAAGCCCGTGCTGTGCACCACTCATCTGAACACCAGTCAGACCAGGCTGCCTTTGGGCAAGACTGCTCACCAGGCACAGTACACCAGAGGAGCACCAGGATGCTCCCTTCTGGAATGCAATATGAACCACTGAATACAGAATAACATCTACTTTGCAATACACAGTTCTGGACTCCAGAAAGCAATGCCCAAGCTCTACATTTGCATCTGTAGAGTATCCGCAGTTAAGCTCGGAGCGGTTCACTAGGCAACAGATGGCCAAACCTGGAACTGCCAGAACAACAACCTGACTAAATCCTTGGTAGCTAAATCAAGCCCTGAGACATTGGTTTAGCTACTTCTCCCTCATTTCCATCCCTCACAAAAGCTAATTTCCCACATTTAAATAGCAAAAATTTACAGATTTTCACAGCATTAGTGCTCTACCAGATAACCTAACATTAAAAGCTTTTCAAAACACAGTTGGAGAAAGATTAAAGTATGTAAATACGTAGGACAAGCTCATTAAATCACGAAGCAGAGAAGCATTATTGTCCTATTTAAAGGAGGGCTACATTAAGTGTGACCATGAAGATCTTGTGATTTACCACATACTGGTTCGTACACAGAAGGATCTATTTTGAACTTAACGCATTCATCTTCAAAACTGCCACCAACTGGTGCAGTGACAGGCCACGAGAATTACCAGGCTTTGCAGTTAAAGCAACACCAACTCAACATCTGTGATTCAAACTGCCAATCCATCAAGGCTTTGTAGTCAACAACTGAGCGAGCTGGGGAGTCATTCCTGTTGGATTCAGGCAGTGCATAGGAGGAGAGGATAGTGAAGCCAAAGAACTGGCTGCCAACTGAAGTGTCACAATGCCACCTCTCCCAACTGATAGAGCACAGCTCAAGATATCACCCACTCACCATGATAATCAATACCAAAGAGTCATAGGTTAGTACATCCAGATCTCTAGAATGGCTGAGCATAGGAAAAGAAGGGGGAGGGTAGGAAGAAAGAGACAACTACCACCACGCAGAAAGACTCAAGAGACATCTCTGGAAGCTGGCTTGGTTATCTATTACAGCTAGGTGTTCTTCTCTAGCTGCCTCAGTTTCAGGAATACTTCTCTCCACTATCAGATACTAACGTCAGTATCAATACACGTCCACGAAATTCTGCCAGTTTTTTTTTTAAACAGCTCAAAGTTACAGCACACACTGTTCTGGAGAAAGTCTAAAATCATCATTGCTTGGCACCAGCAGCCTGTGAATTCCTTTTTCACAGGCTCAATGTGCTCCAAGTAGTAATACTTAGAGTTCTGCTATGCTGGACACTTTCAGACTTTGATTCACCTTAGCCTGGCAGTCCAGACACTGACAGCAACACCTGCAAGGAGAGAGGCTGGGCCAGCAGCTGTCACTTACAACTTGAATCACTCACAGCCCCAACCTGTAAAGCTGTGATAACACAGCAGCAATCACAGCATGCAGTAAAGGCTGGGCAAATTTATGTTTTGAGTATAACAACCATTCTTCAAGGAACAGTACTTAACTGCAGAGAAGGTAAAACATAGACACTTTATACCAAGGTCTAACAAATTAATCCATACTTGTGTTTCACATCTTTCATAACGTAATTAAAAAGATTAAAAGCCATCCTCCACAAAAGGTTTATAACATCTTTACCTTGCTTTCCCGAGTTTCTTCTCTCCATTCCCATTTACTTTAACAGCTTGTGCCTGCAATAGCCTGATCTGCAGCGATCAAAACATACCACACCACACAATCCTGATAATCAGTCTCTTTTTCAGATTGCCCCCTGTGCTAATTTCAAGTGCTGAGACAGGCTCCAAAGTGGGGGAAAAAAAGTAATACCATCCACTACAGCCTTACATGCCAGACAATAGCTTTTCTATGAAAAAATCTGATCTTCTTAAAACAGGTATGCAATAAGAGGAGTGCAGCTGAGGGCACAGGGAGCTCAAGTCCAGAAAATACAGCACATAAGGGCAAACCATAATGCACCTTGAATGAACACGCTGAAGTACAGCTAAGAATATTTCTACAATGCTTTGTGTGCTGTACTAACTCTGGTGCACTGGAGATGCAATCTGTGCCATTACCTAACAGTAAATGGAAGTTTTCTATTCTCCCCAAGAATGAAGGCACATATGTAAATCTAGACCACAAAAAGCCACTCCAGGAATAACTGAGTATGGCCCTATAATCTCCGCAGCGCTCTGCTTGAAAGCATTCCTGTTCCAGACAGAAGAGGTTAAGCAAACAGATACAGCAACTCTGTCATGCATGAGGAGGTGGCACAGACTAGTTAATCTTGAATATTCTGAAACACATTAGCCATTTGGCACAAAAGTTCCCCACCAGGGTCAGAAAAAAGTCCAAAGTACAGGATAAGGAATGCATCTCTAACACATAACTGCTACATCAACCCTGATGGGCTGGAAGTGGCACACTGGAACATAATTGGCCTATTTTATTTCTCAGCGTTTCCCAGCTCTCCAGTGCTATTCACTGAGGTCTCAACACTTAAATTGCTGAGCTTTATCTCGAGGTTTGAGATGCCCACATACTGCCTGGAGCATGTTTACCCCCGTGCTACCTCCTCCTCCTTGCTGGAGAGCTGTGGAGGTGTTTTAGCATGAGCCTCCACAGAGCCATCGCCTCTGGCGTCTGCTGAGCTCAGCTAAGCAGTGTTCTGCATCACGCAGGACCAGGCTCTCTGTTCACAGCACAGATGCAGAAAGACACTGAATATGGTAAATGATTTTTCCTGACATGGGGGCAAGCATGAAAGCATTAATCATCATTTGCCCACTGCACAGCACACGGGGAAAGCTGCCTGGGAGCCACACGCTGCAATGTATTTCCCCTAATCCTCCTGCCAATTATGACACGCTGCAGTGCTTCAGGCAAACAGCGAACCATTTGCGATCAGACTGCACCGTGTTTCACATCCCTCATCACCTTCAGAGGTACCATCAGAACACAACCTGCAGTGTTCACACAGTGTGCAATCAGAACACAACCTTCCACAGTGCTCCTTTCCTCCCTCAGACAGATGACACGACACACACGAGTGGGTTGTGAGACTCAAGAGATTCAGTGACCAAGAACTTGGGAGTTCCAAACAATAAGCAAGTTTACCACAACGTGCTCCCTTCTTTTCCTTTTCTCATGATCCCTGTAAATAAGGTAGTGGCAGGTGAGTAGCCTTTCAGCCTAAACAATTCCAGCTCAATTTGCAAGACTGATTTCCTTAAATCTGCGTGACATTTGTAACGCAGATCTAAAAAGGTCAGAGAGCACACTTCCAGCTCAAAGCGGAGACAGTGTACACAGTCACAGTTAGGCACTTGGCTTAAGCTGGCAATTTTAAAAAGGGAAGGAAAAAACTTCTAAAAACGGGATGTTCAAGATGAAGAAGCCAGTGTAGGCCAGATATTTTGCTTTAAACATCACCTTCAAGGGAAGAAAGCAAACAACCAGGCAGCTTAAACTTAGCTGTATCACTGTGCCCTGCCTACTCTTCATTATAACCCACAGCATGTGTGTATGTAAGGCCTTCCTGGACAATTATGGCTTTAAACTCATTCCTCGAGCTTTCACACTTTATAAAATAATCTTTAAAAATAAACACACTTAAATGACTATTAGTTAGTGACTTGAAATCATTGCTGCTTGTAATAAGCTTTTTTAATAGTTGTATGTTGCTAATACAAAGGATTACGGCAAGTACAGCTGTAAGACTAAAAGACTACTGATCAGACCAGCCTTCTGCTTCATTTCTAGTCTAGTCATGCTGCAGTGGTGGCTACACTTGACCCTAGGGAGTGCTACCTAAAACCAGGTTGTGAAGTAGCTGAAAGAGGACAAGATAGACAGACAGGAAACACTACCAGGATACTGAGCTGTGAAGTCCTAGAGCGGTTAGTTTTAACATACACAAGGAAGCAGAAATAGTTTACCTTAGGCCTCTCTCATCAGCGAGAAGGTCACCAGTAGACTCAGCATCAGGAAAAACAGCTATTGAATTTATAGTACATAATTTCCCAAGACACCCGATAAGTTAATGAAGTCTGCGTGAGAGAACAGGGGAAGCAGCCTTTGCAGTAATATTAGGCAATAAATCCTAGCTTGTAATAGGCAGAACAACCAGAGCTGTCTGCACACGATTCAGTCAGCTCTAACCCCAGGACAGGCTGTGCAGTAGTTAAACAGCATATGAAAGGATCCAGTAGTTTTCACCACTTCAGGAGAAAACTACTTTCATCTATGTTTAAAAAACAAAGCAGGCGATTTTAGAGTTAGCACTGGTCCTGTCTCTCTCATGAGAAACTGAGATACCGAGCAACACCTCTGCAGAACAGGGCATCCAAGGGAATCCTACAGAGCACTGAGCACGTGGTTCTAGTCAAGACTACTCACTGATAAGCATAACATGAATTACTTAACTTTATTAGAGCGCAACCAAATCAATTCTGATTTTTTCAACCAGGCACACTAGCAGCAAGACACCATTAGGTACCATTCTGCTTCTGCCATCCCATTGACATTGGCTTGCTCCCCATGGGCTCCTGTTAACAGCCTCCAAACACTCTAACCGTGCTGTATTCCACAAGCGAGTCCCAGCACTGTGGCTGTCCCAACCACAATCTGGTGCCTGTGTTTCCCTGAAAGAATTTTTCCTTAGCTTCTTTTGTTATTCATGTAGTGTAACACAGCTGCAAAGTCTCCCCCTACACACAATTACTGAACATGCAGGATCTGCATAACCAGATGGTAACATCAGTAGGTAAAGTGTGGTAACAGCAGTAGGCTCACGAGCAACGTTTATGGTAAAAAGCTTTGTTACCAATGGAGAACACCACAAAGCAGAGGACTAGGAACAGTCCTCAGGGGCTATTGTGCCCACCACTGATTAGCTGTAAAGATACAAACAGCGTCTCCGATCGCTGTTTTCTTTCACGTCCCTTCTACATTGCAGTGCATCCTTCCTAACAGCCTGGTTTTGCTCAGTTCTGGATTCCACCCACTGCAATGAACAGCAGGCAGGTCTAGTCTTTATGCTGAACATCCTCTATGTTGGCCACCTTGCTTTTCCCATTTGTTCGATGTCGGGAAGTTAAGCCAACTCCATGGCACCATCTTGTGATAGAAACCATAAAGTGCAAGGTAGGCAGAGGGCAATCACCTGAGGCCACACAGACCTACAGGGTTTGTGTCTTAGCTGTGACTGCTCAGTGCTCAGTGTCTGAATTGTCACAGGCTCCACTGCCACCCAGCAGTTCTGTCCTGGCTACAGAAATGCTGACCTTTGTTTGCCTTCACACATGATGGCTTCAGTGAAGAATCAGGCCTTATGTATGTGAAGCCATCAGTTCAGAACAGAGACTGCTTCAAGGATCATCTAAATTTAACCAGACTTTATAACAATAAGAGCATAAATACTCCAGAACATATGCTCAGTGTACAAGGTAAAACAAATGCATCGGCAAATGTCACTGAATCCATGTGACCACACTGATGAAAAAGCTATCAATAACATTCATGTTGCATTATCAACACTGACCTCTTTCACATTGGTTTCTATTAGACATTATTATCTTTCCTGCCTTTAGGATTGGGGTTTTTTTTAGGGGGGAGTGTATTGGATGTCTGTTTTTTTCAACATCTTTTAATCTCAAAAAAAGCTGGATGCATCTTAATTATTGTTTAACAGATAACAAGAAAAGACCTCGTCTGAGGTCTGCACAGAGCTGAATTCAGTACCCAGCCTTACACATCACCTACAGACTAGAGAGGCAACCTGCACGAAACAAAAGCCTCAGTGGAAGCCAAGGAAATGCCTAGAACTATCCAGACCCAGGAGGCAACCTCCAGAAAGGACAGACAAGAGTGAAGGGACAAGACTGGGTTAAATGTATGTTGTTAACAAAAGACCTTCTACAAATAAAGCTTTGAAGAAAAATAAGCCATCAACTGACAGAATATTGAAACAGCTGCCTGCTTCCAAGGAAGTCAGTGCTATGCTCCATGGCTCACATCTACAGCCAGCTGAGGAGCTAATGCAGAAGAAGCATGCAGAAGGCAGGAAAAGCACACACTACAGAAGCCATTCTTGGGTTGCCTTTCCATCCATCAACTCTTTTTACTGCTACAACAAACATCTCGAATTCACCCAAGCAGTCCTTTATGTTGCTTTACTAACACGGCTAAGTCAAGAACTATGTCACACTGAATGCCAATCTGAGTTTTGTTTCATAATGAGGTTTGTTTCCTTCCATTCTGGCAGGAACAGATTTCTGCAGAAATTGAAATAACGGCAGCTATTCTGAATAATAATCAGCAATTTTGGAATTAATTTCTAGTTCTGCTTCTGAACACTCAAGTCTTGAGAAAAGAAGGCAAAGATGATTTGCTGTGGATGTTATGTCCAGCTCAGGTTCTCAGAGGTGTGCAAGTACTAGAGAACGAGTTCCACATGAGTTCTGACAGTTAAAGCAATACAAAAAGGTCATTTTCCAAAAACCATTCCCATAACCCTACTGAGGAAAAGCAGTTTGACAAGAACATAGGGTAGATCTACAGTTTTAGTTTACATATTCAAATCAGCACTATATGTTTGAAATTCTAGCATTATCTTATGGCGTGTAGCATAAACCAGAAAAAATATGACAGATTACTTGCCTTTCCCATCTGTTGCTGAAGCCTCCTGTAAATGTCTTATTGACCTGAAAACCAAAAATAAAGAGTAGTTTAGCTATAATTTTCACACTCCCTTGTCACTGCAGCCTTCAAACACTGACAAGTTTTGTTAGCTCTTTATGACTGGGGTAAGCTCATAATTAACTGTGTTTAGCATGCTTGGCACTGCATAGATTTCACCCCCCTCTCCCTGGCTCAGGCAGTTGGTTCAAGTATCTGTATCTCCTTGTGATTAAGAAAGCCAGTTGCTAAAGCCTGCTTCAGCCTACAGAAAGCTTTGTGGAAGGGAGGGAGCAGAGTGAGAAACTGGGGCATTTTCCAGCTTAATACTTTCCACTCGTACAATTAAGCTGAGCTACTCTTCAGAGTGCTGCCAAGTATTTGGCATCTTATTGCTCTTTTAAGCTCTTTTCATTTAAATAGTTGATTACAGCTTACATGTCTACATAGGCAACTTATGTAACAGAAGTTACCCTGCAGGAATGTAAATTCAAGGGCCAAGGCTTAGTCACCTTGCTCACATGAGTCATCCCACCAGCTGTACTGACACTATCCAGATGAAAAAGGGGCAGGATCTTATGTCCTGGACTTCACAGCCAGTTTATATCAGTACCATGACAATGCAGGAACACTGGTTGCACACTATAAACAGTTACAGGACAGCTCACACAAATGCATTTGTGCTTTCAGACACAGTTCCTTCATGGAAAGCAAGTTTTGTACTAGCATATCACTGATGTATGGATTCTAGCATTAGGTAGTATGAGCTGCACTGTAAAAGTCACCTTTACCATAGGAAATCAGTCTCTCTAAAATTAAAGTTAATAAAATATCCCTGCAATTTTACTTACCACACTTAAATGCTTTCAGTCTCAGAAGAGCTGCAGCATTTTGGCTCGAGTTGGGGAAGTGACAATTGGGAAGTGCAAATTCCTTCCTTGGAAGACATCTCCCAGCCTTGGCAGAAGGCCACTAAGACTGTGTAGGGGTTTGCCCTTACACAGAGGATAACTGGGAAGGTATGAGGAGCTGAAACCCACCCTCAAAAGCCAAGCTGAAGCTCCCCTCCCATCTACTGAACAACACATGTCTTCTACACACACAGAAACAATTCTCTCAAACATGCAAGAGTTACACACTCCAGAGCAACAACACTTTCACTGGACAGACATTTATATTCACTCAGCTTTTCAAAAATAAATACTAGCGATACTAGAGAAGAAGAACATTGTGTTTACAAACTAAGGAGTCAGAAGCTCCTTCATATCCTCCTTTAAATCCAGCTGTTTATTCAATTAAGACAAATGAATTTGGAAGACAAATGCTTTAATTGGCAAGAAGCAACAATAGATTTATCTGCATGTTGTATTTTGGTTGAGTTTTATATAACCAACATTACTCCTTGCCAAGTAGAGTGGAAGGAAGGGCAGGGAAATGCTTCCTGTGGAATTATTTCTTCTACACAGTCAAGTAAAAATGCAGCTACTCTACTTGAAGGCATCACTGATCTTAGACAGCAATATTGTTTTAGCATTTAACAGCCTAGTTTCCAACCTCAGTCAGTAAAGCAAAAGCTCATTTCTCAATGTAAGAGAGTCAGCACTTCTGCAAATTTCCAAGTTTAACAGGCAGCTACAGTGGGCACTGTGCTGGCCACACCTAAAGCACCGCCCACTTTACCTTATCCCCACTATAACACCCCCAAAACACAACAAGATTGAAGTGTTGCCTAATTCAGTTTAAAACAATTTAACAGAATGTCTGACTTCAAAGGACTGACTTTCTTTTGTTGCTTTGGCAGTACCTTTTGCTCTAACTAGCAGTCAACATTCATTAGTTCAGAAGCAGCTCGAGCCATCAAGTTTCAGAAGCCACACAACACACACAGTGACTCACCATACCACTGGAAACAGGATGGCTCCACAACACAGCAAGTCTACTAGGAAGAGGATTTCTTTCCATAGTCCATATTCAGTTGTCCCCTCTTCTGTTGACTCTATGATAATGTATGCCACATTTGCCAGTACCTACAGGACAAAACAAGCTTAATGGCCTCAGAGGCTTTCCAGTGAGATTCTAGATGTCAGCAGTCAATTCAACAAAAGCTTCCCACAGCTGCAGAACCAATAATTCGTTTGCAGTTCTGGACCAAGGAAACCACATGCCCAGCAGCATCTTCACAGGATTTACAGAAATCAAACTGATTGGAATCCATTTCTGCTGACAGTCAAAGTAGTCCTTTTTGTTACATGCTCTGCTGAACCTACTGCATCAGTAAGGAGAAAAAGAGCAAAACCTAGTTTTCAAAATACAGAAACAGGACTCTGCAGATGTGCGAACAGTTTAAACACATTATTCTAAATTAAGCCAATAATTCTAACAGGTCACTGACAATGCTCTGTACTCCATACCTCAGCTCTATAAGAGCATCAAACACAAGTTATGTACTTCTGGTTTTGCAGCTAGGTAAAGGCAGCAAACCTGTTCTATGCAGAACAAACAGAAGCGCTACCCTCCTATTTACTTCAGTTTCTTGAGTAGGAAATAAGCACTGATCGCTTTGAACACAGAGTTTTCTTCAGACCAAATAGGCTCACAAGTCTCAGCCTTCTCCTTTTTGTCTTAAGCCCATTTCACAGGCATTTCAGAAGTGACAATGTTCAGTTTATTTCTCTGCTCAGTAGTTTAGTACTGTTTTTCAGCCCAAGTTTTGCCCTTATTTTACAGTCAGTTGTTCACCTCCCGACACAGTTTCATCACCCTTATCTCACACACAATATAGGAAGAAAAGTGGGGAAAAGTTACAAAAGTAACTTCATGCCCCGGAAATTCCAGCTCAGCTGAAATTGTAACAAGCAGTAACTCTGTGGCATTTTGTGAAGGACTCACAGCCTTTTACAGTTCCCAAAAGCAGCTCTCCCACAAGGGAGCAAGTACTGACCCAGCTCAGTCCTCACCTGAAGTGGGATGACAATCATGAAAATTTTTTTGTCTTTATCTGACAGGATGTGTTTAATGAAAGCCCAGCCCGTGCCAATAAGGGCAATAGTGATGAACAGAAGAGCACCTTTCAGTCTGAAAGAGAAACAGATACTGCAGTGAGAGACTTTATTTTATCACACTTCCTCTTCTGCCCAGGTTCTCTCCTACAGTCAGTAAAACCACAAACCCAAACAAATGCTTCACTATTCATAATTTTGGCAAGTGCCTACAACAGTGAAGCAGATGCACTTGCTTACAACTGTGTACCACACAGCAATATTGTGCTTTATTCACAATTGTCAATATATGCAATCTCTTCCTGGGGGAGTCATCCATTCGCCATTGTGAACACAAGAAAGCACTTGCAGCTGCACCCTCTTACCATTCAGACCAAAAGCAAATTAGATACTTCAATATTAGTATAAACAAAGAAAAGCAAAGCATTTCTTATCCTTTTACACCTCCATCCACATAATAATTCTCTGCAGCTGCCCTCTATTAGCAGATCTTCCCCCTCCACACAGGGCTGACTGTTGTCTTGTCATTCAGAGCCCAGTACCAAAGAATCAGCAATTTTCCAGCTTGCTCAGGACAGGGGCAGACCCACAGGGAATTCAATTCAGTTGTTTCAATCTATCACATCAATCTTCTGACATACTTACAGGTGAGTGATGTAATAAACAACAGCCCAGCCTTCAATAGGAAATCCCTGAGAAGAAATGTAGTGATAGTCGATCTGGAAGCACAAAACACAGCACAGTACTTGACAAGTTGCTCATCAGCACCCCACCCATGCCTATAAAATAGGCCTTCCTGACAGTCACTTCCAGTTTCACTTTGCAGTCAGTGTGTACAAACCCAACTCTGTTACACCTTAGAGAACACTTCCTCCCAACACAATCTAGTTTTGTTTAGCAACAATGAGGTCTTTTCCATTTGCTGTAATTCCTAAGAGTCAGAGGATACATCCCATGCAATCTAAATCCTTCCTGCACAGCTCCCACACTCAAACAACTGCATTTGTAACCTATTTATTCATTCACTGTTCAAGTTCAGCTGCACCAGGTGACTAAAGGCTTTGTAGTTTCACTTTCACTGGAAACCACATTCAATTCATTAGACTCCAAAAGTGTTTGCAGCACTTAATCCTATCGTGACCATGAAGGTGAAGATCATGGCTGATACAAACACTGAAGGATTAAATGCTTGCCATTACCTTTGTTTACCAGATCTTTCCAGTGGAAAGGCAAAGTCAGTTCAATTCAACAGACACTTATGTGTTGAAAGCATTAAAGTCTATAACATTAGGGCTGTTACAGCACACCATAATACTTCATCTGAAGTAGTGCCCTTGAATTTTACAAACATTCATCAAGGTTTCCATTTATTAACATTTATTGCAAGCCACACAGCCGAACCAGCATCACAGCTCAAGCTTTTCCACCAGCCTCAGATGGCCAAAACATCAGAATCCGTGGAACTCATTCAACCTTCACATGCTCCATGCTTCACCACAACCTCAATTGTATTTGAAGTCAGAATTTGCTCATGGAAAAGTTGAATCACTTCCACCAAACAGCTGCAGATAAGTTCCAATGCTTCAATAGTTCAATACTTTTCTCTCCCTCCACCCAAAGCAGATTTCTCTAACAGCATGGCCTGGATTCCATGTTTCTACTTCCCAGCTGAACAGCTTAAGGTAGAGACATTATACATACTGCATGGAAGACCAAGGACAGAGATTTTGTGAAAGGAAGGGCTGCCATTAGCCAGTGAATCTTAAAGACATCATTCCTGGGGAGAAAAAAAGAAGGAAGAGCATCAATTAAAAGCCAGCAGTAGAAATTTCAGTTCCCAAGAGTATTACTTTAGCACCTATAAATGTTAAACAGTAACTCTCATCAGGCTGAGCTATTAGCATAAAGAGATTCCCTTTAATGCTGCAGTCCAAGTTTTTGCAATATCCTTAACAACATTTCGACTACATGTTCTAGAACCCTGATTTTTAATACTTGGGTTAATAAATAATAATTCATAGGAACATCTTGCATATACAGACCATAACTGTTAGAAAATTAGCATAATTCACACATGTATCACTCTGCTCCCTGCCCCCAAGTCACTAAACTGCACCAACAGAATTACAGACTAAGTCAGAGGAAAAGCCAAAATGGAACCATAAATGCTCTTGGCTTCTGTTGTGACGCTTTAACTACTAAGAAGTATGGTTTCCAGTTTAGAATTCCTACTACTTTCTGCTATAATCAAAATACTTATGGCCAAAAATCAAAACGTATGAGGCCATTCCTCTTAAAAAAAAATCGATCAAGTCTCTCTTGTTATTTAGAGTTATTTTAAACTAGTGTTCTTTTGTCATCAGCTACAGAAATTTCCTTTTTGTCGCCAACATATATTGAAAATACACACTATATGAAGAATTACTTAATATAATCATAGAATCTTCCAGTTGGAAAAGACCTTTGAGATCACTGAATCCAAGACTCGATAACTTTAGAACAATGGTCTGTAACAAGACTGACAGAAGCAGCTGTTTTCAACTATAAACTGCATGCATTATGCACACAACATTAAGCCAGATTTGGAGCTTCAAGTGATTAAACCTGACTGTGAATTGGGCACTATAGGAGGAAGAAATAAAAACAAAAATCAAACAAGGTAGGCCCATACTCATCACTGATACCAAATTAGTTCACTTACCTGCGTTTACGAAGTATGTGGATCCATACAGTCCCGGACAGGAAAAAGAAGATTGCCATGGAAATGTAAAGTTTTGGCAGTGGGATCTCACCCGCTGAGAGGTAGCTTTGAGGGTTCTTTTCCGTAATTTCTATCTGAATATTAAAGGTGTGTTATGTGTACAGTTGGAAAAAAAAACACTTTATTAAAGCACTTAGTTAACAATCACTATCCATAATCAAATTCTCATTTAAAATTAGCTTTTCTGAAATGGTGACTGTTATGAGACTCTTGAAAAGAAAACCAGCCCTTCATCCTCAAGAATCCCAAAATATTTTGCATAATTACACCCACAACAATTTCCTTCAAAAGAAGAAAGGGACAGAGGTTCCTTCCCGTGCTTCAGTTATGCAACACAATTCAGAAAGGCAAAGTAATTTTCCCAAAGAATAGTTATTCTTTATACAAAACTACAGAGTTTGCCTACATTTGATTCAGAGACAGTATCTACAACTTTGTGTAAAGCAGGTTTTTTTAGCACAGTCACGATTTTAAGTGTGGAGAGAGACAGACATAGCTGAAAACATCATATTCAGGTTTACTACAATGGATTTTTTCACCTGTCAAGAGAAAGGAAGCACTCCGCTGCAAGCCTGTTACCCTGTGACTGAGAAAACAGAAGCTGTATTCAACATCCTATTTATGCCCCTGAACAGCTTGGTTATGTGCTAGGAATTCATTAAAATAATGCATCACAACTAGTTTGCAGTACTGAACCTGTCTCTTATCTCTAAACACAACCACGGAGGTCAGGTATCCAGGTTTTCTTCTCTTTCCAATTTCTTCAGTGGTTCAAAGCAAGAAACAGCAATTCAAACACTTGGTGTTCCAAACATACAACTTCAGAAGCAGATTTAAAGTAGTTCAGTCTGAGTTAAGTTAGGACTGGTAAGTTTTATCACCTACACGTTCCCCTGCAGTAGCGTCAACAGAACCATGCAAAAAGCAGTTCAAGGGTCTGGTCTGGCTGAGAGTTACCTTGGTCAACGAGAGGATTCTTTACAGAATAGCTCACTATGCACCAGCATGGATGCCAGCATGAGTACAGGAAAGATAGAGAAAGCCTGGGCTGTGATAATGCTCTCTGGCTCAAAACAGCACAGGGTTAAAAGCTCAGGCGGTAAAAAAAAAATAAAGACAATATGTTATACAAAATGTCTTAAGATGTGCCACTAACACTGTAAAAACACAAACTTTAATTAGGCCAGAAAAAGCAAAACCACTGAATACCAATAATTTAGATTACAGCAACAATCTTAATATCTGCAATTGTGTAAAGAAAAATGATTCTTCTGAGTGCAGCAAAACACAAACAGCTGGTTTAGCTCCCATCTCATTACAGCATCCAGTCACAACTATGTAGACTGAACCCAGCCCACAGTCTTCAGATCAAGACATTTCTCCAAACCTAGTATTTTAATTCTTCTTACTGTAGTTGCTTCCTTCAGAAATGCCACTACAGACATTAAATGCACAACTCTGGACCACTTCCCACCCTATATATATGGTGCGTGCTTGGCACACGTGCTGGAATTCAAAGCTGTAAATTTCAGTGTAAGTGGATGAGTTAATTATACTCTAGAAGCTATACTCACGTCAAGACTAAATAGCTGCTTATCATTAGCTGGCCCTTCCTTGCCAACACATTTATGGAAATACAGGCTGTAGAGACCTTCTTGGTTATCAGAGCTGATGTTAAAATAGAACTGGAAATAAAGAATAGGAAAGTCAGCATTCTTTTCATTCACAACAGGGTTGCCCTGGTAAGGAGCCATGTCTGCCAAAGCATGAAAAAAAAAATCAGTCATAGAATCATAGAACTGTGTGGGTTGGAAGCAACTTCAAAGATCATCCAGGTCCAACTCCCTGCCATAGGCAGGGACATCTTCCACTGGATCAGGTTGCTCAAAGGCCCATCCATTATGGCCTTAAACACCTCCAGGAATGGGGCATTCATAACATTTAGGGTCAGGTGACTCCTTTCAGCACCCACTCTCTTCTGCAGATACCAGTGTATCTGCAAGTTTCAACAGAACTCCAGATGCAAAATCATCATATCCATCTATGATTATGCACTCTTTATTGAGGACCTTCAGGCATCAGAGCTTAACTCAGTTCACCACAGCAAAAGATAACAAGAAGTGTTGTACATTTAACATGGTGAAATGTAAAATTTTGATCACACTTGCACTAAAGCAAGAGGAGCTACTCCATTTCTCCCTCAAATACACAAATTCTGATAGCTACGGAAATCAGATTTGTGTCACGCAACAGAATTTAAAATGTGTTTGTTTCATCGTAACCAACAATCAAAAGTGAAGCACAGTGCTGAAACAAAGCATTATACTGTATGAAACCAGATCACCATCCCCCATGATTGAGCCATCAGCCAGGTCTAGACACTGTCAGAAACCCTACCTGAAATGAAAATGTTCCTCTGTCACTGTGAACATGATGTTCTTGTTCTACTATGCTCTGGGAAAAGGAAAAGAGACTTTTAGATATTTTAAGCAGGTAACTTCCACATTTGGCTACATCACCCAGACAAATAAAAATGCATTCAGTATATTTACAGTGGAAGCAAAGCAATAGAAAATACTGCTCTCCACTCTCTGGCTATGCTTATACTGGAATAATCCCCCAGGTTCTTTCTGAAAGAGAACAGCAAATAGCTTCTTACCTGGGAAGGTGCTGTACTTGGGTTGGACTTCTTATCTAGAGATGAAAGTATTAATGGTACGTTTAGTGTTTGCATTTAGACATCCTCATAGACTACCACCTTTTGCACATTGCCAATGCCTTACTTATATCTTCCTACGTTTGTCTGCGTGGCAGTTTCTTAGATAATCATTAATAGAGATTCTTTCCCAGTCCCTCCTTACAACAAGCATTCATTCCAAATGCATCCTCAAATGCTAGGATAGGCTTCTCTACACTTTCTACAAAAGCCTACCTAAAAAGTCCTTCTAGCACCTCCAACTACTGTGATGTAGCTGGCAGATGACCTATACCAGATGCAGGCTACAGCCTTGTTTCATGCAGGCTACAGCTATGACTTTTAAAGTTACAGCTGAATACTGTTAATCTGACTAATCTTAATCTAGACATTAATATATGGCTCAACAAACATACAGAAGTCCTAATTAGCCTTGGAGAAGGAAAAAGTTCACAGCTCTCTACTAAGCAAGGCCCCAGTAAAAACAAAGAAACAAACCTCAAAAGCATGGATGACCTGCCAAGTCAGTATCTGTTCTGAACTTAAGAAACTTAACCTGACAGGAGGCTCCAACAGAGCCGCACGCCAAGTTCACAGTTTCACTCCACTCCTATAAGCGGCTTTTCAAACATAAGTTCATCCCATTTTACTAGGAAGCAAAAGTTCAAGACTTAAGCTTTCCTTTTGGCTCCTGTACCTCCGTGTGCCGTCAATACGTGTGCTACACTCTAATGCAAGCAAAACAAAAACTAGAGCTGCCAGATCAATTCTCTTTAGTGACACTGAGCTTTAGTTCTTGACTTGTTAGAACAGTTGTGCAAAATTTTCCATGATAAAGCTCATGAATACGACTGACAAAGACAGACTCAGACTACTGGGCAGCCTGATCTGAAGTCTGAACTCTTCCAGGAAGGGATAACATGAACTCTTTAGCATTAATCCCATCAGAGCTAAGATTATAAAATTGTTTCACCTGGTGGTCTGGAAGCCAGACAAAGATTTGTCCCTCCAAGACATCTTACTGGCATAGCTACTTCTCCATCCCCATAGCTTCTAGATGACAGACTACATTGCAACTCTTTAGATACATACACACAAACTCATAGAAATGTTGGCTGGAAAGCAGCTGTGGATGTATTCAGTCCAGCTTCTGACTCAAAGCATGCCTAGAGTCAATACTGTATCACACTGGTCCTGGTTTTGTTTAGTCAAGCGTTTAAAACTTTGAAGGACAGAAGTTCTGTACCTGCTACAATGCTGTAATATCTACCTAGGAAAGTCTTAACTTTCCTTCCCAACATCCAGTCTGAGACACCTGACTTAACAGGAAATGTCCACAGGTTGCACTGGGTGCCACTACTAAAAGTAGCTTGGCATCATTGTCCTTCTAACCTTCCTTCAACTAGTTGTCAGTGGCTACCAAATTCCCCCTTAGCAGTCTTCTTGCCAGAAAGAAGACAATCAAGTCCCTCAACCCTGCCTCACAGGTACTGTAGGTCTCCAGCAACCACATTAGATCTCTGCTGGATCAACAGAACTGGTTAACACAAGTCACTGAGCAAGAGAGACTCCATCCCAAAAGGCAGCTCTACATAAAGCTTTACACATGACTGCGCATCACGTTCCAGCCCAAGGGGACCCCGGCATGAGACCACAACACACTGCTGGATACAGATCTACAAGGAACTAGCAGTGAGAGCCCACAGAGGTCATGCTTAGCAGGCTTACCTTCACTGTCTGTACTTTGATCAGTCTTTGCAGGATTTTTACCAGAATCCTTGCTCTGCTCTGTTTTTAGTGCCTTGGTACTTAAGGTAGCGACATTTCCCTCAGATACAAATGAAATTTTAGGTAACGAAACAGCTTCTGCAGAGAATCGTACTTTCACACTAAAAAAAAGAGTTTTAATACAAAATGAGAGCAAATCAACATTCACAAAGAGGCTGCCACAGCCTACATATACACAATAAAGGAAAGCCAACTTGTCTTGTCTTTTTACCACAGAGAACAGGTAAACATTGAACTGATCACTGTGGGAGAAGTCACACTATATGTTTACATCAAATACAAGAGCAGCTGAAGAAAAATAAATTTATTCCATTTTGATAAACAGAATCATTAGAAATTGCTTCCACACCAGTACAGTTGTTCTCACAAAAGAAAGCAATGCAGTCTCCAAGGTACTTCCATAAAACAAACAATAAAAGAGCACAATCAGCACAAGAGCTGCAGAAGTGACCCAAGACCTCCGGTTCACATTAGCAGCACATTTAAGGTATGATTCTTCTACCCTAGGTCCCCTTATCCCTCCAACATAGAGCAATAATTCTTGGGCCATTTTAAACTGCAGATTTTTTCTTCCTCTCATCTTCTCTCAACTCTCATGTAATCCATTAAAAAATAAACCACATGCACAGCAGCTTTCCAAGCGTTAAAGAAATTTCACAAGTGTTGTTAGCGTTCACTAGAGAAATAACTTTTAAATGTAGTGTACACTATTTACTCACACTTCCGTTTCCAAGTCCAGAAGTAAGATTACAACAGAGACATCTTGCTCTGGTTTCTTTTTCAAGATACAGTAATCCACTTCTTCATCCTGGTAACAAAAGCAAAACATCTTTGAAGCGCCCTCTTGTTTGTAAGAAATAGGACATGTTCTCCCCCACCCCAGGTAGAGGTTACCATTCTTAGTCCAGTAAACTGTAGAACTGAATTATTCTTAACAACCTGACCATGTCTAAAGGCCACCCTGTTATTCTTTATTTTCCTCCAACCATTCCTGGACTAAGGTAGACTATGAGATGCCCCCAGCTTAGAAAAGCAAGTTTACATCTCTTATTCTTACCAGGTAAGTGGAGAATCCATCATTCCCTGTTCGATCCAAACTGAACCCCACCTAGGAGACAATTAAGAAGAATCTGTCAATCAAAGCAGCTCAGGCTCCCCTATCATCAGAAGCAAAACCACCACTGAAAGAGTCAAAGATGCTGCTCTCTAAATAAGTTAACCTACAGTTAAGGCAGAAAACAGATATTTTCCTCATTATCTAATTAGAGAAAAAAAATATTCCAATATAATAAACTTGTTCTTCCACCCATACCCACCAAGAATAAAGTATATACCAATTCAAACCCAAATTAATCAGGAGTATCTTCTGTCCCTACACATTTTAACTTATTTCACTATTTTTTCCAGATGTGCAGGGGTAAATTCACTGGATGCTTAATACAGCCACTAGACTCCAAGTAACTTACAAATAAGCTGCTCTTGTCATCAGGGCTCACAGGTGGCTTCAGTGAAAGGTTGCTGACATTGACCGTCATGAAACCATCCTTGAAGAAGCCAAAGGTATTCAGGTGTACTTTCTGTCTCACATCATCCTGTACAAAAGCAAAGTAAGTTTACAAATCACATACAGAGTCGTCAGCAGCAGCAGTCAAAGCAGAAGCAGGGTGACTGATGCTTACTTAAGTATTCATGCAAAACATCTGATCACACCAAGAGCAAATTTCCTTAGAACATCTTCAGATATAATAACCAATTCCACTGGAATCAATCAACTCTTCAAATGACTTTAAATAAATGTATTGTTGCTAATTATCTGGCTATACAACCAAGAAATATGCAAGAAAAACTCTGAAAGTAATTAAATATCTGGTATCCCTGATCAAACAAACTATTGCTACCAAAAAAAGAGATCATAGACAGATCAACTATTTTTTGAACACCAGCTACTGTCATTTCCACAGACTGAAGAGGAATTAGTTGACTACAGTGATATTGCATAACTGAGAGCTGGGTTTTGGCCAAGTGTTTAACAAGTATCACAGCATATTGTCACCCCATACTAACGGTTAATGTTTGGGCAGTCAAATACCCAACACACTGGGGTAGATGAGAAAATTTCTTACACAATCCCATTTCCCCAAAATTATTTTTAGCAAGGCCTTTTCTTATAAGCAGGACAAAGACCAAAAGTGGGATACGAGTGTTCAAACAGAATCAGTTGTGTTTGTTTCTCTAACAGGGAAATTCCAGTCCCCTCCTCTACTCCCAGTTGCAGAATAATTTACTTCCTCTCAGTTTGGCAAGAAAACCATATAAACCGATCACTTTCCACAGCTCACTCAGCTGACAAAGGTTCAAGTACTACAAGCTTTTTTTTTTTTAATAAGGAGGTCATGAAGGACCTCACATGAAAAGTGGTAAACATTACGCACAGCTGCCACATCAGATGAGGAAAGGTCACAGCCCTGTTATCTTGCATTCATAAATCAATAAATTATGCAGCTGAACCCTCAATTCTACAGGATCATTAATTGGATGAAAATCAGAAATAGAACAAAAAATAAAAAGCAAGTTTAAAATGTTGCTTAAAGCACTTTTACAAGTTGTCACTAAAAATAAGAAAATGGCTTCACCTAAGGAAAGATAATCAGATTACGAAATACTCTAAGGAGAGAAGCCATCTGCTAAAAACAAACAAACTGTTCTGGACAAGACACTGGAAGCCTGAGCTAAGAACTGTAGAAGTATAATAAGTTCTCCCCCTTCTTTTACCCCCAGTATCAATTTTGACATGACTGCATAAAACATTCCTGATGCATAAATATCACTTGCTGTAATAGCAGGACAGTAATCTGGACACAGCCAACCTGCAATCTAGCCATAATAAGATTGTCCTAACAGAACCAAGATAACCTGGCAAATAACCAGATGGTCCCCTTAACACTGAGAGGGAAGAAAAAAAGCAATGGTCACACATGGCTCAAAGCAGGTGCTTTGTTCAATGGACTATTAGAGCTGTGCTGTCTTCAGGTTCTAGGTCACCTAACATGCTTGAACAAGAGCCCATCTGGTTCATTTAACACTTGCAATAATTTCCCAGTCAGAACAGAAGATTAATACTAGCTCTTTATATTGCACACCACACATCTTCAACCACATCTGGACAGATAAGTGTTTGTCTGGGTGACTGGGTTGAGAAGAACAGGAGGGGGATCCAATCACTCAGGCAGAAGATGTTTTGCACAAAGACATCTGCTTAATCTAGACCACTTGCAAAGGCTATTCTGTTCCATTTAAGTTTATTTACTCTGCCAGCTCACTAATATGCTCCCCACCAACAAAACATAATTAATATACAACAGAGACACTTTCCTCCCTGGTTTTATCTCAGCTTTGAGTGCTTAGAGTTTACAGATTTAGGTCTCAAATCCTGCAGCTTTACATGATCCCGCTCGCTCTGTCAGTGGTTGCCACCAAGCAACAGCACACTCAGAGCATGGATTGCTCCAGACATTGACAGCTTAACGATACCTGCTGACTAATGACCACTTCATCTCTCACAGGAGCTTTAATGGGTCTGAAGAATCCAGCTTGTATTTATAATCACTCAACTGCTGACTTCAGAAATACTCAATTTTAAGCTTACAAAGGTGTTAACGCATACAAGTGAATGCTTAAGTATCTGAGTTGTTAGCAGACAGGTTATTTTAATTTACATAGGATGCATTTAACCATTAAACCTGCCCCTCTGACAAGAGATGACCTTGGACTTATTGCTAACAGCTTACAGTCAAACCAATACTGTAACTTCTCTGCCTGTTTGCATGAAAATCTTCTTCCACTCCTTTAGGATAAAAGCTGATCCTGCAACATTTGAATGAGATTGAAATGAGATTTTCAACCCAAGCAACTGAAGCCCGATAATGACCAACATTAAAAAAGCCATGAGTATTTAAAAACAACCACTGAAAAATAACATCTTTCAAGTAATAATTTACCATAAACCTGCAATATTGACAGTACCATAAAACAGGAGAGGTCTTGCTTTTGTTTTAGGAGCCAGTTAATTGGAATCACTTTAATCAGAAACTAAGATCACAGCTGCGACACAGTGCCACCAGCTGGATGGCTCCTCTTGAAACTGGTCCTTTTGGCTATTTGCTTGCTTTGAACTTAACTGCAAGCCTGACAAAGGCCTTGTTTAAACCAATCTTCTCATTCTCTGAGACAGTTCACCACTGCATTATGGAAAACATAAGGCCTCAGTACCATAGCATTTAACTGTTAAGTCAACAAAAGTCTTGCTTTTTGGTCAAGAGAAACATTCCAACTAACAGTGACACCTGGACACCTCTGAAAATTGTTTCCAATGGTCTTCTATGACCTCAATTTTTGCAGGGTTTGTTTTTTTTCAAACTTATCACCAAGGAAAAGAGCCTCCTTTGACAAAAGTAGTCTAACAGCAAGATTAAAACAATTTTTCTAACTTAGAAGAAATAAATAATTTTTTATGCTTTTATGAAGACAAAAGGTTATTTTTCAGAACAGGAAACTGCTCAGGCTGTGGCTGGGTTTTCTGACAACAAAAAAAACTTCACCTTAGCAGGCTAATTACAAATTCTCAAGAATGAGTCTATTCTAACTCAAGAAACAGCGGCTTGTTTGAGGAAACTTAATATCAAACACTTGCACAAAGCGCGGCCTTCAGCCTGGCACAGTGTCAAAGCGCACTTAAAAGCAAGGAGCCAATGGCAAGAACTCCAGAAGGGCGATTTCACTGTGAAAGGGTACAGTTGTTGGAGCCTGATGTTTACATAAACCCTGTAAAGAAGCCGATGAAGTAGAAAAGGAGCGACTGTGCTCCAACAATAAAGCTTGTGTTTATACAGGAGGTGGACAAAGGCATTAATGCACTTTGACTTTCCACTGCGCTTGGCAGCTCAGCATTCCACCTCACACTAAACAGCCACAAAACTAAAACTGTACCACTCTGACTGTAAAAATCAGCAAACAGTTTAGTAATTGATCCAGGCAGTTAGAGAAGCCCTAATAGGCCCAGAAGCCATAAAGTTTCCTGCTGAGATCACTTTTTGAAGCCAGTTTGAAAGGCTTCTACATAAGGGAAAAGTATCTTGCCAGGAGAAATTCTTCCAGCACTCAACTGTTAGTCACAAATTCCTCAAAGCAATAACATAAGCAGCACACAGGTCCTAATCTACTGCTTTGGAGAGAAATTTACTTTTCCTTAAGCAGAAAAATACTCACAGTTGCACATAACATACTCACAATTGCACATTAGATAATTACACAATCTGGAAAGTTACCTACGTATAAGTCATTAATCATTGAATCATCGAATGACAGAACAATTTGGGTTGGAAGGGACCTTAAAGATCAATTAATGTCCCCTTGGCATTCCCATTATCCCAAAGGCTGAAGGGGAGCTCCTCAGAAATTTTGCCACTCTCCCCGAACTGCTACAAGAACACAGTAATGCTGGTCCCTAGTCAAATACCACTTTATTAACTTCTTCCAACATTTCTATTGTGAAAATACTGTATGTCAATAGCAACAAAAACAACATTAACAATCTCATCCTGAAGACTTACAGAGCATTATATGGGTTGTAAGAGAAGCCCTGAAAAAACATCACCCCAAATGCCTCTGTCACACAACTGTGTAGCTTTTCATTTGAAGCACAACAGACAGCAGCACCCCAAAGCTGCAGATCTTCACCATGATCTACACCACTTCACATAAACAACCTTGAACAACAAGTTCTTCTCAAATATAGGCACAGGATAACACAACACTCTCCCAAAGCACAACCAGAAGTCTATTAAACAGAAATAGAGAGCTGCCAGCACAAATACCATCTTCTGCCTCTACTGATGGCTTGATTAGTGCTAAGAAACCACATTCAGAAGGCCAGTAAAATACTCATGAGCCTTTTACAGTAGAGCAACCAGTCATTAGCACAAGAGCACATCTGCAGAGCACAGATTAAAAGCAACACCAACCCCAAGACGCCTTCAGAACCTCCCCCCATGCCATGTTCAGCTCTCTCTCATCACACAGAGCTTTCTGCCTTGTTTTTATCAGGCTGGGAAGCACTGGTACCTTCAAAGCCCTGCAGGTCTAAGGCCTCTTCACACGCTTTCCCCACTAAGGCCAAATAGACACAGACGGGGGCCAGTAGGACGTGGGGAAGAGGGGAGAATAACGGGAAAAGCTAAACACAGTGGGGCCCGAGCAGGGGGGGGGGGGCAACTCAGCAAGCAGTGACGAGGGGGAAGCGCCGGGGGGGGGGAAGGCACAGGGCGGGCAGGGAGGCCCCGGCCCCGCCGCTACCGCCAGCCCGCCCGGTGCGGTAGAGCCCGCGGGGCCGGGGGCAGCGCAGACCTTACTTTGAGGGTGAGGTGATGGACGCGGGCGCCGGCCAGGCCCGCGCAGAGAAGCGCCAACGCCAACACCACCACGGCCGCCATGTTTATTCCAGCGTCAGCATCCTCTTCCGCTCTACTTCCGGGGTCGGGGAGGGGCACGTGATCAGGGATCACGTGACTGCGCCGGGACGGTCCCGCCCTAGAGTCGTAGGAATAGTTCGGTCGGAGAAGAGCGTTGAGAGCGTCGAGTGCAGCCATCCCTGGTTGCTGCTAAACCGTCCCTGACCACCTCATCGCCTGTCTTTTAAACCCCTCCAGGGATGGCGACTCAACCACCTTCCTGGACAGCCTCTGCCAGTGCTTCACCTCTCTTGCACTAAAGACGTTTTTCCTAATATCTAATCTAACTCTCTCTTGGCAAAGCTTTCCTCTCATCCTATCACTTCTTACTTGGGAGAAGAGACCAGCACCCAGCTCGCTACAACCTCCTTTTGGGGACCTGCAGAGAGCTATGAGGTCTTCCCTCGGCTTCCTCCAAGCTGAACAGCCTCAGGTTCCTCAACTGCCCCTCATAACCCTTGTTCTCCATCCCCTTCTCCAGCTCTGTTCCCTTCTCTGAACATGCTCCAGGCCATCAATGTTCTTGTAGTGAGGGGCCCAAAACTGAACCCAGGATTCAAGGTGCAGTCTTACCGATGCTGAGTACAGGGGCACAATTTCTTCCCTGCTTCTGCTGGCCACACCATTTCTGATACAGGCCAGGATGCCATTGGCCTTCTTGGCCAGGTGGGATTTATCCCCACCACCGTGGGTTTGTGGCTCCCCATCCCCTTATCTCTTCCTGCAAGGCCCTTCTGGGCTCTGCTGGGCTGGCCCTGCCTGCAGGCTGCCTCGCACAGTGGCCTCCACGGGTTGGCCCATTTCTTCAGTGAGGGCCATGGCAGGGGCCCTGTCCTGGGCTCTTTCCTCGCTGCTCTCATGGGGAAAACTGGCCAAGGAAACCCCCTGAGCCTTCCCCTTCCAGTCTGTGTGGCTATGCTTAGCAAGGCCCTGCTTTGGGGTGAGGGCACAGAGCTGCTCTGCCACTCAGGTGAAGGCTGGAGGTCTTTCCATCTTATCCCTCAGCCACGCAGCACAGTTCATAGGGAGGTTTGGGTTTGCTGCTTCCAGCTTAGCCATGGATTAGCCAGTAGGTTTCAGCTTCTTCCTGGGAGTTATGGGGAGAGCATTAAGTAGTCAAACAACAGAAAGAACAGTCTTTCTGTGTAAGGCTTGATTTACGGTATTAATTTTAAATGCCACAAAAAAGTAGCAAAACAAATTCCTTACTGGAATAGTTTTGCAGCTATTGAACTATTTGAAACCGGTAGCTGTAGTCCCACTAAAAAAGTAAAAGACAAGCGGGTTGGGCTTGGCTTCAGCAAATCCTTTGTTGCTCAAACTGAGAGTAATATAAGAAGCAAAGTGAAAATGAATAGCAGCAATTAAAATGGCTTTTAGGCTAACACATCGCAAAAAAAAAAATTAAGACTATGAGATGGGAAGCCATCAAGGTAAATAAATGTAATAGGTCCATGGGGACTCCTGTGCTGTCGGCTCAGGGGACTCAAACATCCTGTTTTCCCCTTGCATAGAGTAACAGCTGTGCAAGTTTCTTCATCAAAACCCAGAAAACAACTGGATTTGACCACCAGATAGTAAAATACAATTGAGGGTGAAAAGGTAGAGAAAAATCATATCTATTAGTAAGATAATGAAGAATGTCACATCTTTGTACAGAGGTGATTGAGATGTTACCTCTTACAATTTCATTTCCTCTTTTATACTATTAGGTAACAAAATCAACAGAGAAATGTCGCCATCAGCCAAAGAAACCTGGACTGGTACCAGAAAATATCTGGAATCAGCTTGTGCTTTTCTGGGATTCTTTCTCTGGGCAGTAGCTGGTGTGTGCCACTAGATGTCCTGTCAGTATCAGCCCTCGCCTTGCACCCGGCTACACACCACGGATCGAAAGAATCCTGTGTAACTATAAGAATCAGATCATTTATTCTGAGAATATAGCCCTGATCCAGATATCTTCTTGGAATTAGTATTTTTAATGTTGTAATTATTTTAATTCCTGTGCATGGACCACCTGAGAAACCTAGAGATTTTTAACTTCTGAGAAACAGCTGCTTGCAATCACAGCTGCAGCACAGGCTTTCATGCCTTGCTCCATTACTAAGCATCAGGCACACTTTGACTGCTTTAGCGGTTAAACAGTAAGAGGTTTTCCCTTATAACTCTAGTTACTGGTTCAGCTCAAGCTGCTTGTCTTTTAATTTTTCAGTCTGAAGATGCTTCCTAATAGCAGCCGGGGATTTCTATGCCACAGGCTGGAAACAGTCTGAAAAGATTTACTTTTGTCATGTAACTCTCCACTATCAGGGTATTGTAGTAACTGTAAGTTTCCCACTTACCAAGGCTAAATAATCTCAAAGTCAGACTTTATAGCGTGTTTGTTTTGGCTATGTATTTTTCTAGGAACTTGTGTGTTAAGAGATGTCTGTACTGACATTTACATCCCTAGCAATATTCAAACTGGCTGCTGTCTGAAATGAATATGCTATAACAGCAGCTCTCATCATTACACTGATATGTTTTACTGTAACTTCCAGACAAGATTCTCCTGGCTCTAAATGTGCTGTTCCTAGCAAGAACAGTTATTCTTAGCTGTGCTTAAACATATTTAGCCTGGGTATCTTCTTCCTCTACTCCTCCATCGTATTTTCACATGTATCCAAATATCCAATTAGAAGCCTTCACACATTTTTTTTTTTAAGCATATCACAGGCAACTCTTGAGATTGGGTGGAAGACATTAGCGATATCGGGAAGACCTTGGCATAGGAACAGCCTAGAGGTATCTCAGTACAGAGTGAAGCAGATTAAGTGTCAATTTGTCAACGTACTCCATGAGGTATGGGGACGTCATGGAGCAGCAGGGTCTGGCTGTTCCCTGAGGGACATGGAGTTGTGAGATGGGCATGATAATACAAATCACAGGGCAGGAGCCTCACCATTCAGTAACCAGGAATACAGTCCCATAGCAAGGCAGGGCAAGGGATGGTAGCTGGGAGCAGCCATGAGTCCAGGTCATCAGGTGAGGCAGGGACCAGGCTGAGTAGGGAAATCCATCTGCAGTTCAGGCAAGGGTAACCAAGGTCAGACACAACCTAGAGAGCTCCAGAGGGATAAGGCAGATGTGAGATCAACCAGACACAAGCCAGCTTCCACATCAACAGGGTCTATAGCCAGGCAGAACCATAACTAAGCTAGAAATCCCCACAGCATTACTGAAACCCTCATGCCAAAGCTTAAATGGGGCTCCTGGGTAGAGGGTGTGGGTGGAGGACACAGGTGAGGCTGGCCAGGGCCATTAAGGTTTATCAGGGGTTTATCAGGTCTTAATCAGGCCCCTCTTAGCCCTGATAGGCCATTTAAAGAGAACCAAGGTTCCCTGCTGTGTTTGGGAGTGATTCCTGTGGTGTTGTAACAGCAGAAAGGAAACAGCTATGATAGCCTTAGGGAAAGGTGTGTCCTCTTCCTTTTCTAGTCTTGTTTTAGGGCCAGTGTATGAGAGGTTACAAGCAACGTCTACATTCCTTGTCTCGGTCAGAGATGGTCTGGGTAGAATTATATAACTAAAAGGGAAGCAGCTGCAAGAGTGATAACTCCAGGGGGAAAAGGTGGGTCCTCTTCCTCTTGTATCCTGGAAGCTAAAAATGCTTGTACGTGTTTTGAAAGTTGTAATTTTTTTTCCTCCTTCACAGAAGTAAACAAACCCAGAGAAAAGGATTTAGATTGAACTATAACTTAAGGGTTTTATTTTATCTTCTTCAAAATATCCTCTATATCGTGTAGCAGCTAATCTGGCTGTTTTCAATTGGGATTGAGGTTTCCTGAACAAAGTCAAGGCCTTCTAAAACAGGAATTGCTTCTATGTGGGCTTAGGACTTATTTCTGGGAGTGCTCTGAATCATAACAACAGGAGAGGTAAACAGAGAATTTACAAGAATAGGTCCATAGATAACAGATCTGCATGGTCTTGTTCTCAGTGTGACTGAAGTAAAACTCCAGTGGCTTCTGTATTGCCCAGATTTGTATTGTATGTATTAAGTAATAAAGTGATGGATGATATAATTTCTAAGTGTCATTTTGAATTATTCTTTTGAGGCTGGGACCTATTGAGCTTTCCAGCATTGTACTTCAGCATAAAGGGCTTTTAATGCTCCCATTATTGCTAATTACACTAGTAATTAGGGAACAACCAAACTGCAGGCCCTGCTGGTTTGGGCACTGTAAAGCTGAGAGCAGTAACATATGTGGCAGTCCCTGCCTTGGAGAGTTTCTGGCTAAGTTCTACTCAACTATAGGAAGAAGTCCCCATCCAGAATTGATTTTATTTAGTGTTTGTTGTGAACCTCTGTCCACACACATTTTAATAACTTCCCATAGGTTTTGGTGTGGTTGAATCTAATGTACCATCACAACACAGAACTTGTGCTACTGGCCTTTATCTTTCTGTAACCGGTTAAGCATTTTTATCTTTCAGTGTGGACAGGTTTCCCTGCCTGTGCCGGTGCAACAGGTTTGCCTTGTTCCCCTCCCAGCTCTTTGTGTGAAAGGAAATTCCACGGCAAATTTGCCTCAGATGATACCAGTGCTGCGTTCAGTTTGGGCCCCATACATTCTTTTTGCTCAAGTATTTATGGATTAAGATCTCAAGAAATCGTGATGCAAGTATGTTGTCTGGTTTTGCAATGCATCCTGGATGGATGTGGGTCTGAGGACAGCTTTGGGGGGCATTGGTGCCCCTTTCCTGAGTGTGTGTGGAAGCACAGGCCCTTGGAAGGTTGTGGTTGTGCTTTTGGCAGCGTGGCAGGCTCAGATATTTAAATATGTTGGCAGTAGCAAGAAGTACTCTGTAAAATGAGTTGAACAGCATGTCTCTCAGCTGCTGTGAAGTCAGTTCTTTAAAGTAATAACTTTTAATGATGAACAAAAGCCCTGCCTCTTCTCTGCCTCACTTCAAAGACAGCAGTGAGGAGCAGCCTTCTACTTGGAGGTCTAAATTGGTTGAACTAAGATAAAAATAAATGCACTTCACTTATTAACCTAACTCTTGTCTTCATTGTTGTTCCAGACTTTTGAATTGCTTAATAAGTTATTTTTTGCTAGTCTTTTATCGTGTAGGTGAGTAGCCAAGCATTAGTGAAAGAAGAGCATTGATCTCGGGAGAGAATGTTTGTTATGGCAGCTGGTCACTTTTTATCTTCTGACATCAAAAGGATCTCCATCATCTCTAAGCTGATACCAAGTTCCTCAGGTGAATATATGTGCTTCCCTTTGTTTTGCCCATATAAATCATAGAATCATTGAGGCTGGAAATGACCTCTAAGATCATAAAGTCCAATTGTCAGCCCAACACTGGCCAGCCTACTAAATCTTTCATGAACAGATGCAACAATATAAAATCAGTCTTATAACTGAAACCCAGAAATATAGAATTTGATTAAGTGACACAGCTCAAATAAATGCAGTTAGAGAGGAAGATGAGCACAAAACAAGTCTTATATCTCTACCAAGGCAATGGGCTGTTTTCTGCAAGGCCTGCGCAATCCCTACAACCACTTACATTTATGCAAAGATAGATCATTTGATTACTTTTCTGCTGCTTACAGAGCGTGTTGGTGACAAATGGTGGGCTTAATATTCCCTGATTTGGGTTATTTTGGGTTGTGTGTGTATGTAGAAGAGAAGGCTCTTGGGAGACCTTATAGTGGCCTCCCAATACCTGAAAGGGGGGCTACAGGAAAGCTGTGGAAGGACTTTTTACAAGGGCCTGTAGTGATAGGATGAGGGGGAATGGCTTTAAACTGGAAGAGGAAGAGTTAGATTAGACATTAGGAAGAAATTCTTCATGATGAGGTTGGAGAGGCCCTGGCACAGCTTTCCCAGAAAAGTCATATCTGCCCCATCCCTGGGGGTGTTCCAAGGCCAGGTTAAATGGACCTTTAAGCACCCTGATTCAGTGGGAGGTGCCCATGGCAGGGGGTTGGAATTGGATGGGCTTTAAGGTTCCTTCCATTCCAAACCATTTTTTCATTCTGTGACTTTTTTCCTGCTTCAGTTGAGAAGGCTTATCAGGGCAAACCTGTTGTGAATGAAAAGAATGCTGATGTTCTTATTCCTTTTTTTCAGTTTTAACATCAGCTCTGATAACCAAGGTCTCTACAGTCCCTTCCACTGCAAACCATCAATACAGAATCATAGAATGGTTTGGTTTGGAAGGGACCCCAAAGTCCATCCAGCTGGTTTTCAGGGTGTGGGTTTCCTTTTTCCTAGGGCGGCTCCCCCTCTTCCAAATGGTCAAAAACAGTAATACTTGGTTAAAAAAAACCCACTCCTCGCCTGGGGAAGTAGCACCCGGGGCTGGCGGCCAGGGTGTCCTCTGGGGCAGGGAGCGACTCCTTCATCCCAGGGCTGAGGATGAGGACAGGAGATGGGTCAGGGGCTGAGGTAGGAGCTTGGGCTGGGGTTGATGCTAGGGCTGGGTTTCATGCTGAGCCTGGGGAAGGAGCACAGCCCCATGTCCTGCCGCAGCTCCCCCTCCGCCCGAGGGTCTCGGACCGGGGGCGGTGCGCGGGCTCCACCGGCCCCTCCCGCCGCGGCTCACGCATGCGCAGCGCGCAGGAGCTGTCAATGCCCCCCCCCCCGCCTCCGGGCCATTTTGCGGCGCGATGAGGCGGGAGCGACGCTGAGAGCAGCGCTCCGATCCGCTTGGCACCGCGCACCTCCACCCGCGTCGGGACCCGGCCCGCCGTGCAGCGCGGAGCACGAGGGGAAGAGAGCGCAGCCCAGGGGACAGCGAGACCCCGCGCGCCCCCCGCCAGCGCCGGCGGCGCGGCCGAGCCATGAGCTGGGGCACGGAGCTCTGGGTGAGTGAGTGCGGGGTCCGGTGCGGGGAGAGCTGACGGGCTGTGATGCAGGGAGCTACGGGGAGGTGCGGGGGGTCTGGGGGAGCTGTGGTGCGGGTCGAGGGGAGCCGCGGAGCGGTGCGGAGTTCGGGGTGGGGTCTCGGGGGAGCTGCAGTGCAAGGAGCCGCAGAGCGGGGTCCGGCGGAGCTGCTGTGCGGGGATTTGGGGTATCTTGGGAGCTGCATAGCTAGGGGTCTGGGAGGAGCCGCGGTGAAGGGGGAGCCGCGGTGCTGGGCAGTGCGGGGTCTCGGGGGAGGTGTGGGGTCCGAGGCGGTGCGGAACGCGGGGCCGGTGGTAGTGTGGGGGTCCGGAGAGAGCTGCGGTGCGCGGTTTGAGGGCCGGGGCGTTGCGTGGTCCAGAGGGAGCTGCGGTGCGGGGTTCGGGGTCTGGGCGGAGCTGCGAGGCGGTGCGGGGTCTGGAGGGGCTCCAGCCGGCGGCTCCGCTCTGCAAGGACCCCCTCTCTGGAAGCTCACACGTGCTTGGAGATCCCAGCGGAGACTCCGTGGTTTTATTGATTTTCTCCCCCTAAAATTGCTCCCCAGCACAGGAGGGAATTCTGAGAGCAGGAGGCAAAAACTGGGGTGGGTTCTGCGTGTGGCTCCTGCGGGAGGTGGGTTTATATCCAAGGGGTCCAATTTCAGGAGAGGGAGCTGCAGAGAAGAAAAGCCGGGTGATAAAATCCCCTTTTGGCTGTGGTTAAGGGGCTTCTCTCCACGCTGGGTTTTGAAGGACGGAGGTGATTCTGTGTTTTCTGTTGTGTGTGAATAAGCACGGTTTAACGGTGGGGGAGGATTTCGGTGTCCAGAGCTCCTGGTTTGTTTTCTGAAGTGAACTTGGGGAGTGTAAATGGTTTTGGTTTACCCTGGAAAATATCGAACCGGTTAAAAGCAGGTAATAATGATTTGAAATGGTCCACCTGAGAAAATCAGGGTGGGCAGATGAAGAAGTGCTGGAAGCAGCAGGGCTGTGCATGTTCCATCACAAAGAGAAGGTGGTGCAGCCATGTTTGGTAGCGCGGTGGAGCCAAACCGGTTGCTGAGGCTGGGGCCAGCGGGCAGGAGACTCTGCAAACCCCTGGGAGGGGGGGACAGGGAACTGCTTTGGAGAAATCTGGTCTCTGAGAGGGGGGAAGAGGGAAACGGAAACCGCGTTTTGAAGGGAGAAGTCAAGGCTGAGTGGCAGGAGGTCATCTGGGTTGCAGAGCACTGCAGGGTTTTGCTCCTGCATTTGGCTGTTTGCGGCCAGCAAGTTAGGATGGAAACGTGTCTCTGCACTGAAATGGTTGTTTTAGATGTGCTAATTGCTGTCCTCTCTGGATGCATTACAGGCATCTTCTGTCAGAGAGTTAAGTAAGCATTGTATTTTGCTGTGAGAATGTCGTTACAGCTTGATCTGCTCAGAGCTGGAGAGTAAATTAGGGAGCAAATGCTTGCTGAGAGGCTGTTGTGGTTGTGTTTGTATCTCCAGAGAAAGAGAGGTGATAGATACAGATAAATACTGTAGTGATGCTGTATCACCACAGTCCGGGAATGCAGTGATAGAATGAGGGGAAATGTTTTTCAGCTGAAAGAGGGAAGATTGAGGTGAGATCTTAGGAAGAAATGTTTTCCTATGAGGGTGGTGAGGTTTCCTGTGAGGATGCTGAGGCACAGGTTGCCCAGAGAAGTCGTGGCTGTCCCATCCCTGGAGGTATTCAAGGCCGGGTTGGTTGGAATTTTGAGCACCTTCATCAGTGGGAGGTGTCCCTGCCTATGACAGGGGGGTTGGAACTGGATGGGCTTTGAGGTCTCTTCCAACCCAAACCGTTCTATGATTCATTAATGCTATATTGATTCACTGGTTTATAAACGGCTTTGCTGCATGGGAGTGTTGATGGGAAAATCTGCAGTTGCTTTCATTTTCTGCATTTTGAAAGGTTTTGGGGGCAGATGAAATCGTTTGAGTGGAATTAAAATAAGAGATACTGCAGTGATTTTGAGACAGAAAAATATTCTGAAGGTGGATTTAGTTAGGCAGTCTTAAAAGTGAAAACTGAAAGGTTTCTGCACAAGAACGGTGGTAGTAGAATATTGCTTATAAATAGTTGTTTCTGTTTTATGTAATCTCAGATTACACTTGTCCTCTGTAACAGTTACAAACTGCTTTTGTAACATACTTTTTTCTGCTTGAAAATTTTGTTGATGAAGTTATTGTCTTCAGCAGCAGTGTTATTTTTCATGTATTCAGTACAGTAATTAGAAAAGTGTAGCAGGTTTACGAGAAAGAAGTTGGCCCAATAAATTAAATGATTCTGGATACAAAATTGGCAGGAGTTCCTTTATTTTAAATTGGGCAGAGCTTTTTCCAGTGCTCTATTTAGGCCAAAATGCTGATTTCTTCTCCATGTTTTCCCTTTCACTCAGAAAGGAAACCACACAAACAGTGTGTATGTATTATATGCTACCTTCTTTTGTTGGTCACAGCATGCTTTTTTTATCAATATTGAATTTCTGAATTACCTTAGAACTTGGTTTAAGTAGTCAGAGAATGGGTTTTTAGGAATAGGTGTGGTAAGCAACAAATGCTTGTTCGTGATGTGACTGGTGCATGATTTGAAGCAACTGTTTATTTGATGGGCTGAAAGTTGAGGCAGTAACAAGTGTTTTAGAAGTTTGAAATTGGCTAGAAAGATTAGCTTTGCTTGATCAGGCTCCACTTGCAGCCTGTGTCTCTGTGGTGTGTTGGTCTGCCAGGCTGAATGTGTGTTCATGATTCACCCCTTTAAATGTAGCAAAGGAGAAGTAAAATTGAGCTTGCTCATTAGAGCATGTAGAATGTTAAAGTGCATGGATTTATGTAGAGTTTCTATTCATTCCTGGAAAAAAAAAAAGCTGATTGCAGAAAGCCTTGTACTTCAGAAGCACTAAAATCCCTTCGGCAACATGTGAGTTATTCCCAAGGCAGAGTTTCAAGTCTTGTGCTGTGATGTGTGTTCTGTGCCTCTGGCTTGCAGCTCCTCTTGTAAAGCTCCTATTGATGTTTCACTCAAATGTAGATTTCTGAATTCACAGCATTGGCCCTGTGAGTGTAAATGGACCCATAATCAACAGAATTATTGGAGGTACTAATGCAGAGTTTATATGCCATATGAGGCTAAATGCTTGGGCTAATGAGATCATCTGGGGCCTCCAAGCAATCCAGTGTTCCAGAGCAAAACCTGAAGGTCTCATGTGAGTTTCCTACATGTAAGCACACAGTGCAGGGTGGCAGCAGCTGCTCTGTGTACTGTGCTGTTTGTCCTCCTACTCAGCCCTTGCAGAAGTCTTTCAGCCTGTTAAACTTGAAACATTGAGGAGCGGGAGGAAGAAGTGATGGGTGAAAGACAGAGTACAGTCAAAGGACCAAACCATTCTGCTTTTTATTCCAGTTCAAGACTAGCATTAAGGGATAACATGTACCAGAGTATAGTAGATACTTTTTTTTATGTCTCATTCTTGAAATTGGCAATGTTTTCAAAATACTTGGCTAATATAAGTGGTAAGTAAAGATTATGTGTACTGACGACACATCTTGTACCTTATCTGTGACCTAACTTGTACCTTCAGTCAGCTGTGCTTTAGGGACCATAGGCTGTAAAAGCATACTTGGATTTTTTTTTTTACCCTTTTCCTCTCTTGGGAAGTGGGGAATTAGAGTATGGTACATACTGCTATTCTGAAGCTAGTAAAATGCTACTGTGTGCTGTGCTTTCCACCAGTGTGGTATGAAGCCCATAAAGCAAGTGGTAGGAATTACATAGCAAACTGAGCTAAAACTAACCTCAGCACTTCAGTCGTTGTCTTTTGAGTGGAAAAAACTGTGGCTGCATGGTCAGTATATTGAAGGGAATGAACTGCCTTGATGATGAGTTTTGGTAGAGTGTGTAGTTTGGGGGAGCTACGTGTTAATTTGTGGTTAAGTGGTGCAGGCAAAACTCTTTCTTCAGAACTCTGTCACACAGCACAGCAAGCACAAGCAGTCAAGTGATTAAATGTGGGAAGATTCATCTTTTCCACATTCAGTGTGAAGGTAAGAAAAAGCTGGGGAGGAAGGCGATTTAATCAGATTTTTCTTTACCCTTTATGAAAAGCTGGTGTCTGCTCACAGCGGTCACTGTCCTGTTGGCCTTTGACAAGGTAAAATACTCTGTATTTTAGGAAAGACTTAATTTGCCATCCTTACACAAAGGGCTGTGTTGGCCAGCTCCTCACATGAGTGATACTTCAAGAGCTGTGCCTTTTGTTTGTGGAGTGTTCCAGTATGCTTTAGTATGAAAAAGTACAATTTGTGGATATGGTTATTTTTGCCTTATAAAGTTCACTTAGAAATGTGAATTGCCATTAAACTTCTTATGGCTTAGAGAATAATTATTTTCAGCAATGGTAATTTCTTAATCCACTGAATTAAAATAAGTAGTTCTCTTAGCTACATCCTCATTGTTGGACGATGAAACATAGGTGCAGCTCCGAGAACTGGAAGGCCCCACTTACTATCTGTAGCTGATAAATCACTTCCTCTTTCAGTACTCACGTCTATATTTCATCAGCAGAATTTGTGTTTAAACAGCTGTAACCTTGCATTTCTTAAATTTGCTTGAATGCAGTATTGTTCATCAATAGTGTTTATAATGTATGGGTGTTGCATGTAGTGATGACTCACAGTCTGAAGCACCTGGGTGCTTTTGGCCTTGGTGGCATCACTCAGTGGTGTGATCTGAGTGCAGTAGGCAAGGGTGAGCTTAAAGGAAATCTCTGTTCTTGTCAGCTTGTTCCCTGTAAGAGGATCTGCAGGGCTGGGGCTGGGTTTGTATTGCTTCTTTTCTGAAGCCAACATCTAGGTTTATTGTATGCACCACAGTAGCTGATTGCATAGGGTAGAAATCTGTGTCATCCCACCTATCCCATTCTCACACCCCTGCCAGTTCTTTGGGTCTGGGTGTTAACTGTTACTCCCCAAAACCAAAAGGAGCAGGAGCTGGTTTCTGATCAGACAAGGACACAGAGGAGAAGTATGCAGTCTTGCATGCTGAATCACAGGTTAACTCTGATCATGAGTTGAGAGTTTCCATTATATAAAGTAAAATGGGCCCAACCTTCAAAGGTGGGCGGGTGAATTGTCTGCAGCTCAGAAAATCTTCTTCTGTAGTGACTGTAAATGTTCTTCTGAAAAGTGGAGTTTGTTGTAAATAGACTGTGAATTATTGAAACTTACTTGGCAACATTCAGACAGCTCCTAGAGGCAGAGCTGTGCATCTCTGACCCCTTTCTCTTTGTATTCAGTAGAATTTTGGTTTCTGTTTAGTTACATGTTAAAATTTCTGTGTAATTCAAAGAAGCTGGAGTTTCATCCACAGAAATATACTCTCAGAGTAAGGCATCCTGAAAGTAAATACAGTAAGAGGTTGGGGGAAAAAAGCTTAACTCGGGAATAAATGCATCGTATTTATAATTTTGGCTTGGTTTTGTCTAAGGCTCTGAGTAAAAGTTGTGTACAGAGTGCTGGATGGACACTTCAAAGCAAAATACAATTTTCATTAACTAAGTATTCTGCATAGTTATTTGGGCAGTTTTGAGGTAGTAAAATTGTCAGACGTTAACATCTCCTCATTTCACAGTGGATGGCTCCCTCTTTTAAGTGGTCAGGATCACTGAGTGAGAAACTGTTTGTAGGAGTTGAATCATTGCATAGTATCTTAATTTTGCAGTGTATACTTTTGCATTTGCCCAGCACAGGATGTTAGTTTGGGCTGCTGCAGCCTTTAAGGATGTGCATTTTAAAATCAGTGCCACTGTAGTCCTTTTCATTCGTTAGCAAGTAGTTGATTTTTAAACTCTGAGTTGCATTGGGTGGGTGCCACCCTGCTGCTCCTGGGAGAATGGAGTTGTGTGAGGGGTCCCTGCGTATGCCCCCTCGGTATTCCAGGCACCCGGAGTAGAAACCCTCCCTTCCTGGTACCTGATGGAGTTGCTGGGTCTGTAATGTATGAACATATGAGTAATTTTGTTTACAATTCTGCTCTGCTTTGAGAAAGAGGATTACTATAATATTGTCACCCACCTATTCTTGTATTTCCTACCTATTCATTAAAGAATGGGGGATTTTGCGGTCTTTTCAGCATGAGTCAAGACTGTGGAATATCTTTTCACAGACTCTTCCGTTTTTATTGTGGCTGTTCAAGATCCCCCGCTTTCTTGAACCATATGGGAAGGCAGTCAAACATGAGAGATGTTTTTCTGGGCTCTTTGCAGCTCATTAGTGTTACTCATGTTGTGAAACATTCTTTTAAAGCAGAATTTCAAAAGCCATCCTGCACAAAAAGAGTGGGAGCCATTGCTGCATGGTAACATAATAACATGCTTACATTATTGCCTTTGTTGATTGCTGAAAAGGTAACCTGCTAATGAATTTTTGGAAATTCACTTTCATCCTGTTTGAAATAATGCTTCTAAGATTGGTTATATGTTGAATCCAATCCAGTTGTCAAAATCTGAACCTCTGTTGTGAATTTTCTTAGCATTCAGATAAATATTTTAAAGTAACTTCCCCCTGCAATATAATCATATGCTTTTCCAATGAAACTTCTTCCTCCTTCAGCCCCTACAAACTCTACTTTTCCATTTCACTTTTTTTTTTTAACAATAAGCTGATTAAATTGGTGAGAGGGAAACCCACCGTTATCTCTTGACAAATTGCAGTCTTTGGAACTGGATGGGCTTTAATGTCCTTTCCAACCCAAACCATTGTATGATTCTATGATAACCTTATTACCCTTCTCCATAATTTCTTTTGGTTTAGTTAAGAATGGCTTATTGTTCCTTTTTGCATCTAAACATGGCAAACTGTTGGTGGGATTTCGAGATTGCTTACAGCACAGAGCGGTGGAGTTAAAGTGCAAGAATGAAATGTTGATTGCCCACTCGTCATTGCTGATCACCGAGGCAGACATGCGTGGTGTAAAGCACGCAAAGAAGCAGTTCTGTTGCAATATTGTCCTTAATTTATTTGGGTAAGAGTCAGCCTAATTGGAAAAACAACGAAAAGCACAGCAGCAATCCCCCAGATGCCCTCGGAAACCCAGTGAAGCAACACAGCTTGAAACGAAGCCTCTCAGGAATTAATGCCTGGCTTGGAAAGATGGTCCCCAATGAGCTACCAAGTCATCCAGATAGTCCTTAATTCCAAGGAAACGCCAGAGCGGATTAGCAGTCATTTTGTTGTAGATGAAATAACATTGGTTTCTGTGTCACTTGGCTGAATCTTGTTCAGTAGTTTTCAAGTTCTTCTGCTTGGTACCTAAAAAGGTTTTAAAACAAATCCTGGAATTCTGCCCTGTTAGTGGGGTCACCACGAGTGCTGCCAGTAGTGCTTGGGTATCTGAAGGGGAAGAGCAGTTGGTAGTGTTTACACCTACTCCTCTGTCAACAGCAGGCACGGTTTCTTTTGTGAATTATTCATTCTTTAGTTCAAAAATTGTACTTAGATTGCGCCGAGTCTGTGGATACGCAGATAAAGGAGTATTACCAATGTGACAGGAGAATGACAGTCTTACAGAGAGGTTGGAAAATACTGCTTTTGGAAACTGGAAAGCTGGAGATTTTGATGCTCAGCTCTGATTGACTCTGAGAAATTGCTTATGGGGTGCCTTGGGCAGTTTCCTCTGTCTCTGTTTTAGACTGAGCTGGTAGCTCTTCTTGTTATGAAGGTTATTTAACACTTTATGTTGAAGTTCCCTGTTCTCTGCTGCTCAATTTTTATTCCAAGTTGCTGTACTCAGACTGCAGGTTTCTTTTCTTTTTTTTCTGTGCCTGCTTGACATTTTTCATATTTCAGATTATTCAGTTGTTACCAGGGCTGTTGTCTTGCACATAGTAAACATGGTGCCACTTTGGTCTTGGAAAGCTGCAGGACTCCCATTCACTGGAGCAAGGATTTGAAATATGGCAGACAATAGCTGTGGAACAGGGATGTGCCTTCTGCTGCTCTGGTAAAAATCTGCCCAAATTAGGCAAACTTCTAAGTCTTTGGAGAAACACCACTTTGCAAATGCTTGTTGACGGTGTTAGTGCTGAAGTCTTCAGAAGTTCCAGTGTGCGCTGAGTACGTTTTGGCCTTGGAGGGTTTTTTGTGGCACAAGGTGATGCAGTCACCCACAGGATAATTGTGTGCTCCTCAGTCTGGTCACTGCAAGAGTGCAGCCAGACTGTCCGTGCCACAGCTGCTGGAGGCCAGGGTGGAGTTGGGCAGCCTCTTCTGCTCTCAGACACCTTCACGGGCACCCAGAGGTGCAGAGGAGGGAGCTGTAGAACACAGTCCTGCATGAGCTGGGGCTGGGCTGGAATTTGTGGGGCAGGGAGTTGGGAGAAAGTGGGCTACAGCTAGGAAGGAAAGGGATGAAAGGCACAGAGTCCTTCTAAAGGTTGGTCTGGTCAGATAACACTGCCATGATGTTATTAGGCTAATTCTTCTCTTCTTATGGACTGGTTCTTCACTTGTTATACTCACCTAAGGGTAAGGAATGGGGGAAGAGATGTGGTCAGAGAGGAACCTGGCTGATTGAAGAGACAAAATGTGTTGGGGAAGAAATAGTGGAGCTCAGACTGGGATCTGGTTACAGAAACTTGGAGCTGCTTGTCTAGGAACCATTGCTGTGATTGGAGTACCAGGAATTATGGGAATGGGGTTGTTTGAGGAGAGACAACTCAAACTGGCACTTCTCATGAAATCGAGGAGGATGAGAGAACCATGACTAACTGGGCAAAGGAAACAGCAGAAATGAGGTCAGGAGGAGAAGGGGAGTTTAAACAAACAAAGACAAGGAGCCAGTAGAGAGGAAACAGCTTGGAGAAAGGGCATGTGGGGAGAGCAAAGTTGGATTCTGGGTAAAACAGGTGGGATTGGCTTGCTGTCAGACAGGATGGACAATGGGATTAGTGCATTAGGAATGGCAAGTCAAGAGTTTGATGGGATCAGGAGAAAGTGAATGGATGCGCAAGGGTGAGGGAGAAGTGTGGAGCAAAGTATGAAGATTTAATAAGAAATACAACAGAAAAGTAGTGAAGGGACTTAGAAGTCCTCTTTTGCATGCTTGGCTTTGTAGCATCGCTATTTTAAATGTGGGTTTTTCCACGTCACATTTAAGTAAAGTTGATTTACTGGTTTGAATGCATGTATGTTCATTTCTGTGGCTACATTTTGCATCTTTACCCACTGTAGAAGAATGTTTGACCATATCCCCAAAAGAGAGCTTTATCCAGAAGTGTGTGCTCTGCTGTTTTTCATCCACTTGTTCTGTGCAAAAAAATTGGAGGAATTGCTTAGCAAATAGGTTTCAAATGTTTTTAGATAATGTTTTTCACTCTACATTATGCTTTCTCTTGTGCAGAGATAAATGCTTTAACATCTTATATTTACAAAAGGAAAAAAATTATTGGCATGCAGCACTGAGTGAATGGAAGTGTGTTTTCTCAAACAAAAGTTAAATGGGGAGGGGAAATATTTCTTGCCCTCTTGAGGGCTGTTGATCTGTCAAATGTGGGTCTTGTAGGAGTGGCATTCATTAAGAATGTGGAACTAAGGTTTTGCTCTAGTAAAAGGAAAACCTGGCAGTGGATGAACTGGGGGAGCTGTGATAGAGTGCTATATAAATATTTTTTTCACCTCTCCTGTCTCTCTCTCCCAAGTCTAATGGTCTGGGACACTTCTGCTCATGTGTTGTAGCTGGAAAAGCCTAAAAAGAAGGTTGAGAGAAGAGGGCTGCCTGTGCTGGTCAAGAGCTTTTATTTCCTTACAAAGCCCAAAGCGTCAAGCGTTTGTGTTTCACAGAGGATGCTTTTTGACATATGTTTGTAGCTTAAATGTAAAAGCTGAGAAACTACGTAGCACAGCTGTACTTCAGTTTTTGATGTGCTAAAAACCTCCTGAGCAAGCATTTCAGCAGTCAATATGTTGGTTAGTAGCTTCTTTGTTGCTTTGCTCAAAGCTTTGTTCATCAGCTGATGAGGAAGGCTGCATCCTCCTGAAGGACAGACGGTCTGCCCGCGGCGGGCAGGGCATTCCCTGCCTAAAGATGATTGCTGAAAACCAAAGTTGTAAGCTGAGCAAATGCACCAGCCTATCCCTCAGGTAACGAGAGTGCACAGCACATGACATGTGTGACTCCGGTCCTATTTAAATCAGTGCCCCAGGGATTTACAGCCTTATTTTTGGAAATGAGAGAATAGCTAAGTTCCAACTGCGGGTAAAGACAAAATAAAGTCTCTGGCAGTGTGGCTGCATGCAGTCTTCTGAGATGTGATGGAGTAGTCCAGGTAACAACCTTGAAAGAGTGGAAGTAAAATCCCTGGTAAAGCACAATATGAATTGAGAACAGCTCTGTACCTCCTTCTGCTGTTTTTCCTTTTCACATTGCAGCTTTCGCTCTGATTCTTGTCTGTGGCATTCTTATAATTATATTACATATAAAATTGAACCTCTGGAAAAGGAGCTTTCAACAGTATGATTGACATGAAATTGTCTTGAAATAGGAAACCTGCAATTTAAGTCAATTTTTGCAAGAAATGTGCTGTTGTGAAGCACACACACCTAAGTTAGGCAGCTTTGGAAACTGGATCTGCATAGTTGTTGATGCTCTTCGAAAAGACTTGTCTTGAACAGAAAGCTTGCATATTATAGTGCCAACATTTAATGGTTTGGGGAGTGTGTGGAATTGTCCCAGCTAACAAAAACCTTAGCTGAGCTAAACAATACTAATATAAATATTTCACTAGCAGTTGAGTTGAAGGTACCTGATGGTTAGGAACAACATGACAAAGTCCATTCACACAAAGGTCAGAAGAGCTGCTCTTTCACACAGTACATACGGTTTTTATGCGTACAATTACAGCAATTTGTATTGCCTAGAATGTTGACTCTGTTGTTGGCTTGGTATGGTTAGTGGTTTTAGTGGTTTGCTTGTAGGTTAAGCTCTGGGAACAAAAAGAATCTGGAATATTGATAGAATAGTCAGATGTTAGAATCCATACTCCTTGGAGAGTTGAAAAAACAAACAAGTGTCAAAATAGCAGAACCTGTATAATTAGAATGCAAGAATTAAGTGCTTTTTTCTTTCTTCACAGTACATGGGCACATGCAGTGTTTGAAAGTTGCTGGTCAGTGGAGCAATATTGATTTCCCTCTGGGGGCAAGGCATTCATCCAACCTTCTCAGCGGGGGGGGGAGATTGATTCCTTAATCAGAATAGCAACAATCCATCCTGAAGCATCCTCAAGGTATTAGGGCTAAATTAAACAGACTGGGGGCTAATGTGTAAGCCCTAATGCACTTCAAGAGGCTTTCCTGGATAAGGAGAATTTTGAAAATAATCAGAAGATGAACCCAAAACTAAAAGAAAAAAGCCACAGGCACAAATCGCCCTTAAAAAGGGAAACTAGAATGCACTTTCTTTGTCTGTTGTGGTGCTTAATGCTCATATTCTCTTAGGGAAGAAGAGAATAAAATGCGTATAGTTCTATTCATGGCATTGATAACTTGTTTTCTCTCCTTTGTGTATGTGTTCCATAGCCATCCCCAAAATAGATGCAGTCACAAATATTAAATTAGTAGGATTAAGCATCTTAAAGCCAGGAAACATGCCATTTTTTAAAGAATAGTCACTACTGAGGAAATATGGGTTCCTGTGTACATTGTATTATGTCTTAATTTTGCAAAATTTTAAGATTGTGCTTCCTAGTGTGCCTTCACAGAGCCTACAATTACGCCTGAGTTTCTGAAGGATGAAATGTCATGGTTGCATTCAGCTTTTCTGGAAATCCTTTCATTAACTTCAATGAGGAATGAAATATTGTGACTGAGCTTTAGTCTGTATATTAAGCGCTCATAAGCGAGAATTAACTATAATGTGTCAGTAACCCTGTTGGTTACTGATCATTCCAAATGTCATTCATATACAAGGGTGCTAAAGAACTGAGGTGGACCACGTGTTTCTCCAGGCTCACTCTTGGTTCTTAGCTACTTTGTCTCAGTCCATCTCAGTCTGCACACCAAGCTGTGTAAGCAGCAATTTTCTTTTTTTACAGAATGTTGGAATCCTTCACAAATACATCCAGATGGCCTGAGGACTTTATAAAAGCTGGAATGTTTTAGGGTGACTCTTTGATGATGTCTATGAAGACATGTTGAGTGTCCCTGGTGGAAACTGACAGATGCTCTCATCTTTAAGACCTCTAACTTCAAAGATGTTCTGCCAAAGTATTCCACCATAACATAAGCTTCCTTGGTCCTACAGTTTGTGGCCCACCAGTTGGTGTTAGCACCCCAAACTCCATTATTTGAGGAGTATCTCTGGGCTGAGAGCAGTAGCAGTTTTGAGTCAGCCTTTGGACCAGAGATGTAGTTGCTGAAGGCTATTTTAAGTGGAAAGTATCATGTTCCTAACAACTGAAGAGCACTGAATGACCTTCTCCTTGTGGTGGGAGGGGGATGTTCATGTCAAATTGTGAGAACTTCCCTTTCTTTCCCTTGCCTTCTGTGTACATAGGTAAGCAGGCAGTTGTTTCCCCTTTCCTCCTCCTCTGTATCAGTCTGTTCAGAGGCCAACCTGCTTTCCCTGCTTGGCAGATACAGGATCTAGTAGATTCAAGGCAATATCCTCTTTCATATTTTCTTGATGATTCAACTGCTCATCAAGCAAATGGTCTATCCCTGTGTTATAAAATAGTTGGGGAGTCATGGGATGTTCAGGGAACTATGCCCAGCAGCTCCAGTTGCTGTTTGAAGATAGTAGCTCTGATCTATCCAAGTCAGAGGTTGGACAGGAGGTTCCTGTTCGTTCTTCTTCAAACGAAGGCACTTCTTCTGTGTTCGAGTGCTCTTTAATCCAACAGATGAAGCTGTGTCGATGTAATGGATGAAAGCTGAAAGCAAAGCATAGGTACGAGGAGGAGTGAGAGGGGAAGAAGAGAAAGGCTGGCACATTGTTATTTTTAATAGAGGGAGTTGATAACAATTGCCAAGAGTCTGGAAGACTCTCTGTTGGAATTGAACAGCTGTACATTGAGACTGGAGCTTCCAGGTCCACTCTGTGGTTTGGGGACCTGTGGTCCCATTGGCCGTGTGGAATTGTGGCAGCAGTTGCCCTTAAGCTGCGGGCTTTTCGCCTCACCGAGTTCATGAAGATCCAAGCTCTCATTTGTCAGTCCTGCAGAACAGTTTCATCTCTGTGACTGCTCTGGATTGCTTGTCATGGTAGTGTCAAATGCTTATATTAGTGACTCATTCATTTTGGATATGAGATGCTCTTATTTCTTGAAATCACTTTCTGGGTAAGGGTTTCCAAGTGGAAGCATTTCGAAGATTCATTTTTGGATTTATTTGTCTATTTTTTCTATGGCAGTACCTCAGAATTGTATTTGCATCCAGATTTGGAAGATGTTATTGATTTATATTTTGCATTCACATGAAAAAAGAAAATAGAACAAAGAGTATGTTTTTGATCTTCCTGTCTCAAGATAAAATGTTAATTACTGTTGTATAAATGAGACAATATATGTTAACATCTGTGTTTTGAAACATTTGATTTCAAGTTTGTAAACCACATAATTTTCTTCAGCCTAGACAGAAAAGTAGAATGGAGTAGGAATTGCAAAGGTAAAAAGAAAGACAAGGATATGAAAAGTTCATATAACTTTGGGGATTTTGTCTATAGGGAAATTTATAATTTTTGCTTAAATTACAGCCCTTTAATTTTAGAGAGAGGATAAACTCCTGAGACTTATTTTTACCTTGTCACCTCCACTCATTTCTAATATGATAAGTGATAAGCTTCATCTCGCAGAGCACTTGCACTGATGTAAAATGTTGATCAGAATATTTCTATTTATCAGTGTATCTATTATTTTAGAAATTGGCTGTATTTTCTACCATTGTTCAGCTTAATCACATTTTATATAAGACAACCCTGTTCTTCAGCTCCTTCCTTTATGAGCCATTTCAATTATTTCAGTGCAGATAGAGAAGCTGAAGCCCTGGGCTTTTTGTTTGTGCATCCATTGTGTCTGCCTGCATTATGTCTTCAGCTTTATTTTGAGGTTAATAAGAAATTTAGATCATTGTGCTTAATTTGCTAACGCTGACTCTGCTCTCCGAACATCTGTCGCTCTGTTTGCATCAATGTCTGTGCGAGGCCGGGTGATGTTGGGAACCTTCCGTCTCATTTCAGACACATGTTTTTCTAAAGCATTTGTGTCTCTGGTATCCCCACTATGAAATTTTTCCCCAGTATATGCAGATGCCTTACACTTTAGTCTTGAGCTCTGGTAAAGTGTAATAAATGTTGTCTTTGCAATGTCTGCTGCACGTGTTCATAAAATCATCATAGAATCATAGAATGGTTTGGGTTGGAAGGGACTTTAAAGAGCATTCAGTTCCAACCACCCTGGTCAGCTGTCTTAACTGCATTGCTTAATGTGTTGTGCTCCTTCAGAAGCTCTAAGTATTCTTTTAATTTTTTATTCCGTTTTATCAACCTGGGAGGAGCCATCATAGCAGTTGTTGCTGTAGATCCCATCCCCATTGTGCTAGGTTGGCAATCCAGGCATTGATGGGCACTGTATTGATAATAGGAATCTTGTGTGATAAGAATGAAAGACAAGGCACATGGAAAGCATGGAGCATGCATTGCTTAAGCATGTGGAACTCGAACACAGGTCCCAAACCTCCCTTCTCACGAGTCTTCTGGTCTGGGGAATAAGACACTAATTTCTCTTGCACCCACATTTGTTATGAAAGCTCTTTTGTATTGTGAAATTGTAAACTACTGAATAGTTACTATACTCTGAGACTAAGTTAGAGTATAATAGAGAGCATCTATTTTATTGTATCTTCTTGCACTGAAAATCAATACCGTATGCTGATAGATACCCAGAATAGATTCTCTATACTAGAATTGCGGTGTTCACCGAATGTATAAAAGTCTGCATGTCTGACAGCCACATTTCAAAGAATTATTTTTCCAATATATTAATTAATTCCCTTCAAAGAGAAAGTCAGGCCAAAATGAAATATGGCATCAATATTTAATGGCATCTGCTTAAAACCCTCCTGGTCTCGACTTTTGAAGTTGTGCGGGGGTGATGCTCACACATCCCTGATAAAGCGAGGATGGAATGTGTGTGTATATTTTCTTTTCATTTAAGGAGTTAATTACTCCTTAAAGATGTAATTGTGAGATGCCCCACATGGCCCTGCTTAACACTAAAGGGTTGCAGGAAACAGCTTCATCTCTCTTTGCACCATGAATTTGAATGTTACCAGGAAGAGAGGTTCTGTATCCTCGTGGATGGGGTGAGCTGGTCTCCACCTTTCATCACGCGGCTCCTCCAGTTGAAGCAACTGTGTAGAAGTAATACTGAAAGTGGGCTGTAATTTTTCTCTTGCTTCAGGGAAGAGTGAGCCCAAGTGACAAATCTTATTCTGCACATCACATGATTTCCTGTTCTGCTGCCGAACAGCGCAGCTACGAGGTGACCTACATTGATGGGTCTCTCATGGGATGCCAACCCACTCTAGAGCAGCCGACTGGCAGCGTTTTGAGACGTGAACTGGTGGTGTTCATTGTTATTGCTGTTATCAGCTGCTCTTTTTTTTAATGACAGGCTTATGGAGGAGTGAATTTGTAACAGATTTGCATGTAATCTGTGGGCACTGTTTGTTCCAAACAGACCTGTAGAGTTGGGGAATCCATTACTTCCTGGAAATGAAGCGAACATTTGTTAGATTTCCTCCCACAACCAGCGGTGGAAAAGAGCACCACTGTGCTTGTTGTCCTCTTTTGATACTGCACGGTTTGTTATTGCTGTGATAGGAAAACACAAGTAGCACATAATGTAAGCATTCTGTCTGTTTATTTTTTTGTTGTGGGTTTTTTTGGGTGTTTGTGTGCCTTCTACTTGATCCTCTAAGAATGTGAGAAGAGCGGAAGTCAGGATCCTGTAGCTGTGTAGTTTTATTCACGGAATTTCACTGCATGTGCCCTGTGCACAGCAGACTTCCTTGTCACACAGTCTTAGTAAAGTGATTTATTAAGAAATGTTCCTTTTAAACACACTATACTCTTAATACTGACTCAAAACTTGACCAGCAGCTCGCTATTATGAAGATTTTAATAACATTGAACTGTAGGTTTTTTTTAGTCCTTTCACTAAAAAAAACCCCACAATTTCTGTAGTGTGGTGGTCTTGTTTTTTGTTTGTCTACTTGACAAAAAATGCTTTTTATTGCTGTCCTGGTAATCAGTCCAAAGTACAGCAAGCGGCTTTGCGCTTGGAAAAACTGTAGCACCCTTTCACAAAGTGTCTTTGGAGCCTCGGATTTTTTCAGCCTGGTAACACATTCAGAACGCAGGACAAGCAGCTTAAGATCTGAATGAGATTGTTCACCGAATGAGTTGGTGCAGCATGTTAATTTGCAGCACTTCTAAATGCCTGCAGTGTTACAAGAGCCTGCAATGTCACTAAAATACCAGGAGCTTTGTTGGCTCTAAACTCCTTAAAGGAGAGTTTTAAATTCTTGTCTGCTTGCCGTAGTCTTACCGGCTTTATAAAGAATTTTGAGATCTGTGTTTGAAAAATGTGGTTTGTCCTGGGCTTAGTAAAGTTAGTAAGAATCTTTTCCTGGTAGTAGTAATTGTCTTGGGGTTTCATTGTGCTCCGGGTTTTACTATACAGCTTGTTATTGTATGAGGCTCTTGATAGTGCTTTTATCTAGATGCCAATAGATACTTTTATTGCCTGTTTTGGTATGTGTTTAATCTCAATGAACAGTGTAAGATTTATATTGAAGGAAAAAAGTCACCTTTATGGTTAGGTAAACTAAGATAATGTGGTTTTAATGAGGTTGGATGCAGTCAACCTGTATTTTTTTATGTATATTTTCCATTCCATCTTAAGTTCGTAGGTTGATATTTAAATGCCAGAGCAAAACTGATGCTACACCTTTTTTTTTTGCCTTTGTATAATAAACTTACACCTTCCTCGCCCCAGCTTTTTGGAGAAGAGGGACATGAATGGATCTTTAACACTACAAGAAGTCTTGGAATGAAAGTTTTTATTCAGTGATTGAACCCAAACATTTTGGTGAAAGCTGTCTTGATGGGTAAGGCATAGTGTTAGTGCCTGCTGCAGGAGAACTTCCGCCTGGGGGTTATGATTGGGTACCAATTCACTTTTCAGAACTGGGAATGGAAAGTAAAGCTATTGCAGCTGTGTGTTTAGGAGAAAAACCAAACCAACCCCAGACATTTAGTGCTGTGCCTTATTTCACTGATACTGGGTTTAAGCAAATAGGTGGTACTGGAAAATGGGACGGGTGGAAGCAATTGGTCAGACTGACGTGACATGTGGCTTTTAATCTGAGCTCCCATAAGCACTGTGTTCCTCGTGACTGTCTAACAGTGAGATCACTAGAAGACGAAAGTTTGCTGATGTGATCCCCATTAGGATTTTGAAGATGCCTGCGTATTCAAGTGTTGTGAAGGCTTAAATCCATGTCATGGTACCATCATCATTGTTATAGCATGAGTTATAAAATACTCGCGTGTTCTTTTGGAACCCAAGGACATGAGATTGTTGGAATAAAACTGAATTATACCTTTTGCTTGGCAAGACTTGCCCATCCAGCTTAGGAGTGGAAGATCCTTGCTAAGAGAAGCTGTTCTTACTTACTGGATCAAAGGATGTTGCTTTTCTTGCTCAAGATGGTGAAACAGCATTTATTCCTAGTGCTTAGGTTTCCAAGACTTTGGTCAAAAGAGAGTGTAATTGTTGATCTATTTGCATGAAATGTTCTGACTGTTTTACTTGGAGGCTTTGCAGGGAGCCGGGCTAGGTCTGCACAGTCCGGAGATGCCCTACTTTCTGGAAGCTGTAATTTTAGGTTGTCATGGTCAGCACACTGAACTTGAGCTGTGTCCACCAGGACTCGGAGTGTGGCTGGACTACAGCATCTTTGTGGGGCAGCCAGCAAACCACTGTGTCTTGCTCGCTGTGCTGTGGTTCCCTGCTCGTCTCCAGTTTCTCTGTGAACTGGTCCCTACTTCGGCTCTGAAGATGCGTGGGCAGCGCTCAGCACAACGGGGCTGCTGTTGGGGCTGGAGGAGCTTTGCTACTGCTACAACTGCCTTCAAATGCACTCTGATCAGGTAGCTGGGTGCTTCAATTTAGGAAGGGTAGAGATAATGGTGTTATAAAGGTCTAGTTCTGTGAGTAAAATGGGAAGAAACCAATGTTTCCCCCATGAATGTCATGTTTGTAGGATGGGACACATTGATTTCTTCCCGTTTTGCAAATCTTGGTGACGTGTGATCCTCTGTATTCTTGTATGAATGTTTTAGTGTGATGGAATTAAGTTTACCTCTCTCCCTGTGGATGCTTGTATTTGCCTCCTGTCCTGTGGAGAATCTCAGGCATCCCTGGGTGAGTAGCTGGGATGACTCCATCCCAGCCCACAGAACACACAGCTTGGCTCTGTGCGTACCGCTCTATTGACTCTGCAAACCTGAAATGCGTGTGGGAGACTTTCTCTTGTACTCTAGCACGTAATTTAATTGATGTTTGTTTGGTAATTTGCCTCTGATTAAATTATTCGTTGTCACTGCTGAACGAATGCTTTGTATGCTTTTGGTGGGTCAGCATTTTGCACAATATTTCCCCTTCTTTATTCCACCTACTTTGATGCATTCATTTATTTTTGCTGCGATTTTATTACTGAGAGCTGAGAGAGACTTCTGTTGGGAAGAGGGGAGAACCCAGTGGAGTTTCAGAGGGGCTTTATACAATGATTATTTAGTTGAGGCAAATGCGATTACTTTTCCTCAGATTTAAACTTTGATTTAACCTCTATAATTAATTGAAGTTGTTACCTGAGGTTAAACTTTATAGCAATGGAATAGAATTCCCTGCAAAGTAAAAGAAACCTCAATTATCAGAGAATCCTTATCTGTTGATAACCTTATATGCTTTGATGCACAGGTGGATGTTTCTGATCCCCAGTGAGATGTGTTAACACACATTAGTTTTGGTTTGTCTGTATTTTAGTTTAACTGTAGATTAGTTCTGTGGCTATAAAGAGGATCTCGTCTTTTGTAGAGAAGAGGCATGGCAAGATTCAGCTCAAAGTCTGAGTGTTCTATGCAAGTGGGTTCAGTCTGAAATGATATTATTATTAAAATGGAGACAAAGTCCTGCAGAGTATGCAAATGTAGCAGGGTTAGTCCCTTTTCTGAAGCGTTCCTCAGCTGAAAAACTGCAACGAGAAAAGTAATGAGTAATAGGAAAATATTTGACAGGACATTGCCTTTTTCATAGCAGTACAAGAGTTAGGTCTTATGGTAATAAAGCTATGTGGTAAACTCCACTTTGTGTTTAAAATATAAGTTGAATTTATGCCTAGGTTTGCAACCATTTGAAATGCTACGTACACAGAACAATAGTGTTGTTCTATCGCACTGGATTTCCTGAATCATATCTCTTGGAGAAGCCTCCTCTTTTGGAAACTTATCTGCTCTGATCCAAGAAATAGTTCATATCTGGCTTAAACGTGGAATGCAATTGCAGATAGAAATGCTTAAGGCATAGGAGGAATCTTACTTGGCCCTGAGTGTGAAGTGGCCCTTGAAAAAACCTAGGACTGTGTTTGTAGTGGCCTGGTATTTAAGATATTAAATGCTTTTGAGCCCCATCTACAAAGGAGTTCTTTAATATTTTTCTAGTTGTTGTCTCCATTTAATTTGGAAAAGGGAGGAGGGAACAGTCGGTTTAGAGGTTTTTCACTGTTCATTTCATTTCAATTTAAGAAATTTTTCACTTTTCATTTGAACTTTAGGGAGGAGCTATAGTCACACTGACTGGGGGGAGATATTTTTTGTCCCCAGGTCTTGACTTGCTCCAGTGATTCTACAAGGCAGCCTCCAGCTCAGCAGAATTGCAGAATTACAGTGAGTTTTCTTTTCCAAGTGTCTACATAAACATCCTGTAAGGACACTATACCTGCAGTGGTGTTAGGTAGGCGGTTCTCCAAGTGCTTCACAGCCACAGAAGGAGGTGAAATGAGTCAGAGGAGTAAAGGCTTTTCTCTTCAGTTTAATAAATAAATACATCTTTGCATTAACATAAAATGAATAGAGACTTGCACGCATGCTCAGTTCTATATCTGACAGGTGATTTATTTAATGGGGATTAGAAGATCAAAAGTTTTGCTATTGAGAATCCCAGGCATACCTGGCAAGGCTGTGTTAAATGCAGTCCATATGGGCTGCGTTCAGATAGAGATCAAGGGCTCTTCTTGTGCAAAGTTTAACACTGGGACTGATTTTTTTTAAAGTGGTTATATAAAAATCATCAAGCTAAATATCTCCAAAAACCAGACGGAACAACCTTTCACCCAAATATTACTCCTCCAAAAAATTCGGCAGAATGGGATTTCAATGGAGGAGTTCCTGAACTCTTCCGCTTAGAGGGTGTCATACTGGAAAAGGTTTGATATTAACAGTAAAAATATGCACTTTGAGGATGCATAAAACAGCTTGGATATCCTGTGATGAATGGCATTGGTTTATGAAGAAGGTGGGCAAAAAGCTGTTTTCCCCAAAATGCATTCCCACAGACTGTAACATCTTGAAATGTCCTTGTGGATAAGATTCTGTGTTGTAAGTCGGTTTGGTTTTGAATAAGAGGGCAGAATTACCTTTTGTGTGTCTGTGTGTTCTTTTAAATGGATCAGCAGTCTTGTTTGTTTTTCTATTGTAGTTATTCGTGCAATAAGCAGGAACACTGTATGGTTCATTTTTAATAATTAGTACACAACTGCCCAAAGGGGAAACTGTGTGGGCAAGAGATCTCGTTGATCTTTGTTTTAACAGCTGGTATTATTAAGGGAGAGCTTTGCAGAATGGAATAAAGAGGATGAAAACCAGTCAACAGTTAATCCAAAGATGTATCCAGGCACCAAAAGATTTACTGGGAATTAGTTCTAAAATTGCATTTGTTCAAATTATTTCAGAGTAAAAGAACGGGTGTGTATTAAATCAGGGAAGTGGGATGGTGCTGGGGAACAGTCAAAAGTTGCAACACTGTCAACTGAAAAACCTTACTGGAACAACAACAACATATATTTAGCATTGTTACCATGCTGCAACTCCTGGGGGAGGCAGCTCGTCTCTGGAGCTCTGCTGTGGCTCATGATTTATACCATCCCAGCAGCAGAATCTGCTCATTTTCAAAGCTCTTGTTTATAACACACAGAACAGAGCAGTGAATCCCTGTGGGTCCTTGCAGCTTTCAGTCTGCAGCTCTGGATACTGTCAGCAAAACCCAAATCCTTGTTCCATTTCTATTCCCCCAGGATGAGCAGAAGGAAGAGGTTAGCATTGCTTTGTTGTGTTTCTTTGTTTTTTAAATGAGTTTTGTGGGTATCATTAATGCTAATGGTAGAGATGCATCATCCGTCTGGGCCCCAGTAGATTTTAGTAGTTATGAGCCTTTGCCTGTGCTTAGCCTTTGCTTAGCTAATGAGTCTGCATTTTAAGGTCTACATTCTGCTGCATATCCCATACCGACTAGGAACAAGCTCACCTAAAGAGGTTTAATATCACCAAAAGGAGAAGCAGCAATGTGTGTCTTCCATTTAAATAACTGCACATGTACGGAAAAGGGCTGAAGTGCGGTCAGTCCTTCAATAAAAATAGTTGGTATTTCTGACCTCACATCTGGCATTAGTTGAGTTTTCTCTCTTATTATCTTGCTCTTTAAGAGCTTTCTAATATCCTGGGTTGTAATTTGCACATTATAATGTATTTTGAAACAAAACTCTTGTCGCATTCTGGGGTTTCTTAGATGTATTTTATAAGCAGAATTGTATGCTTGAAGAGAAGTGTTCGTTTCTGAGTGGTCTGCTTATGACAGATGGTTCTCATTGTGGTGAAGTTATGCAGTGCCTCAAACCTCAACATGTATAAACTTATTTGAAGGAAATGAATTGCTGCTGCAGCATGGCCATCCATGAGAAGTTCCTTGGACACTGCAAACAATGTTATCTGAGCCTTAGCTTTTCCTTATTTGAAGAAAACTGCAAACTATATAAACATTCATTTTCAAGAGCATGAGATTTTGACAGCTCTAAGTCACGTTTCCTCTTTCAAGAGATGTAACACAGCTTTCTTAGAAGTGTCTCCCACTGATAACAGCAGATGACTTGTGTCGAGTCTCGAACGCCTCTGTATGGCCTTTTCAGGTAATTGAATACAAATGAAGCAGCACTTATGTAGTGCTCTGTACTAGGTGGGTTTATGTTCTTCCACATGTACCATTCAGGACAGGTAGCCTACGTAATTTCATGTCAGAATCTCCATTGTTCCAAGAAAACCCAGCTTCCCGTTACCTTTTCGCATGCAAAAGGACCATCTTACTGTACCTAGATAGTTCCAGTATCCTTTGATTCAGTTGTTGTTTCTTTTAATCACCTATTGCTCATCAGCTCTGTCCTGCTCCAGTTGAGCTGTTCATATGCTCCTGCCTTCCCACTCCCCAGAATTAATCATTCCTCTCTCTCTTACCTCTTGCAGCATCTTTTTTAAAGCTGCAGCAGCACCAGCAACCACATCCTCTCTATGGCACATCCTGTCTCTCACCTTCCTTCCTGGCTGCTGTGTTAGCACTGTTACTTGCCCTGTTGCTATAGAGGGACCACAAGTTCTGCTTTACCACATCCTTTGTAGGATACAAGAGGCGAAGGGGGAGGAGAGGGCTTGGTTTGGCACCAGCATGGCAGAGGTAGAGGCTTTGACGGTCTAAGAGGTTTGAGTTCTGGTGAGGAAGGCTGTTTGCTGTAGTGGTCAGAGCAGCCCCTGGAGCCAGGACCAGGAGGTTTCTTGCAGGGGCACCTGCTACTCCTTGAGCTCTACTTCTCTGCACCCGTGGACAGGCAGCAGCAGTGACTCAGAGGCTTCTGGCTGCTGCAGGAAGGAGCGGTTTCAGTTCACACTTTAAGCTGTTAGCGGAGGGAATGAGATGTTGAGAGTTGGTGTGTGTTAATGTCTTGGCAGCTGATGACACTGGTTGTACTCACACAGGGAAGCGTCCTCCCATGAACCAGGTGTCAGGTTCTGCAAGGCTTCCATAATAGGTGTTAAAGTGGGTCACCGGCACGAGGGCTTGGGCTGTGTGCCCGGTGACCTGTCAGGCAGGCGGAGGTGTCCGGTTGCCGACCTGGTGCTCCGTGCTGCTGCCAAGGGAGTTGCTCTCCCTCCCTTCCCTGTGTTCAGAGCTCTCCAGTTGGCTTTGCAGTGTTGTTCCTTGTCCTGCTCTTGGTGTTTTGGGGTTTGGTGTGCATCGTCCTCTCTACAAGGTCTTGTAGTGTTTTGATTAGTTCCCTGTCAACCTTGACAGTCTGGTTGTGCTTTGAGACCTGGCCGTGCCTCGGTGTGGCTGTGATACTCATTTTGCTCTCTGGTGCTGGATATATGCTCCAGGGGCTTTTTCCAGAAGTGCTTCTCGTTTGACTTCAGCCAGGTTTCCATCAAGGTAGGCTCAGGGCACGGCCGAAACCTGCCCGTGACACAGCACTTCTGCGTCATTAGCAGGAGGGGTCACCCTTGCGTTTGTGGAAGGTGGTTTGCTGGGTGGGGATGTGTCCTTGGTCTCTGGAACAGGTAAGAGGGTTACTCCCTGCTGCTACAGTTTGCTGTGCAAAGGGCCTTACTATTATACCAGAGAAACATAATTTTAAATCCAAATTAAAATTGGCATAAATACTAGAACTTATTTTGCTTTACAGCTTCAGCAGAATGCTGAAGAGAGTGAGCATTTCAAGGCTGGATAATAGAACAGTAACTGCTTAATTCATAATGTGTATTGGAACAAGTAGGACAATTAGAGGTGAATTTAATCTAGCAACATAAAAGATATTTCAATACAAAACATAATCTGTTTCCACTCTTGATTTCTGAGATCCCCTCCAGTATGAAATGTAATTAGTTGCTTCATGATATAGCAAAAAATCTTGATTTTTCTGTCTGTCTTCTCCTCATGAGATCAAGTTCTGAGGTGAGTCAGAAAAGAAAACAAAATAGTTAAAACCTTTTTTTGGGCTTTGTGGAAAATGAGTTTAAGGGTGAAGATGAAGAGCAAGTAGAGGTGGGATAGTAGGATAGGTTTTTTGGGGCTGTTCATTATTCAGCTTGAGAAGTATGCCTGCTTAAAGTGAAAGGTCAGGAAGGATTTGTTTAGTACTTGAAGGGAAAAATGAAATTAAATGTGGATGAACAGCAGACCGACATGAGCACTGTATGTGATCAGAAAGAGTTTGGTGAGTGAGAACCGGATATACAGGGTAATGCAGGGGCAGGTTTGTAAAACAAGTGGTAAAGCCACAGCATCAGGAGAATGTAAACCAAGAAGAGATGGCTTCTCTGTCCTCTTGGTATGTCTTCCATGGTGCTATTAGTCCTCCTCTGTGCTGTTTGAAGCCAAAGGTTAGTGTCCTGTGCTCCGTTTTGTACTTAACATACTTTATATATAAACATGGTTGTTTATATGGTTGTCATTAACAGGATTTCACTGACTGTAGCCGACAAGTTTTGTGTGGGAAGTTGTCTCTCATCAGTAGTGGCTGAGTCAACAGATACTGAAGTGCTTTCATATTTTCTGCTTCTCTCTATTTTCTGTAAGGCTCTTGCAGTGCCAGCCTATACTTTATGCTGTTTCTTTCATTATTAATTTGCCTGAAGACTGTTACATTTGCATATAGCTTCCTTGTAGGGCTCCAAGGATCTGTGATCTGAATTCTGTTGAATTCTACTAGCTCTGTAGTGCCATATGGGACTTAACCGAGCCTGTGAAGGTCTCATCATCTTGTTAATTATTTCTATAATTTGAAGTTGTTAAACCATGAAATCTAGAAAAAAAAGGTAATTTAGAATTTGAACACTGTAATGTGGTCTTCATCTTCATGTTAATTCTTTTTTAACTCTGCAAATGGGTGAGAGTGTTTAAAAAAAGAGCTGTGAGTCAAAGGTATGAACCAGATGTGGAAATTAGCATTTAATTCCCCTATTCCTACTTATGTTTTGAGGATAGTGAATAAACAAGTCATTTTGGGAGGAAGTGGAATCAAACTCCCTGGAGAACGAGGCAGTAGAAAGTCTTTAAGTATTTTTAACGTTTAAGAAAAGTGGGGTTTGTATTGTCTTGCCAGATTAGAAATGTAGGAGGAATATGCTAAAGGTAAAGGCTTTGCTTTTCTGTTATTAGCATCTGATTTTTTCAGCTTATTCTTTCTTCCCTGTATGAGCATTCTTAATTTAGCAATGCTGCCCTGCTACCTGTGGAAGCAGCAGAAAAGACTGACAGTTCAGCCTGGGTACTGATATATAATGTATTAAACACTGCCATCATAGTCTGGTGTGAGCACGTCTGACAGAACGATTAAAATTGCAGAATTAATTGGTAACATCTTCCAGAATCCCATGTTTTGTTTACACTTGAAACCAAATAGAAACCCCAGGTCTTCTGTTCGAGCTGTGTGGTGGAGCTGGACTCCAAGGCATCAGCCGTTCTGTTGGTGAAAAGCCCTTTCCGGACACGGGGAGTGCAGCGACCCAAGTGAGTCATCTGGCTGTGCAGGGACTGGGACTCAAGACAATAGGGAGAACACTCTCTTGATATCTGCAGATGTTAAAGCTGAAGCCCCTTGGTGGCAAATTAAGGTACCATCCATCATTGGTTCTGAACGAGCCTTGCGCTGAAGTATTTCACAATAGATGGAAACACTCTCAAAAGAGGAAGGAATATCTCACTGAGCTGATCTTCAAATACCACATGAATAACACTTTCTTTATTGCTCAATAATTGGTTGTACTCCATGTTATGTGGCTTAGAAATGGGAAGAAAGCTTTTCTTTCTTTGTTTTTCTTTTAATAGCTAACTTTCTTCCCAAAATATTTTGCATAGTTGGAGAATGTGACTTCAGGAGAACAGTTGAGAAGTGAGGGGGTTTAACAGCTTAAAGTAGCTGATAAAATGAGGAAAAGCAAATAGGCAGCGCTATTTCCATTTTAAGCATTGTCAGGGTAGTGAGCACGCAGCAGACTTTCAGAAAGAATGCATGAATGTGAGGTTGTTTGGGCAGTGGTTAAAATGCTGGGAGAGAATTAATGGCAACAGAACTGAAGTTAGAAATACACTTAGCCTTAGGGATAAAATGTTCAGAGCGTTCTGGTACTTGGGTGTCCAATCCCCATTCAGGTTAATGGCTAAAGTTCTTTTGAGCTTTAATTTTTGTTTGAATGCTTAGAAATGTGATAAGCCCTGGACAAAGACGAAGCCACTGTTTGAGCAGCGTGGAGCAGAGGCTCTTGCTTTCCCACCTGTGGGAAGCTGAGTGGGTCAGCTCCCACATCCAGCCTTCTCCATCGCTTGGAGAAGGCAAGGTGTGTTTGTCCTGGCAAGCACTGCTGCCGTTGGGAAGCTGATGGAATCTGATGATGGAGAGGAATAAGTTGCAGCTCTATGAGTAGTTTAATTGTGTGGGTATCTTGATTGTCAATCAGAAATATGTTCTTGTGAATAAGCTGTTGATATCACAGTAAGTAAGTGTGGGGCCTTGAAAGTGGGAGAACACGAGCTTTGGTGGGTTAGAAGGGCAATAATGTGAAGGCTTGTTGGGAGCCTGCTGAGGTACAGGACTCAGCGTCAGTGCAGTGTTTTGCTCTAGAGTATTCTTACTTGAAAACCAGTCTGAGTCAGAGAAAAATAGCAAATGCTTCCAGAAAATGTTTTGGTGTTTCTTTTTCAGAGAAAACAGGTGGAAAGTGACCTTTTGTTTTCCCCTCGCTGTGGCCTGGTGGGAGCATTCTCACTGAACACTCTGTCGTGCTTCTGGTCTTGTTTCCTTACTTTTCTTGAAGAATGTTAAAGCCTTGTGGAATTATTTGTTTTCTAATGTTATCCATAACTGGAGGGGCGTGGAGGCTGCAAAAATGAATGCAGGAGAATATGCACATTGAATTGGAAAGCTAATGGAGGTGCCTGATACAGCTTCCAGCTGATGACAGAACCTGCACATTGAGGCACTTTATACCTTCTCAATGTATTGTATAGCTGACCCTGCCAGGGATGGTGAGCTTTGTGCTAAAACCATGTGCAGTTCTGGTTGTAGAGCCAAGTTCCTTCAGAGTTCAGATAGACAATCCCTCACAAGGTTCAGGGGACTAAAATGAGACCTAATTTGCTATGGAATAGCTGAGGTTTTTTTAACTTCTCAGATTCCAAATGGTAATGCATTTTTTTAATGAACTTTGGAAAAAGTACATTAATTTAAAAGATCTTTAAAATGTTGGTTGGTTGAAGGGATGGCATTCTTGGTAATTACTCTCAGAAGTCTTCTTGTTTTGCATTGATTGCATGTATCCCTGGACTTTAGAATTCCATAAATTCAAGGTTATGCTTTATAATCAAAGCATTCCATATACTGTTATCATTGTTTCCTTAGCTTTTGCCTACCTTCAGCTTACTGAGCAGACCCGTGAAACAAGGGTAGTCCATCTGTGTTGGGTGTCTCCAGCTGCCCTGCCTTCCTTTGGAATCTCATGCTCTGCAAGTGATGGTGTTGCCAATTTTACTGACTTTTTTCATTATTAAAGAACACAGAAAAGAGAACAGATAATGGAATACATGACTCCAGTGTAACACACTGTTGTGGGGCGTTGGCTGCTCAGTGAAATGGCACTCGGGCCAAAACTGTTCCATGCCCGGAACGGGACAGAACCTCTTATCTTAAGTAAAGTCTGCAGAAAGGAGCTAAATTTCACCTTTGGTTGCCTTTACTTGCTTGTTTTTTATTCTGTTGAGGTTCTTCTGGTTACAGCCCAGCACAGGACAAGTGTCTGTGCTCACGTTATAAATAGAAGGTGCATCTTCACGCAGTTGGTCTGTCCGACAGCTGCACCGCAGTGCATTCGTCTTTGTGCTGCACATCATGGAGTTTTCTTTCACCAAGCTTGACATAGTGAGGCTGCTGAAACAGTCCAGCAGATCCATCCATGGGGTAACAAACCAACCCGAGGCAGCCTCCTGGAACCATTTTCAGGTTTTTATTCATACTCTTGCCTAAATGGTGCTCTGAGAATTGAGTCAGGCTAGTGGAAAAGGCTTGGACAAGCCTCCACCAAGGTTGACTTTTCAGGGTGAACCTGCTCTATCTATGCAGTCAGAAGTCTGGATTATCTTGATGGGCAGGATCTCCTGGAAAGCTGTTCTTTCCTATGGGAAACCGTGACCTTTCCTCTTTGGATGGGCTACAGTAGTGTGCTAAGTTAGTTTCTCGCTACTAGTGGTGTATCTGATAAGAGTGGTTTAATTTGTTTACTGGGATTAGGGAGTGGATTTCCCTCTGTGAGATTCCTTCTCAGAGTTGGAAGTGAAAGCTTGTAAACTTGTGAGTAATGGACTGCCTGGTGGGGTATATATTTTAGGTGAATGTGTTTATGTTACATTATGTAAATTGTGGAAGAGTGGGAGTTTTGGAGGTGTAGAGGTTGACTATTTGAAGCAGAGCAGAAGGTGCCTCGTTTTGCTGGCATTGTGCTCCGCACAGCACTCTCTGTTCCCTCCTCACCTGAGCCCTCTGGGAGGAGGAGTGTTCTGTGATCTTACCCATGTCATCTTTGTATTCTCCCCAGCTGTGAAACTGTCTGAAAAAAGGATTGGTTTATATGCAAATACATACTGTCCACGTCTTCTCTTTCTGCAGAACACATACGTCCTCTTTTTGAGTGAATCCTGTATTGGTTTAAGGGTGATTTATATTGCTGGAAGGCTGGCTCTTGTTCTCTGTTATTTGGATTTTTTTTTTCAGTTGTCCTTAAACCACTGTCTTTAGATCCTAGACCATGAGTTCTTTATTTTTGTAACTTTATACTATTGCCCTTTTGCTATTCTGCCTTCAGTGCCTGTTTAATTGACCAAAACCGGCATAATTTAAATTGAAGCCTAGTCTGGTTTGGCTGAATAGGTTTAGAACAGTTCCTTATGCTAAACCTGAGCAAATATGCAGATGCACAAACCCCGTGTCCCTTATTCCATGCATATTGCCTGCTGGTTTAACTTGCTAGGATTTTGCAGATTTCCTCCTCTAACGTGGTTTCCATTTTTCCCCTTCAAAGCACAGTTAAAGCTGTTTTGGTAGCAAGTGGCAGCTTCTGTGTGCGTGACTTTTGTTTGGTGCTGGCAGAGTCTCTCCTGATACAGATCTGACTGTCAGAGCCAGATATGCTACAGAGCAGAAACAGCATTTGCTTAAAAACAGTGTGTTCGTAATCTGGGCTCTGTAGACTTCTGTTGCTGCTCTGCTCTGTGCACCTCAGGAAGTGGCTTGTGTCGCTTCGATAACATTCGGTGATGGCTCTACAAGCTGAAGACAGACCAACACGAGGCCAAGTCTTTGACGAAGCATTGTAGCTGAGCATCTGACTCAAATCTATTGCTGTGTGTAATATTTGTGGAGAAGGTTGTAAATCTGACCTTTGAACTGCAGATGTTCAAAGTTATCCTCTATTTTTCATGTAACCCGTAATGAAACATGATGCCAAATAAGTTAGGTTGATATTAAAGACCTTGTTTACTCTGTCAGTCTATTTTTAAAGTATTCTTCAAATCTTGTAGCAACATTACCTTCTAAAATGCTGGCTGGAATAGGTAGGTGATTATGGAATTTGAGTGTTGTTGAAGGAATCAAATTTTAAAAAATAAGGTAATTTTAGGTTAAATCTGCAGATAGTAATAAGCTGGCTTGGATAATTAATTTGGATTTAGAGTTGCTTAATTTCTTTTGGCATTTGCAAATCCCAGACTGACTTGTGGAATGTTCTTGATTGAAAGAGATTTTATTGAAAACATGTGTGACTGTTTTTGAGGGCAACAGTATTGTAAGAACAAAGTAGCATCTGTATATAAATGAAGATAGACAAGAAAAGTTGCTGTAAACACAGCTCATGTCATTTTTTTGTGGCATCATTTGTTAGAATGCCTTCTGTTTTACAACAAAACAGGCTATAGGGGAAGTAAATTCTATTCTGGAAGTAGATTGTTAGCTGTTCTAAATGATATTTTACATTCATAACTGACAAAGCTGGAGTATTTATGTTTTTCAGACAAAAATCAGAATTATTAATTAGGAGTGGACCCCAATTTCTTGGAACTTCTGTTTACTCTTTAGAATGAATTAAATACTGGCAAAACTATCTATTTCTTATTCTTTGTCTAAGTATGTCTCTGTATTAGAAGCTTGTATTCAGTATAACTGCCAGGATTTATGAACTGAAACTGATTCAGAAATGAAGAATGCAGTATGTTATTGACTTGGTCGCAAACAACACATTTCCCTCGACTATAAACCTCTGTTGCTACAAAAATGTTTAACTGCAGTAATGGAGAATATTAATAACCCTTTATGGTGATGTGCAGATTGGAAATTATTTTTAGTTATCTCTGTTCAACGAGACTAAACTCTTTTTTTTGCTTTGTTGCAGGACCAGTTTGATAACTTGGAAAAACACACACAGTGGGGTATTGATGTTCTGGAAAAGTACATCAAGTTTGTCAAAGAAAGAACAGAGATTGAACTCAGCTATGCAAAGCAGCTTAGGTAAGTTGATATGTGAGGTTCTGGACTGTGAGTTTCATCTGTTCAGAGCCTGTAATCATTTGCAAATTCACTGTTTCAGTGGTAATTTGTTTGGTTTGTAATAATGGCTGTTAGAGAATAGCTTTAATTTAGGGAGTGGAAAGCTGCAGTTGATTTAAGATACTGTTTTATCTCTGCTAAAAATCATATGGTTTGCAAAAAAAAAGGTTATTTAGGTGACTGAGCAGTGAACTGGGAGTTGCTCATGATTTGTGCATGATGAATGGCTCAGGAGTTGAGGACAGCATTCCAATGTTTTCCATGAAATTAGGACTGCTGTGCGTAAATGCTGAGGGGTTGAAGAATTCAGGAGAATAATGATCATCGTTGTAAGGAAGAGTTTAGGGTTTCTATTCATAAGATAAGCTCTTTTTGAACATGTGTTGGAGAAATTGCAGGTCAGAAAGTCAGTCTCAGCCCTAGGAATTTTGTATTTAGCCAGGTTGCAGCCTGAGATTTTAACTTTGACAGATATAATCTTGACACTGTTCTTGCAATGTGACTCTTGAACAGAGTGGAGATCCTCTGAATTTTTCTCAAGCTAAATTACTGGAAATTCCTGCTAGGTAGTTTCTAAATGTCTGCTTTGACCATTGGGTTGTAGGTAAAGAGACACCTGTATGTCAACCAGATCCAGAAAACATGTTCATTGAGGTCAGAGCTAGTGTAAAGGGGAAGGAGTTAGGGATAGAGAATGGTCCCACAAGGAGTAGCTCTTACCCTGCTTTTCCCAGAAGGGTAGAAAAAATGAGAGGTGAACAGGAGTTGGGAGTCCTGCTGCTCTTGACAGAGGCTGTGGTGCATTGTTGTTGGCAGCCACTGGTGTCCAGGGTGATAAACTGGCAGTGGTGGGGGTAACTGGGAAAGGGAGTGCAGAGCTAATCCTTCCTAACCCCTCTAGTAAATCCATTCTTTTTGTGTATGTGTGACTAGAACTCCTTCCATCTCCTCAGATCTTGAAATCTGAGGTTCTAGCTGATTTGTACATATCTAAAGCACCTTATCTGTTTTAAAAATGAATCACCAGAGTTTCTGATGCTTGTGCTAGAACGGGTTTGAGGTGCACAATGCCCTGTTATTTACAGGGAGCTGTAGTTGATAAACCCCTGCCTTCATGGTTATGTGCTTTCTCAGGGGAATGCCACGAGGATTCCCCAGGGTTTCTGCTATAGAGAAGCAGGAAATAGAAAATGACTTGTGCAGGAATAAATTGCTCACATCCTATGGCGATGAGAAGAGATTGAATTACAGAGGCAAAATGAGCTGGAAGAGAGAGAATGACTGGACTGGGAAACCCCAGCAGAGTATCTGTGTGAGCAGGCCTGTCTTAGGAAGAATCACTCACTAGACTCAAAGAATTTCTGAGGATGTCAAGAACGTAATTATGAAAGCAAACAAACACCACTTTTAAGGGAAGTGAGAGACAGTTTTACCTGTGACTATCTAGAAACTCTGAACTTCGGAGTTTTATTTCTTATTCTGTCCTAGACTTCCAAACCAAATTTGGTCAATTTGTGTTTTCTCTCTGTATTTTAATTCCCTGCACAAAGGTGCATTTGTCCCCCACAAACCCCAAGTATGATTTGAGGACAAATACATTAATCCCTGAGGAGCTCTGAAACACAGAGGTCTTTGGAACCATCTAAGAAGTTAAAGATACAGAAGAAAAAAAATTTAGACTTGCAAAATGTTGAGATGAAACAGTGCTGGACACCAAAAAAAATAAATCATGTGTCTGCTTTTAATAATTCTCCTCAGTCCTGGCACAAAAGGCTGCAGCAGATCACTGCATGTCATAACATGCAGACACGCAACTAGAAAGGGACGGGTTAACACAAGATAGTCCTGGTAATAAATGAAACTCAGTTTTATTTATAGTGTAAATAAAGCTACTGAACTCTTTCTGCAGCAAAATGTGTATATATGTAATATTTTGCTTCAAAAGTGTTAAGTTAGATCTACAAACCCACAGGATGCATCAAATTTATCTGGTTACACTGGTGAAAGAAATTCCCTGGTGTCACAGAGCCTACACGTTGTGGGGCACTGTTCAAGTACTGTGTGTACCATTTAAAGCCAGTCTTGATTTTTCAGAGTCCAGCTTGGATATGATTTGTTGTCATTGAACCATGCTAAGGAAGGGATGCAGAAACTATGGCAGAGCATTCACTTGGTCCTGTGTTTTATTTTGAACTTCCATTGGATGTTGACGTGCTGGATGCTGTGCTCTGTGCTGAAGTGGTGTTTTGATGTCCTCACTGCTTACAGTACAGCACAAAGCTCTCAGCATCCAAACGTGTGTTGTAGCCTTGTCTGGTGTGATAATGGATGGATAGCCTTGAGGAACATGTATGGGGGGGAAAAACAAGATGTCAGAGTAGTCTGAGAATCAGGAGCATCTCTGGTGGATGATAAATGTGAGAAAAAGAGCAAGATGTCAAAGAAGTGAAAATAAGGGAGCAGAGAAACAAGCTGGCAAGGCAGAAAAAAATGATGCAGAGTGAAAGGCAAATAGAAATGTGTATTGGAAGCAGGTGCCTGGCATGGAATCTTTCTGGAATTGCTATCTTACTGCTGATCTTTGTTCTGATGTGTTCCCTTTTTAATCACTGTGAGCTGTGAAGTTGCCCGTCGCTTCACCAGTGTGAATCTGGGAGGTGCTGGTGTTATGCTCATGATGCTGCATGGTTGCCTGCTGAACCTCAGCAGTACTTCTGGATTCAGTATCACTACTGGTTTTTAGTTTGTATCCCAGTTAAAGCCCTACATGTGGTTTTGAGTTAAAAAATAAAGAGGGGGGAAAAATTGAAGAACTCAGATATATCAAGTCTATATTTTCTGTGTCTTATAAAGTGTGTTGAAAATAATAGAATGTTTAGCTGAGGTGCTAATCCTTGTTACATGCTTTCAATATCTTCTTTTCTGTGAAAGCATACTGTCTGGATATTTTTGCCGTAGCTCTGTAGCATTTCTACACCTTTAAACATTCACAACACAGTATTCCGTATGTCAGAATTTATTAGCCAGCATGACAGTACAGGGACACCGGGTGTTTTGAGTGTGTGTGAAAATGCCTTATTATTCTAGGCTTCTGTGCATGTTTTTGTGTGGTTTTTCCTTTCCTCTTGAAGCAGGTGTGTGGAGGGAGCTGTTCCCATGGTGCACACAGTGCTCTGACACTTGCTGGAATCCTGCTGGACTGTTTGCAGGATTCTTGCCGTGCTGGTGTTCTTTGATTGAAGCTGCTGTACACCAAACTAGAGAAAAGCTTGTTGTTTCAGAGCATACTCTTTTCAGAGAAGGCAGAGACTGGGAAGGAGATGCTCATTTGGATCCCTTCCAGCAGGAATACTTACATTTTGAGAAACACATGTTTGTCTGTGCAAATCTGCCAGGGTTCTGGCTACTCCTCTGTTTGGGCAGATGCTGCTTAATTCCTTAGGGAGAACAAAAGGACTAAGAAATGTGAGATGAGGCCCTGATGCCTCCCACTTAGCAGTAAAACCAGTCTGCAACAGGGAATGGATTACATCTCTGAAAAAGCAGTTTGTTTTGAACTGGGTGCAGTCTGGGAGTCCCCCAAATGGTTTGATGCAGATAGGTCAATGAAACTTGGTAGTTCTCCAGACAAAGATCCCATCCATACCACTTGTATGTAATTCTTCATTGCTGTAACAACCTTGTAAAGCTGAAACAAACAGCTCCCATTTCACAGCAGGGTAATGGAGGCTGCAGAAAGGCAGACAGCAATAGGGCTGAGTGTGGAATAGAGGAGACCCCAGTACTGGAGCACTGAAAAGGTCTAAAAATTGTTAAGAAAGAAAGATTTGTCAGCTGTCTGGTTTGCATTGTTTAGAAGATGTGTGTATTGTGCTATCATGCAGTATGCACCATGATGCTGAACTTTTAAGAGTCAGCAAGACTGTTCAGTGTAGAGGGGATGGCACACATTAGTTAAACCCTGGTTTTGCTGCTGGTTGGGGACTCAAAGTTGATGCTTGTGGGGTGATGGAAGCTGTATGCTCTGTCAAATGTGCTCCCAGAGTTGTCTTAAAATTTCTTAGTCAAGATATGATCACTTGAAGAGCGTATCAATATTTTAAAATTAAATCATTAGTTGGATGTGGGGTAATTAGCGATGCAAGCATCTGTGTTAATTGGGATAATCAAATTTCACATTTCTCCCAGCATCAGTTGATAATCATAAAATGATCCCTTTGTGTTATCTCAGTGCAGCTTCCCACAGCTTTATGAAGATTTTTCTTTTCATTGCAAGCATCCTGCTAGAGACTGGCAAATTTGCCTGGCCATGAGTATCATCTGCTGCAGCGAATCACACTGGAAAGAGGTGCTGACCTGTGGATATCGAGTAATACAGAGTTCATAAAGCATGTCAGTGTGTCCAAGGACCAGCATTGTCACTGAAAGGATCAGGCAAAAGAGACTTGTGCCTCAGCACAAGGTGTATTGGATTCATGGCTTAAGTTTATTAACGTAACAGGTTCCGAATCTGCTCCTCTGTTACAGTTACAGAGACTGAAGCACTGGGTGACTGTTCTCTGAGTGCTACTGCAACACAATCGAAGTCTAATTGCAATTGTACTTCTGAAAAGGTGTCTGGTCACAGCAAACAAAAACTGAAGCCCCTCAGAATGTGTGTGTATGCAAATATGATCCAGCTCATTTAAAGGGGATTTAAAATTTAATTGTATATCTATGTATTTTTAATTTTAGGAATCTTTCAAAGAAATACCAACCCAAAAAGAACTCCAAAGAGGAGGAAGAATACAGGTATGTTCACGATCCTCTGCTGGGTGAGCATGTGTTGATGGAGGAAGGGAAAAAGGTTGGGTTGCCAACTAGGATTTGGCTTGTAAACGAAAGGTTTTAAAGTCAAATGAAAAAATATGGGAATAATTTGTGCAGAAACCAACTGATATGGTAGATACTAAGGAGTAGATTTTCAGAGTTTGGATTTGGTCTGTAACTACTGAGCTCCCTTTATATGTTATGTTTTATGGATGTCTGGTTTGGTATTTTTTTTTGTTTTGATTTCTTTTATGCAACTTAAAAACTTTAAACCAGACCGTAAGATCCTGACCCTTCAAAGTGAACAACCAAACTCTTTACTTTCAGCAGGAACAGAAACAGTTACTAATTAGCATGAAACTTGAGCAGTCTGCATCAGTATTAAATTTCTCAAATGGAGTGATGAGACAGATGAGTAACCATGGCAGGGATGATGTTATAGCAACGCAGAGAAACCAGTGGTTCCTGAAGAGTGAGGTGGAGATGGTTTGTACTCCCAGTATCCTGGGATGGATGGATGGATGGATGGACACGTGTCTCACTGCTGTTGAAGGATGCTGTATGTCCTCAGCTGTCTGCTGTTGATTTATGTATTCAGACCCTGTGTCCCTAGTGGCAGGGGGCTGAGGTGGTGCTTGCAGATAGCAACTGCAGCATCGAAGAGCAGCTCCTTCACTGAGTGAGACTGCAGATGTGGATAAAGGTGATAACAGGCCACATGTCACTAGGGACATTCCTGCCCTTGATGAGATTAAAGATGTTCTTTAAAGAGCACTTTCTAGAGGAGGAGCTTTCCTGCATACAGGCTATAAGCCACAGTCAGAACCTTTTCCTTAGAGCACTCTGACTCTGAGGTTTCTCAACGTCAGAATTTTGTAATGAATCAACTTTGAATGAAGGCACTGCAGAGCCTGACCTGCAGCCCCGTATTGCTGGAGGCTGCTCTGCATCCAGAGAGGCCAGCAGCAGACTCAGACCCTTGACCTTCACATTTGAAACATTGGCAGACAAGTTTGGATATGGGTCCAGCTGTATGATTATGTTAACTTAGATTTTTGGGTCAGCCCCCCAAGCTGCTGTACACAGGTACTCCAGTGGCTCTTATTAACAGAGAAAACAGCCTTCCCGTTTTCTTTTATATTTATTTTTAGGAATATTGTTTGGTACTCTATTATTTATGCCATTGTTTCCTGAGATACTGATATTTACACGAGGAAGCTTATGTTACCAGCACATCAGATGTTTTGGTCTGTAGCCGGGATTAAGAATAAATCTGCCTTTGGGCAGCTGTACCATAAATGGGTATTTTGAGTTTACTACAACCTGTTTTGACACATCTTTCTTTGCTGGAAAAGGATATTGGAGTTAAATGATTCATGAGTTGTGGCACAGAAGATCCTGCGTATCCTTTGCCCTTTTAAAAACAGTGTTCACCTCAGTATAGGTTCCTCTGTCTCTAATAACGTCTGGGGATTTGTCACGCGACCTTTGGGTGCCTCAGATACTGCTTTGAGACAACCTCTGTAAAATGGATCTGTTTCCAAGCTCGTTGTCAGTATTTCACTCTATGACTTTGATCCCCTGTCTTTTGCAATTGAGTTTTCTCTTGAGGCACCACAGCTTGACTGTGAATGTGGCTCCTTGTATTGGACTATATTTTTTAGTCTCTTTTTTTCTTTAGTTTCCTTCTCCTGCTTTTAATCTGATGCCTTTTTTCAGCCCTACTTGTACCATTCCTCTCCATTTCCTCTAAACCTCCCCCTCTTTGCTTTTTTACCTTTAGGTGATGTTATCAGTACAGACCACTACCATTTATATAAATAGCTTTTCTAGTATGTACAAGTGCGGTGCTTCAAAGCTGATGTTCTCCGACTGACCAGTACAGCCAACTGGGGTGTTTAAATGCAGCTCTGTTGGCTCTGTGCTGAATGTGTTAGTGGCATAATCTGGTGTTTTGACATTGTGTGCACAGATGTTGGTTTCTTCCTTTTAAAAATACATGGAATGTTGTATTGGAGGTTATTTTATAAGAAACATAAACCTTGTGATGGAAGGTACTAAGATATGGTTTGACAATGAACACCTGGTTAGTAACCTCACTGCCTTCTGGAAAGCTTTGTAAAACCATAGCTGATTGAAATCCAATTTACACTGTGAAAAGTGTTATTTTCTACTAGCCAAAAAATGGGTTACTTTGACAGGAGTTTGCCAGGTAGGGTACATTGATGACTGCACCAAACTGTGAGAACTGAAAGAGTATAATGTTTGGTGAATAGATGGGAATAGTGAAGTCCCAGAGCTGTGCTGATAAAAAACCTGGCACACTAAACCTGTGATATTTTAAGAGCCAATGTCAAACTTTAAATCGAGATTAATTTATCAGACAACTGACAGCTTGAGGGATAGGCTTCCTTTTGAGAAACTCCTTTGAGCAAATCTGTGTTAATCCATGTTCATTCTCATGCAGCAATACTGAATGCCTAAGGAGGATACAGCCTCCCTGTACAGTGTGTTGTTCTGAAAAGAAAGGGACTAAAAGCAAACTGCATTTTTGTCCTCTGCAGGTACACGTCAACTAGAGCCTTCCTAGCCACGTTAAATGAAATGAATGACTATGCTGGACAGCATGAGGTCATTTCAGAGAACATGACCTCACTTATCACTGGAGAGTTAACACGCTATGTGCAGGAGCTGAAACAAGAGAGGAAATCGGTAATTGATCAGTTTTATTATTCACAATTAACTGCTGTTTAACACAGATAATTGGTGGAGTTCAATGTTAAGCAAAATTAATTTGTAGTTAATAAACACAAGCTTTGATAATGAACCGAGAGTTAAAAAAGTGGGTTACATGCTGTGGCCAAGTCACTGAACCATTTGAATCAAATGTTATAAAATCAGACAGCAATGCCTTGAGGAGAACCCCTGCTAAATAAGGTCAGAGACCCATCTGTGCTTAAGGCTCTGTTTGCCAAAAGCTTGATCAGGGAAGAGTCCAGCAGCACTGTGGAAAGCCAGAAATAAACAGAGAAATTATATTACCGAGGCTGATTGAAAGGATTATTAGGATCTTGGTTCACATTTTCCTGCTTCACAGCCAGATCCGGTCAACAGAACTTTCTAAAAAAGGATTCTAATGGGAAATATGGGGTTTGTCTTGTTTTGTGGTGGTGGGGAATCTGGTTTTCAACCTCTTGTCCTTCAAGACTAGTGCAATTAGTAGCTTTATATTCATACTCTATTTTAGCATGTAGTTTAGGATCTTGTGTGTAAATGTTCAAAGTTGATTAATTTGCAAGTCACCAGCTCTGAAAAACCATGTAGCTGATGTGATTTTCTTCCTTGGCTTGAACCCTTTTATCCCTGGGATGAGTAGGCATAAAATACTGATTATAATGTCAAATAAAGAGAAGTGTGACAAGGCAAGGGAACATCAGGGCACTGTATTTACATTTCCAACCTGTTGGTCCATTATGGAAAGTGCAGAAGTATTCTTGCTCAGTCTAGCAAAATGTAATGTGCTTATAAATAGTCCCACTAAACCTTAACTATGTGTTGAAGTGTTGTGCACAACCAGAGTCCTGCAAATCACCACCTTTCCCTGAGTATTAGGGTGGTAAGTCTGTCAACAGAGGAATTGAATATATAGGTATCCCTTTAATTTGCAGAGTGATGTGTAATCTTTCAGGGACACAATATTTAGGGAGCAACATGGAAGGATGTTTTACAGACAGTTTTGATGAGCAGATTTTCTCAGCTACTTCTATGACCTTTTTAAGCAGCAAAGTGGAAAAAAAAATTCTAATATAGCATTTTTCTGTCATTTCTAATCTTTTTACATAGTATTTCAATTTTATGAGGTGATTGGAATCTCTATTACACATTTTAAGTACGATGAAAGAGGACTTGTTATCTTATAAAGAATGTGAGCAGTAACTGGAGCTCTTGGTTTGTAGGGTTTTGCAGTAAATAGGGCTTGTGCAAGTAATGGCTGAATGACAGGAACATTATTTTAATACTGGTTGAGTGCTGACAGCTTGGGAACAGCAAAACAACCAGTTGACAGTGTGTTACCTGCTGTTCCTGGTAATTCTTAGCCCTTAACAGAAGTTGTCAGTCATGGTTGGTTGTTTTGTTCTTGTAACATGAACATAAACTACATGAATTATGAGTCTTTATCTGATTACTGTTGGTTCCTCATTTATCAGCAAATGGTGTTGAAAAAGGAACTGCTTTTGCCTTCAGGCATTTTTCATACGTGGCCTCCCTCACTTTGTACCGTAAACCACAAATGCATCAATCATGCTGGGATGTGCAGGAGGGGAAGGTGGTTGATGTGTAAATATCACAGAGGGCTGATGCATTGGTGAAACCTTTTCTGATAGGAAATGATGAATGACTTGGTATTTCCAGAAATTCTGCTGGCAGGGTTCTTGTATGCTACATTATCTCCTGGTATGCTTCAAGTTCGTAGAATCGTTTAGACTGGAAAAGACCTTTGAGACCATCGAGTCCAACCGTTAAACTAACATCATCAAATCCACCAAGTTGCTATAAGCTGTAAGAAAAGATGATGTCTTCTGGGGCTATGAATTAGGAGATGAACATTCCAGTCCACAGAGTCTTGTATCATTTTAATTAAGTCATTCAGGTGTCCAAATCCCTGTAAAATAGTACAAATTTCCAGTGATTTCAGTATGACTGAGATAGATAACCACCCTTGCTGCTCTTGTCATTTCCTACCTGGAAAATGGAAATGATGCACAGAGGTGTCATAAGGATAAGTGTGTGAAAGATGCACTTGGGTACAGCAGAAAGTAGTCAAGCAAATATATCAGACAACACCTTCTGTGTCCAAAGGAACCTCCTTTAATATGCAGTAGGAATTGTGCATCTAATAGAGTCATGGGGAATGTGGGTAATGCACACCTGCATTGCTGTGTTTTCATGCTCATTTAGTCCTATTGATTAATGGGTAATAAGGGGTAATTACACCAGCAGGTGATTGGTGTTGCACAATAATAAATCACATTTCTCTGCTTTTGCTTGAGGAGTACAAGCCCACAGGCTGTAAGCAGCACAGAACCTGGTAGTATATAAAGCTTTACACTGGATAAAAGTCATTTGGCATGCAAATTTTACTTATGTTGTGTTGGTTTGACTACCAATAGGTGTACTGAATGGCTGCCTATGTCATGTTTTTCCACATAAAACAGCTGCTAATGGTGCAAATAAGGAAAAAGCAGCTAAATAGAAATGAGGTTGAACAAGTGGAATGATTTGCAAATTCACAGTGGTTTGATGCTGTTGTTCAGAAGACAGAAACCTCCTCTTTCCTTGGACCTGGTTTGGAGCTTCGAGTTCTGGGTTACCTTTATGTTTTTACGGATCACATCCTTTGCTTGTAGGAGTTTGAGATCATCAGAAGAGAGTGATAAGAAAGGCAAAGACTCTTCCATGAAATTTGAATATCTTTAGCAACAACAGTCAATCACTGCATTAAACTTTATCATATTATGTGTTCCTCTCCCATAGGGTGGCCCTGGTTGATATTATCACTGTACCAGATGGGTTGTTTTGCCCTCACAGTTAGGTGTACACCCTGCCTGCTTTTCACACACGGGATGTGCGTGTGAGGGAGAGCTCCTTGCACTGTTTCAGTTCTTCCCAGCTGTCTACCAAAGTGAAACTTCATAGTGGAGTTCCTCACTTCAGCTTCTTCTTGTGTTCTTTTGATCTTAGTGTGTCTGTGCTCTCCTGCGTGTAGTTCTCATCTTCAGCTGGGGTCTTGCTAGCTGCTTCCAAGCTGAAATGTCACTTCTGTGTTACATGTGAAAGTCATGCCCCATCCACCTTCCTCATGAGCTTACTGAGGCCAGACTCATGCGACTGAATTCCCGTTTGCTGTACAAAGGCCTCAGTCACCAAGCCACACACGGTTGGGGATCATCTCTCAGTGTTTCAGGGAAAGACCTTGCTTCTGCCATCATTCTCTATGCCACCTCAGTTTCATCAAAACCTTCCTTTCGGGGTGGATGTGGAAGGTGTTAGCTTCGAGATGGGAGCCCTGCAGTGTTACAAAATTGGGTCTTAATCTTGCTTGTCTGTGGCAAAAGAAAAGGAGATGATCCCAGTGATACCAGAAGGGTTGTTTAGATTTTACTTTACGAGCATTAACTGATAATACAATTCCAAGCTGGAAGTGTACTTGAGTGTTTCTGCTCCCAGCCATTGCAGCTGTTGCTGGGTGTGGCAGTGGCTCCTAAGCAGACCCGTTATTCTCCATAGGAGAGCAACATCACCAGCATTTTGATTGCTTAGGGGAGGGAGTCTGCTTCTCCGCATTGCTGCGCCTGCCAGGTTACTGAGCTTGCTTTGTTCTATTAAAAAAAACCCACAATACTGAGACACTGGGTGTTTTTTGCTATCCTCTGGATGGCAACCAAGAAGACTTCTGAGGAAACAGGTTACTGGTGCAGCCCAAGCATTGAGAATTTCATTTTTTTATAAAAGCTTCACAGGAGATTGCTTGGTTTAGGTATCCTCAACTACAACTGAGAAAAACCCTCGATACTGAAGTTTATCTGCATAGAAAGTAAAGAATTAATTCCTGGGACAAATCTGATGTAAATCTGTGGTCACAAACTAGGTCTGACTCACGTTCTCCTCTGGCAGCAGCTGCTCTGTGTAGCTGTTGGTCATGTCAGCTTTGCTAAAAATGTCTTTGGGAACTATCCCTCTGGTTGCTGCTGCTGCTTTCACCTCCACCTCTGCCTCCCCTCAGGGCTACAGCCAGGCATGGAAGTCAAGTACAAGCCAAGAACTTTGCTGCAGACAGAACTGGTGCAGTGCTGGGGTTCTGTGGTTGGGAGGGAATTTACCTGATGTCAGTACATTCCAGTTTGTGTCTGGGAATTGAGTGCATCCTTATGGGTACAGAGAGGGCAAAAACGGTCTGGTTCTTCATGGTGGAGCACATGCACCCTCCCTGTGTGTATTCATACAGGGGTGTACAGCAGAGAACTTGCTGTTTCTTGTAAACTCCTGGATGTTGATGAAAAGTAAATAATTAGAGGAGTTCTGCAGCGTGTATTCATTGTGAATAGTGCCCTGTTCTGCACATAGTCCTGTGGTTTCCAGCAGGATTTCCCACGGAGCAATGCACCCTGCAAGAGTGAGACAGGATGGCAGAATACGACCCTGTCGAGTGCACAATGGATTTTTCCGTGCTGCATTTTGGATGTGCCTCAAGGTCTCCGTGTGTTTGGAGCACAGCTGTGCTTTGTGCTGCGGAGGTACAAAGAGACATTGCTGCCTTCCAGAAAGGACAAACTAATGGCAAAGTGGGTAGTAGGAAGAGGAGGAGAGAGACAAGGAAAGGAAGTCATTTGCTGTGCTTCGGGTTTGGGGTTAGTGAGATTCCAACTGAGCTTTCTCCAGCTCTTGTTCTCTGACTTCCAGCTTACTGCCCCGTGGATAGAGTTAGGAATAGGTCATTTTAATCAAAGTGTAAGGGTATAAAAATTAACCATTACTAAATGGGTATTTTTCCAGGTAAAATCTTTGCAGGGCTATTTATGAACAGAAAGAAAACTCCGGGCATTTATGGGAGATGATGTTGTGCTCAATAAATACATTGCACAAAGACCCAATTCTGCATATTCAGCCTCTCTTTCCTACAAGGTATTTCAGATGTATTCCATTAAGTTAAATTGTACCAGTGGAGCGTGAAGTTTTGCTGTAAGAAATGAAAGAGTGCAGAAAGCTGTTTAGGAGAGGTCATAATAAATTCTGTGTATTCTTGTTGTGTGTTCGTTGGTTTGCCATGAATATGGCACAAATTTAGTGAAATTGTGTTAAATATTTGTAGGTATCATCTAATTGTGCTGTGAATGGCTGTTCCAGGATAGAAAAAACAAGTGCTGATTACAAAAAACATTTTTGTGACACTAATAATATCCTATCCAGTTGAAAGGTATAATGTCATCTTTGGATTTAGGGGGATTAAAGTTGAGACCACTGGACTTATCCTGCTCTTCCCAGTTTTGTATGGGAACGTTGAACTATGAAATAATAGTTCAAATAAATGAATTGGCTTTTGTTTACTACATGGAGAATTCTGAAACAAAATATGGTTACAAATAAATGTAGTTGTTTTCTGTGAATATTGCACACAAAACAACAGCCTGTTAGAGGGATGAGATGAGAGATGCCTTCTATCCACAGTAGTGTTTCCTGCTCAGTGCATGACTGCGAAA